>JAKSZT010053928.1:20376026-20538387 GCA_026826555.1 Tolypeutes matacus | reverse complement strand
TCTATGGTTGGTGGCAAGGCTCCAGGATGTGTAAGTTCATTGAGGGTGGTGGGCCACACTTGTGTGAGATGTTTATGTTTGATGTGGTGGGAGGTGTGGGAGGTGGGCAACATGGGAATCCCAGTGGGTTCCGTGTAATATTTTGGGTAATCTAAGGACCTCTTAAAATATATGTATATATATATATATATAAATAACATATTTCTAAGCAAATACACATATATGCATATATATTTATATATCATTTTGCAAATGTTTGTATGTATTGTGAGAATTTTGATTTTTACCCACAATAAAAATAAATTAAAAAAAAAAAAAAAAAAAAAAAGAGCACAGCAAACCAGCCTCAGGTCCTGGCCCTCTCGGCAGAGCTGACAGAAAGGAACTTTGAGAGTCCAGAGGTTCTGTCATCACCAACTAGGGCAATTACTTCACCTTCAAGACAACTTCCTCCTTGGGCTAGATAATCTAGTCCCTTCCGGGCTCTAACGTTCAATGACTCGAAAAATATTTTGGGATTTTTCTTCCAGATTTACATTTTAATTATATATTTACTTTAACCAGTTACAGAACTGTATAAAGTAAAAAGTGAAAGACGGTAGCCCACGAGCTGATGGCCTGCATGGCGCAGCGAGCTGGCACAGCAAGATGATGCAACAAAGGGAGACAAGCAGACACAGAAAAACATAAAGCAAATGAACACAGTGAGCACAAGCAGCAAGGGGGTGGGTAGATAAATAAATAAATCTTTAAAAAAAAAAAAAAAAAAAAGACGCTGGCCCAACCCACTGCCACCCCTGCCACCCACCCCCACTCCCGCTGCCCCAAGGTCCTTGCCTCTTTGGTTTCTTTCTTTCCAGACAGCCAGAGCAGAGGGTTACAACGACGTGCTGGAAACCCAGGCTCTGCTCCTTCCCAGCAGCGGGTCTTTGAACACAGCTATCCTTTCCTGCCTGGTCTCCTCCTCTGTAAAGCTAGAACGGTGATAGTATCAGCCTCCTGGGGTAGTTCCTATGAATCAGCTGATATGAACACTTATACAGCGCCGGGCTCGCACTGTTTAATACAGGCCAGCAGTGTTTACTGCAGTGGCCCCCTCCACACAGTAGGGGGACGGTAAATCAAGCAGACCTGGCTGCGACCTTCAAGGAACTCCCAGTCTAAAATCAGCCCAGGGAACGTTGAGACCCACTTTGTGTCTGTCCCATGCCCCTCTATGTGGACATTTTACAGAAAGAGGGAAATGCTCGTCAGAGCAGAGAGTAGCATAGGAGCCTCCAGGACACGGCCCCTATCAGTGTGCAATCCCTTCAGCAGCAGGAGCCTCAAAAGGAAGCTGGATGATCAGTTTGAAAGCAAACCTTTTTTAAGGGCATATAAGAAAGAGCAAGAGGGGAAAAATGAATCTCCTATTAATACTGATATGGGTTAAAAAAAAAAAAAAATCCAGTCCTTGCAGAAATTCCCAATCAGGCATTGTTCAGTATTGAGTGTTCTGCAGCAGGGACACATGACTTGACTCAGAGAGGTAAGAAAATCCTTCCTGTCCCCAAGCATCCCTGCTTTCCGTGTATGCCACACCCCCCCCCTTCTGCAGCCTCTGCCTGGAAATGAATTGCTGTCATTTCCAGGGCTCCCCCAGCAGGACCCCAGCCTAAATGCTCCTGCTCCTCTAGTTTATTATCACAACAGATCACCCTTAGACTGTGGTTTGGGCTCCCAGTCCGTCTTCTGTCCTCTCCCATCAGCCAGGCCCCAGTGAGAGTCTCCCCTCCCCACCCAATGCATGCCAGCTGCCCCTTCTTTTGATTCCTTAATGCTTTGTACCTGTTATGTAGGGGCATCAGGAGATGGCAGAAAAAACATGGGCTTTGGAGTCAGAGAGATCTTGGCTTGAATCCTGGCTGAGCTGCTTCCTGGCTATGTGACCTTGGGAACTGGACTTAACTTCTATAGGTCTCAGAGTCCTAATTTATAAAATGGGCTAATAATAATGTCTGCCCCATAGGCTTGCTGCGAAGGTTAAGTGAGATGATAATGTGGACAAAATGCCTAGCATCATACCGGGCACTTAGGGAGCTTGATAGAAATGACTCCCCATTTTGCCTCATCACTTCCAAATACAGTGTCTGGCCCACTAGACCGTGAGCTCCTCAAGGGCAAGAACTATGTCTTACCCATCTCCGTATCTCTGATTCTCTGAGTCCAGACTAGAACGTGGTTGTACATTATAAGTACCCAGTGTATCAGCTCTCTACTGCCACAAAAATGCTGCAAGCAAATGCAACTTGAAACAATCATCTCTATAGCTCATGAGTCAGCAACACGGTAGTTTCAGCCAGGCTCCCTGGGTGGTTCTTCTGGTCTCATGTGGGCTCAGCTGCAGGTCATCTAGGCTCCACTGGGGGTGGGGAGGAGATTGGCCACGTGTCTCTCATCAACCAGCAATCTAGCCACGGCAGCTGGGAAGGATGCTGCACGAGAACAGAAGTGCACAAAGCCTCGAGTCTAGAGTCAAACCTGACACTTTGTCACTTCCACCACGTTCTATCTGCGAAGCAAGTCACAAGGCCAGCCCAGGTTGAAGGGATAGAGAAATACACTCTATCATTCATGAGAGGAGTTCAAAGTCACATTTAAAAGGCATGGATTCAGAGTGCGATGGAGAATTGTAGCCACTTTTGCAGTCTACCACACCCAGTAAATGTATTTTGAATGAAAGGGTTAGGGAGAGAAAAAATTGAACAAAAGGGGCAATAAGGAGAAAAATCCAATTCACGTCCCCACAATCGGGAGAAGGGACACTGAAAATTCTAGGTTGCTCAATACAAGCAAGATGAAAACTGACCTCTCAAACCGTTAAGTAGATGAGCATTTTCTAAGGTATTGTAAAGAGAATATGTGCCAATTGGGGAATAAATCAAGACACTCCTCTCCCGGTGTCTTCGAAAGGCAGTTGAACCTGGATTTATCGAGGACACTCAACCCTCCTGACGGCAGAATAATTACAGATTCCAGAGTCATTAATCAGCAATCCACTGATGGCTAAGGGAGTCTATAAACCTCTAACTTTTCCTGTTCCAAAATTGATTAGACTTACAATTATTCAAATTCCACATACTTGAGAATTTGGCTTAGAAAAGAGTAGGAAAAAATATCAAAAAGTTTGTGTTTTTTATTCATCTCCGCCTCCAGAACATCCTTTATCAGCCTTTCAATAACCTGATGAACCTTGTGTTTTATATGTACACATGCACACACGCACACAACTTCTATCATGGAGATTCTCACCAAAGACTCTCCAGCTGTGGTCTCAGAAAACTCAGTGATGCGTTAAGGGTGCCTGACTACCCTGATAGAGTATTGTGAGGTCACCAGTCTGGAGTTAAGTGGCCTTGTTGGAGTCACCTCCCCAATAGGCTACGTCAGTCTCCACCTATGTGTAGCCCATTGTTTCCACAGGTTCTCCATCCTTCTGGATTATCCTTTCCCTCAATGCCAAATAAAATGGCCCAAGCAAGCCCCCTCATTCTGCCTATTGCACTCTCCAATATGCCTGGTCAGTCCCTGCTACAGTCTACTACAGCCCAGCTCCTGCAGTGCCCACCTCCCCTTTCTTGAGATGCTCTGGCACAGTTCCAAACTTCTTTTCCACAAAGCACTTTGTACACCAGCTGCATGCAACAGAATTTACTGAAGATTTTGTGGCCAAAAGAGGATAGTTAGAGCAAATGCAGGGAGTAAATTCTGTATGTCACTGGGACCCCATGCTTTTCTCTGAGCTCCCTCTAGACTTCTTCCTCAGCTCCTGTTATCCTACCCTTGCTTCTCTTCCTCCTCCTGGATGCCAACAAAACTTCAACATTTCTTGATTTCCAATGGCAGTTTAGCCTTTTTTTTCGCCCTAACCCATCCGGCTCAGCCCAACGAACTCAGGTCTCGGCACCAAGGAGGTTCCTATAGTTACATTTCTCAAACAAAAGTGTCTCTCTCCCAGGAACAAATATTCTTTCTCCCAGATCAACAAGAAAAATTGTGATCAATTTCTAAAATAATGGGTGTTTCCTTTCACCTGTCCACTCTGCTGTGTGATTTGAAAGCACAGAGAGACTTGTCTCACCCTCGCCACATGGCAGCTGACTTTGGTGAGAAATCATCTCTGATGGTGCTTTGACTTGAACATTTCACAGCCTCAGAACTGTAAGATTTTCCCCTAATAAAATTCCCATTTTAAAAACTAACTTATTTCTGTTACTTTGCATTGGCATCCCTGTGGCAAACTAAGACAGGGAGAATCCATTCCTTGCCTCTCTCAGCTTCTGGTGACTGCCAGCATTCCTTGACTTTTGGCCACACCACTCCAATCTCTGCCTCCATGGTCACCTTGCCTCCTCTTCTCTATGTGTATAGCCAAATTTCCTTCTGCCCACCCAGTAATCCAGAATAATCACCCTATCTCAAGATTCTTAACCTACATGTCTGCAAAATCCTATTTGCCATATAAGGTAATATTCAAAGTTCCAGGGATTAGAATATGGATAAATTGGGGGGGGGCATTTTTCAGCCTACCAAGTTTCCCAGGGAATGAGGCCAGGTTACTTGGCTGCTATAGTATACAGCCTACTGAAGTGACCTGGTTAGGAAAGGGGTGTCTACACAGAAGAGCTCCTGGGATTGCAACAACTGGCCACTTCTAGTCCCTGCCCTTTCCACCCCCCAGCAAGTCCTTTATTAACTCTTAGCAAAGCAGAGGGCATTGGAGCCACAAGATGATGCCCTGCTTGTTCTTTGCCACCACTGCCAATGTGAGTCAAGACGGGATATGCTGTTGAGCTCACCCAGAGCCTCTCAGCAGACCCAGCCTCACACCCAGTGCCAGTTGCAGCTGCAGTGCTGGAAGTCAGACTGTAAAACCAGAGGGTGACTGCAGCCCCTGCCCCCAGCTTTCTGGGGGTTTCTGCCCAGACAAGAACCCCTTTCAGAGCCATGAATGCAGTTGCGGGACAGGCCTGTGACTGTACAAGCTGTTTTAAAGAACTTTAGCAAATGCAACTGGCCCAGGAATCGCCTAACATTGACTCTGGAGGTCACCACCCTGCCTCCTTCCCCCAGGGACTGAGACCCAACCTGAGCCACCCCAGGTGCCCGCATCCTGGTAGTGGGTGGCAATGAGATGACGCCTACTCCCATCATCCACACTCTAGACCCAACTCGCACCCACCAAGAAAAGAGGGCTTTTGCCTTTCATTGAGCACCATTGTGTGCCACGCTCTGCCCTCCCATCATAAGCGAGGGACTGGTGCCCTGTAGAAAAATACCCCACAGCGCTGCCCCCCCAGACCTCAGTGAGTTTTTCCCAATTGAAACTCCTACCCTCAGTTCCAAACCCATCTGCTCCGATTGATGTCCCCAGTTCCTGCCCTGACTCTCCGTAACCGACCTCTACTTCTCTTCCCAGCCCCTCAGAGAAGGTGCTGTGACAAGCTCCTGGCTCGGCTCCCTGCTGGGTCACTGCCAAGCACTTTTCTGTTTATCACAAGCCTTGCCCAAAAGTAAACAGCCAGGGCACGCTGGCTCCAGGGCTCACACCCAGCTTTCCCAGCAGTGTGCCCTCTCTCTTTCCACCAAAAAAAATTTTTTTTCATCAAAATTTCATGTCTCAGTTCATCCTTTAAAAAAAATTGTTTTTTCAGGCATAAGACATAGCAACCCAACCTACCCCAACATGCCCCATTATGGACTAGGTCTGCTTTTCCAGGACATCAATAACGAAAAAACTGCACTCCTGACACAAGAATTGGGGTGGGGCGCTGCAAAGGGCTTTTAAAGCTTATTAAATCCAGCCCCTAGTTTTCTATATTAGAAAGCTGGAGACAGGATACACCCTAGCTGGGACTGGAGTTTAAATCGAGAGGCTCCTCCCCCACAGTATGTTATCTTTCTGCTCGCCGCTCGGCCTCCGCAGCCAAGCGTGAAACTAAGGTTTTAGCAGAATGAATCCTCTTAAACACCGCTCTGAGCTCCAAACCGGGACAAGCGGGAGCCTGCGGAGCCGACCATGAGGCCTGGACTGCGCAGCGTGATCCACGAGAAAGCCACGGGAGGCAAAACAGAAGTCGAAGCAGGCATGGACTGACCAAGATGTCTCCAAAAAGGTGAGCAGAGAGGGGAACACCTGTATGAGGCTTCGGGATGTCACCGGATTTGGCTCCAAGGCTGGGGGAACTGGAGCCTGGGAGGGAGGCGGGGCCCGGGAGGGAGGCGGGGCCCGGGAGGCGGGGCCCAGGGAACCATCACGAGGTGGTGATCAGAATGGTGGGCAGTTCTTTCTTCCTTGTTCCTGTAAAACCAGAAAGCTATCCAAATTGCTAAACGCCAAGTTCAGAATCTACTTTGTTTTCAGCTAATAGAGGCTGAATAGAAGGCTCAAGATTAATCAGTTTCAAAATCAGCATAAGCAGGTCTATTTTTGTAGGTGCTCAATGGTATGAACAAGATCCCATGTAAATGCCCCTCCTAGCTGCCAAACCAGAGCTCTTCCCACCGTACCAAGCAGCTCGTTGATCACACAAAGCCTGATTTTGTTGAAAAATATAGATTTACTTTTATGATATCTATGTTTTTACCCTTCTGGCTTTGCCTGTATGAATGAAATAGAGAATTGAGGATTCAGTAATTTTCAAAGCCCATCAAGTTCCATTAAAGGCAGCAGGTCCTACAATGACGACAGGTAATCCAGGCAACAGTCCTCAAATTCACCCTTAGACCCATGATTCTTGACCTCAGTTTCCCCAATTATAAAAATTAAGATAGAAGATGGAGAGCAGATTTACCTAAAGAAGGTTTATTTGCAAGGGCCCCCACTTGCATGGGCAATTTTCAAGGCTTATAGGTGGTATGCTTATAATTTTGTATTCTTTTTCTCAAAGACCCCCACATTTTATATACCTAAGTCTTTGCAAAACCTTGAGCACTCCCGGATGCAATCATCCAAGTATTAAAATCACTAAAGATTCACAACATTTTGAAGAAGGAAACCAAATTCTTGAAAGACTGGAAATCCTACAGTCTTACCTCTATTTTTGCCAACTTCTTTTTTTTCCACCACTAAAGTGTTTGGGCTATTGGTATCAACAGCAAGCTAATACCAGGTATTCATTAACATGCTTCTCTTTGAAACGCTACAGAGCTTTGGGTTACAATAGCATCTATTATTAATGAAAAGATGAGGAGATTCCACTGTGAAAAATAAAACTAACCTCATACAAAATTCATCTTGGCTAATTTGACTTAAAGATTGCAAAGGATGGGGAAACCAAGAAGAGAAGAAAAAAGAAGGGAAGTTTCTGAAGCAGAGAAAGATTGCTACAGGGCAGGAAAATGGCCTCACCATGGGCCCCCCTCATAGATGGAGAAAAAAATCATTCAGCCCCTGCTGAGGTTCCAATTAGTGACTTTGATCACATTTCAGAAAAGATCCCCTCATCTTGAAAGATGACATGATGTGGTATGAGGGGATTCAGTCATTCATTGCTCTAGTTATCTCTCGTGCTAGGTGCTGGGGACATAATAATGAGCAAAACAGACATGGCCTCCATTCTCTAGAAGCTCAGTTTGGAGGGAAATATTGATGAGCAAAGAGGCGATTGCAAGTCAGTGTGATAACATGCTTTGAGAGAGTAGGTACAGGATATTGGGGGGGGGCACAATGAAGGTATCTAATCCAGATTTGGGGAGTCAGGAAAGGTTTCTTCAGGGAAGTGAGGGACCATCTGAGATCTGTAAGATGTGTAGGCATCAGAAGAAGGAATGAGAGGTGTGTTTTAGGCAGGTTCAAGAGGGAGCCCATTCAGTGTTCCTGAAGCATTGTGGACCAGATGTGCTTTGGGGTTGGAGGAAGAGGGTAGAAGAGGCATGAGTTAAGCAGGTGCTGGATCGTATAGGATTTTGAAAGCCTTACTAAGGAGTGTGGACTTTGCCCTAAAGATAATGAGAGTGACTTGATGAAATCACCCAGACGGTGTGGTGAGTGGACTAGAGAACACAAGAAGACCAGTTAGGAGGCCAAGGCAATAATTAAGGCAAAGGATGATAGTGACCTAGGTGGAAGTTATAACTGTGAGATTGAGAGATGCATCCAGATTTAAAATATTTTTAAAGCATGATGGATGTGCACTGATAATTAGTTGAAAGTGAGGTATGAGGGTGTCCAAGGCATCCAGGATGGCTCAGGTATGTCTAGCTTAAGCAGTTGGGCAACCAGATGGCATAGCCATTTGGAAAGACAGGGACTCCAGAAGGAGCATGTTTTGTCCTTTTGAACTGGACTCAATCATTGAGATAAAAAGAGGCTTCAGAATTCACAGAAGGCCAGGGTGAAAAGACCAAGAAAGACCGACTTACTGAAGTTATGCGGTTCAGGGCAGAGGAGGAAAAGGTAAGAGGTTGAGAAATTCAGTTGAAAAGATATTCAAATGGGAAAAGCAGGTAACAAAACCATATGGACAGTAAAATACACCAAATGAACAGAATATATACAAGGAAAAGACACTGGTGGTAACTGCCTGAACATGTTAGCGGTAGATATTACTTCCTAGTGAGATTACTCGAGACTCATATTTCCTTCTCTTGACTTGACTGTATTTGCAAAACTAAAGGTTGTACAATAAATGACTGTTTTGGTTTTTTTTTTGTTTTTTTGTTTTTTTGGTAATAAAACAAGTTATTTGAAAAGTAGCTAAGGAATATTATTGGAGGGCTTATTAACTTAAAGAACTTCATGGGAAAGAGCACTAGAGATAGTGGACAGCTAACAGAGTTAAGTAACAGTGACTCACTACCTAAAAACATGGTTGCATTTTGGAATCCCCTACAGTGATTAAAAGATATTGATTCTGGGTCCCACCTGCAGAGATTCTGATTTAACTGGCAGAAGGTGTGGCCTGAGACCTGGAGCGTTTTAAATGTTCCCCAGGTATTTTTAAATTAGCAAAGCTTGAGAACCACCAATGTAATTAATGAGACATAAGAGAGAACTTTTTTTGAATAGCATTTCGAGTTAATTAGAAAGGAATGAGAGTCTTGGAAAGAAGGTTATTGTGGTAAGACCATGAGGCAGGGTCAAAGATAAACAATTAAATGGCATCCCCAGGGTTGGGCATAGGTCCATCCCACGATATGAAGTGAAAGATAGCTGGGTGACATGAGATTAACTCAACCGGAAAAAAAGGGAAAAAAAAGAAAGGAGCGCCAAGAAACTCTGCAAGAACGAGAGGCATATTACACAGGAAGAAGTCCCGAAGATTTCAATGCAGCCAAGAACAGGTGCAGCTGGTAGAGATGTTCAAAGGCTTTCCTGTCCGAGAAGTTGTTAAACATTATTCAACAAAGGACAATGGCAACAGAACAACTCAGCTGAAGGCCGTTAAGCCCGTAGGAGAAAATGTAGGCATTACTCACAAACACTGAGGAATGCTTTTCAAATACCCGGTGGCTGAAGTGGTTGTAAACTTGTGCTTATGTGAGCAGCACCTGGGCTGCGTGCTTAAAAGTACCGGATGGGGTTTCACGTCCTGAAACGCTGGCTCAGCAGGTCTGGGTGGTGCTTTCTTCGAATTCTGGTCCCATCGTTTACTCTCTTTGTCTTCTTGGGAAAGTTATTTCTTTTTTCTGACCTATTTTTCTTGTACAGAAAGAATGCTTTTTGTAAAAGAAAAAAACTAATTTTCACAGTTTTACCAGGATTAAATACAAGAACATTGAGAAAGCATTTAATCAGTTTTTTTTAAATGTTTCCTGATTGTCATTGTTTTAAATAGACAAAGAGCACATCTTGCCATTAAAGTCAGCCTGGGCCTCAAAAGACCAAAGTCTTTCTGCCTCGTTGCCATCTTTCATCTGATATTTTCTGCATCTTATTTAACCTTCTGTGTTCAAAAAAGAAAGTGGCTAGAGCAAACTATTTTTGTCTTAGTAGGAAATTAATGGCACAGAGTAGGGGGACCTAAAAATGTAAAATTTTAAAAATCAGAATCAACGAATTCAAAATTTGGTTTTTACCTAAAATAATTTGATTTTAGGAATCAAATGAAGTGGAGCAATGGCTATTGGAATTTAAACTGATAGAAAAAGCAATTTTGGTGATGTGTATAGAACTTTTACTTATTATAGTTCATTAAATCTGAGATGCCTTTGACTGTAAGATGCACCATCATTTTATGTATCACTCAGGAAAAAGAATGGTCCTAATCAAACTATGACACAATGCTTTCTTTTCTCAGATAACTGATTTTATTTATTGAAAGCTTTTCTCACATGTACTAGGTCATCCTTTTGCATATATTTTGCATATATTTCGGTAACTCGGCTTTATCTACTTGTGGACATCTTCCCTTCTTAAGTCCTATAAAACCATGCTTCTCAAACTTTCATGTTCAAACAAATCACCTGGGGGTCTTGTTAAAAACCAGATCTAAACTAGGTCTGGGCTGAGGCCTGAGATTCTGCCGTTCTCAAAGCTGCTACTGTAGTCCCAGGGCAATATTTTAAGTAGCAAAGCTATAAAGCAATTGGTTGATTCTTTGCAAGAAAATATGGAAATGTGCTCATTCCTCCAGAAAACGTTTGCTTCACTAATATCAAATTTATGCCCTGCTGTTCTGTTTCCATGCCCCTCTGCATACACAATAATTTTTACTTCAATGCCAAGTCATCGTATAATCTTTTTGAGGACAATTTAAATGGCACTGAAACTCACCACATGTAGCACCTGCCGGGCACATAATTCATTGAAATGATGGGGTGTGAGGAGCTAGGACCAAGTCGGCACATGCTTCCTCAGCGTTGTACCCAGTGCCAGCTGTAATGCACCACTGACCGTAAGCTGCATTGAAAGCGGAAAATTGTGCATCTTCAGATGAAGAAAATATTGAGAATGTGTTGCAAACCTCTGTACTATTTTAGCCGATACTCTTTACAGTTATTTTTTATATTTTAAAAAATGCTGAAATCGGCATTGATGAGTATTGAGATTTAGCAGTAAGAACTTCAGTGTGTTTCACAGCATCTCTGTTTTTAGCAGAGGTGGAAGCTCTTCAGCCCTGAGTGCTGGTGAAGTGTGCCTTCACAACCAATTCCTCGCTGTTGCCATCACCTGAGTACTTGTTAAAAATGCTGAACTCTGAGCCCCACCCAACAACTGAAGCAGCATCTCTGGGGGCTAATCCCACAAAACTCTTTTGCCAAGTCCCCCAGGAGAGTCTTACACCACTTAAGATTGAAAACTACCACTGTAGTGTCGTCATCCCTTCCTGCAGGATTTAGTCTGTCAGTATCCAAGTAGGGTGCACCTACCCTGGACCAAATGCTGTCAGATGTTAAAGGGAACGCCAAAAAGTTAGATGCAGCACCTTTCCCTGGCCTTACAGAGCTTACACTCCAAATAAGTCGAGGAAGAGAACACTGTTCTTTGGGCATTCAGAAGGGGAGTGAAAAGAGTAAGAAGAGGGTTGCTTTCAACCGACATGATTGAAAAAGGCTTTCTGGGGAAGGTGGGGAATGCATCCAGTCTTGAAAGAGGGATGAAATTCAGATAGGACCAGAGAGAACAAGGCATTTCAGGCAGGTGGTACACCATAAGCAAAGACAAGGAGACAGGAGAGTACAAGTCACAGTTCACAGGCAAAGAGTAGACCAGGTCTTCTAAGGAAATGGTCCGTGTAAGGGCGTCAGGAAAGTCTGTGATTGGAAAGCTTGATGGGAGTAAGGCAATGTCTCAGGAGCGCTTGCCTCTCGTATTGGATGCCTTGGTTTAGAGCTTTTTAATTTGTTGATCTGTTTTCCTTCTCCTTCTCCTGCTGTCTCTACACGTTAAGGTGGGGGGCGGGAGCCCCAGAAACTTAGCTTTTTCAGCAGTACTTGTGGCCATCTCTATCTGGCCTTCGTCCTGGCTTCCCCTACCAGTCAATGTCCTTCTGAACACACTCCTGTGCTTGACCCCTTCTGGTGTCAAGCGGCTCATGAAAAGAAATGCAAGCTCTTTGCAATATTAATCTGAGCAAAGCATAAGTAGAGAGGACGTTTTGCTGCTGTGTTGCAAGAAGCATATGTTGCCTCCCAAAAGCCAAAAGAAATTTTTTTTTTTTTTTTTTTTAATCATCTGCTGTCCAGGATTATCCTCACTCCCTTTCCTCAGTGTGGATAACTGAGGGTTGGCTGTATTTGGATTTCAAAGCAGTTTCAACTTTATTAAAATCCTAGGCTCCCAGTTTGTTCGTCATCCCCAGTGGGCATCCGTGCTCGTAATTAAATCGATCTGTGAGGGATGGGCCACAGCAGTATCTCCGTTGTGAGTGGTTGCCCAAGAAAGACAATTGGTTTTTTTATGTTGCATATGTGTTTCACATGTGGGACCAAAATGATAGCAACTGCTTTCCTTCAAGCAAGGAGCCCTCTGCACTGTGACTCGGGGGTGCTGTTACCCCTAGACATTTCAGATCTCTCCAACCAAAATTTAACAACATTTACAATATCTTTGCAAGCAAAGATATTAAAGATGATTTGTTTTTAAGGTGAGCAAAACTTGGCCGCTGCCACCACACACACATACATTCTGGGAGCAGAAATTGTGAGTAAAGGGATATGCTGAGTACAGCATGGTTAGGGGGGAAAAACCTGTTCCTTGCAGGTGTGTGCAGTTTGTATTTGACAGGGAAAGATGGGCAGACCTCTTCTAGAACATGGGGAACAGAAGATGTGTTCCTTCAAACAGAGCTTGCTTTAAGTGCAGGGGACAGATGGGGGGAAAAAAAGAAATGATACGAGCCAGCCGTTCACCTGGATGTGTTTACTATCTGGAGAAGAGAAAAATTTTAAAATAAACAATAAGACACCCTTCATGGCTGTAGAGGCTCCACAGGGTGCTGGGGGGTGAGGGTTGAGATTCTGGGAGGAGGCCCAGGAGGCTGGTTATCTTTGGATGGATGAGGAACTGGGCAGGTGCTGAGCAGACTTGGAGGGACTGGGCTGTTGCAGTAGAATGGCAACAGGGGAGAGGTCAGCACAGCCCTGCGCCCCTCTCCAGCTGGCCACCTTGTAGGGTGCATTAGCCTAAGCCTCCTGGGCCCTTTGCTCCTCCTTGTTGGCGAGGCTGCTTTTCCTGAGCCCGCCAATTGCTGGTGACCATGGGCAGTGTTATCCTGAAGTCCTGGGCCTGGATGGACCCACAGGGACAACTCCCAAGCACATGGTCAGGAGCAGGAAGTGGGCAGTCCAGTGTGGGGCCTCATCACTTCTTTTGCAAAAATAGGAAATGGAAGTGAATCGGGACCCCAAACACTCCTCACTCACCACGTCCCCAAATCTAACCACGACAGGCTGTCCCTCACTCCTCTCCCCTACCACCATCCAGGCTACAGGGCACCATCCACTGTTGTTTTTCAGTCTGGCAGCAGCTGGCCCAGGAGAAAGAATGTCTTTGATCATCAGTCAGTACAGGAAGGCCTGTGTCTCTCTATTCCTGTGTCGTACAGGAAGGCCTCCTCTCTCTATTTCTTGTTTTAATCATCTAAGAAGAGTTTCAGTCAAGAGCCCCTGACCTCCTGTGGAGCTTGTTACTGAATATTTATGACTCTCAGACTATCCCCTCAGCAATGCACAAGCCGGGAGAGGCAGCGGCCCTGCAAAGCCACCTGGCTCAGCACCCGGGTGATTTTCATGATTAAACCTGCTGACCACTCCCATCAACCTCTGTACGGCCCTTCCTGACCACAAGTGGTTTCTAAGAAAACATGCCCCCGCTTGCCAGGAGCTGGCCCAGAGGACATGTGTTCTTGCCCAGGAAGTCTGCAGATCTTGGGGGAGATGCGACTCTGGCTCTTTTTTTTTTTTTTTTTTTTATTTAATTAAGATGAAATTTACCTAACATATAATTAACCGCTTTAAAGTGTACAATTCTGAGGCATTCGCAATGCTATTCGACCACCACCTAGCTCTAGTTTCAAAACTCTTTCATCAACCGGGACCCATAAGCAACTACTCCCCATCCTCCCCTTCCTCTGGCCTGCATCCCACCGAGCATCCGAGGCCCCCTGGACGTCAGGCACGGTGCTGGGCCCCCAGGGAGCCTGGCCAACACACTGAACCTGCGGAAAGTGTTTCCAGGCAGTGCCCTCCCAGGCAGTTCCGTGCTAGCTGGTTCTGCTCCTGCAAAGCTGCCCCATCCATCTTGCTTTATAGACTGCAGGACCCAGCTCTGCCTCAAAGGCAGACGCTTGCCCCTCCAGCTCAGGAGCAATGAACTGTCTGCTGGCAGCTCTCCCAGCAGGAATGGAGACAATGTATTTCAAATGTTTGCTCTAAAAAAAAAATGAAGCACTACCCTGTTGTTTCCCACACGCGTGCCTGCTCTTTATGGCTTGGTCTCTTGACTCTCATTAGTGTTGCTGAGGAAAAGCTGGTGACAGAGTATAGACGTAACTCCAGGATTTCTGTTTGGAGGGGCTTGGGGGTGGCATCTGGTCAGAAGTGGGGCCAGGGCCAGGGAGACTGCCTTGAGCCCACTGTTTATTTGGGAGGTGCTAATGGAGACTGTCAGAGGGCTAAGCCCTCTCCCAACCCCCCAGATTGAACTTTCTTTCATGAACAAAGCCAGCGTTGGAGATCAGGAGAGCTGCGTCCCAATTCCAGCTCTAATCAGCTGGAAGATGTTTTTTGTACAATCTCAGAATTTTTCTCAGGATTTTCATCTGTAAAGTGGTTGAGTTGAACCAGACCATCTCTAAAACCCATCCAGTGATTCCAGGCCATGGAAGAAGGAAAAAAAGTTGGAGATACCATCCCCAACCTCCAAAACCTAATGATGGTTTAAACATAGCACCTAAAGAAGAAACTGCATGAAACTACAAATGGAAAAGTAATTAAATGTTCCTGCTTTTTTTCTCTACCCAGCCTCTAGCACCTCTCCTTCTGGAAACAGCCCCTACTTTCCATTTGGGGAAGCCACAAGGTTCTGGTTCTAGGAATGGAACCCATGACCTAAAATATATCCTGAGTCTGGCCATTTCTCACCTCTACCACCAGTCTCCTTGTCCCAGCCGTCATCAGCTGCCCCTGCTTGCCCCTGCTCTCTCCACACAGCAGCAAGGAGATCTTTTTTAAACGTAATTCATGTCTATCCCCTTCGCAAAAGCAACCAATGACTCTCCACCATGGTCAGAATGAGATTCTATCTCCTTCTGGCAGCTGCAGGGCAGCATAACATGGCCTCTACCACTTCTCCACCTCATCTTCCATCTCTCTCTGCTTGGTCCCCACTGCCTGACCACCCTGGCCTTTTTGCTGCCTGGCAGGTTCTGCCTCAGGGCCTTTGCACTTGCTCCCTCTGCCTAGAATATTCTTTGCCCAGATCTTCATGGGCAAATGAGAGACTTCATTTCATTGAGGTTTCCTCTGCTGGCCTGTCATAACAGTGTGAGGCTGAGGCTGTCGGGGCTGCCAGACAGAGCCAGGAATGAGGCCAACCCAGAGGAAGTACAACCAAGAGGCAAAGCCTGGTGGCATCCTTTGAGCCCCATGCTTTCTGCCTGAAACCAGAGCTTCCTATGGGTTTTCAAAGTAATGTGATCCAACACATTTCTTCAGTATTGTCTAGCCAATCCTTACACAGTACCAAGGTAGTAGTTCTTTCTCATATTTTGCAGAGGACAAAATGAGGCTGAAAGAAAAGTTGAGTGACTTAACCAAGTTCACACAGTAAGGGCCAGGTTAGGACTCCAGTCAAATCTCCTGACTCTAACACCCCTTCTCTGGGAAGGCAGCAGACTTGCTGACAGGACAGAGCCTGGGGAGGGTTAGGGTTGGGTTAGCCTGAAGGGAGAGCTACCTACTGTCTGTGTTCTTTCTGTTTATATAGGGCTTTTCTTCAAGGCACTCCACTTTGTGAATAGCTATTACAAGCCTTTCCGTGGCAAGTCTGGGAGAGACAAGGCAGCAAGGCAACAGATGTTCTCCAGCCTTAGTAACTAATGAGGGCCCAGGCTTGTCAGCTGACATGGCTGACAGGGGCAAGATCAATAGTGCTGGCCTCTCGGATTCATCTGGAACAGTTGCTTAATCCTCATTGTCCATTGGCCCTACCAATAGGGGATAAGGTAAAACATTATAAAGCTCCTTATGTGGTAAAGAGTGGCAAATGTCTGGCCCTCGGCCCTCACAGGCTTTCCTCCTGTGAGATTCCTGAGAAGGTCTTCACAGAGGTGATCTCACAGCCTCAGCTGCCTCATCCAACCCTGCGCCAGGTTGGGCATCATTCTCTGATCTGGGTTACATGGGTGAATCCCAAGCCCAATTCCTAGGCCCGTGGTCTTCCCAGCAGCCACCTGCTGACTGTCTGGATGACCATTCTCAGGAATGAAGCTGCAGGAAAGCATCTCATCCCACATGTTCTCACTTACAGTCAAGGCAGCCAAAGAGCGTCCAGCGAGCAGTGGGCTGGAAGACACAGGGGAAGGCTGAGGCCGTGCCCGGGCTCTGCCAAGCCCTCAGGCTATTGGTGAGGTGTGGCTGTCTCATGAGTTGTCGGCATTCATCCATTGCCCACCAGGAATTGTCCCTGGGCCTGGGTCACTGACCTGCTGTGGCTCCCACTTAGCCTCCCAAGTCAGGCCCTGGGGCTCCTTCCCAGAGGCAGCCTGTGGTCCTTCCCAGAACCCCTCACTGGCCTCCTGCCTGCTCCATGTCTTGGACCAGGGTACTTCTTTACCCAGACACTCAAAGATTCCCCACCTGGGTGGCAGCATCTCTCCCAGCATAAGATCCTGCAGAATGGGTATTGGGAAACTACCGGGCCTAGGGACTGAATTTCAACTAGTAAAGACAAGAATTTGGTTTCTAATCTAGATCCAAGTGTTGACTTCCTCAGGCAGTTTGCAGAAAACGAGTCTGGACAGAAAAATGGCAATTTGTCTGCCTTTAGATGGAACATCCTAGGTTTGTACTAAATGATGCGGCTCCAGACCTCCGATAAACCATGATTTTCCCATAAACCATGATTTTTTAGAAGATGCATCAGAGCCACCAGGCAGACTGGGCTCCACGAGGGGTACTGGGCTCCCCCAGCAGAGATTTGGGTTCAGTGAGTCTAGGACAGGATCACTGCAGATGTTGCCCACCTCCCAGAGCCTTTAACTCCAGAGGCATAAAGGGGACTTGTAGTGTGAGCTCCATTGACAAGGGAAGGCAGCGTCCCCTGGCAGTGGTCAACACCCAGTGTGTAGCCGACACGCTGCAGAGCTGAACCAAGCGAGGCACCAGCCCTTCTCCCCGTCATCTTCATCCTCTCCTTCACTGTAATCAACATCATTGTCCTCAGAATTTGTGCCTAGGATGGCCAAGTTCTCACCACTAGAACAAAGGCAACTCCAGGTGCAGCTTGTGGCCTGGGGAGCTGGGAAGCTGGCCAGGTGTGGGATGCTCTGCACCCCCAGCCCTTCATGCTTAGGTCACCCCTGGCCAGGACCTCCGTGGGATGCTGGCAAATGGCCATGGCCCCGAAGCCAGAGGGGCCCTGCCCTCCGAAAGGAATGCCATTCTCTGTACCAAAGAGAACAGCAAGACAGAGTGGACATTTTTGGGAACAGCCTCGCCATAGCTCAGCAGGAAACCAGCCACTTATTTGTGGCAAGGATCACACCCCCCCTTGGGTTAGTGGCTCGGAGCAAGCACTAGTATCTGTGCTCTAGAAAGCCATCTGTGTTTCTCTGCAGCTGTACTGGCACATGCCTGGCCATATTACTTGTGCCAATAACAGCTGGCATTTCCTAAGCCCTGGTTATGTATCTGGCTCTGTTCTAAACACCTCATATTGGTAACTTAATCCGCATTATAACTTTATGAGGTAGGTACTAAAATTACCCCCACTTTCTGGAAGAGATAGCTGAGGTTGTAGGAGGTTAGGCAACTTGCCTGAGGACACACGACATGTGAGTGAAGGAGCTGGAAAGTGACCCGGGACAGTCTGCCTCCAGGGTTCCAACAGCCTGGCTGTGAGGACAGGGCACCGGGTCTGCCTGACATTCTGTCAGGTCAACATTCAGGGACCCATCCAACCAGGGGGAAGTGGTGAGAAAGACGCCAGCTGACCAATAGGATGATTAAAGTGGTGTGGTCTGGGCACTCGTAGTCAAGGTTTTGGTGACTAATGACACAGATAGATAACCGGGTGCATAAAGGCACCAGCAGCATGTTTCACACAGGTGTGGCTGTGCCATAAACACCTGCAGAGCTTGGGAAACTTCAGCTTTCCACAGACACAAGTTCCAGTAACAGGAAAGAAAAACCAGAACCAAGCCCCAAAATCAAATCATATTTGCTCCAAATCAGGCCTTGGTCAGCCAGCCTGCGATCCTGTCCAAGGCAGCTGTAGTGCTCCTGGAGGACCCGCTGCTCCCGTCCTCCTCTCCCCTCAGGCCCGCTGTCCATCTCCAGGAGACCTTTCTCTGTGCCAGGCTTTGTAGCTGCAGAGGGGAACCAAACCAAGCCTGCCTCAGAAGATCACAACTGGCAGGCTTTGTGGGTAATTCAGAAACACGCTCTCATGTGAGGGAAAAACCACCTACCCTTTCCCTGTGTGTGTCTGCTCAGGCCAGCAGGCACCATGCAGAGCCTTCGGGCATTGCATTGAGTCACCGCTCTTGCAGCTCCTGCCTATTGAATGGTTCTGCTAGAATAAAAGGCAAAGCTTGTAGGTGGGAGGAAGAGGACAGCTAGGAGAGGAGAAAGGAGGGAGGCAAAGTTGTTTCAGAGAGTGGGGGCAGAGAATAAAACTCATGTGAGGCTGGGGTGGGAGGCACCCTGCTCCCTTGGGTAGCCATGGAGCAGTCGGGTAAAAAGGCGGCCCGACCCGTGGAAAAGGCAGAGTGGAAGTAGGAGAAGAGTAGGAGCCTTTCTGGGAACGAGGGCAAGGAGGCCCTGAGATGGAAATAGGTGGAGTCAGCTGACTCAGCAAGGAACCGAGAACTCAGGAAGGAATGCCCAGGCAGAGTTGGTCTTGAGTTAGTCAAAGCCTGAACTGCCACCACCTGAGGAGGAGGGGGTGAGAGAAAAATGGAGGGCAACATTTCTGAGGTCCCCTTCTAGGGGGAGGCGGTGAAGGAGGCCTCCCGAGTCATTATAATTTATACAGTGAGAGTATACAGGCAACACATTCTCTCTTCACACAAACACACACAAACATGTAAGAAACACAAACGTATAACAAACACATGCACACATACACAGCATAACCACACAACTGCACACAAAACCCACCCCACACATAAAGAGTCTCTGGCTATAAACCCATCATTGAGGCCTTGTTCTGGAACTATGCCACAATCTTATCATAAGGAACTTTAGAACTGCAGGAACCGAATCCCCTTGGGTAAAATCCAATGGGGCCTTCTTGTTCCAAATTCCAGTGAATGCTGATATAGTGAGTTTCCAGGGGATGGGCAGAACCACAAAGCCACACCATCTCTCAAACGGTCGTTCAGTGCCTGAGGGAGCAGCAGGAACCACCCAAATCCCCACCGATCACAGTTGCCTCTATTAATTCTTTCTGGAATGGAGACATGGTCAAATCTCAATCCCAGAAGATTCAATAAATTCTATCTAGTGTGGAACTGGAGTGTGGTTATTATAGTTTAGACCATATTAACAATCTGCCCCTCTTTATCACTACTTAAAGCATCCCTTTAAGGGATAAAATAATCTCATTATTTTAGATTTAACACTATTCCTCTCTGATTCTTTCATACACACTAGAGTTGCTTTATAAATAAAGGGAGACAGTGAGGCTGCTTGGATCATATTTGCAGGGGTGGAATTTCTGCTGGGAGGCAAGTGGGGCATTTAGGGGGTTTGTGAAGAGAAAAAGAAAAACAATTCAATGGAATTGGCCCAGAGGTCTTAGGAGGACATGCACTCTCTACCCATCTTACCTTTCATCTGGTGCGGTCTGGGAGTTGGGGGAATTCAAGGCTTGGGCTGGGCCTTGTTCTACCTAGGAGCTAACTTCCAAGTCTGCCTAAAGTTTGGAGGCCATTGGGTTTGTCAGTCTCTCCAGTGTCAGCAAGCAATGCAAAAACGCCTCCTGGGAATGGACCCAACTTGCAGATTCCACCTAAAATTGTCCAAAGCAGTAGCCCTACTTGCAGAGAAGTGTAAATCATGTACCCCTGGGTCCTTCTCATGCAGAGAATTTATTTAAAGTCTTGGGTCTGCCTACCTTATGTAAATTTTGCATTATACTTCATATTTATGTGTTTAATGTAAAAATAATGCTTTCATTTATTTACAAATTAAGGTATTTAACTTCCCCCATGAGTATTCAGATTAATTAGACTCTCTAGGAAGTTGCCTACTATTTATTCTTATTCCCTGTATATAGAATTTGATTCATTAAGGGTTGGATCACCCTATCAATTACCACCTTATCTAGAATAATACAACTTTCACTACCATTTATTGAGAGTGGAACAGTGGGTTGGACACTGTCCTAAATGCTTGACATGTTAGTCCTTTTCCCACTTTTTCTATTGAGATATCATTCACACGTCAGACAATTCTCCCATTTAAAGTGGACAATTCAGTGATTTTTAGTATATTCAGTGGTATTTAGTATATTTTTTAGTATATTCGCAAGGTTGTGCCACCATCACCGCTATCAAATTCCAGGACATTCTCATCACCCCAAAAAGAAACTTATAACAGTCACTCCCTAACTTCTGCCTCAGCCCCTGACAACCACTGGTCTACTTTCTGTGTCTATGCACACAGGTATACTTTCAGATAATCCTAAACAACCACTTGGTGAAGGATGAGAAAACTAGGCTCCAAGGGCAGGGCCTGTGCAGGATGTAAAGATCTCTGACTCAGAATAAGGACAGGACAAGGCGCTTGGAAGCTTGGAGAGCAAGGGGGTGCTCAGGGGCAAGTGAGAAGACACCAAGAATCATCCTCACCTATTTCGGGTCTCTAGGTCCCATACTTCCTGTTCAGAACCACCCCAGGCACTCTCACACTTAGGGCATGCTCTGGCAACTGCTGGTCTTTTATTTGGAAAAAAATCAAACCCACTTAGTCCTTTTAATAATCAATGTGTCCAGGACAGCAAAAGCAGAGGAGAGTGGGGATGACAGAGGAAATCTCCTCGCAGCTTTCGATGCCTTGCAACTGCAGCTATGCAGCCTAATCAATGAAGGAGACAAGTGTGCAGGCGTTGACTCTCCAGTGAACTGTGCCTTCTGCCAGGGCAAAGATGGACGTTCTCGGTGGCACAGTAAGTTAGTGTCCTGTTCAGTGTGACGGCATGGGTGCCTCTGCTGCTGACCCCTCATGCTGTGGCGTGGCTCTCCCCAGCACGCACCCTCAGCTTCCCCCGAGGCCTCTTCTGCACTCCTGCCCATGGGAGCAGGGAAAGATGATGCCTTCCAGCTGTGACCTTTCTGCTAGGAAATCTGTTGTTCAGTTCCCGGTATGCTTAATGTGATATTTGCTGGGAGGATGACCTTCATTAAACGGTAAGTCAAGTGCACCTCTGGGGGACGGAGTGGAGACACACCATCTGAGTGACAAGGAGCTTTGATTCCCTTTCCCTGACCATCTCCTTGTCACTTGGAAGGTCACATTTAAGCTCAGGCTGCTGTTCAATGTGCCCCAGAGACCTTCTCAGTCTTTTTGGGTTCGGACAACCTGGAGGGTCTCTGGGGCAATGACCATAGCTTTCCAACATTGAAGGGAGGTAAGTCACCTGCTAGCTCACCAGCAAGCTCCTCACATTGTCAGTAAATAATAGCAAAGGGCAAAGAGAGGTAAGGCCTGGTTACTTCAGAGCTCACTTTGCTGAGCCCTTGGGAGGAGCTCAGGTACTTAATCTAATCCAGCTGGTAAAAGGCATGGCTTTCAGCAGTCCTGTCCAGAAGCTTCCCACCTATTATTTAAAACAAAAAGCCAAGGTTCCAAAGATTTCTGAGGTCTCTGGGAAAGAGCAAGAGATAGTTAGAAAGGCCCACAAAGGGTAACTGCCAATGATATAGTTTGCATGTACCTATAAAAACCAGGCCATCAGGCATTCTCAGTAAGACAGGATGCTTCTAACCTCTGGAGTGGGATGTAGAAGACCATTTACGCAACTTCTCAGAGCCTTCATTTCCTCCCCTTAATTCACAGTTGGTTCAATACCACTTTTGTAAGTGGTTTTATATGTTTTCATAGATGCCCAAAATGCAGCAGCACTGTCCAAGAGAACTTTCTGCAACGATAGAAATGTTTGCTGTGTTGTCCAATATAGCAGTCGCTGGCCACGTGTGGCTATTGAGTTCTTGAAAGGTAGCTAGTACCATTTAGGAACAGAATTTTTTATTTTAGTTAATTTTAATTTAAATAGCCACATGTGACTTGTGGCTCCCATACCAGAGCGCAAGCACAACACTAGACTAGCTTCCTAACGGCTGAGGCAGAATTTTTTGCCTCCTCCCTATCTCCTCACAGGCTTGAGTCAGGTCCTCACAAATGTGCCTGACTGACTGGCTGAATGATCCCAGTTCACAGAGAATCAAAACTTGACCTGTTCAGTGAAGGTGCAATAACTGACCCCTCACAGCTGTATGGTATAATGAATAAAAGCAGAATTAGCCTGGGTGACAAGAGCAAGTACTGCTTGTTCCATTCACTGCAGCAACGGATTGCTTTGTTATCAAGGTCATTATCGAGTCTGCCCTTGCATGGGTTTGCATGTGTGCATGTCAGTTGTTTGTGTGGCCCTGGATGGGTGAAGAGGAGCTGCCCACTGATCGTCTCCCTGCTCCTGGCCCTGCCTTCCAAGCAGAAAGCAGGTGGCCTCTGTCCTTGTCCCCTGCTCATTTGGGTCTCTTGTTGAAATGGTATGGACTTGATAAGAGGGGGAAAAAAAACACCTCCAGGAGGGGAGTGGACTGAAGGCATTCTCATTTGACAGCTAAGAGAATCGCCCCTCCACCACTGAGTTCAGACAATGACACTGCTGATACTCTCACCCCCCACCCCGTAACGAGGTGGACGAGGCCCTTTCTTCTCAGTGCGCTGAACATTTCCATGGGTGCACTTCGCTTCTCTCTCCAGCTTGGAAAGTCCGAAGCAGATGACTTCTTGGCACCCTAAGGTAGATCTGATGCATTCCCCCGTTATCATCAACATGGTCAAAGCTCTGCCGTCTTTACATTGTCTCCAGAGGGTTTGGATTTGTGGGTTGTCTCTCTGCTGGGATGGGGGGTAGCTCCTTTTTGAAAGCTCCCAGCTTCTGAAGTCAGCTATTAGCTCAATTGCTGATGAAATCTCTTCCTCCTCTCAGGGTTTCTTACAGTCTGTGCACCACCTAGAGGCCGCTGTCTGAAATTCACTCAGTTCCAGCAATCAACCTGTCTTCCTCTCTCTCATTTTCCCCAAGTCAAACAAAAGGCCTCAGAAACCCCTTTTGGCTGAGGAGACTTCATTTTGCTTCCACCCTCTCGATGGCAGCCTTCTTTGACCCCAAACAGTCCTCTCAAAGAGTCTGTCAAAGCCCAAGAGTTCAGGCCGCTCCCCCACCCCACTTAAGGAAGGTGAGGTGAACCTCCTCCTCTGTCCCAAATCTACACAAGCTCCCTCGGTGCCGTTTTTGCACTTCTGGCTGGGTTTTGATGTGTGGGCTCAACTGCCCGGACTGAGGATTCAGTCCATCTTCTCCTCCCTCCCGTAACCACACGTGGCGTATACCGCAGATTAGGGGCTGTCTCCAGGGAAAGACACCATTTTAGGGGAATCCGATACCACTTATTTTTAGCCATGGCTATTTACCTGGGTTATGTAGACCTGGCTCTCTTTTCTGTTTTCTCCGGAGTAAAATTAGGAAAAAAGTAAGCAAAATGGACGTACACCTTGCCCTTGAACCCCTGCCAAGTCCAGTTGTACTCTCCAGCTGGGTGTGCCTCTCAAAACCGCTGCGGTTTTGTGGGAAGGAGGAGCCATGGCTCAAGTCTCTCAAAACAAACAAGGAAGAGTCCATCGTGACTCCATTGTTTGGGGTCCTTAGCCTGTGTTTTCTGGCTCAGCTTTAAAGTGATCCAGAGACAGCCGTGGCTGCGGAAGCTGCTGGTGATTAGAGGATCTGAACCGGCAGATGTGGGGCCAGACGTGTCTCTGGACGTGCTGGCATGGTGGATTCTGTGTTTGTGTGTCTGGATATAACCAGAGGGTTCAAGGAGGGTGATGTTTACATTTCTTTCTTCCTTCATTACATGGAGAACTGATCGTGCACTTCACTGTCACTTTCTTATTGCACTAACATAATGGACCCTCTCGTAGAGCTGGCTATTTCTGTGTATAGGTTTCAGTTATTTTTTTATTATGAAGCTGTAGTTCTGAAAATGCCACTTCCCAGGGAGGAGGGGATTGGAGCACCAGAGTGAGTCATCACAACAGTAACAACTAATGTTATACAGCATTTCATAGTTTATAAAGCACTTTTCACAGACATGGTCTCATTTCTCATTCCAGAGAACAGGCAGAAGTGGGGGAGTTTATAATCAGCCCCAGGAAGGGATGCAGCATTCATTAGTTGCAAGAAAATGGTGATCATCTCAGCTCTGCAGATGAGCCTCAAACCCTAGATGTCTATCTGGCAGAAAATAGGAATTCAATAGGGGGTCTCCCCCAGGAGCAAGAAAACCACACATCAGAAAAAAATCATACTTGACTGGGAAGTATAGGGAATTCGAGATGTGCAGAACACAGGCTCCTGGACCTGGCCTCCAGACCAAGATTTCTTAGTCAATAAGTGGGAAACATTAGGTTAAGAATATTAACACTTATTTACAGCACTTCTCAGAGCTGTTAGTAGGCTAAGGTGCATTGTGCCTTCCCAAAAGGGACAGTGGTTACAGTGTTTCCCAGACTTATGAGATAATGGAATTGCATTTGAGCTTAATGTTCCATAGGACACACTTAGGGAAATGTGACTTGGGCAGGTTGATCCCTAAGAAAGGGACACTGAGAAGAGGTGGGCCCGAGGAGAGACCAGGCCACCAAAAGGTGGAACCAAAGAGCTTTCCAGGGAGGGGAAGGAGGCTGGAGATCTAAGCAGGATGGTCTGAAGCCCAGAGAAGTAGGACAGAGGAAAGGGGCTTACTCCTAGAGTGGCTGTGGGACAAGTCCAGGGACAGAACATCCAGGGAGAGAAAATCCAGGGTCAGGACTTCCCCTGGCATTCCAATCCCTTTGAGTGTGGTCATTTCAGGGTCTGCCCTTCCATCTCAACCAGGCTGGCAACAGGATCAGGGAAAACCCACTTCACCCCATTTGACACAGGAATTTTAGGATATTTCAAATCATTTAGTCCTATAGGAATCATTCTTAAAAGAAGCCATCAACCCAGACTTGCAAATTCTTCAATCTTACTTTTTGAATGACATATTTATTTTAATAGGTTTAATTTTTATCCTGTGTAAAACATAAAGGTTGTCAATTTTACAAGCCCCCAAATCAGAGTCATAGTAAAAGCTGCCATTTTGGAATGCTTCCTGTGTGCCACACACTATACTCAGACTTCCACATGTCTAGTTTCATTGACTCTCCTTTGAGAGAGGTATAATTGTTCATTTTACAGATGAGGAAAGTTAAATGTTAAATGTTAGGGATCTTGCAGTTGATCATACAGCTAGTGGGTGATAGAGCCCAGATGTCTCCAGAAGCTCCAGGCTTAACCTTTCAGCTTTACTCCCTCATCAAAAGCTAATTTCCCCAACTCCCTGTTCATTCTCCCTCAGAAGAATCTGTTTTTATTCCAAGAAACCAGGATGATATTTCCCAGCCTATTTTTCAACTTGGCATGTTGAACGAGATGTAAGCAGAAGTTTTCCAATAAAGCTTCTAGGAAGGCCATTTAAAGAGCCTGACCTGTCACAAGGTACACCCATTTGGCCTGTTCATGCTTTTCTTGCCTAAAACTTGGAGGTGGTAGCTGGAATTTCAGCAGTCATCTTGGACCATGAGGTGATCTTGAGGATGGGCATTATTTTCTAAGTGTGACAGCAGGAAGGGAGAAGACTCGGTTCATAATGATCATGGAATCAACATACCTGTGACTGACTGCATACCACCAGACTTCTTTCACATGGGAAATAAATTAGCCTCTATCATATCTAAACTACTGATATTTGACATTTCTGTTCTATGCACATGAAACTATTCCTAACAGATACAGCTTCCTGGCTTTAATTTTTAACAGCCTGCCACGTCAATGAATAATTTCCTCCATAAAGGCCTGTTTCCTTCCCACGCCCCATTCCCCAAGGATGCATGTTCCCTGCCTGTCTGACTCAAATCTTAAAGTCCCAGTGACCCTTTCCACACCCACCTAGCCTCTCCCTTTCTGGATATAGCAATTAATGCCATAACCACAGATCTGAGGTCTGTATTCTTTTCGGACTATTTAAAATAGTATTATGAATGTTTTATACCCTGAATGTTTGGGGAGCAGCATAGTTTAGTGTGAAAAAACACTGACCTGGTAAGAAAATAAGATGGTTTGTGCTGCTCCTGACTGCCCTTTGCAAGCTTCAGGGTTGCAGAGGGAGAACTGGTAGGTGATCTCTTCCTACACGTAAGCCTGAGACCCCCTGACTCGGTCAGTAATGACTTTTCCATTTCATGGGAAGTAGGTGAGATTTTAATGGGCTGTAACTGTTGACTATTTTCTTTAAGCAATGAACACCAAGATCTATGTGCCCCTAGCAGGTGATAGGATGCACAATCACAAAAGGAAGGTTAACGTTTGCAAATCCCAACTTAAGCCAGTTCCTCTGGAAATCATGCTGCTTTGCTTTTTTTCCCCTATAAGAAGAGAAGACACCTGTCATTCAATTTTCTAGATGAAGGAAGAGAGTCATGATAGGATAGCACCACAATGCCACATTTTTGCCCTGAAAAAAGTAATAAAGGGGATCATTTCTTGACTACAATAAATGTTAGGATGCTATGAGAGAAGGAAGACAGGACCAGTGTTTCGACAGGGCAGTGAAGGACTTCTGGGGTGGCCAGTTCTCTCTCCTGGTACAGGCATTTCATTCATTATGAGAGTTTTCACCTTATAAAATTCATGAAGCTATACATTTGTTTTGTGCTGTTTTCTCTACTTGTGTCATATTTAACAAAAAGGTTAAGAGGTGGGATGGGGGTGGGGAGGTTACATCTTCACGTTGGAACCATCTCCTAGTCTTGTTCATTGGTAGGTAGCAAAGGGATTCTTTTTTTTGTTTTTTTCTCCTACCATCACCATTGCCACAGAAACGATGCCAACTCTAGAAAACTAAAAATTCCATTTCTGCAGAGGGAGATGTGGCAGTAATAATTGCTCACATTTCCTGAGCCCTTACTCTAGCTAGGCACAGTTGTAAGAATATCTCCTTAGAGCATCTTCATAAGGCAGGTACTTTCATTACCTGTTTTACAGGTAAGGAAATTAGGACAGAGATAGGTCAAGTAACTCAGAGTAAATGCTCAGGTCAGAATGCAAACATAGACAGTCTGGGAGCAAAAAGTAAAACCACTGTGGCTGCTCTCTGTCTCTGGATGTTTTACATTTCCATTTCACTGAAAAGAAAACATGGCCTTACCAAAGAAGGAAGGCATGCCTAAGTTTGGCAAGCCCTTGAACTCGTGTTCTCATCTGCCAACAAGCTGACACAAGTTCCTCCTCCCTTCTAAGAGCAACGTGCTAGAATGATCAGCTCTTCCTGTTTGCCTGGGACTGAGGGGCTCCCTGGGACATAGGGCCATCACTGCCCAAACTGGAAAGGTCCAGGCAGACCAGGTCTGTGCTCACCAAGATGGGCGTCTTTCTGCATTTTCAGATGCAGGGGCGTTCTCTCCCAGTGCACACCTCTGGGTTACAATAATGCATCTGTGCACCGCAAACGCCAATCAGAGAGCACACCAAGAAGCGATGAGGCCTGACCGCTCAGAACCCTGCCAGGTTAGGCTGCTGGGACGGATTCGACTTACTAGTGGGGAAGGCTGAATTAATTCTGACACCTAGGGGGAAAAATCATTGGTAACATAGGAATGGTTTGCATGAGAATGAAATTTAAATTTCTTTCTATTGGACCGTAAATCTCTCTTGGACTTCCCTTCATTCTAGACCGTATTTAATGCTGTCAGTCACTCTGAGAAAGCTCCGTGGTCTTAGTAGGCAAGGATTTGTCTACTTCCAAACCGCACACACTGCTATAATCCCTTGCTGTGGAACGGGGCTCAAAGCATCCACAAATGTCAGCTACGCCTCTCGCAGCTGACTCTGGGTTATTACTGGTGTTCGGCTCATTGTCAGAGGGGATATGATTCAGGAGAGGCCACATGACTTGCCACCAACATCCTTTTCCTCTGGTTATGTAATGAATAGAGAGGCAGATGGGGAATTGTAGAGTCACAGAGGTGGAAGGGATGTCAGAGGAGATGTGTAGCCAGGGGCCTGTGGGCAGGGGTGCTGCAGTGGGTGGTGGGAGCAGAGGGAAGGAGCAAGCACATTAAAAATGACCACCACCTGGCTACCTTTCATCGGAATCCTTACTGGGTTTCCCTCAGTAGTCAATAAGCACGTGCTGAGTGTATATTCTAGGCATTGGGCCTCAGCAGTGAGTAGCTCACAGTCCCTGTCCTCATGGAGTTACATGCTGAAGGAGCCTATATTCTAATGTCTGCAGCTCTCTCTTGCTGGCTCTGATATCTGTTCATTAGGGCCTTCTTTTTTTTACAGTTTGATAACTTTTTTTTAATTAGAGAAGTTGTAGGTTTACAGGAAAGTCATGCATAAAATACAGAGTTTTCCCATTACTTATTATTAACCCTATTGTTTATTATTAACATGTTGCATTAATGTGGTATATTTGTTGCAATTGATGAAAGAAAATTTTTATAGTTGCATTATGAACTATAGTCCATGGTTCACCTTAGAGTTCACTGTGTTGTCCAATCCTATGGATTTTCTTTTTGTTAAATTTTTATTCTAGTGTCATATATACAACCTAGAATTTTCCCCTCTTAACTACATTTAAATATAGATTTCCTTGCTGTTATTTACATTCTCAATATTGCATTACCATCATCATTATAGTCTTTATACCTACAATATCAACATGCTACCTTTAAGAGCTGTTGAAAAGCTACCATTTTTGAAGAAGATGAAGAACATGCTTGGGGAGGTGCCTGCTATAGCTGCTTCCCCCACTGACTATATCTCTCCTTCAATGGACATGTCTAACCCAATCCGAGGACCAGCAAGGATAGCCACATAAATTGTGGGATGCACAACTTCCTAGGGCACCATTCACCTAAATGACAACAAGAACAGCGACCCCTGGACCCGCTCAATCTTAGGTGGCAGTTCTATGCAGTCCCATGACCATTTACCTACTGCAGAAATCCCATCACCACATCCTGCCAAAGGATAGGGTCTTTGATAAGGCCACTTCTGTGAAAGGCAGTTTATCCTTGACTTCTAGTTGTGAACCTTGGAATGTTTCTTTGTTCCTCCTAAAATGCAAATTGATCGCATTACTCTATTTAAACCTATTTAAAGCAGTGGCTTTCAAACTTTAGTGAAATACATCTTACATTATGACCCAGCACACATAAACTCACATTACATTCAGACATACGTACATACAACCAAAACCTTCCCCTTAACAATTTGCACTGCATTCTCTTGAGAGTACAAGTATGGGGCCAGACTTTGGGTTTGAATCTCAACTTCCTATTTACTAGCTGTGTGACCTTGGTCAAAACCTCTTTGTGCCTCAGTTTCCTCATTGTAAAATGTGGATAACAATAGTACTGACCACATAAGGCTGCTGTGAGGATCAATAAGTTAATACTTAATACATGAAACTCTTAGAACCATGCCTTGAATTTCATAACCATTGAAAAACTAGCCATTATTATTCTCTGTTTTATATGCTGGTCATGATCCACTGTATTGATTTCACACCCCACATTTTAAAGAACATTGCTCTACCCAAAGGCTCTGACTCATTGCTCTCAGGATAGAATTCAAATTCCCCTACATGGTTTTCAAGGCCTTTATGCTGGCCCCTGCTGACAGCCCTGGCCTTCTCTAGCCCAGTCTCCCTTCCCCTGTGAACTTCTTTCAGTTGCCTGAACGTGCTCTTGCCCCCAGGGCCTCAGGCAGGCTGTTTCCTCCCATTCTACTTCTAATTCCCAGTCTTCTGGAAAACTCCGACTCTATCCCCCTGCTCTTGGTCAAACAACATCTCTTCTAGGAAGTCTTCCCTGACCACTAAATATGGAACATGACTCGTCTGGCCAATGGGACATGAGGGTAAGTTTGCTGGGATGACTCCTGGGAGAGGGAGATCAGTCCATGAAAATTCAAGAGTTGTATGAGAGGAAAGAACTACTGCCCTACAGTTTCCCCTGCATAGACTTATGACCTATATTGGTAATGCCTGTTTGCTGTAACCCTCCAGGCAGCATATGGAGTCTGATATATTAACTGCTGTATGCTCAGCACCAAGTAGTGTCTGGAAAACACTCTCAGTTGCCTACCCAACAGCCATTTCCTCCCTTTTTCTTTACCTGGTTGAACTCTGATTTTGTTCTAGTATCAACACGTCTAGAAGCCTAAGGGATTCTAAGGGCAAACCATGAATGGTCCCATCCAGTCATGGAAATCCATCCACTGCACCAGGGACTGGTTTAGGGATGGAACATGACTCTCGTCTGGCCAATGAGACATGAGGGTAAGTTTGCTGGGGTGACTCCTGGGAGAGGGAAATCAGTCCACAAAAATTCAAGAGAGTTGTATGAGGGGAAAGAACTCGTGCCTGTCTCTAGGGGGGCCATGGTGAGAGAGGCCCAAGGACAAATGCCAACCTGCTGAAGATGGCACAGCCAAAGTCTGACAAGAATCCTAGGAGTCCGCGGAGATTTTGCTAAGACTTCCCATTGACCAACCCTGGAATTGCCCTCTTTCTGCACTTCTGGTAATGAATTAACACTCTTTCCTTATTGTTTAATGCCAGTTAGCTCAGGTCTTCTGTCTCCTGTAGCTGAAAACAACCTAAGTGATAAAGGCACTCAGTAAATATTTGCCAAATGAATAAGTGTTTAGAAGCTAAACATGCTATTGAGGGAGGAGAATGAAAAGTTTAACCATCTACCATGAGCCAGTGGTGAGAGGACTCTTATGTACGTTACGTATTTATTCTTCATAGCTAACATGCAGCTGCAGTAATTTTACCCATTTCAGAGATGAGGAAACTGAAGCTCAGAGAAGTTTATCCTCCCCAGGGTCACAGAGTTAGTTCTGGAGCTGGAAAATATTTAATTACTGTAGTATGAGGACTTACTTAGCATCCAGATTCATATTTTTCATTTGTACCAAAGGGCTTTTTTTTTTTTTCCTCATTTCTGCTTTCCATTGAATTTTCACCTATTGGTTTAAAAGTTCAACATTCTAATTTTGATCTTAACTGGTCACTCTTAACTTTCAACCCATACTCATGTTTATTACCCCGATTCATTTCTCAATGCCCTCACTATCTCTATCTCCACCTTACACAGCTTACGCCCCCAGAGTGGAGTGCAGCACCCCAATCCACTCTCTGAGAGCAGGGCCCAAGGCCCAGTCCCCTTGGCCTCCCCGCCGCCACACACACACCTCTCATCCAGTTAATACTGGATTTTCCCCAGGATTGACTTGGGGAAGAGAGCCAGCAGCCCATACTAGTTCACCATCCTGGCAGAAAGCCTGGATATGGGAACTAGATCCCAGATCTGCTAAGTCCAAAACATGCTTTTTTTCACTATACCATGAGGCCTTCACAGACATGGGTAACTTACCCGTCTATTCTCATAGCAATCTTGGGAAGAACAAAATTTATCCGTGCAGCTCTCTGTAAGGCATTTTCTCCTCCCCTTGGTGGGAATGAATGACTAGAGCAGAGAATGCAGCCTTTCCTCCAGCCGCCAGAATGTCTGCTTCTTGCAGCCAGCATTTCACAGATGAATGCAGTAGAAAATGCCTTAGCTGCACCCAGGGAATATCAAGTGCTTTCCTCTTGTTTCTGAGGGGAAAAACAAACAAATAAACAAAAACTGTCCTTTCTGCAGTAAAGCCCCAGGAACTGGCTTTGAGAGCTGGAAGCCATGTGCCCTCTAGTGATCATCTGTAGGAAGTCTGGACCAGATGGTCATGCAGAAAATCAGCAGGAGGAATAAGCAGAAAGAGTGGGGGAGAGGAAAAGACAGGATGCCTGAGAACACTTAGACAGTAAAGTTTAATAGTGGAAAGCCACCTGCTTTAAAATTTTACTTAAAATACCAAATACAAGTCATGGATATTAAAATGGACATCTGAACTCTCCACAAATTCTGGCAGGTTTGAATTAAAGTTACCCAGGAGTTGGCCTCCAAGCAGTGAACCCCCTAAGGCTAGGGTGGGTTTTCCAAGCAAGGGTACTGAACTGGAGAAGATCCATACACAAGAATCCCTCCTGGGAAGGAAGGACTGATTCTGATGGGAAAATGCTCCATAAGAAGCTGACACCTGTGTGAACAGAATGGTTCTAGCTAGAACAGGGGGAGAATTCTGTTTTTCAATTGCTGCCCAGGAAAGGAGAGATTAAGAAGAAGAATTAAAAAAAGAGAGAGCCAGATGAGAGAAGACTGCCAACTCCTCCATGTGTGAGCTCTTCTAGTGATGCCCATTGCACGACCGCTAAGCCTTCAGCAAAGTCTCTCCTGCCCACTACTGTGTGAGGGGTCCTTGGGTTTGCATCAGGTTGGCACAAGGGTGAAAAGAGCACATGGGCACAGGAGTGGGGCTGCTGGAGAAGCACAAGGAAGTAAGCCCCAGGAACTCACAGGAATCATGGAAAGGAATGAGACCATAATGGGATTGGACCACGTTTAATCAGGTCTCTGTGGAGGAGGGGAATCTATCTGATAAGCGTACACAGGCATAAACTTAGTTAAAATAGGTGGTTAGGCTTGACTTTTCAGCAGCAACAACCAAGTTTAACAGCACCTCCTCCCTGGAAATGCCAAATTTCACATAAAGATAATAGCAGTAAGAATTTGACATTTGGGTGTAGGCACAGCCTGTGATCTTGAAGCAGTGTAATGCGCTGCTGAGATTCCTTCAGATTCAGTTATTTCAATTTCCCAAGGTGTGGGAAGACGGGGAGAGGAACAGGGAAGACAGCACTGATGAGAAGCCAGAGTCTCTGAGGCGGGTCTGCGACTCCTCTGTTGGAATATGGCAAATGAGAAGCAGAGCTAGGACGCAAACCCAGGGCTTTAATTTCAAATCTCACTTCTTATATCCTGCCTTGCCTCTCTCATACAGGAAGCCCATCTTTCTTGTTTTTTATTGTAAAATAACTTTAGTCAAGAAAAGCTCATAGTTAAATGCTGCTTTCTGACCTAATCTACTGCCTTCCTGTCAGGGCTAGAAAAATCCGTGTTATAACAGCCTTAAAACTGCCAGCACATTTGAAAAATATTTAGCTCTTCATCTGAAGATGGGAGTTAACTGACCAAATAAAACCCATATAAAACATATACCTACTCTTCTCCATATCTTTCAGGTATACCTAGGAACAAATTTTATATTTCTTTCCGCTGAGACCTTCTTCCTCCAAAATAATCCAGACATGTGGCTTCATAATGTGTCATCTTACATGTGGACATATTGAGAGCAGTAGGGATGGGATCTTATTTATCTTTGCATTCCTGGAGCCTAGCACCTTTTGGGCATATAAATAGGAAGTGGGTGACTGTTATTACACGAGCATTAGGGGGAAGAATCCATATTCTCCAATTTCACAGTGAGAGACAACAAAAGAAAAGAGGGCTAAGTCATTCAAAGACATGCTCACCTCATTGCTAGTCTAGAGTTCTGGACACCAGAGTCACAGTTTCCCCACAGATCTTACATTGCATGATGATTCATTCAAATGCCTCCAAATGCCATTTCCACTATCTGGAGTGACTTTTGCAGGCACGATAGAGAAAGGACAACTTGGAGTCATTTGCTTTGTTCCTCCAATAAAAGAAAGACTTGGCTTTACACAGCCTCTCTTCTACAGAGAACTCAGCGTCTTTGCCCATCTGGTGTTTTGCTTGTCTTCCTTTCATCCCTGGGAAGTCAATTAAGGGTGTTCTGTTGGTGTCATAGTCAGGGAAGGTGAAAGAATACGTGGGCTTTTTATTACTCACCACAAGGGGGAGCCCATGTGCCCTCCTGGTATATTTGTTCAATAGACACTTATTGCCCCACTTGCTAAGTGGCCAGGGTTGTTCTGCCGGTATCAGAGGACCTCTGCTCTTGAGCAACCGCAGCCTGGAAATGCCAAGTCTAGCAAAGGAGACCGACAAGTGAACAGAGAATTACAATATAGCATGATAAGAGTAGTGCAGCAGGGATGGATTAGATGCAAGTATGGAGAGAGCCCAGGGTGGGCACAAAAGGGAGGGAGATATTGAAAGGATTTAAAAATAAAGCTTCAGCCAAGATGTGACTCCGCACAGGAGGATGAGCAGGACCTTGACAGATGGCCTGGAGGAAGGCATCTTAGTACGAGAGATCATCGAGTGCGAAACTAAAATAGAACAAAATGAACAACATGGATGGTGTTTGGGGGGCTGCTATAAAGCGTCCCAGGTGCTGGGTGTTGGGGTACCAATGGGAGTTGGAGAAGGCTCTACCAAAGAGTAGAGAATTAGATGACAAATTGTTCACAGATACATTTTCAATAAGTCTGTATCAAGTTGTGGGCGATTCCAAATGCTTAGCCAGGCGTCCGCGTGAAGGTAGGAGTTGGCTCACCTGGGGACCACCCCAGCCCAACGGGCCTCATCCAATGTCAAGACCAAGATTTTTCTCAGAAACTATGAATTCCAGGTCTATTTCCAACCACACTTGGATAAAATTAATAATCAAATCCCCAGAGTTCTACTCATAGAGCATAGCTGCAGTCATCTTTGCTGGAAAATGTCTCAAAGCATGTTAGTTTACGTTACACTCTAGGGCAGAGATTCTTTTTTTTTTTTTTTTTTTTTTAACTTCATTTTGTACATTTAATAATTGAAAGCATAAACAATTAAAAACTAAAAAGTAAACACAGCTGAATAAATATATACATTTCTCAAATGTAATGGATACATATAAATTTTTTTTCTTTTTTTTGAATCAAACAATATATTACACAATATATTTGGTTCATAGTAATGCATTCATACAGTATTTGTCCTTTTGTGCCTGGCTTGCTTCACTCAACATAATGTCCTCCAGGTTCATCCATGTTGCCATATGCTTTATGACTTCATTTCTTCTTACAGCTGCATAATATTCCATCATGTGAAGAGACCACAGTTTGTTTATCCATTCATCTGTTGATGGACACCTGGGTTGTTTCCAACTTTTGGCAATGATGAATAATGTGGCTATGAACATCGGTGTGCAGATGTCTGTTCGTGTCACTGCTCTCAGTTCTTCTGGGTATATACCCAGTAGTGGTATTGCAGGGTCACGTGGCAAATCTATATTCAACTTCTTTAGGAACTGCCAAACAGTCCTCCATAGTGGTTGTACCATCCTGCATTCCCACCAACAGAGAAGAAGTGTTCCTATGTCTCCACATCCTCTCCAACACTTGTAGTTCTCTGTCTTTTTAATAGTGGCCATTCTGACAGGTGTGAAATGATATCTCATTGTAGTTTTGATTTGCATTTCCCTAATCATGAGTGATGTTGAACATTTCTTCATGTGTTTTTTTTGCCATTTGTATTTCTTCTTCAGAGAAATGTCTATTCAAGTCTTTGGCCCATTTTTTAATTGGGTCATTTGTCTTTTTATTGTTGAGTTGTAACATCTCTTTATATATCCTGGATATTAAACCCTTATCAGATATGTGATTTCCAAATACTTTTTCCCATTGATTTGGGTGCCTTTTCACCCTTCTGACAAAGTCCAGTGAGGTGCAAAAGTGTTTAATTTTGAGGAGGTCCCATTTATCTACTTTTTCTTTTGTTGCACGTGCTTTGGGTGTGAGGTCCAAGAAACCACCACCTGCTACAAGGTCTTGAAGATGTTTCCCTACATTTTCTTCTAGTAGTTTTATGGTCCTAGCTTTTATATTTAGATCTTTGATCCACTTTGAGTTGATTCTTGTATAGAGGGTGAGATAGGAGTCCTCTTTCATTCTTTTGGTTATAGATATCCAGTTCTCCCAACACCATTTGTTGAAGAGACTGTTTTTTCCCATCAGCGTGGGCTTGGTAGGTTTGTCAAAAACCAGTTGACTGTATAGGTGAGGGTTTATTTATAGGTGAGGGTTTATTTCTGGATTCTCAATTCTATTCCACTGATCGATATGTCTATCTTTATGCCAGTACCATGCTGTTTTGACCACTGTAGCTTTGTAATATGTTTCAAGGTCAGGCAGTGAAATTCCTCCCACATTGCTCTTCTTTTTTAGAATACTTTTGGCTATTCAGGTGCACTTACCCTTCCAGATGAATTTGGTAATTGCCTTCTCTAATTCTGTAAAGTAAGCTGTTGGGATTTTGATTGGAATTGCATTGAATCTATAAATCAGTTTGGGCAAGATTGACATCTTCACGATATTTATTCTTCCAATCCATGAACACGGAATGTCTTTCCATTTGTTTAGGTCTTTTTAAATTTCTTTTAGCATTGTTTTGTAGTTTTCTGTATATAGGTCCTGTACTCCTTGGTTAAATTAACTCCTAGGTATTTGAGTCTTTTTGTTGCTATTGAAAATGGAATTTTCCTCCTAATTTCTTCCTTAGATTGTTCAGTACTAGTGTACAAAAACATTACTGATTTTTGCGTGTTGACCTTATATCCTGCCACTTTGCTGAACTCATTTATTAGTTCAAGTAGCTTTGTTGTGGATACTTCAGGATTTTCTAAATACAGAATCATGTCATCCGCAAACAGTGAGAGTTTTACTTCCTCTTTTCCTATTTGGATGCCTTTAATTTTTTTGTCTTGTCTAATTGCCCTCGCTAGAACTTCTAGTACAATGTTGAATAACAGTGGTGACAGTAGGCACCCTTGTCTTGTTCCTGATCTTAGGGGGAAAGCTTTCAACCTTTCCCCATTGAGTATGATGTTGGCTGTGGGTTTTTCATATATGCCTTTTATCATAATGAGGAATTTTCCTTTTATTCCTATCTTCTGAAGTATTTTTATCAAAAAAGGATGTTGGATTTTGTCGAATGCCTTTTCTGCATCTATTGAGATGATCATGTGGTTTTTTTCCTTCAATTTGTTAATGTGGTGTATTACATTGATTGATTTTCTTATGTTGAATGCCAGGAATAAATCCCACTTGGTCATGATGTATAAGTCTTTTGATATGCTGTTGGATTCGATTTGTAAGTATTTTGTTGAGAATTTTTGCATCTATGTTCATGAGAGAGATTGGTCTGTAATTTTCTTTTCTTGTGGAATCTTTATCTGGCTTTGGTATTAGGGTGATGTTGGCTTCATAAAATGTGTTGGGTAATTTTCCCTCCTCTTCAATTTTTTGGAAGAGTTTAAACAGGATTGGTGTTAATTCTTTTAGAAATGCTTGGTAGAACTCGCCTGTGAAGCCATCTGGTCCTGGACTTTTCTTTGCTGGGAGATTTTTTATGATGGATTCAATCTCCTTAATTGTGATTGGTTAAGTTCTTGTATTTCTTGTTGTGTCAGTGTAGGTTGGTTATGAGTTTCTAGAAATTTGTCGATTTCATCCAGGTTGTCTAGTTTGTTGGCATATAGTTTCTCATAATATCCTCTTATGATTCTTTTTATTTCTGTGAGGTCATTTGTAATTTCCCCCCTTTTATTTCTGATTCTATTTATTTGCATCTTCTCTCTTTTTTTCTTTGTTAGTCTAGTGAGGGGTTTGTCAATTTGATTGATCTTCTCAAAGAACCAGCTTTTGGTTTTGTTGATTTTCTCTATTGCTTTTCTGTTCTCATTTTCATTTATTTTTGCTCTAATCTTTATAATTTCTTTCCTTCTTTTTGCTTTGGGATTGGTTTGCTGTTCTTTTTCTAGTTTCTCAAGTTGTTCAGTTAAATCTTTGAGTTTAGCTCTTTCTTGTTTCTTAATATAGGCATTTAGGGCTATAAATTTCCCTCTCAAGACTGCCTTTGCTGTATCCCATAAGTTTTGATATGTTGTGTTCTCATTTTCATTTGTCTCAATATATTTACTGATTTCACTTGCAATTTCTTCTTTGACCCACTGAATATTTAGGAGTGTGTTGTTCATTCTCCACACATTTGCAAATTTACTTTTTTCCTGTCTGTTATTGATTTCTAGTTTCATTCCATTGTGTTCTGAGAAGGTGTTTTGTATAATTTCAATCTTTTTATATTTATTGAGAGCTGTATTGTGACCTAACATGTGGTCTATCCTGGAGAAAGATCCATGGGCACTTGAGAAGAATGTATAACCCGCTGAGTTTGGATGCAGTGTTCTGTATATGTCTGTTAGGTCTAACTTGTTTATCATATTATTCAAGTTCTCTGTTTCCTTGTTGATCTTCTGTCTAGTTGTTCTATCTAATGATGTGAGAGGGGTGTTGAAGTCTCCGACGATTATTGTAGAAATGTCTATTTCTCCCTTCAGTTTTGCCAGAGTTTGTCTCATATATTTTGGGGCACCCTGGTTAGGTGCGTAGATATTTATGACTGTTATATTTTCCTTGAGGATCATCCCTTTTATTTACATATAATGGCCTTCCGCATCTCTTATCACTTTTTTGCATTTGAAGTCTGTTTTGTCTGATATTAGTATAGCTACCCCTGCTCTTTTCTGTTTACTATTCACGTGGAGTATCTTTTTCCAACCTTTTACTTTCAGCCGGCTTGTATCCTTTAGGTCTGAAGTGAGTTTCTTGTAAGCAGCATATGGATGGCTCATGTTTTTTTATCCATTCTGTCAGCCTGTATCTTTTGATTGGGGAATTTAATCCATTCACATTCAATGATATTACTGAAAAGGCACTATTTATTTCCTCCATTTTATTCTTTGGTTTTCATATGTCATCTTATTTTTGTCTCTCTTTTTTACTCTTTTGGTTATCCTTTCTGCTTTTCTTTCTTCTATACTCTCCTCCAAGCCTCTCTCTCCTGTCTTTTTCTTTCAGGTTCTAAGGCTTCCTTTAATATTTCCTGCAAAGGTGGATTGTTTTTTGCAAACTCTCTTAGTTTCTGCTTGTTTGTGAATACTTTATATTCACCTTCATATCTGAAGGACAGTCTTGCTGGATAAAGAATTCTTGGCTGGCAGTTTTTCTCTTTCAGTTTCCTAATTGTATCATACCACTGTCTTCTCACCTCCATGGTTTCTGAAGAGAAATCTGCACTAAGTCTTACTGGACGTCCTTTGTACGTGATTGTTTTCTTCTCTCTTGCTGCTTGAGAATTTTCTCTTTATCTTTTACATTTGACATTCTGAATAGTATGTGTCTTGGCATAGGTCTATTTGGATTTATTCTTATTGGGGTACGGTGTGCTTCTTGGACATGTAAGTTCATTTCTTTCGTGAGAGTTGGGAAATTTTCAGCTATTATTTCCTCAAATACTCTTTCTGCCCCTTTTCCTTTCTCTTCTCCTTCTGGAACTCCCATGATATGTATGTTGTTGCATTTTGTGTTGTCATTCAACTCTCTGAGCCCCTGCTCAATTTTTTCCATTCTTTTATCTCTCTGTTCTTTTCTGTCTTCAATTTTAGCTGCTCTGTCTTCAGTATCACTTATTCTTTCTTCTATCATTTAGAGTCTGCTGTTGTATGCTTCAAATGTATTTTTGACTTCACCTATTGTGTCTTTCATTCCCATGAACTCTGTTACTTTTCTGTTCAGTGTTTCAAATTCTTCTTTGCGTTCGCTCAATGACTTCTTGATGTCATTGATCTCTTTAACTATATTCTCTTTCATCTCATTAATTTGATTTTGGAAATGTGTGCTCATCTCACTGATTAGTTCTCTCAAATTCTGCATCTCTTCTGGGACTTTGCTGTATTCCTTTTCTTGGGCCATGTCTTCTATTTTCTTAGTATGGCTCGTAATCTTTTTCTGGTGCTTAGGCATCTGGTTAGTTTGTATTTTACTTAGATGCTCTATCTCTTTCTCTTTTATGGGGTTTTAGTGGCAGGATGCTGTGAGTTACCACAGCTCTTTGATTTTTGGCTCAAACTTGATTGTTAGGATTGTTCTGCTAGTTGCTCAAAACTGGGCACTGGACCCAGTATTTGGTTGTAGAGTCGTTTCCTTGGGCCTTGGGCAGGGAGGCTATAGAGGCCAGGAAAAACCTCTCTTACTTATTAATTTTCTTATGTGCACTTCCTTGGTCTGCCAGGAGATGGCACTTGTTGGCAGCTCTCAATTCAATGCCTGGTCGGAGTGTATTTGTTGTGACACAGGCCAGATCAATGTGATAGAGCTTCCTGTCTGGGGGCTAAGAGCCCTGTGATTCAAACTTTCTGAGACAGTTCTCCAGACTTCTCTTGTAGCGTAGCACAGAGATTCTTAACCTTATTATGACAGGGACCCTACTGGGCTGCTGAAATGCAATATACCAGACATGGCTTGGCTTTTACAGTTTGTTTGCTTTTTTTCTGAGGCCACGAAAGCGTCCAAACCAAGACCTCATCAGGTGATGGTTTCTCCCAAAAGACTGGGCTCTTCTGTCACATGGCCAGCTACATGGTGGTGTTTGCTGATCTCCTCCCTTCTCTCCAGGTTTTGTTGCTTCAGCTTCTTGCTTGTGGCTTTCTCTCTGTCTTTGTCTGAATTGCATTCTCTTATAAAGTACTCCAGTAAAAGGATTAAGACCCACCCTGGGTCATGCCTTACTGAAGTAACTTAATCAAAATGCCCTTAATGGAAGTAACCTAAGCCAAAGGTCCCCCCTACAATAGGTTCACACCCACAGGAATGGACCAGCTTTAAGAACATAATTTTCCATGGTAATACAGTCTCAAACTACACCAACTCCTATATCCTTCTTTATTAACATGTACAATAACAAAATCTAGTGACAACTCTAATATTTATGCAGTAATAAATATAAATGAGATTTTTGAGATATCTGCAACAACTGTAATGTGATATGAAAATACCCATGATCTCAACTACTGGAAATGCTGCCTACATTTGTGATTGAAGAAAATGCTGTATTTCAGCTAGTGGCTAACAAAAATGAATATGTATTTCACAGCTTAAGAAAGACCCCCACATTACAACCTAGAACTGAGGTTGTAGGGCAGTTGCTAAAATTCTCACCCCTCAAACGGATTGGTTGTCAATGTTGTCTACCAAAAGTAACTATGCATGACTCAGTTGGCTGAGGTCTGTTCTCAAAAAGATTGGAGACAGCAGACTCTTGCATAGGCTGTGAGAGATGAGAGGAGGCTGCAGGAGGACGGTCCCGGGAGGGATGGGTAGGGGGCCAGAGGGGGAGATTTTAAAGGGCACGATCAGCAGAAGGGAGACATCTAGGGGGCACGTAGATGATTGGGAATATGGCAGTGCCTGGAGTTTCTCTCTGTAGAATTGGCCAAGCAAGTTTTGCTCTGTGAGGTTCATGTACCAACATTAAAAGACGGTTTTATTAATGACATTTTTACTCAAGAAAGTCTGTGAGTGTGTGCTGTATGTTGTGTTTGGGGGTGGTGGTGCATGTATTTTTAAAAACTCCCCAGAAATTGTTCAATGTAAGGTGTGTCTCATTCCATCCTCAGTCTCCTCTCTTCTGACCCTACTGCCTATGCCCTCATTTAAATAGCATAATTAATATAAAGCCCAGCAAATCAGCACTGAGAACTTGTGGGCACCCTCATTCCAGAGTAAGATGCTTCATTAGCAGACTTCTAGGGCTACGAGGGTGCTTAGAGAAACTTCCACCATCATACTTTCTCAAAATCGAAGAAAGGCTATTATAAAATAAAACTTTCAAACCAATTCAGAAAAAACTGAACAAGTACTAATCACCAGATTAGAGACACCTCTTATCTGAATATGCACTGGAGACTTAGAGAAGGATATCCAGAGAATCTTAAGAGAACCAGCCACAGTGAATGGACCTGTTTGGACCCTCTTAGCATGGGGTTCTCTGCTTCGCTGGTTCTTGCTTGCTTGCATCTTTGGTCCCTCCTCCAGCCAGCACCACCAGTGCTCCTGGCCAGGCAAATGGTGCTGATGCTGCCAGTCCTCAGATCTCACTCGAAGCTTGTGAGAAATGCAGAATCCCAGGTCCCACCCCAGACCTATCTAATGAGAGCTTGATCTTAGCAAGATCCCCTGATGATTCATATGCACCTTGCAATTTGAGAAGCTCTGTCCTAGAATACATACTGTCTTCTATTCTGGGGAGCAGATGTAGCTCAAGTGGTTGAGTGCCTGCTTCCCATGTATGAGGTCCTGGGTTTAATCCCTGGTACCTCCTAAAAAAAAAAAAAATTGATTGTGGTGATGGTTGCACAAATCTGTGAATATACTAAGTCTTTGAAGTCTATACCGTGAATGGGTGAACTGTATGATCTATGAAATGGATCTCAATAAAGCTGTTTTTTAAAAATTAAAAAAAAACACCTCTAATCTACATTTTACACAATAAAATGGGCTGCTCATGAACTTCCGCTCTACTGAGAGGTAACAAAAAAAATTGATAGAAAAAAAAACAAATTTTAATGAGTAATGTAAGGAACTGCTAACATAAAAACATACAACTGGAGCACTCCCCTTTCTGTTAGAGACCTGCTGTGTCCATGGAGTTCCTGTAGAGCTAGTCCTTCACAATTCTCCAGCAGGCACCCAGCCGCAAGGGTGGACACATGACCAGGTCTTGCCATCGGTGCACCTCATCTTCATGTCCACTATGATTTTCAAAGCACAGGACCAAATGGGTCCAAGCAGACCTCTCATGAGCTATCATATATAGATGCTGAAAGAGGAACAGGCTCGGTCTTTCATATCAAAAACTGTAAGAACATAGGTTTAGGGCTGCCAGGCTTCTGCAGGAAAAAAAATGAGACCAACCTACAAAGCAAAGGAGAGGTGCGAGATGGTGAGAAAGAGCCCTGACAGCCTTGTTGTAGCCCCCCGCCAAAGCCAGCTGTACCCTTGGATTGATCTGTTTTATAAACCAATTTGAGCTCAAGTTAGGGATGGGTTTCTGTCACTTGCAACCAGTATGTTTAGTTATTGTCACAGATTTCCTCACCTACTGTGTTTGCCATAAAGCAAGATGATTCCAGAGGCTGCCCAATCTGGTACCCACATATTTTAGCACTATGTGCCAAGCATCCAGCTGAAGGATGAAGGAGACACAAGGTAAAGATGGCACATTAAGTTGCTGACATTCTGGGACTGGGGGACTAGTTGGGAGCCAAAGATGTGAACAATAATACCGTATAATATGGCATGGCAAATGCTGTAATGGAGCTACAAACAAAATATCATGGAAATAGAGGAGGGAACGAGAAACCTTGCAAGGGAACAGGTAAGGCTTGACAAAAGAGTTAGTGTTTGAACAGGATTGTTGCAAGTGGGGATTTCCCAGGAGTCTAGCGTGGAAAATGGTGCTGTCAGCCGAGGCATGTGCAAAAGCCTGGCTTGGTGGGAGCACTGCGACTTGACTCCAGGTAGTGTGGTTGAGGGGAATGGCGAAAGGGGAGGCTGCAGAGGTAGACTGAGGTGATGATGGGAAAAGAATCTTGTCAAGCCAAGGAGTTGGACTTAATCCTTAGACTGAAAGTTGCTAAATGTGGGCTTTTAATCAGAGAAGAGTTATGAGCAGATTTGTATTTTACTACGAAGTCTATGAAGGTTGAATAGGATCATTAAACTATGAACTCCTGGGTGGCAGGGACGTCCCTCGCACATGGTGGTATGAATAAATATTTATTGAATTGGGAGGCAATGACAGTATCTTCTGAGGCAGTAGCAGTGGGGATAGGACTCACTGGACATTTAGAGAGGAAAGAAAGGAAAGAATTAAGAATGACTTAGTGGTTTCTAGCTTGGGTGACCAGATGGGAAAAAAATCTAGATAGGTGCAGGTTTGCAGGTAAAGACAGCAGCCTCACTTTTGAATGTCCTAGATTTGAGGGGCCTGGGAATCCAGGGTGAATTGTCTGGATGGAAGTTGGCCTAACAGACCAGGAGTTTGAGAGAGATCAAAGCAAAAGATATGACGATGTGGATTCAGTCATAAGAAAGAGTGTTAAGTGAGAAAATCAACTCTGAAATGCAAAGATTGTTCTGCATAATCAAATTCCTTTATAATCATTCCATGATTATAAACAACAAAACTCCCCTTCCCCTGGGCCCCCCACTCCCTTTACACCTCGTTCCCTAACACACACACACACAAAATAAAAGTGGCAAAATTCCTCAGCACTGCAGGTGGAGAATAAACAAGCATGACTCCAGCAACTTGACCTCTTAGCTCATCTGTGCCACAGACACACCATGAGCTACTAGCGATTCAGGCTGGGGGCTGCTGTCAGGCCATCTGCACCAGCTAAAGCGGACACCATTTGAAGTACTGCTGCCAAATCCAGGCTTACCACTGAGCAGGGGACCTTCCAGTCTTTTCATTTTCCTGCCTGACTGGCCATGCGCTGACTCTTTCCTGCGACAATTCCCTGCCTGCTCTTCCCTGGGCAGCTGACAGGGTGCACCGTCCCGGGGGGCATATACGAGTGGGGTCCCGGGCAGCAGAGAGCCGGTAGCTAACAGCCCAGGGACAGCCGACTGCACCAGCAGTTTTCAGCTCGACGCTCTGGTCACTCCACCAGAGAAACTCTTCTGAATAGGAACCTAACAGAAAGCTGATGGCTTTTCTTGTTGTTACACCTTTTCTTTCTTTTTTTTTTTTTTTAAGATTTATTTTTATTTATTTATTCCTCCCTCTGCCCCCCCCCCCCATTGTTTGTGCTCACTTTCTGCTCTCTCTGTCCATTCGCTGTGTGCTGTCTGTGTCTCCTCATCTTCTCTTTAGGAGGCACCAGGAACCAAACCTGGGACCTCCCACATGGCACTCAATTGTTTGAGTCACCTCCGCTCCCTGATTTGTTGTTTCTCATTGTGTTTCCTCTTTGTGTCTCCTTGTTGTGTTATCTTGTTGCATCAGCTTGCTGTGCCTGCTTGCTGTCTTGCTCATCTTCTCCAGGAGGCATCGGGAACCAGACTTCCCATGTGGCGGGAGCTCAATCGCTAGAACCACATCCGCTTCCTTATACTTTTTCTTTTAAAAAGTGCTGAACACCACTCAGAACTGTGTGGGAGAGAGTGTGGTCTACGGTGTGAACTGTGGTCTATGGTTGGTGACAAGGCCCCAGGATGTGTAAGTCCATTGAGGGTGATGGGCCACACTTGTGGGAGATGTTTGTGTGGGATGTGGTGGGAGGTGTGGGAGGTGGGCAACATGGGAATCCCAGTGGGTTCCGTGTAATATTTTGGGTAATCTAAGCACCTCTTAAAATATATATATATATGTAAATAACATTTTTGTAAGCAAATGCACATATATGCATATATATTTATAAATCATTTTGCAAATGTTGGTATGTATTGTGAAAATTTTGATTTTTACCCACAATAAAAAAAAAATAAAAAAATAAAAAAGTGCTGAACTAATAATAAACCAGGCACAAAATGACAAATATCATATGATTTCACTTTACAAAATATCTAGAATAAGCAAATTCATAAAGGCAGAAAGTAAATTACAGGTTACCAGAGGCTGTGGGGGGTGGGGAATAGAATAGGGAGCTATTGCTTAATGGGTACAGAGTTTCTGTTTGGGGTGACAAAAAAGTTGGGTAATGGATGTGGTAACACAATAATGTAAATGTAATTAACACCACTGAATTGCACATGGTTAAATGGTAAATTATGTTATGTATCTGTTACCACAATTTTTAAAAAGCACTGAATTAATATAGAAAGGTATCTAGACAATAATAAGTGACAGAAGCAAGCTGTTTAGCAGTATGCACAGTATGGCCTATTTGGGCTTAAGTGTATATGAACATGTGCATATGTATATAGAATATATCTGAAAAGAATCACACTCAATACTGAGAAGCTGGGCTGAGATTGGGGGAATGGGGAATTTTACTTTTTAACTCTTCAAAATTGTTTGCTTTTTAAAAAAACAAGAGACCAATAAAATTCAAATAAATTTTTTTCAAAAAACATTGAGCATTTTAATCATAAAAAGGCAGCCCAATTTTTAATAGATTTCCAAAGTCTGTATACAAATGTGACTCTCTAAACATTGTCATTTCAAGCAGATACCTCTTAACCAAGTCAGTACAAGTTTCTAATGAGTGAACAAGAAGGCAGCTTCCTGACTCTAGAGTCCCTCTTTTTCAGTCTCTTTCCCTCCCCTCTCTCCTCCTTTCTGCCCCTCCCAAGTCAGGTAAGAACTCGTCTGGAGAATGTATGTAGAATAAGGGAGTTACCATGCTTGTAAATGTGGGCATTACTGGCTGCAAAGCCACTTGTGAAACAAGATCAGGCACGGATGACTTACTACAAGCTTATGGGAACCTGAATACTCTTTGCCCAGACTAACCCAAGTTCATCCATACCCAATCTAAGCTAACATGACATTGAAAATCAGATCAATGATCAGGTCTAAAGCTGACTTGCCCTAGGTTGAAGGCAGGTGGTTGCATGTTCCAGACTGACTTCTTCCCCTGTACCTCCCTGACCGGTTGAGGTACACCTCTGCCTTCCTGGGCAAAGGCCATCAGAAGCAGCCACCTCAGAAAAACCAGAAGAAACCACGAAGAATAGGAATAACTGACCAAGAAAACACTACATAAAAGCAGATGTAACGGATTCCCATTTAGGAAATTTAAATAAGAAATTAAGTCAAATTAAAGAAACATAAAAATCAACTTGGAAGACAACACACCCAACATTACATGTTTGATGCTCATTAAGTATCAGGAAGTTGACTATGTGGACATCAATGATAGGCAGCCCAAAAAGGAGGGGCGCTTGCTTTACCTCTTGTGACATCGCCAATGTCTCTGTGGCAAACACCCCACCTGCTTTGGGCAGGGGAGACTGTTAGGGAGAAAGCCTGGGAAACTTCTGTTCTGCCCACCCCAGTACCCATCACTACCACCCTCTACACCCCCATCAAAGGACAGGTCTACTACCTACACCATTGCCACCCTACAATGTCCTTGTTCCTCCACATTTTCACCCTACAGGTACATCACTTCTAGCTGCACCAACACTTACCATTATTGCCATCCAAGACGCCTTAAGCATGCCAACAAGCACTGAATAGACAACAGATGAAAGGCTCATTTCCTGTATCCTAGAAGATGGTGTTCTAAAGATGACAGTGAACTTAAGAGTACACAGACTTTACTTCCCAAACTGTGTTTTTAAAAACTTAGTGGAAGGTGTCTGACCTATATTGGGTTTAGAAATATAGCCTGGAGATAATAATTTCCCATGTTTATATACATATATACATGTCCATTGGAGCCTCCCTGACATTTCAGATCTAGGTCAGGTAGCCTTGAACCCAAATTCCAAGGTCAAAAGAGTTTCGTGCTTCCTAAAGACTTCTGCCATTCCTCAAGGGCTCATCTCTCATGATTCCCCTGCCCCACGGACCCTTTCATCCTTATGGGTCATGTCTGTTCTGCCCTGCATTGTCAAGCTGGCGAACCTGAGCCCCGCACACAAGCATTAGAGCAGTTAACAGTCAACCTCACTGAAACTATGGGGGGCACAGACAAGGGTCAAAACATGGAGACGGTGATCTTCCGCCACCTAGCTGGCTCTACTCTCTCCTCTCTCCCATCTCTCTCCCCTTCACTCTATTCTCTCCTTCCTTCTGAAGATGAAAAAAGAAAAAAGGAAAGAAAAAAAAAAAGAAAAAAAACCCACGAAGAAAACATCATCTCAACTTATCTCCAGCAGAGTATTTTCACTCCCTTCTCTGAAACGCTGGGGTCTTGGAATCTCAAGTTCTTCCCCAAGCAGGCTTATCAGAAAATTCTTTTCAAACATGTACTCACTCTAAAGATATTTTGGTAGATAGCAAAATAATTTCTCCATCTAGTTGTAAATATGCATATATGCATCTTACATCTCTACACTGTTTTAGAGTTGGCCAAGCACCTTTACAAACACTATCTGATTTGACCTTCTCAAGAATCTTGTGAGGTAGGCAGGATTTTCAAATCTTTACCTTATAAATGAGGAAACTGAGGCCCAGAGAAGTTTTGTGCAGCCCAAGTCAGAGGTGACCAATAAAAAGAGCCAAGGTTCATTCCAAATTCTCCTCAAAGTCTACTTGCAATTAACCAAGTGCCATAAGAAACCACCATTTTTGGCTTCCTACTGTGTGCAGGGACCCTGAGTTGACACTAGAGTACCAAGACTCAGTCCCTGCTCTCAACTGATAGTTCAGAAAGGGGGATTTTATTCAATACTAAGTGGCACATGTAATTACCAAATATACCCTACAGTAAACACTGCAGGAACAGAGTCCTACAGCTCCTAGGTTATGGATAAATACGTTTTATGAAAGGAATTTGAGAGATTCAAGATGCATTAGAAGAGGATGTGGTCAAGGAATGGTCTGGAACCCTTCTAGGCACTGGATGAGGCCAAACAATTGGCCTCAGTCTTGTATTTTCTGGCCTTCCCCACCCTTTTCCAAGCTAGAGCACAGTAGTGATTCACTCCCTTTTCCAAATCTTGCCATGACTTCGGGTCTGCTGACAATCCTGGCCCAGAGCCTCAGATGTCCTGGCTATGACTTCTTCCTGCCTGGTCACACGCCCAGCCTTGCATCCATAATTGCTCTTCTTCCTCTGGATTACTGCTCACTCTTTCCTGGAAGATTGGTGTCCCACCTGTTTTTATAATTTAGAGAGTAAACTCTTTGGGCAAAGACTGCTTAAAGACTACTACAGGGGGCGGATGTAGCTCAAATGGTTGGGCGTCCGTCTGCCATATGGAGGGACCTGGGTTCGATCCCTGGAACCTCCTGGTAAAATTAAAAAAAAATATATATATATATATATATATATAGAAGGCGCATGGGCTGTGTGCTGGTGAGCCGCTTGGCCCCTGGAGCCATGTAGCAAGATGATGACATAACAGGGGAGAGACAAGACGAGATGCTCCGAAAGCTCTGAAAACCAGGAACCGAGGTGGCGCAGGTGGCAGAACACCTCTCTCTCTTACATCGGAGGTCTCCAGGATCAAATCCTGGTGAAGACTGGAGGAGAAGGATGAGAAGAGATGGCAAGAAACAGACACAGAGAATTGCCCAGCGAATGGACACAAAACAGCAAATGGGGAAGGGGGCGTTTAAAATGGATAAAGTAAATAAATAAATCTTAAAAAAAAGACTACTACAGCTGACATTTATTAAGCACCTATTGGATGAAAAGCATATGAGCATGGATTTAGTAATCAGTAACCATTAATCACATTAATAATTAACCAACAGACATTTATGTCTGTGATTTACCCTATATGTAGGTAGAGCAGGCAGTGAATATTGTCAAAGGGTTGCCCAAATTATCTTCTCATCAGGCTGCCTAGCCACCAAACTTGCTATCATTAAAGAGGCTTTGTTGACTGAGTCTCTCTGGATCCATTAGCAGCTATTGTGACATTAGCTGATGGAAGGTCTTGAAGGGACACTGGTACATTTCTATGGGGGAAGAGAAAATGGAAAGTCTGAAGCATAAAGCATTGGCCAATCAAAGCTGGCCTACAGAGCAAACATTGAGTGACTGAGCAAACAAAGGCTTCTTAAGGACACCTAGTATTGGGGCAAGGAGTATCTAAAAGGCAAAAAAGATCAGAAGGAAAGGCAACAGAGAGGGAGTGGGCCTCCTCCATGGTTTGGCCCTGGGCCAGCCCTGAGCACAACCAAAGGAAGCATGTGGAAGCAGGGGCACCCACCTCTTAGTGCCTCCCCACTGGTCTTACTTAGTCTGGGAGGGAACACAGAATGTCAGGTCTGAGACTCTTCAGTATGCTCTCCCATATTATGTGAATTCTTTGAAAACCAAGATAAAAGAGGCCTCTTCTTTGGAGGCTCTTACCCTTATGCTCCTCTGAGGCCTCTATCTGTAAAGAGGACAGGGCTGTCCACACGTGGGATTCCACTTCCCACTGAAAGCTTCTGAGTAGAATAAGCGCCTGCTCCCCGCAATTCCCTGGCCAAATTATTTTTTGAATAGCATTAAGTCTGTGACCAGCCTTCCTTCTATGGTCTGCCATGTTGTTAATGTGCCAGAAAACAGCTGAGATTAAAGCTTAATGGAGCTAAGGGAAATAATCTATAATGAGCATTAATAAGCACAAAGTGTGAAACTATTAGTGGGATTGTTCCTGAGATAAGTTGCCTTTTAAAATGGCATGGGAATCTTTGTGGTCCACAGAGGACAGCCCCTCTGTTCTTGATACTCTATCAAACCCAGGAAAGCATTCAGTGTTTTCAACTAATTCTTCTGAACATTTCTCCCCTGGTAGCCACTGGAAACAAAAAACACATCTATAATGGGAATTTTAAGGGCAAAATTTTATAGCTGTCCCAGAATCATAAAATGTAAACATCATGTGATACTTTATAACTGGTTAATTACCTATGACTTTCTAATTTTTGTAATTGTAAATAATTGAACCTGGTGGGCCAGGGACTCATTTTATTAGAATATTTTTAATGCACAAACTATACTTTCCTTTCCCTGAACTATTTTACTGTAGGAATGTGTACTGTGTCAACTTGGTTTAGCTGAAACAACATTTTCTGGAATCCCCTTCTCTCTGTGGTTCTGAGATAGAGCTGGCCAGAAGAAGAATGTGTGCAAGATTTGGAAGGCAGCAGTGAAGCCATAGCCATTATTCTCTGAAAGTGGCAGTCGTTAGAAGAGGTGACAGACAGACTAAGAGGTGCCAGCAGGTTCCTGCTAGTCCTTGCTTTCTCCCGCTGTGTCCACCTCTTTCCAACTGCCAATGCTACTGACCAACAGCGTACCAAGGCCAATCACCAGATGCTTAGCTGCAGACCTTCAGAAGCAATAGCTATGCAAGGACAAAAACTTTCAACCAGAACCCTTTCTTGTCGTGCTCTGGAAGGCAGGTGTGCCTGGCTTCCCAGATTGCTTTGCAAGTCCCAGCTGCCCATCCATCCAGCTCTTCAAGGAAGCAGATTAGAGACTTTCCTCGGCTCCTACAACTCCTCCATTAGGACCCTTACTTCCTCAGCTTCTCACATAGCTGTGTGATGAACCCCTTGCTCCATAACACTCATAGTAATTCCACTTCCCTGTTTAAACCCTGACTGGCTCCCTTGCCTCACCATATTGGAAGCAGTCAACCAGCCAAGAGAGTTCACAACTGGCTCCTTCTTGTCCCTGAAGAAAAGTGTACAAGGCTAAAGTATTACATATTAATAATACCAATAATACTTTATTATACTTTAATAATTCTCAATATAAATAAGGATGAGCCATATAAGGCAATATTCTATGTAAATCCTCTCGTGATCTAAAATGAGGGACTGGTCTTATAAAAGAGCTAAAAATTTATATGGTTTTAAATTGTCCTTTTTGGATTTCAAAGAAAGTGTTAAGCAGGGTGAGTGTCAACTTTCTGCAAACATAGATGCCCCAGTTTTACCTTCTAGCTCACAATAGTTCACAAAGGAAAAGGAAGAGGAAATTAGAAGCCATGGTTATTTCCCTGATTAAATGATAAACCTCCTGTCTTTAGTCTTGAGCTGTGTTCAGCAACAACATAGTAATAATCAAGATTTTTTTTTAACCTTCTGAAAGTATATTACACAAGAGATCACCCAAGCACTAAGACTTCCTTTATTATTCACATACTTCACACTCTTACATACCCCCAAGGGTCTCATCTCATTTGTGGCCAAATGCAGCTTCTCCTGATTATCTTGTGAATTCCTCAAATGAGCTGCAACCAAGTCTTGTCTGTCTCCTTCTGTACATTCTTAGACACCCAGGGACCCATGCTAAGCCTCACATCCCTCATCTATTGTGAACTGAGAATATTCTGCTGTGTGTTAGAAGGTATGACAAGAAGTCTCACATACAACTGCGCTTGGGTGGGCTCCATTAGGCTTCCCAGCTGACGGTGATGCTCAAGATCAACATCCTCTTTGTGGGGCCCTGCGAGAGTGGAAAAACCATTTTGGCCAACTTTCTGACAGACTCTTCTGACATCACTGAAGACAACCAACCCAAAGAGTGGGGATCCTGGAATTTGAAAACCCACATGCTACCAGCAGAAACAAAGGCTCAGGGTATGAATTTGAGCAGAGGGATTGTGGCCATGATCCAAAGTTGGAGTCTTGCTGGCCAGCCCTAAAGAAGGACTCTTATGGAGTGGCGGTCATCTTCAACCCTGACAGCCCAAGCCACAAGAAGGAAATTGGTATGCGGCAACTCCTGCTTTGTCCAGCAGTAGCTATTACAGGGTATTCAGGGTCTATTAATTGCACATCACAAACCAGGCTCTGGGGGTGATAAAAAAAAATCTGCCTTTATCACCACCCTTGAACAAGCTGAAGCTGGTACACTCGAATCTTGAAGATGACCCTGAAGAGGTCTGGATGGAATTCATAAAGAATTTTATTTTATTTTATTTTATTTTATTTTATTTATTTTTATTTATTTTTTTAATATATATATTTTTAAAGATGCTTAGATTACATAAATGTTACACAAAAATTACAGGGATTCCCATGTTCCCCACCTCCCACACCTCCCATAACATCCCACATAAACATCTTTCATTAGTGTGGCACATCACCTGCAATGGATATACACATCCTGGGGCTTTGCCACTAAGCAGGGACCATAGTTCACATTGTAGACCACACTCTCTCTCACACAGTTCTGCATGGTATATGCTGATGTAAAATGGCCTATATCTGTCATTGTAATGTTACTCAGAATAATTCCCAAGTCCTGACAAAGCCCCTGTATTACAACTGCTTTTCCCTTCCCTGCCCCAAAAGCGTCCAGTGGCCACTGGCTCCACCTCACTGTTGTAATTCCTTCTATTACTTGAATCATAATATGTCTACAACAGAATACCATTAAGTCCACTCTAGTCCATAGCTCTTCCCACAATCCTGAGAAGTTTGGGATGCTGATGTCCACTCCACCTCCAAGTGAGAGGGGGCTTATATCCCATGGGTACAATGGATGGGATTATCCTGCCTGCAGCTGCAGGCCCTCTCCATTCCCTGGGATGGCTGTTGTCCATTATCGTCTCCTCACCAGGTGACTTGGGTGAGTCCATTGAGCTGTAGAGTAGGAGTTGAAGCTCCACCGAGATTCCAGGCACAGCTGGCACATGGGCAGGCCAAAGGCTCCAGTCTCTAGAAGTACACCTACAAACTCCAGCATCACATATAGGTTTGAATAGAAGGGACTGATGGACCATGTGCAGGGAGGACTTATTTGAGTCCAACTCTGTCACTCTCAGGAGCACAGATTCCAAAGTATAACTCACTGATAAGGCATCAATCTCTGGAGCTACCCCCCCCCCCTTATATAGGACCTGGGTGTCTCCAGAGCCCTCAGGAGCTCCTCTGTGTGGGGTGATAGGCACTTTGATGTTCTATGAGCTCCTACTGAGGTGTGCATAAGCGTTACCTCCAGGATGAACTCCCAACTCTCTTTGAAGTCTCTTAGCCATATGAACTCATTTGTCTTTACCTTTTCCCCCTTTTATTCAAGGTCTATTTCCAGTCATATTGCCAGTTGGCACTTGGTGTTAATCCCTCGTTGCCAGGGAGGCTCATCCCTGGAAGTCATGCCCCATGCTGGGGGGAAGGTAATGCATTCATATGCTGAGTTTGGCTTAGAGAAAGGCCACATTTGAGCAACAAGGAGGCTCTCAGGTGGCAACCCTTAGGTACCCCATAACAGTAAGCTAAGTTTCAATTACAAGAGCAAAGACTCATAAGGCTAGTCATCAATCACAAGAACCCATTAGTGGACGATCCTCCTTTGCCAGACACTGCCCCTGCACTCAGGGGACTGTTGCTGCTCCCCTGGAGAATGTGGCAGAGCTCTCCAGGCTGGAATTCAGTATTCCCTCATTTATTGAGTGATTGTCCACCCACTGTGACCATGCCCCACCCCTTGATCATTTGGACGATTTTATATATCTTTTGTGTATATTCAGATGCACTTCCTCCCATTAATTCCCCATCCCAGACACCCACCACCAGTGATCCTTTGCAGCCCCCATTGTAACCCTTCTGTGATCTAAACCTTCCTTGAAGATGAAGCCCATATAGTAACCAAATACAATTAATAGGAAAATGAAATAATGATAAGCTTAAATGCAAGAGATAAAATACATGGAAACTCAGAAAAAACTAAAAATAAAATATAATTAAAGGATTGGGACATTCAAAAAATGGGAAAAAACAAAAAAAATTTTTTTAATATGTTTTCTTTTTATCACTGCATTATTGGGTGTCCAGTCTGTACCGTGGTACCTCCCCCCTCTCACTCCCCAGTGTCTCCCAAACATAAAGAATTTTAAAAGTATAGTTGACTCAATATCTGAGAGCAGAGACCGAGAGGAGATGTCAATTATTACCTAACCAGTCTTCATCTAGGACTCTTCCACTGCCCAAATGAAGTCAACCTGTTCCCCCAAGCAGATCTAAAATCTTAGCCAGCTACTGATGTTTTCTTCCCTCTGGGGCAGAAATTTTTTTACCTGTAGGGAGATATTTGACTCAAGCCATCTATTCCCTGTCTTTAGTTCAGTTGAGAAAATCCTGGTATTGAATTCTGATTCCTTTGCCCCAGACCTTTCTGAAGAGCTGAAAAATTGAGGGTTGTTTTTCTCTCTCTCTTCACATATGTCAAATTACAAAAATCGTGAAATTGTAATTACCACAGCCCAATGATACAGCGGTAGTTTAATCCATTTGAATTGGTTTGAATCAGATTTTCATTCCTTGTACACTCCACAAATACCAACTTTTTGAGCATCAACTTTGTACAGGGACTGTTCTAGATGCTGAGGATATATTGCATAAACAAAACAGACAAAAATCCTTACCTTCACGGAGTTGCCATTCTATTTTTCTAAATAATAGTGAGGTAAAGTAAAAAACGTAAGTACTTCATCCTGGATGTGCAAAAGTTATAGATTATTTTCTATAACTGGTCTAAATCTCACGTCTCCCCCACCCCACACCCCATTCCCCAGATAATGAGTGCAGCCAGGGTACTGACCTAGGCCAAATGAAGGTATCTCTTACAATTTAAAAGCCTTCTGGGTTAGATCAGTCTCTTTTGGATAAATATTTTTTCAATTCAGGGTTACAATCCCCCCTTCTTTACTTCTCCTTAAGATGGTGTCAGGATGTCGGGAAAATATACATGTCCTTGTTAGGACACATCGGTTTGTTGATCCAAGGACAGGTCCTCTGGTTCTTCCCTGACCTTGCAGAAATGTCATTGGCCACCCTCCTGGCCATCTCCTGCTGAAGTTCAAGACTGGCAATGCTCTTGGCCAAGTCTCTCCACACATTCCAGAACCAGTGGTCCCAAAGCTGACTTGGCCCACCCTGGCTGGGGCTGGCCCTGCCCGTCTGAGAGTCAGCGGTGGCCTCCGTCCAGTGCCAGGTATAGGCCATGTCTATAAGGCAGGATCACTTTGCCCTTTCCTCAAGTGGCCCCTGACAGGACAATTCATTCTCAACTCTCAGTTTCCTGGAAGAACATGATTTTCAGGGGAATCAAGAATATGCCAGGTGACTATTTTAAAAATATTATCCCCTATTACAAATGCAAGAAATGCTATAATATTTTCATTATAAGCCTAAAAGGAGGAAGCTTTACCTGATCACTTAGGATATTTTTGAAAAATATTAGCATTTAACCTCTCTGAAATTTTACGTTTATTTAGATAGCCTTGATGCCTGGACACCATATCAAATTGGAAGGTAGAGTACATATAGAACTTGTTAAAAAAAAAAATTATGATCTCAGGGGAATTTCATTCTTCTTAAACAATATTTAATATGATACATGTAAAATAATGTTATGTTGTCATGAAACCTAATTTGTAGAAATGCAAAAAATATTTAATGTTCAGAATAATCAAATGTGGTGAATTTATAGCTTACCATACACACACATTTTTTTAAATTATCTTAGGAATTATTTTTCATTCACAATTTTTATATTTGTAATTTTTTAGTATAGCCAACCTGAAGTAAAATGAAAATACATTAAATTTTAAAAAAAGAAGTCTCACACACATCATAGACATTATCAGAATATCACACATACAACAGTAAACGGCAATTTAGGAAAACCTAAATCACCAGAGAGGTGTATGTCCGAAGTAGAGATATGTGTAGCTATTCAGTAAATAAGATAAAAAACTAAAACAAAAATGATTCCATGGGGAAAGCGGTTGTGGCTCAATTGGTTGGGCTCCCGTTTACCATATGGAGAGCCCCAGGTTCAATTCCCTGGGCCTCCTGATGAAGGCAAGCCGGCCCGAGTGGCGCAGCAGGCTGACGGCCTGCATGGCGCAGCAAGATGATGCAGCAAAGGGAAACAAACCGATACAGAGAAACACACAGCAAATGGACACAATGAGCACAAGCAGGAAGGGAGGGACAAATAAAGAAATTAAAAAAAAAAAAATGATTCCATAGGGAGCAGATGTGGCTCAAGCAGTTGAGCACCTGCCTCCAACATGGGATGTCCTGGGTTCAATTCCTGCTGCCTCCTGAAAGAACAAAAACAAACAAGCAAAACAAACAATAAAACCAACTTAGGGAAGCCAATGTGGCTCAGTGGTTGTGTGATGACTTCCCACATATGAGGTCCTGGGTTCAATCCCCGGCCCAGGCACCTAAAAAAAGGAAAAAGATTCCAGACAACAGGCAACAGAACAGACAACAGAACTCAGTTCTATTTAATCCTGAATTTGCTAGCTTTATGACTAGCAATATGACTGTGGACAAATCACACATATTTGGGGACAGAAAGTGATAGTTTTACCAATATACATTTGCCCTTCTAAAATGCCCGCATTTTATCTGAGCACATGGCACCCAGGAATAAAGAATCCATTTCCCAGTCTCCCTTGCAACTAGATGTGGCCATGTGACTGTGGTCTGGCCAATGGGATATAAGAGGAAATGTTACATGGCACCTTCCAGAAATTTCCTTAAAAGACAACTGAGACATGTGCCCTTCACTTTCTCTTTACCTCCTTCTTCAATTCTGCTTGGAATGCAGAAATACTGAGTAGAACTCTATCCTTGAACATGAAGACAGAAGCCACAGGCCAGTTACTATGAAGTCCAAAACTGGAAGTAGCCTGGGTAGCCAATGTCTGAGAAGCCCCCACTTCAGACTTTTTTATGTGATAGAAAAATTAATTTCTAGTTGTTTAAGTCCATTTTTCAGACCTCTGTGACAGCCTGACCTAATCCTAACAAATACTTATTGTTACTCTTTTTTCCATTCTATTTAAATGCTGACACATGAATATAAATAGCTAATTCAAACATTATCATATTAGCAATATTTTTGACATTATGTGTTTTTAATCAGTGAAACAACTGCTACTGTGGTCTTTCTGAAAATTTTTGACATTAAAATGGATCTTTATTTTAAAAAATATTGGGCCTCTGCTCTGGAGGTTCGATAGAAGTTGGAATTGAGAGAAGTAGGAGTGGAAGAAAAGTCACAATCTTGCCTTTTCCCACGTTGCAAATCCACCTGGTTTATCTACTTGGCATAACTGAAGAAAGAAGAAGAAAAGCAGATGGAGGAAAACAGCTTATGGCTGTTCAGTGGTATAATCTTCAACAATATTGCTGCGATTTGTCCACAGAAGACCCACAGTGTTTGTTCAGCTTGGCCTCTTAGCCGTGTTTCTCTAGAATTCTTGGTGTGAGCATTTTAAGTTTCAGTGATGCAGGGACATTTGTGTCACCTGTCTTTTTTTCTCACCATCTTTTGTCATCCAATGTCTGTATTTGAGCTGGAATCTCAGCAGAGCTCTCTGCTAAATTTCTCTCTGGAATTCTAGCCCTTTTTTTTTCTTCCCCTGAATTTTTCCTCATTTCATCAATTTCAACTCTCCAGGAGTTATGATCTCTTGAATTCACTGATATCTCCTTCCCTCTTCCTATCCTGTCTTCCCTACTGGATTAGTCAGGGTTCTCTTGGGAAACAGAATCGGCAGGAGATATCTGTCAATAATATGAAATTTTAAAAGAGTCTCTCACGCGACCGTGGGGATGCACAAGTCCAGGTTCTGCAGGCAGGCTGCAAACCAGTGGCTCCGATGAAAGCCCGATGAAGGGTCGTTGATGAGTTTCTGGGAGAAGTTGCCTGTCCAACGACGAGCTGGAAAATTCTGAATGTTGAAACCACTTCCACTTTTAAGTCATTCAACTGATTGGATAAAAGCACCACCCATTGATAATGTAATCTCCCTGATTGATGTAGATGTAACCAGCCATCCACGCAGTAAACTCACTGGTGATTGAAGTCCATAAATGCTCTTGTATTACAATTAGCCCAGTGCTAGCTGGAACAAACACCTGGACAAAACTACTTGGCCAAGTTGACACATTAGCCTAACCATCACACCTACTAAAAGCCAAAATATGCACATTTCTATCAGAAAAGATACCCACAGGTCAGCTGTCCGTTCATCCAAGTGCACTCACTGCAGCTGGGTCCCCTGTCAAACAAGAACCCCATTACACCAAACACTTTGACCTATTTCTTCTGCTCTTTACTGAATCTTTTGGGTCACAGAGAGTGACCCAATTGAGCAGTCCATTAGTATTTATCTTCTCCTAAAGGCCCTCTCTGGCCTTGCCCCCAACAGGACTGTTACAGGAGATATTTTTCTCTCCAAATCTTCCCCAGGTCCTCCTGGACCCTTGGCCTCACCCTTCTCCCAGCTTATGAAATGTTTTTCTTACAAACAAACACAATTCTTTTCTCAAGGGGAATTCTACCAGCAGCTAAGAGAATGAAATGTTCTCTATATGCGTCTGCTATGGATTTCCATGAAACTATATAATCATCCCCTAGGTACATCCTTAATTACCAATTCTGTGCTTTCCTTTTTTGCTTTATTTTTTCTTAAATATACTGTTCCTGGTGAGCATGATCTAGAAGAGTTCTGTACATGAGCTTAAAGACAGGCAGGCATTATCCTTCTAGGAAAGTACTTCCTCTGGGCTTTTAATATTTGGTGGTAAAGAAACTAAAGGGCAGAATTGACTTTACTGACTTTAACTTGGGGAATTGAAAACAGGATTAAGTGAGTCTGACCCTTAGCTCTGGGCCTTAAAGTACACATATAATTTCCAGCTGCCATTAACCTCTACAGCAAAAGGAGAAAGGCCTTACTTCTCCACAGTGCACATGGGTAAGAAGACCATTGCACCCTGGTGTGCCCAGGACAGTGCATGATTGTATATGGCCCAGGGTATTGTATATTGTTTGATTCCACTTACATAAAATATCTAGAACAGACAAATTCATAAAGACAGAAAGTAGATCAGAGGTTACCAGGGCCTAGGGAGATTGAGGAATGGGGTGTTATTGCTTAATGGGTACAGAGTTTCTGTTTGAGGTGGTAATTTTTTGGAAATAGATAGTGATGATGGTTGCACAACATTGTGAATGTAATTAATGCCACTGAATTATACACTTTAAAAATGGCTAAAACAGCAAAACCAAAAAGGAAATGGGCTCTGTATTCCAACTGACTGGGTCAAATTTTGGATTCCCCACCAGAGTGGCCAAATCAGTCAGGGTTCTTGATTACAAGTGACAAGAAACTAATTCTGATTTAAACAGAAGAGGGATTTATCAAAAGGATGGGGAGTAGTGCATCTAAAATTGCCAGGAGAGCTGGAGAACCATGTTCAGAGGCTAGGTATTTGAGATGATACCCAAATCACAGCAGAGAAGTGGTCTGGTAGGGCAGCTACTACTGCATCCTTGAGCACTGCTCCAGGGCTCACTGCCTCCCCCACCAACTGCCAACACTGCAAGTATCAGATTGTGGTATCTCCTGCAGGGACCTCTGCTGCCCTGAAGATCTGACCCTGCTGCAGCCAACACTGCCTCTGAGTAGGCATTCCACACCCTCCACTTCTTCACTTTGCAGGGCATCTACAAAGCAGGGCTTCTGAGTTATCCTTTCCCAAGGTCATTGTCACACAACTCTTGGTTATTCACTTTTACTTTACTTTTATGGAACCTGGCCTATCATCCACATTGGAGTATCTAGGTCTTTGAATTAACCATCTGGGAATATTCTCTTCCTATATTTGTATGACTATATGATCTAATGAACACAAAACAGGCTCTTCTGTGAGGCTATAAATTATCACCATATATAAAAAAGAAAAAAGTAATGTAAAAATCCTCTATTTAATCTATAAAATATTAAAGGGATATTTTATTATCCCTCTAATATTTAAAAACTGGACTTTTTAAGAAAAGCAGTATGTACAGACAGAAAGCATTACAATATCCCTCAATCTATCTCCATTGTAGACTCTGATTTACCGTGGCCTTTTTATGGCTCATATTGAACAATTTTTTACAGTGTCCAGCTACTCAGGACAATGCACAGCCTGGCATTTATACACTAGCCACTGACCTTGCTAAATCAGCAGATCATTATCGTATTGTACTTTTCAGCTCTCTGGAGAGGTCTTGTGCAGGGAAACGTGGTCTCCAGCCCCGATAAAACTTACCCTACTGGTTTGGCAAAGATGCCCAGGCAAATAAATCTGTGAGAAGACTAAGCACAGAATCAGCATTAAATGGAGAGGCAGATGGCTATTCAGGCTTGTATCTGTGAAGCTGGCATTCCTATGCCCAACAAGAAAGCAGGGCATAGGAATGCTATGTTTGCCAAACTCCATAAATGGAAAGTTGAGCCTGGGCTACTGTTGTCCAGTGACTTTAATGGACAATGACCAGATTTGAAGGTGATTCAAATTTGTCCAGCACTCAGTCATGTTCTTAGGAAAGGATTTCCATTGTGGTTGGTGGAATTTTCTGTTTGAACCACTAGTGAAATAGATTTGAACTTTTGCAAAGCATCATCAAGTCCAAATTTCGATTTTCATTTCACAATTGGATGCTGTGAGAAAATAGTGACAATAATTATTTCTTTTGGATTTTCATATGCTGAGCCAGTAAGGTACCTGTGAAACCAGAATGGAAGGAGAAGCAGGAGCCAGGCTATCTCATCTATCTGAATCTTTTTTTTTTTTTAACTTTTTATTTTGAAATACTTCCAAACTCACAGGAAATTATAAAAAAATAATACAAACCCCTTACAGAAAACTCTACCATACCCCTATCTTCCCATATACCCACATCCACAAATTTTAACGTTTTGACATATCAATCTAGCTATCTCTCCCTCATCCTATTAATCCATTTGTGTATCTGTCTATCAATCTATCTTATGAACACTTGAGTGTAGGTTGTACATGTCATACTCTTGAACCCTTAATATTGCCAAGTACATTTCCTATTAATAAGTATATTCACTTATGTATCCACCTTAAGAATAGTTATCAAATTCAAGACATGGATATGAAGCTTACAGTTCATATTCCAACATTTTCATGTGTCCCATTGTTTTAGTTTGCTTATAGCTGCTGGGAGCAATATACCGGAAATGGGTCAGCTTTTTTTTTTTAACTTTTTATTTTTAAGAAGCTTTAGATTACATAAGTTTACATAAAAAATATAGGGGATTCCCATATACCCCACCTCCTCCCCCTCCCACAATTTCCCCCATTAACAACATCTTTCATTAGTGTGGTGCATTTCTTACAATTGATTAACACATATTGAAGCATTGCTACTAACCATGGACTATAGTTTACATTATAATTTATACTTTGCCCCACACAATTTTATAGGTTTTGACAAAATATATAATGGCCTGTATCCATCATTGCAGTGTCATGCAGAACAACTCCAATGTCCCCAAAATGACCCCATGTTATACCTATTCACCCCTCTCCCTCCTCTTAGAACTTCTGGTGGCCACTGTCTTTATATGAATGATTCAAGTTCTTCCATTGCTAGAATAAGTTTTATTTGAACCTATAATTAGCACTATACTTGTTAAATATATGTCTCAGAAACTTAAATTTTCAGTCTGAATCTCAGCAGAGTTGCAAAACCTATTTTCCAGTTCATTGGAATCACCCAGGACAACTCACAAAAAAACAGAGAGTATCTACATCTGCAAGCAAGATAATTCCATCTATCTGCCCCATGGGATCTAAGCCCCCTCTCAATCAGAAACAGAGGGGGCATCACCATCTCCAAACTTCAAGATTGAGGAATGAACAAACATAAGGGGAAAATGCAACTAAGGTTGGCTTTTATAATGGGAATTTATCAGGTTAAAAGTTTACAATTTGGGGAAGTGGCTGTGATGCAAGCATTTGGACACCTGCCTACCACATGGGAGGTCCCGGGTTTGGTTCCTGGTGCCTCCTACAGAAGACAAGCAAGACAGCAAGCTGGCGCAATGGGCTGGCACAGCGAGCTGACACAAGATGACACAACAAGGAGACACAAGAAAGGAAACACAATGAGAGACACAACAAAGCAGGGAGTGGAGGTGGCTCAAGCGATTGAATGACTCTCTCCCACATGGGAGGTCCCAGGTTCGGTTCCCAGTGCCTCCTAAAGAGAAGATGAGAGCACAACAAATGGACACAAAGAGCAGACAGAGAGCACAACAATGGTGTGTGTGTGTGTGTGTGTGTGTGTAGGGAATAAATTAATAAAATAACTCTTTAAAAATAACAATAATATGACTTTGAGAGGTGATAAGGATTTGTACTTTTTTTTTTTTTCTTCGAAAGAAAGCTTACAATTCTGAGGCTGTGAAAATGTCCAAATCAAGGCATCATCAGAGATGCTGTCTCACCAAAGGTTCACTGTTGGCAGTCCTGGATGCCTGCCACATGGCAAGACACAATGGCAGCATCTGCCAGTCTGGATATCTGCCTTCTCCAGGCCCACTTTCTCCTCGAGCTTAGCTGTGAGTGGCAGGGAACAACGCTAGTCTCTCTCCTCTCCTCCAGGCCTTGTTGCTAGTTCTGCTTCAGGCTGTGCTGTCTGTGGCTTTTCTTTCTCCAGAAAGAAAAAAAGAAGGAGCGCCTGGTTTCCTTCTCTCTGTTTCTATGGCTTTTATCTGTAGGTCTGCTGTTTTTAGTCCTCCATTTATAAAGAACTCCAATAAGAGGATTAGAACACCTGGGTCCCGCAGCCTAATCAAAGGTCTTAACTGAAGAGCTCTAATCAAAAGTGATCTAATCAAAAGGCCCCTAAACTGACTCTAACCAAAAGATCCCACATACAATAAGTTTGCATGCACAGGAATGTGTTAGCTTAAGAACTTAATTTTCTGGTGTCCACAAAGAGCTCAAACTAGCACACCCATTAATGTCCTTTTGTGCCTTCTCTCCTCCCTCATTAGATCCTGTCCAGGATTATATTTTGCCTTGTATTTGTCACTATACCTTTAGTTGCTCTTTTTATTCTTATTGTGGGAATATATACACATATAAACTTTCCCATCAAAACCATTCGCAAGCATACCATTCAGTGAGATTAATCACATTCACAAAATTATGGTACCTTCATTACATTATTAAAATTTCCCCATCTCCCCAAATGAAATCCTGCACCCATCTTGCATTAACTCCCCATTCCTCCTGACCCCCACCCCTGGTAACCTGCACTCTAATTTCTGTATCTATGGGCTTTCATATTCTCTGATATTTTCTTTATGGTTAACATGGGGCATATATTTAACACCCTAAATTGGTAACAATCTCATTTGCTTTGATACTAAATAAACTTCAACTGTATTACACAACCTGTATTACTAAACCCCTAGTCCTATAAAGAACTACCTTTATGTAGCTCTTATCACAAATCACATGACTCTACGTTATGGGTTCAAAACCACTAGTTTCTCATTACATTTTATGCATTTGCCATTTAGATCCTATAGAAACTAAAAAGTAGAGCTACAAACCAAAAATTCAATAGTATTGGCATTTATGTTTACTCTGGTCATTACCCTTACTGGATTTCTTTGTTTCTTCATGCAGTCTCTATCTATTGTGATATCCATTACTTTTAACCTGCAGAACTTTCTTTGGTATCTCTTGTAGGGCTGGTCTAGTGTGATGAATTCCTTCAGCTTTTGTTTATCTGGGAATGTCTTAATTCCTGCCTCATATTTGAAAGACAGATTTGCCAGATATAAAGTTCTTGGTTGGCAGTTTTTTGCTTTCAGCACTTTAAATATGGCATCCCACTGCTTTCTTGCCTCCAAAGTCTCCGATGAGCAATCAGCAGTTAATCTTATTGAGGCTCCTTTGTATGTGACATGTTGCTTCTCTCTTGCAGCTTTCAGAATTTTTGTCTTTGGCATTTGATAGTGTGATTTTATAATATGTCGCAGTATAGGTCTGATTGGGTTTACCCTGTTTGGAATTCGCTGAACGTCTTGGATGTGTATATTTATGTCTTTTGTTAAATTTGGGGATTTTTCAGGCATTTTAAAAAATATTCTCTATGCCCCTTTCTCTCTTTCTTCTTCTGAGATTCCCACAGTGTGTATACTGATACTCTTGATGGTCTCCCATAGTTTTCTCAGGCTCTGTTCACTTTTCCTCATCCTTTCTTCTTTCTGTTACTCAGACTGGCTGTTTTCAATTGCTTTGCCTTCAAGTTCTCTGATTCTTTCTTCTGCCTGCTCCAAACTGCTGTTGAACCCCTCTGGTCTTCAGGTCTGTTTGGGTTCTTTTTTAGAATTTCCATCTCTTTGATATTCTCTTTGTATTCACCTATCACTTTCCAGATTTTATTTAGTTCTTTGTCCATGTTTTCCTTCGGCTCTTTAAGCGTATTTAGGACCATTTTTAAAAAGTCTTTGTCTAGAAGGTTTTAGGTCTGGTCCTTCTCACTGATGCCTTCTAATGCTTTAATTTCCTTTGCCTGGGCCGTCACATCCTGGTTCTTTGTATGCTTTGTAATCTTTTGTTGAAACCTGGACATTTTTATATTTTAGCTTGTTATTGCTGGAATTTAGATTCTGGGGGCCTGTTTCTTAAGTTTGTATCCAGCTAGTGTTATGACAGAGCTTTCCTTGAATGCCAGGAGCTAACAAGAAGAAGAATAAAGAGGAGGCAGAGGAGAAGGAAGAGGCAGAGGAGGAGAAGAAAGAAAACAGAAAACACCTTTCTTCTCTTTATATATTTACCTGTGCAAGCAGTCTCCCTCAGAGCTTATCCATACAGTGAGTTTGGAGAATAGCTCTAGGCCAAGGCTAGGGGGCCTCCCTGTTCCTTTCTGCATATGTGTTATGTTTTGAACATGCCTGTATGGCATGTGCACGAGGGTTACTCTTCCCTCCAGTACCAGGACCAGGGATGCACATCCTGGGAGCACTGACTAGCTCTGCACAGAGCTGGTGAAAGGGAAGAGAGGGGTCAGCCGAGCCAGGAGATCCTGCCACTCTTAAGTCGCCTTTTGTATTTAAATTCAGTGATTGCCCTGTTACTGCAGTCCTTTACCTGTTTCTGAAGGTTTGAGAAAGATGTTGCTGTCAGTTCTTGCCAGTTTTTCAAAGAGTCGTGATGGGGATGGAGCCCTGAAGTATCTCACTCTACCATCTTGACCAGGAGGGATCTTGAGTATATGGATCTTAATTCATCTAGCACACAATATAGGTTTGTTGTTCTTCCTTCCCCTGAACCTTGATATTTTACAGAAGATAAATTTTGGATTGATCATAAAAATAATGATAGTAAGGCTATTTCTGATGAAAAAGAATGCTAAGGCCATATTTAAAATAAAAGGGACTACATAGGTTATATATGAATTTGAAAACAAAACATGTTGGGGAAATATATATATATATTCAGAATAACTAATATCCATAAATAAGTGGCCTCATGGGGCTTTCACTATCTTGCAGAGTACCATGGTACAAATTAGAAAAATAAAGTTCCCTTTGAGAGGCTAAAGCCTTGGGGAACATGGCTATGCATTGTGGGCAAAAGAAAGTATGCTCTGAGATGCATGCCTTGGGTGTGGGTTGAATTTTAGCCCTCACTTGCCCCTGATCCAGGTGCCTTAGCCACAGATCAGTTTCTTGATTGGCTCTCCAGTCCTGAACGAGAAGCAGAGTGTGGAGATCTGAAGACAGGGAGACTAACAGTAGAACTGCAGAAGAATACAAAACCAATGACCACGACTTGGAGAAGGAGGTCAGAATTCGACAGAGGTCATAACTAGTCCAAAGGTGTCTCCCCAGGCCACAGAAACCATGTAGCTGAGGCAAAATAGGAGTCTACGGTGGAGTCTAGGTAGAACTCAAAGCTTTTAGGGTGGGGATGGAAGCCAGCTCTGGAGTAAGGGTGAAAGTTATGCCAAGGGATGAATCATGGGACGAAGACACTAGACCTGTGAGACTGCATCCAGCAGACATTTTATTAATGGCCCAGGATTAAGATGAAATTAGAGTTGTGGTCTACAGAATGAAGGGGAGAATGCCTGAAGACAAGACCTTGGGGTTAGGAAAATCATGTCCAGAAACACGAAGCTTGAGTCATTAGGATATAGAGAAAGGAGTTCCTGGCTGAAGTCAGCGGGGTTAAAAGAAAACAGGAACAAACAGTTGTTCAAAAATAAATGTATTAGTGATCATTACTGGTGGATCTAGTTTCCATATTTTATACAGAAACCAACAGAACTTTTGAGCCTGTTAGCAGAGGGCTACCCCATGTCCTTATGATTACAGCTTACCAAGAATTTAATTGGCTCCTTTGGCAACATTTCTGAATGTTTTTTATTTCCTACAGATAAACATCAAACTGTAAATCTCATGTTTGAGCCAAAGGAAATGCCAGTTCAAAAAAAGATAAAGTCTGATGGCCTAGGAGTGAATTTACTGAGTTATATTTGCAAAGCAGCCAGATCTGAATTGAGCCTGCAAGTGAAATGGAAATGAGTGGTTCAGAACAAAAATAGAATAATGCATGAACTCTACCCACTCACTCTTTATCACATCTGAGGAGGCAGAGGCCCTGGGTTTTTGTTTGTCATTCTTGTCTTACCTGTATATAAAAAGACTGGCTAACTGAGGTATAATCATTGTGTCCCAAATGGATCCATTTTCCTAGACAGTTTCAAATCATCTCATAACCACATTTAGTTTAAAAATGCTTTCCTTGCAACCCATGAAAGGAATGTTATATTCCTCTGCTGCACAGAATATAAACATCATTCATGTCTTCAAATTTGCAAAAGACTTCCCAGATGTTTGTTATCATGCATTCACCAACTCCAGGAAAACATGGGGGTCTTTTTTCTTCTAAAGAAAATTGTGTCCAACTGATAGAAGAAAAAACCATAAATATATCACATCTTACAACAAAAATAACTACAAAGTCTTTGGAAATGCAAATACTATTAGAAATGTAAATGCTATTTTTCAGCTTTATTTTTCACAGCATCCTGAGATTAACAGTTGTATATATGGCATTTATTTTATGTTATATGATAGAAGTGAAATGCAGCCATATTATTCCATTCAAATAACCTCTGAAGAGTATTGCCTGGAACTCTAATTTTTAAAATTTTAATTGTATAATTTTAAAAATATTTTATTTTCTAAATATTTTCTATTTTTATAATTTTATTATTTCCTGGAAGAGGACATTTGGTAAATGCCACTAGATTTACCAAAATGTCAGAAATGTTGCCAAAGAAGCCAATTAAATTAAGCCAAATTAAAAAGAACTTTAACAATGGATTACAAAGAATGTAATAATTGTATAGGGTCACTGAATCTTCCAATTTGGGGGAACATTTTAATAAGTAACTAGACTCAACCATGAGTCAATCTGATCTTGGTGATAAAAAATAATCTAAAGTATTTAACTGACCATTTTATAATCTAATAGTTTCTATTGTGTGAAAACACTGAGAGGAAGATACACAGGCATACACACAAACCACACACACAACCCAACCAACGAGATAATTGGACTAGAACATTTCTATCTAATAAAAATTACAATAATAAAGTGACGACTCTTAAGGTCTGTTGAGAACCTGCTATGACCTGGGCAGAATGCTAAGGCTTTACATGTACCATTTCTTTATCTTCACAATACTTTGAGGCAGATGCTGTTATTATCTCCTCTTTATATTTAAGAAAACTGAGGCTTAGTGCAGTATTTGCCAAACACCTGACTGTAAAGAACTTGGAAGGCCTGGAATTTTGCCCTGCTTGCAATCTACTGAGTTAGATTGTCACCATTTTGTGCATGTTGGCCAAAGACATGAAAGTCCTGGGTCAGAAACAAAGGACTTTATTTTCATGGCTCAGCAGGCAGCATGAGCTGTGTGTTTGCATCAGTTCCCCAACTGGGGTGACTAACCATCCCAATTTGTCCAGGACTGTCTCAGTTTCAGCACTGAAAGTCCTGGACAAACTGGGACAGTTTGCCATTCTAGTTTACCTTGCCTCCCAAATTCCATAGGGCAAGGGGGAGCAGCCCAAGTAAATAAAGTGCACACAGTGGGCCTGAGTTATAGCTGGGGAACACCAAGCTTAGACAGCCTCCCAATCTTATAAAGGGGCTGCTAATAAACTTGCCCAACACTATTTTTATTATCTTGGATAGCAAACAAATTGGTCCTCTACCCTGGAGGGGGACACTATTTCTATCCTCCAAAACTGTTCACTATACAAACATTATTTAAAAGATTATCTGAAACAAAAGCTGTCGCAAGACAGGTGGAAACATGAGTGAATCATATAGAATTACCTCCCAACACTCACAGTTAATACATGGTGAAGGCAGTATTCAAATCCAGATCCTTCAGACATCAAAATCTACGTGCTCATCCATATGCTCTCCTGCCTCTTAAATTACTATGCTCAGGGGGTGATGGCAAAACTGTCCTTCAAAATGAGGCAGAATTTAAGACATTCATGGATGTATTAAGTCAGCCAAAGGAGTGCTGATACAAAATACCAGAAATTGATCGGTTTTTATAAAGGGTATTTATTTGGGGTAGAAGCTTACAGTCACAAGGCCATAAAGAGTAAATTACTTCCCTCACCAAAGTCTGTTGCCATGTGTTAAAGCAAGACGGCTGCCAATCTCTGCAAGGGTTCAGCCTTCCTCTTCAGGCTCTGTGGTTCCAGCTTCCTCTGGTCTCAGCTGTAGGCTGGGATAAGTCTCGTCTCTCTCCAGGGATTCATTTCTCTCCAGGCTCAACTGCTCAGGGCTCTTGTCTTTGCACTTCAAACTATCAGGGGAATGGTTCATCTCTCTTTCTGGGACTGCAGGATCCTGTCTAATGAACTGTCTTTATTCCTCTGTGTTAGTCACCAGAAGACCTGCCCTAGAAGATTTGCTAAAGGGAGTTCTTCAGGTTTTTTTTTTTTTTTTTTTTTTAAGATTTTATTTATTTATTCATTTATCCCCCCCTTGCTGCTTGTGCTCGCTGGGTCAGCTAACCACGCCATGCCGGCGGGCTTGCCTTCACCAGGAGGCCCTGGGAACCGAACCCGGGGCCTCCCATATGGTAAACGGGAGCCCCACTGATTGAGCCACAGCCGCTTCCCTCTTCAGGTTGAAAGGAAAAGACAGGTGAGAGTGACTCAGAACAGTAGGAAGAAGTGAAGATCTTCAGAACAGATAACTAAATGGGTAAATGCAAAACCTTATTTGCAACTGGAAAAATACCTCAAATAAAAGAGGGAAAAGGTAAAGACAAATGAGTTTATATGGCAAAGAGACTTCAAAGTGAGTCGGGAGGTCATCCCAGAGGCAACACTTATGCACATCTCAGCAGGATCTCATAGAATTCCAAAGTGGATACTACCCCCAAATAGTGGGGCTCCTGAGGGTTCTGGAGACACCCAGGTCCTATGGTCAGGGCAGAAACTCTGGAGTTGGGTATCTTGCCAGTGGGCCCTACTGTGGAGTTTGTGCTCCTGAGAGTGACAGAGTTGGACTCAATTATGACTTCCCTACACATGGCCCATCTGTCCCTTCTATTTAAACCTATACCTGGTGCTGGAGTTTGTAGGTGTACATCAGAGACTGGAGTCTTTGGGCTGTCCATGTGCCAGCTGGGCCTGGAACCTCAGCGGAGTTGCAACACCTACTCTCCAGTTCATTGGACTCACCCAGGACAACTAACAAGGAGATGAGGATTGACAACCACCATACCAAGTATATGAGAGAGCTGACAACTGCAAGCAAGAGAGTCCCATTCATCGGCTGTATGGGATCGAAGCCTCCTCTCAATTAGAGGTGGAGTGGGCATCACCATCCTAGAATCCTCAGGATTGAAGAATCAACTATGGGTTAGAGTGGACTTTTTGATATTCTACTATAGACATATTGTGATTCTAGCAGTGGAAGAAATTACAACATTGATGTGGAGGCAGTGACCACTGGAGGCTCTGGGGTTAGGGAGAGGGAAAAACAGTTGTAATACAGGGGCTTTTTCAGGACTTGGGAAATGTCCTGAATAACATTGCAGTGATAGATATAGGCCATTTTATATCATCACATAACATGCAGAACTGTGTGGGAGAGAGTGCAGACTACAATGTGAACTGTGGTCCATGCTCAGTAGCAAAGCCCCAGGATGCATTTATCAATTGCAATGAATGTCCCACACTAACGAAGGATGTTTATGTTGAAGGATGTGGGAGGTGTGGAAAGTGGGACATATAAGAATTCCTATATTTTTTGTGTAACATGTATGTAATCTAAATATCTTTAAAAAAAAAAAAAAAAAAACCCTATTGTACATATCCTGAGTATATAGCGCTACTTTATTTCCTATAAGAGTTAGAATGCAATTGAATAAGAAATAATCATATTTCCTTATAATGGACACACAAGATATAAAGAGGTAATGTGTGACAAATACAACATAAAGAGGGGTAATGGAGGAATATGGGAGCAGAGAATATGTATGCTATTGAAGTTGATATCTTTTCGAACTAGTGGGGTATAGACTTAGGTTGTTTAATACAAATCCCAGGGTAACCACAAAGAAAGTATTTTTAAAATATACAGAAAGGAAATGAGAAGGGGATCATTCAGTTACATCACAAAAGATCAAGTGTTCACAAAAGGAGGCTTCAATAAAGGGAGAGAGAAAAAAGATATGACGTATAAAAAACAAAGGACAAAACAGCTGAAGTAAGTCCTGCTTCCTTATCAGTAATAACACTGAATGTTAATGATTTAAACTCCCCAATCAAAAGTCACAGATCAGCAGAATGGATTAAAAACAACAACAACAACACATTATCCAACTATATGTTGTTTCAAGGGACTTACTTTAGACCCAAAGACACAAATAGGTTGAGAGCAAAAGGATGAAAAAAGATATTCCATGCAACTAGTAACCAAAAAAGATCTGGAGTAGCTATACTAATATTGGACAAAATAGACTTTCAGTCACAATCTGTTACAAGAGACAAAGAAGGACACTATTTATTAATAAGAGGGTCAATCCACCAAGAAGGAATATCATAAATATTTATACACTTAATCACAGTGCCCAAAATACATGAGGCAGATACTAGCAAAAGTGAGGGGAGAAATAGACACCTCTACAATAATAGTTGGAAACTTCGTTACACCACTTTCATCAATGGATAGAACATCTTGACAGAATATCAATAAGGAAAAAGAAAACTTGAACAATCAGGTAAATGAACAATACTTAGCAGACATAATACGGAACACAGAACCCCAAAACAGTAAAACACACGTTCTTCTCAAGTGCATATGGACATTCTCCAGAATGTTAGGTAACAAAACAAGCCTCAATACATTAAAAAACACTGAAATTATACAAAACATCTTCTTTGACCACAATGGAATGAAGCTAGAAATCAATAACAGATGGAAAACTGGAAAATCCATAAATACACAGAGGTTAAACAACATGCTTTTAAACAATCAATGTATCAAAGAAGAAATCACAAGGGAAATCAGGAAATATCTTGAGATGAAAATGAGAACTTATCAAAAGTTATGGGATGTTATAAAGGCAATGCTCAGGAGGAAATTTATAATACTAAAGGCTTACATTAAAAAGAAAAAAGAGCTCAAATCAGAGAACTAACCACACACCTGAAGGAACTAGAAAAAGAACAGTAAACTCTACTCAAAGCCAGCAGAAGGAAGGAAATAAAGGTTAGAGCACAAGTAAATGAATTCAAGAATTAAAAATAATAGAGAGAACTAACAAATCAAAAGGTGATTCTTTGAAAAGGTCAATAAAATCAAGAAACCTTTAACTAGACTGGCAAAGAAAATGAGAGAAAGGACACAAATAATTAAAATCAGAAATGGAAGGAGGACATTACTACTGACCTCATTGAAATAGAAAGGATCATAAGTGGATATCATGAACAGCTGTATGCCAACAAATTAGACAACCTAGATGAAATGGACAATTTCTAGAGACACAAAAACAACTCTACTGACTCTAGAAGAAATAAAAGATCTCAACAGACCAATTACAAGTAAAGAGATTGAATAAATTATCAAAAACTTCCCAACAAAGAAAAGCCCAGGACCAGATGGCTTCACAGGTGAATCATACCAAACATTCTTACAAGAATTAACACCAATCAGGCTCAAACTCTTCTAAAATACTGAATAGAAGGGAACACTACCTAACTCATTCTATAAGGCCAACATTACCCTAATACCAAAGGCAAAGATACCACAAGAAAAGAAAATTACAGCTCATTACCCCTTATGAATATAGATGCAAAAATCCTCATAGCAAACCAAATCCAACAGCACATTAAAAGAATTATACACCGTGTTCAAGTGAGATTTACCCTAGGTATGCAAACGTGGTTCAGCATAAGAAAATCAATTAATGTAATACTACTATACATTAACAGAATGAAGGGAAAAAAACACATGATCATCTCAACACGGAAAAGGCATTTAACAAATTCCAGTACCGCTTCTTGATCAAGACATTTAGAAAAATAGGAATAGGAAACTTCCTCAACTTGGTAAAGGGCAGATATGAAAAACCCACTGCTAACATCATAAGACTGAAACTTTCCCCCTAAAATCTCCAACAAGAGAGGGATGTCCACTGTCACCACTGATATTCAACATTGTACTAAAAGTTCTAGCCAGATATTAGGGATGGTGCAAATCAAAGCTACAACGAGATATTGTTTCACACCTACTAGAATGACCACTATTAATAAAACAGAAAACTACAAGTGTTGGAGAGAATGTGGAGAGGTAATGTGCACTGTGTCCACCTCAGGAGCCCGCGAGGGAGGTATGCAGAAGAAAAACTTAGGTGGAGAGGGAAGTTTGCTCATACCAGAACAGCTACCGTCTGCTCCAGACAAACAGGCAAGCAAGCATGGCTGCACTTTATTTGCAGGGTTATTCATACACTACTGTTATTACTCAAATGTTACACAGAAGGAACCCAAAATGCAACTCCTCAGAATCATTTCTGCTGTGCCCAGAAACTATGTATGCTGGGCTAAGGATTTTATGAGCTAATAGCTGATCTAGTAGTTGATTGGTACAGTTAATTGATGCTGTGCTCTGTCTCCCCAGGGCGCCACCAGAGCTACCCATTGAATATGGGGAACCTTAAAAGCCCAGGGCCATGACACAGAGGCTGTTCCTCCTCTGTGAATTATGGAGGGCACTGGCAGCAGTACTCGCCTTCCCTGCCCTTGTGGTTTTAACAGTGGATCCCTTGTAGTGACCTGTAATTGAATGGGGGCAGCTGCATGCTGCAACAGGGCTTCTATTGGTGCCACTCCTTCCTTCCAGGGTTGTTCATTCAAGTGTTGTACTACCAACCAAAGGCGATCATTCTACCCCTGCAAGGTTGGAGTTCCCTGGGCTGTTGCCCACAGGCCTGTTTTAAGAAGGCCATTGTAACAGTGTCATACCAGCTGCTAAAGGATTGTAGGGTATGTGATATACCCATTGTATGCCTTGTTGGAGGACCCATTGCTGCACTATTTGCTGATTGAAATGGGACCCTCTGTCACTTTCTATAGTCAATGGCCGGCCTTACATAGCACACAGCTGTTGTAACGCTTACACAGTCACAGCTTGGGTTGCCTGGATACACATGTAGCTGTGTCAACAGCCATAAGAGCATATCGGCAATGCTGACTCCAAGGTAATGGCCCGATAAAATCTATCTGCCATCTCATGAGTGGGACATGACCTCACTCAATTTGACCTATAATCCTAGGCAGTGGCTTCTGATGTAGCATCGAACATTGGGGACACGCACGGCACACTGCTCAAGCAGCCTCCGCATTCATAGCCAACCCCCAAAGGCATGCAGCCTTCATCATTTGTGGGGGACTCCAGCATGTAGGAGTTTTTGGTGCAGCCCCACGGCTGCATCCTGAGCACTATTTACCCACAGGGTAAGCTTAGTTAACTGATCCACTTCATTCTTACCTGGAAGCAAAAAGGGGCAGAGAGCAGCTACATGGTACACTGTCATTTCTTTAGACAATCCCCATCCCCATAGGTCTTCCCACATGGAACATCCCCACAGGGGCCAATGGGCCACTGACCAATCCATGTGCTTCCATTCTGGCAGCCACCTGTCAGTACATATCACTAAGGGGCTGGCTTCACAGCCCACTACGAGCCACACAGCCCTCAATTCAGCCCACTGGCTGCTTTGACCAAACCCTAATTTATACCAAATAGTATTGGTTAGAGGACACACCACTATGGCAGTCCATTGAGCGACCTGTCCTCAGCTGACTCCATCAGTATACCATGCCAACTCTGGCATGGTACCTACCCCGGCTTTGTACAAGGAAACTTCCCTTGTGGGGACTTGCAAGGGGGTCTCTGAGTCCAGTGTCCCAGCATATGTCAAGGGACCTAAAACTTGTTGCAACTCTCTACTCAGTAGACTGGAAGCAAACGTGCTTCTCTGTCCCAAATAGGCCCCCCACTTGGCCAGCGTCGCCATCTGGGCCACTCCACTTTGTGGCCGGGCGATCCAATTCTACACCCATCCCTTTATAGGGTAGGTGGTGAATATCTTTACTGGGGCTTCCCGGGTTATGGTTTCAGTACTCTGTGTGGCAGCACACACGGCTGCCAATTGCTTCTCTTTTTTTTTTTTTTTTTTTTTTTTTTAAAGATTTTATTTATTTATTCATTTATCACCCCCTTGCTGCTTGTGCTCACTGGGTCAGCCAACCACGCCGTGCGAGCGGGCTTGCCTTCACCAGGAGGCCCTGGAAACCGAACCCGGGGCCTCCCATATGGTAAACGGGAGCCCTACTGATCGAGCCACAGCCGCTTCCCATGCCAATTACTTCTCTATGAGACTATAGTGCTTCTCCACATGTCTCCACAGCTGACTCTAAAATCCTATTGGTTAGGGAAACGGATGTGGCTCAAGAGGTTCAGCGTCCGTCTACCATATGGAGAGACCGGGGTTCGATCCCCGGTACCTCCTGGTAAAAAAAATAAAAAATAAACTAAAAATAAAATCCTATTGGCTGTTGCAGCCACTCAGTCCGTTGCCATAAGCCCCAACCATAGCCTTCTTCTGTAATGTGCACATTTAATTTAAACAGGCAGCTGGAGCTGGCGACTAACAAAGTTTGGGCTTGTTTAACAGCCCTTTTGGCTTGTACAAAGGCCCTCTTGGCTTCGTCAGTCCTGTCCCATTACTTCTTTTCTTTGTTAACTTATATAAAGGCTTTACGACCTGTGCCTATTGGGGAATAAATACTCGCAAGTAACCGTAACCCAGGAGACCCAAAAAGGTCTGCAGCTGTTTCGTTGCTGTGGGGCCTGGGAACGCTTAAATCTTATCAATTACTGCTTCAGGAATTACTTTTGTCTTACCCGACTATCCAATACCCAAGAATTTGACAGACAACCCAGGCCCTTGCAACTTGTCCTGATTTATGGCCCATCCTTGACTTCTGAGGTGACATTGGCAACCAGAGTGGGAACAGCAGCCTCCAAATCTGCAAGAGAATCAGAGGTTAGCATTACATCATCAATATAATGACACACCCGAACGGTATCGGCATGTTGCCACTTTTCTAGGTCTTTAGCCACTAAACCATGACAAATGGTGGGCTGTGAACATAGCCCATGGGCAATACAGTAAAAGTCCACTGTCAGCCTTCCCTTCCCACGTGAAGGCGAACTGATCCTGCGCTTCATCAGCAATGGCAATGGAGAAAAAGGCATTTGCCAAGTCCAAACCAAATGATAACTTCCCAGTGTCAAAGTCAAAGTATCCATCAGATCAAGAATAGAAGGCACAGCTGCATGTAAAGGAGGAACCACCTTGTTCAGCTCTCGACAGTCAACAGTCATACACCATGTCCTATTGCGCTTTCGTACAGGCCACACCAGAGCATTAAATGGGCTCTGGGCCTCAAGGAGGACTTGTACTTTGACCAGTTCTTTAATCATTGCTGATATTTCTTCATGCCCTCCTGGCAAACGGTACTGTTTTATGGTCACTGTCCTGCGGGGTTCAGGCAACACAACAGGGGTGCGTTTAGCACGTCCCCACACCACAGGTTTCACTGCCTGTACTCAGACGGATTCACCAATAGTTTCTCAACACATCTACACCCAATATATACTCTAGGACAGTAGAAATGTACATAGTGTACATTTGCGGGGGCAAGCGTCCAATTCCCAACATCACCTTTGTCTGGATGACCCACAAGGGGCCTTATCTGGTAGAACCATAACTGTCCACGTAGGCACAAGTGCCTGCAAATTTATCCGGTTGCCCATAAAGAAGGGTGCATTTTGCACCTGTGTCCACAAGGGCCAAGACATGCTGCACATTTTGTGGGAACCAGTGAACTGCTAGCTCCACATAGGGCCTTCAGTCTTTCCGAGGATCCCCCTCTCGGATGCCGTGGCCTGCCTCTTATGCAAAGGTAAACATTGGCTCCGTGGAGCGCCCGGGGTCCTCTAGCAGGTAGTCACTGAGTTGCACAGTTTCCCTGACCTGCTGCAGTTTCTGGGCTCTTACTCTTTGCTGCTGAGCAGGCTCTAGCTGTCTTCAAGGTCTAACAAGACCATGTTCGGTTACCCATCTATTTTAGCTGAGTCCACCCCAGTGGCTACCAAATCATTCCACATTTGTTTCCGCATGACCTTCACAGGACCTCTCCTATAGTCCTGGCCTGTGGACTTAGCTATTTTACGAGATGGGGGCGCATCTCTCCTTGTCACCACCAGACGGACCTTGGTCCATTGGCTCTTGACCTTGCTGAGACTAGCCATCATGGCTGTCACTTCATGGATTGGGTGCCCCACATATGGGGTCAAGATAGCCATCAGGGACCCAAACGAGGGAGCAGTAGCATGTTGCACGAGCAGGTCCCTCATTTGACTCATGAACCTCTCGGCATCAGGTCCCTGGTTATTAGGTTCAAAGACTGCACTGCGCATGCCCATTTTCCGGAATACTTGTATAAGGTCATCATATGTAGTCCACCAGCTCACCGAGTCTGGCAATGCCCCCGCGTCATCCCAGACCATACAAATGGCTGTCTGGCACCACTCCATCAATGTGTGATCGGGGTTTTCCCCAGCATGCTGATGCACATTTAAGAGACGTTGGTGCAGCAGGGGATAGCCAGTAAGTGATGTTAACTTTTCTATCTCAGTCCCAGAGCACACAATGCCATCCACGCCCACATCCCACAGGCACAGCAACCAAGCAGCTTTGGGCTCTCCCAGCTTCTGCCGAAATTTCCATCCCAATTCAACCAGTTCTGACTGTGTATAGGGATGGTACACGATGTGCTACACCACGTGCGGCTGCCCAATGGGGTGTCCCCCTTGCCCCATGTCATGATCATGTTTCACCTTTTGTGTCATGACCAGGCGAGCTTGTCGGCTAGGTCCCACTTCTTCCTCATCTGAACTACTACCAACCAACACGTCTCGGCATTCCAGCCGCACATGCAACTGCTGCAGTTGCTCATGTAACTGGTGAATTTCCCTCTCCTGTTTCAACCTTTCTTGGGTGATATCTCATAACAAAGACAGGAACACCCATCCCACCCACACAGCAGCAGCGTGGGGCCTGATTTCCCCTATAGCCGACTTGGGCTGCTGCAGGACACCTAGCAGCACTGCAGGGTCATTGGTGGGTGTCACATCCACACACATACACCACCGAGATAGCCACTTGGCTACACCAGCCCATGCACATGGCGGGGACCACCCAGGGTCCATGCTCCCTCCCTCCTCAGCCAGTGGAGCAGTGGGAGAACACATCAAATCCTGCCAACTACGCCATTTGTGCACTGTGTCCACCTCAGGAGCCCAAGAGGGAGGTAGGTGGAAGGAAAATTTAGGTGGAGAGGGAGGTTTGCTCATAGCAGCATAGCTGCAGCCTGCTTCAGACAAAAAGGCAAGCAAGCATGGCCACTATTTATTTGCATAGTTATTTATATACTACTCTTATCACTCAAATGTTACACAGAAAAACCCAAAATGCAGCTCCTCAGAATCACTTCTGCTGTGCCCAGAAACTATATATGCTGGGCTAAGGATTTTATGAGCTAATAGCTGATCTAGCAGTTGGGCAGCTGCCCGAGTCTTTAACCCTTACAGTGTCTTTAACCCTCACACAGATAGGAACACTTATTCACTGTTGGTGGAATATAGAATGGCACAGCCACTGTGGAAGTCTCTTTGGTGGTTCCTAAGGAAATTAGGTATAGATCTACCATGTGACTCAGCAATACCACTACTTATTCCTAGAAAAACTGAGAGCAGTGACACAGACATCTGCACACCAATGTTCATAGCAACATTATTCACAACTGCTAAAAGTTGGAAAAAACCCAGGTATCCATCAACTAACGAATGGATAAACAAACTGTGGTTTATACACACAGTGGAAAATTATTCAGCAGTAAGAAATGAAGTCTTGAAGCATATGACAACTGGGATGAACCTGGAGGACATTTTGTTGAGTGAAGCAAGCCAGGCACAAAAGGACAAATACTGTATGATTTCGCTATTATGAACTAAACATAGTGAGCAAACTCATGGAGTTAATAGCTAGACTACAAGTCACTAGAGAAAAGAATGTTATTAGAGAATGGAAAGCTGAAGTTTAATCTGTGCAGATTTGGTAAAAAGTTGTTTGTAAATGTGTGAAAATGAATAGAAATGATAAAAGCACATCATAGGGTTAGTAATTAGTAGCACTAACATGGATATGATAGTGGTTTGTTTGTTTTCTTATTTTTTATTTTTTTGAAGTAATGAAAGTGCTCTAATATGGATTGAAGTGTTGAATGCGCAACTCAGTGATTATACCAAATGCCACTGATTGTACAGTTTAGACAAATTATATGGTTTATGAACAAAAAATAATAATAGGGTGGGTTGGGGGAAATATACACCAAGTGTAAGATGTGGACTATAGTTAGTAGTAATACTCTGATGCTGCTGCTTCATAATTTGTTACAAATATTTCCCAAAAATGCAAGGTATTTGTGGTGGGTGATGTATGGGACCCTTGTAAGATGTTATGCATATTTGTTACATGAGTTCACAACTCTTACTATACACTTATTGTTAATGTATGTTCACATTTTAATGCTATACTTCAATAAATTGTTTTTAAAAAGAAAAATAAAAAGTTCTGGCCCAGTGATTAGGGAAGAAAATGAAATAAAAGGTATCCAAATTGGAAAGGAAGTAAAACTATTTGCAGACTACTTGATCCTATATATAAAAAATCCCCCCAAAATCTATAACAAAACACTAGAGCTATTACGTGAATTCAGCAAAGTAGCAGGGTACAAGATCAACACCCAAAAATTAGCAGTGTTTCTATATTCTAGTAACGAACAATCTGAAGAGGAAACTAAGAAAAAATTCCATTTACAATAGCAACTAAAAAAATCAAATATCTAGGAATAACTTTCCATTTCCTTTTTTGTTTAGCCCAAAGTGAGAAGCAGGCATGGATATTATTCTGTGTTTTCAAAAGGTTATTTTGATTTTCTCTCTGTATAGAGCTGGTTCTTCTCTCTATGTTCCCCCAACAACAAAGGAAGTTGAAAAGAAGAGAAACAAAGAAGCCAAAAGAGAACAAAAGAAGTGTGGTAAGAGTTTCTCTGTCACCCAAGTGGTAGTCAGTTTGCCTTAAAGACATTGTGACCATATAGGTGCACAAACATTATAGGGAATATATGAAGAATTAATAGAGGCAACACATGCTTTAGAGAGACAACTGGTGAATAAGATGACTCTGGCACAATCACACTACACAGAAACCACAGGGATTACTCTATAGGTACAATTTTAGTCCCCATTCTGGGGTGCCCAGATTTCTCAGGGTCCTAAAGACTAGAAATCAGGATTCAGAGCTATTTTCAGTTAGTTCAAAACGTTCGTGGGAATTTTACACCCTCCTTGAAGGGGCCTTCAAGAGCCAGGCCAACCACGTAAAGGAATAAAGCAGATGCAGCACTCCTACGGCACAGCTAGAAGCAAACTAGAAAGAGTGTCCCAACTAAAGACATTCAAATCCAATTCTAACAAAATTTGCCCAAATAGACTCAGAGCTATATTGGACCATCAGAGAGTCAAGCTGCAACTCTTGCTTCCCACACTCTCTCAGACACCAAGATGTTTGCTGGAATTTTATCATCAGTGAGGAAATTCCTGTCCAAAACTTTGTTCTATACATTTGATTAAGAAAAGGGGAAAATATAAATAATGTATCAAATGCAGTTTGGCTGACAAAAATCTTTCAAAACATGGAGTCCATGGGCTAGAAGACAATGAAAGGGGGCTCAGAATGCAGCTGTTTTTCTCTCCAGAATCTGGCACGCTAGGAAAAGAACCAGAATACATTTGGGATGAGCAAGAAAATGTTATGAAAGTGGATTTTCAGTAGGCTTATTTTTAGAAGAAAGACTCTAAGGGCTCTGTTTTCCATTTCCCAACACACATCCAGAGGACTCCCCTGGCTTGGGAGGCAGAGGTACACAAGCCTTGTTGACATTTCCATTTTTAAATTGAACACACTTCAGCAAAGGATATTGCTGTTTTGCTGAAGCATTTCCTGGGGCTTGAAAACACAGAATGCCGGCCTTTAAGTAGGACCCAGTTATATGTGAGTTTGCTCTGAAAAGCGTGTATATACTCCTCAGCCCTGCACTCCCCCCATTTAGCTTCTGTTTTACACTACAAGGTCTTCATCTCCGCTTCTTTTTACTTTCTTTCCTCTCTTCTGCCCCGTTCTTGACATTTCCATTCTTGTCTTGCTACCATAGCTATTTTCTTACAGTTTCTATAGTTCTCAATCTTAAGAGACCTTTTCTTGTCATTTCTATTTTCATGGAATACACATTGGTAGCAAAGAATCCTTTAAATTATCATTTCTCACAACTATTTGTCATTTTGTCTTCCAGAGGCAAATAAGATTGGTGACCTGAAGCGGCCTTCCTTTCTGAAGCGGAATTCTGGTTAGCAGCAGCCAATTTTCCTGCTGACTGCCACTCCTAAACAATTAAGATTGAAACCCCTACCACCTCTCTCCTTCCTGGGATTCTCAGCATCACCAATAACATGCATTTGTTTGCTGCCAACCACATGCCACATGACCTGAATAGCAAACAGTGCCTACTCTCAAAGAGGTTCTAATCTCACTGGGAAGGCAGGACAAGCAAAATGCTAAGATAAAGGTACCGAAGTCATAGGTTCGCTTGTGCTAAAAATCCCTCGAGGTATTAAACAGAGCCAGGGTCAAGGTTCTTTTTCTGAATGCTCAGCCTCTTAAAACCCTGGATTTCCTATTTCCCACACCTACATGCAAACATGGGAATTGACAGAATACAAAACCCAGCACTGCATAGCAGAGTGAGTAAGATGAAGAGAATGTTATTTCAAATCTCTATGTTTACATGTGGTCATATAGGAAGGAAGAAATTGTTTTTATCATTATCTACCTGGAAAAGCTTTTTTATTCAGAAATCAGAGTCTTGGATCAGATAACCCACTGAATCTATTAATGTTATATTATGAATATTTAAATATATGTGTATGTATGTGTGTGGATATATATGTGTATAGGTATGTGTGTTTTTGTATATACATTTTTTGTTTTAGTCTCCATCCGATGCTATTAAAAGAGCAGATTGTTTTCAGAAGGCAAGTGCTCTCTTACAACTTCTTTTCAACAACAGAAATCAAATTCTACAAGGCCTGTCAGTGTCTTCAGATTTTCATTTCTTTTCAATTTCCCAAGCACATCAATCGTTTGTGCAACCATAACCACATACACCCACAGTACAATATTCAAGAGAGAACAGAAAACATGTGTCTCCTTTCAAAGCCAGTCCACTCCCTTCCCTGCACAGTCACACAACTTTTACTTGAAGACAAATGATTGCCATTTCTGCCATACCCTCAGGAAAGGAAAGATACAAAATCTGTAGAAACTTTTCAAGGAGGAGACTCTGCTTGTGATTTCATCAGTTTTCACTTTGTGTTTCATAATAGGATTATCATAAGACATGTTTGGAAAGCCATTTTGTGATTAAAATAGGATTAACTAATAGGATTGAGAGAATTTTAAAACCATTCAGAAAACAAGATTTTTCACAGTTGTATTTCTATTCCTTTATTTGAATAATAGAGAATTACCTATTACCCAAGATGACCATGAAGTTCATACCCACTTCACCAAAGTATGTAAGCTCTGTAAAAAGCTGCCTTTATTATAGAATGGTTTGAGGAAGGTAATTTTTTCTGTTGAGAAACCATTTGGGCTACTCGTCTTTGAATGTGGTTTTAAAAATAGCATAAAACATAGAAACTTGAATCCCTTTAAACAAGTATTTCCTAAGGCCCCGTAGGGTTCAAATCAGGGATACTAGGGAATTTCATTCATCAACCTATTAAACATTAGGATGAGGGGGTGATGCAGAAGCATCTCGCAGACTTTTGGAGTTACAGCGAAGGCTTGGGGGTCAGCCGAGAGCAGAGGAGTCAGCAGGGAAGAGAAAAACAAAAGCTCAGTGGCAGGGAAAACAGAATAAACAATAGTCATTTAGAAACTGGAAGTCCAATGTGATCACAGCTGAGACCTCAGTCATGGGGGTCTCCAGCCCCTTGAGCTTTCACGAGCATTGTAGGACAGAGTTGCCAGAAACACTTTTGAAGTGTTAGCATAATAGCAAGATGGGTAAATCCTTATTCCAAGTCAAATGTAAAGGAAAAGAAGGTGTAAAAATGCCTTCAATCCAAATATATTTTCAATACAGTAAGCCAGCAAATAAGGTCCCTGAAATTTCAAAATGCCAAACTTGGGACTGAAAAGAAATTGAACCAAAAGGACATAGTTTTGTCCTGTGAGTTTTCTACTGTGTTAGATACGAAAATCAGCTGCCCCCTTTGTGTGTTCTCTACCACCAGAAATAAAATTGTGGGTTTCTCCTTTAGCATGTCCTTTTCTGTAGAGAAACAAATTTCATTTTTCTATATCTAAGAGTTTTCTCTAAAAACAGAATGTCAACTAAATTGACAGTAAACCTCAACATTACACGAAGTGAGACAACCAGGCTTTATGGTCCTCTTGATGTGATTCAACAGGAAGTGCACAATAACACCCCTGAAGTGTGTTTGCAAAAAAATAATAATAAAGCAAACATGAATCTGATCAAGCCTAAAGACCAGTTTACAGGAAATACAGAAAACTAAGAAACATGTTAAATAGCATGAAAAACGTCCTAGCATAGTCCAGAATGTAGGAAGTCTACAGTACTAAAGTTTCTAAACTAACGGTTTCTTCAACAAATAATTGTAAGGAAAAAATAAAGCAAAGGGAGACCTACAGATTTTTAAAAAAGCAACAAGATGGCAGAGTGAAAAAGTTCAGAGCTCTCTCCCCACCACAGAAGCTTTGAACAACCAGCAAGAACTGGCAGAAACATCTTTCTCAAAGCTCCAGGAAACAGTTAAAGGGCTGGAGAAACAGGGCTAGTGCCAAATCAAGAAAAACGGCTACTTAAAAGTGGGAGGGGAAGCAAATTTGGCTCAAGCAGTTGCACACCCACCTCCCACATGGGAGGTTCTGGGTTCAGTTACCGGTGCTTCCTCAAGAAACAAAAACAAACAACAAGCAAAACAAATGAAAACACCAACTCAGGGAAGCGGATGTGACTCAGTGTTGGCATGCTGGCTTCCCACATATGAGGTCCCGGGTTCATTCCCCAGCCCCCAGTACCTAAAAGGAAAAAAAGTGGTAGGAACTCATAGCACCCTGGCTGGCCCCTCACCAGCCCCTCACCAGCTCGGCATGGAGCTGGCCCACATTCCCAGTGTGGGTTCCTGGTCATGGTTCCAGAAGGAGCAGAATAACAATCATGCACATACTGGGAGCACAGATGTCTAGCCCAGTCTCTCTGGTGGTGACGTGATGGACTGAACCAGGACACTTGTCACAGGCTCACCCACCAGAATTTGCCCTCCATGTAGAACAGCTCACAGAACTCCTCTACAGAACACTGTGAGAGAGCAGTCAAGTCGTGACTGCCTGGAGCCAGAGATTGCTAGCTGTATAACATGCAGAGCAGTGCTCTGGACCACAAGGAAACTGTTTCCTAAGGAAGAAAGGACATTTGTATCCATGTAAATGGAATGTCTAGGGCCACACATGCATGCCCAAGTCAAGACGCATCAAACGAAAGGCTAAGGGAAGCCCCTACGCTTTGGCTGGAAGTATTCTCTAAACTCATTTTATGGATAAACCCTAAAGGAGAACAATTGCACAAACCAAAATGCAAAGACCAGGAAAGATGTTTTCTTTTTTTCTGTTACCTTCTGACATTCAAGGAAAACTGTATGACTAGCTGGATACAAGCTTAAGGAACAGACAGATGCCACAAAGTCTACAGTCCAACAATAACCCACTAAAAATCAAAATGTCCAGGTTTCAACAAAAGATTACACAACTTACAAAGAAACAGGAAGTGATGGCTCAGGCAAAGCAGAAGATTAAAGTATTGGAAACCATCAATGAGGAGAACCAGACCTGGGACATGGCAAAGACTTTAAAATTGTTCCTAATTATGCTCAAAGGAAAACATGAACAAAGAACTACAGGAAATCAGGAAAGTGATAGGTGAACATAGGATATCAATAGAGAAATGGAAATTATGAAAAGGAACCAAATAGAGCTGAAGACTTGGGGGTCAGCCGAAACTACTGTCAGCAGTAACAGAAATTAAAAATCCCCAGAGGGGTCAACAGCAGATTGGAGCTGGCAGAAGAATTGGTTTACTTGAAGATAAGACTATTGAAATTATCCAGTCTGAGTATCAGAAAGAAGGAAGAAAGAAGGAAAGAAGGAACAGAGCCTGAGGAACCTGTGAGACACCATCAAGGGTATGAACAGATACATCGTGGGATTCTCAGAAGAAGAGAAAAAGGGGCAGAAAGATATTCAAAGAAATAATAGCTGAAAATTGCCCAAATTTAACAAAAGGCATGAATATGCACATCTAAGACACTCAACAAACTCCAAACAGAATAAATCCAAATAGGCCCATGCTGTGGCAGATTATAATCAAATTGTCAAATGCCAAAGATAGAGAATTCTGAAAGCCACAAGAGAGAAGCAACATGTCACATACCAGGGCACCTCAATAAGATTAAATGCTAATTTCTCACTGGAAACCATGGAGGTAAGAAGGCAATAGGATGACAAAAGCAAAAAAAAAAAAAAAAAAAAACCAACCAAGAATTTTATATCTGGCAAAACTGTCTTTCAAAAATGAGGCAGGAATTACAACATTCCCAGATAAACAAAAGCCGAGGGAGTTTATCAGCACTAGACCAGCCCTACTAAACAGAGTTCTACAGCTTGAAAGTAAAGGACAATAGACAATAGATCAAAGCTACATGAAGAAATAAGGATCTCAAGTGAGGGTAAGAACATGGGTAAATATAAATGCCAATACTATTGTATTTTTAGTTTGTAACTCCACTTTTTACTTCCTAAAAGATCTAAAAGGCAAATGCAGAAAATGTCATGAGAAATCTGTGGTTTTGCACTCATAATATATACACATATAATTTGTGACAAGAACTATTATAAGGGTGGGAGGACAGAGGGTTACAGGATCATGGTTTGTGTGTACTATTGAAGTGAAGTTGGTGTCAAACAAATGAGAGTGTTACAGATGCAGGGTGTTAAATTTAAGCCCCAGGGTCACTACAAAAAAATCAGAGAATATGATATTTCACAAAAACAGAAAGTAGAGGACAGGTTGCCAGAGCTGGGGAGCAAAGGGATTGGGGAGTTAATGGAAAGTGGATGTAGGGTTTCTGTTTGGGGAGAAGGGAAAGTTTTAGTTATGAAAAGTAGTGAGGAGAATACAGCGTAGTAAATATGACTAATCCCACTGAATGGTATGTTTGGGAGTGGTTAAGAAGGGAAGTTGATGTATATGTGTTCCCACAATAAAACAAAAAGGGGCAACTAAAGAGATAATGACAAGTAAAGACAATACATGATCCTGTAGGGATCTAATTAGGGAGGAGAGAAGGTGCAAAGGACATTATCGGGACATATGAAAACAATTGGAACATAGACTATAAGGTTTAAATCAATGTTAAATTTCTTGTTCTTGATAACAGCATTTAAGATGGATACATAAGTGATCATCTTTTTGTCTTAGGAAGTGTACACAGCACTTAAGCATTCAAGGAGCGTGATATATACAATCTATATTCAAGTGTTCAGAAAATGGTTTGAGAAATAGATAGGTAGATGGATTGATAGATAGCTAGATGATATGGCAAATGTGGCAAGATGTTTAAATTGGTAGATGTATCTTGGGGGATAGGGGTATGCTGGAGTTCTCTGTATGGGGTGTGTACTATTTTTGTAACTGTCCTATAAGTTTCAAAGTATCTCAAAATAAAAAGTTAAGGGGAAAAAAAAAAGACTGAACAGACACATCTACCAAATGCAGTGTGTACATTGTATAAACCATCTATAACCAAAAATTTAATAGGCAAATTTGAATATTAACTGAAACTTTGATGATATTAAAGAATGACCATTAATTTTGCCAGGGAGAAATAACAGTAATATCTTAAGATAATAGCAATAGTGATGATGAAATTATATAATACCAGGGATTGGGCACCAAATCAATCCAAGGGACAGGGTAAAATTTGTAGGGGGCAGGTGGTGGAGGAAATGATAGATGTGATAAGATTGGCCATGTGTTACTAATTCTTGAAGCTGGGTGATAGGTGTGTATGGGATTTCATTATATTTGTCCCTTTACTTTTGCATATTTGAAAATATCAACATAAAGTGTTTTTTATATGAATGTATCAACAGTCATTGACATTAACAATGATCAAATTTTCTCTAGAAAAGACTTTTGATATACACACCCACCATTTATACTCATTTCTGATTTACACAAGCTAATTATAAAAATGTTGCCTGTTTACTGGTCACAAAGTTTGCCTCCAGGGTGGGGGATTGTGTAGCTGGGGGTCAGGGTAAGAGGGAGACCATAAATTCTTATGTATTTATTAAATGTTGAAACATGCACATATATTACCTATGGAAAATTTAACAATTAATTAATTTTGTAGTGGAAAAGAAAAAAAATGTTTGTTGTATATTCCTTTTTGTCCCATTAAACTATCTCCTCACACCCCTCTCTCCCCCTGCAAAAATGAACGAAGGAATTATACACAAATTGTATTTTAATGACATGGATCTAACTACAAAGTAGTAAAAGTGACTTTCATAACCAGACACAAAGGGCAGTCTCATTTCTCTGTAGTCACCCATTATATGCAGGAGAGACAAAATCAGCAGTAGTTCAGATTGTATCATGGTATAAAATTCATTCTGCTCCCTGACAGCAGTCAGAACATTTGAACAGCCAATGAAGGGAGAAGACAGCACAAATTGGCTGCTAAAGAATTATAAGGAATTAGAAATGCTCCGGAAGGAAAGGAAAGCCTGCTGTTTTTGGAAAGAGAGGGGAGAAGAAGGCACTCTACATCTCAAAAGGAGTCAAAGGAAGCTGGTGAACACAGAGAAGCACTGGGGCTCAGAGGCATTTACCAAAACAGGAGGCAGGGCTCCTTGAAGGGGGTTTCCCTCTAAAGCACCCCACCACATGAGATTCACCATCCTGGGCATTAGATGTAGGATGTAACAAATGTTACGAGAAACAAGTAAAATATAAAATGAGATGGCACCCTGCAAAAATGTGAGTGTGTGAGGAAGGTCGTAATGGCTCCCCACACACAAACAAAGAGAAGAAAGTTCTACAATGAAAGTGGTGTGTGATTTTACACTATTACTAATGCCTTTTAAGTTATATTGTCCTTTCACTTAAAAGACCAAAAAAAAAGCAATCTGGCATTCTCAACGTTGTGAGAATCCATTTTACTAGGCTTTTAGCATTATGAAGCACAATTCCAGATACGCTGGTGCTATCATAAGCTACTCGCACACTGCAGTTACCCAGACTAATGCTTCTTTTAAAATAAAGTTTACAAGCCCATTTAAAGGGTAATAACATGTTGCCTGCCTTCGAGGAGACTTTCATCCTGATGCAGGCGTGAGTAATCTGGGCTCTCCTCATCTCTCAGCGTGCAGTACGCCTGCTAACAACTAACGTGAAGAGAGGGCAAGGGAAGGCTCCGGCGCCCTGAGGGGCTGATCATGGTGGTTTTACATGCCAAGGGAGTCGGCGCTGGGACTCGGGACCTCCCGCTCCTGAATGGCCACCACGTGCAGGCCAAGCGTGGGAAAGAACGTGCCGGAAGAGGCCACCTAGAAGGAAAAACTCGTTTTCCCTTTCCCTTCTCCTCTAATCATGTTTTTACAGTTAAATGGGTTACTTGTGTATTTGGAGGTTGTGCTACTCTTTAAATATCTCCATTTACAGTCCTATTACCAGCTTTTAGAAATTTTCCATTTGGGAGTAGAAGGGAAAAAAAGTTAGCATATCACCTATGAGCCTATTGCTCTCATATTAAATGTTTGCGGTTGGGGGAAGGAGAATAGAAAGGGAATGGTCTGTGGAATTTAACTGTCTATGCCCGTCATGTTTCCTTGGTTATTTCTCTCTCACCCTCACCTCCTAGATGCCATCACTCCCATTATTGCAGATCACAGTTCCTCCAACTGGATTTTCTTATGGGTTGAATTGTGTCCCCCCCAAAGTTATGCTGAGGTCCTAACCCCAGTACCTCAGGTGACCTGATTTGCAAAGCAGGTCATTGCATATGTAATCAGTTAAGAGGAGGTCACACTGGGGTAGGGTGGGCCTTTAATCCAATATGACTGGTGTCATATTGATAACAGAATAGGACAGAGGCACAGACACGCAGACAGACAGACACAAAGATCTGAATGATCCACCCACCAGCCAAGGAACGCCAAGGAGGGCCAGCAAGCACCAGAAGCCAGAGGAGGCGAGGACAGGTCCTTCCCTAGAGCCTTCAGAGGAGCCTGGCCCTGCCGACACCTCGAGTTTGGACTTCTCGGCTCCAGAACTGTGAGAGAACAAATTTCTGTTATTTTCAGCCACCCAGTTTGTGGTGATTTGTTACAGCATTCCTAGGAAACTAAGATGGATTTCAAATGCACAAATTCCACAGAGTTTTTATTCAGGATTCTTAGAACAAAGGTTTTCATGATGAGAAAAGCTCTGAAATGTTGCCTACTAAAGCCCCTTCAGAAGGGTCACAACATACATCTACACAGGAAGGCTCTGCTCACGAAGGACGTGAAAAGGAAACCTATTTCGCATTGCTTCCTGTGAAGTCATCAGAAGCACTTGTCAGAAGACGACTTCTCTGATCAGATCCGTATTATGTTCCAGTCTAGGCACTCGATCTTCCACACCAGTTGGGCTGGTACAAACTGCTAAGGGGTGTTAGCCCTTTGACATCCTCTCCGTCTGCTGCGACTTGAAGGTGTAGCAGGCAGTCATTGAGATCTGGACAGCAATCACATATCTAGAGTTTATGCTGCAGACCCATGCTATCCAGTACGGGAGCCACTAGCTTCATGTGGCTTTACATTAACATTTAGATTCATTAAAATTAAATAAATTAAAATTTCAGTTCCTCAGTTACACCAAGTGCTCAACCTGCTTGTGGGTTGTGGCCATAATATGGGTCAGGGCAGACACGAAGCATTTCCATCATCCCAGAGATTGCTATGGAATAGCACTGCTCTAGACCTTGTCAGCCACAGAAGGACTCTCCTAGCCTTCTTCTCCCCTCATCTTCTACATCCTCCGTGAGGCTGTGAGATGCACCAAAAGCAAGGATGGAGCTTAGGAACCTTTGAATCCCAGCTCCTAGTCCAGGGCCCCATGGGGAGGGTCACTCACAAAATATTTGCTGAAGGATATTGATGTTCCCTTCTCTTTGCTCCCATGGCATGTACCTACCTCTGTTCACAACACATCAGCACTCTTCCTCCGCCCCCCCCAAAAAAAAGCTTTTATTGATTACAAAGTGAAAACTGGGAGAAAATATAATAAAAATAAAAAATGAAAAAACTATGAATAAAAAATAAATAAGTAAAAATCAACAGGTAATACTCTCACCTCCAGACAACCACTCAATATTTTTGTAGTATTCCCATTCATTTATTTAACAAATAAGTATTTAGGTTGTTTATTGAAGTTTAATTTTCATACACTAAAGTTCATCATCTTTAGATGTAAAGTGCTATGAATGTAAACAGTAACACAATCAAAATATAGAATATCTCCATCACTCCCAAAATCCCTGCTTTGCTTCTTTGCAGTCAAGTCACTCTCCCTACTCCCAGCCCCTGGCAATTACTGGTCTGATTTCTGTTCCTTTAATTTTGACTTTTCAAGAAGATCATAGAAATAGAATCATACAATATGTAGCTTTTTCAGGCTGGCTTCTTTACTCTAGCATAATGCTGTTGAGATACATCCATTTTATTGCATGGTCATTCCTTTTTTTATTGCTAAGTAGTATCCTCTTACATGGATATACCACAATTTGTTTATCCATTCTCCAGTCGATGAACTTTCCAGTTATTTATAACTTTCAGCAATTATGATTAGAGCTGCTATAAACATTCATATACAGGTTTTTGTGTGTACATATGTCTTCATTTCTTTTGGGAAAATTGCTAGTTATATAATAAGTAAATATTTAATATTATAAGAAATTGCCAAACTGTCTTTCAAAGTGGCTCGCCACTTTTTGCATTCCTACCAGGAATGTATGGGAGTTCCAGTTGCTCCACATTTTCACTGGCATTTTGCATTTTCCTTTTTTTTTTTTTTCATTTGAGTCATTCTAATTTGTTAGTAGTGCTTTTTCATTGTGGTTTTAATTTATTTATCTCTGGTAACTAGTGATGTTGAGCATCTATGTTCTTATTTGCTGGCAGTATCTCTACTTTAGTGACGTTTCTGTTCAAACCTTTTGCCCATTTTTCAGATGGGTTGTTCGTTTTCTTATTTGTGAGTTCTAAGTACTCTTTATATATTCTAAATGCCAGTGCTTTATCTGACGTGTGTTGTACAAATATTTTCTCCCAGTTTGTGGCTTGTCTTTTTATTTTCAAAGAGCAGAAGTTTTTACTTATATTGAAGAACAAAGACATTTATAAGTATCTTCCATATGCTAACTTTCAATTGGCACTGCATTGTTTTTCTTTTTAACAAAACTAGCATCTATTGGTTTCTAGACTACTTTTTCACTGAGTACCTTATTGTGAATATTTTTTAAATATTATTTGAAAACATGACTTGTAATGTGTGCATAGTGTTCTCTCAAATGGCTACATTTTAATTGAACTATCCCTCTGTATTTTTACCATGTTTCCGTTGATTCCAAACAATACTAAAAAATATATGAAGAAGAAATAAATGATTACCAGCCTTATGCAGAAATCTCTGTGCACATTTCCAATTATTTTCTTAGGATAAATGCTTGTAACTGCAAAGACTGGGACAAAGGCCCAGAGCTCTGGCTGAAGACTAGGCGTCCTGCAGGCAGAGGTCCTGCCTTGCCTGTCTTCGTGGTACCAGTGTATGACACAGGGCCTGCCAAGTTGTAGTTGTACCATACATGTTGGGTGGATAAAGAGTTAGAAAAAGAATTCCACGGAGCCCCATCATTTCCCCTTCCTCCTGTGAAAGAAAATGTCCTCTCTCCTGTAGACGTCTACCTTGCCATCCCAGATGAAGGGAAGAAGAAAGCTTTCTTCTAAAAGAAAACTAGCCAAAAGAAATAAAAGCAAAAAAATAATAAATAAAAGAAAACTAGCCAAAGAGATGCAGGTTCCCAGACAGCTGGGTGACAAGCCCTGTTGCTGCTCAGCAATACCCTCAAGGGGCCCCGCCCCTGGCCTGTATAAAACAGGGTGCAGTGGGAGCCCCAGCTGGCACTCCGCCTGCAGCACCAGCACTGGCACACACTATGGCAAATGAAGTGCAAATCCTGATCTCCCCACTGAAAGGGGGGCATCCTCCTGCAGGTAGGCTGCCCACTGCCCTCTGTCCTGCAGATGGCCGGGGCCTCATGACTGCTGTTTCTCCCCTTCCTTCCCACCAATGCCTTCAACAGGAGCACCCCATAGAGAACACGCTCTCAACCCACTTTAACCTGATTTCTTCCTGTCTTTGATCCTTCTAGGCTTTGTATAAAACCACTCAGGGCTCCATCAGGCTCCAGCTGAATTAAAGACTAATTGTATTGGGAGAGAGTGGAGGCATAAAAGGGATTTGGTGCTTGTAGAAAAGGAGAAATAAGGAGGTTACTCTCCCTCCCTGGATGTCAGCATCACATCCAGGCTTGGAAGATGATTTGTTGCCATAGAAGCCTTCCTCCCTAGAGGGTCCAGCTCTATGATTTGGTTTCCCAAGATGCCTGTACATCACCTGACTTCATAGCCAGGCAAACCAGCTTCTGTACCGAGGGCAGCGCTCCTATTTCTTTCCCCCTCTTCAGGCTTTGGCATTGGGTGATGTTATCGATGATATAGTTTAGCCGTCAACAAGCTGAGAAGCACTTTTTGATAACAAAACAAAAACTGGAGGGGGCTGGCTGGAAAAAGTAGCTCTCAAGGTGTTTTGTAAAACACCCCACTTTTTTAAGACTTATGCTGTTTATATCAACTCTCTGGAATATGAAAATTAATTTTATTGCACTTAATCATATGTTCATATAGATGGACTGAGGCGTGAAGGCCTATTTTTAGGCAGGTTTATGTCCTTTCGACTACCTTCCTTCTGTTTTCCTTAAGGAAGTTCTTTTTTTTTTTTTTTTTTTTAAAGATTTTATTTATTTATTCATTTATCCCCCCCTTGCTGCTTGTGCTCGCTGGGTCAGCCAACCACGCCGTGCGGGCGGGCCTGCCCTCACCAGGAGGCCCTGGGAACCGAACCCAGGGCCTCCCATATGGTAAACGGGAGCCCTACTGATTGAGCCACAGCCGCTTCCCAAGGAAGTTCTTGAAAGCTTGACCGCTTTGTTCTTGCCTTTCTCCATTTACAAAAATTATTTATTGGTATAATTCTTTGGCACCTCTAATCCAAGGTTATTTCAATCATCTTTGCTGCCGAGGGCGATGACAGGTATAACCTTCGCACAGCATAGAAAAACTGACACAGAGGCTGGGTGGCTCTCAGATGGGCAGCCCCATGGAAAGGAGTCAGAATTTCTACAGTTCTGAATTTCTCATTCTAGACGCCATGCCCTGATCTTCCTTGGCAGACTATTTGTAATTGGATTTAGCAGTATTTAGCACTGTCTATATTTAAAGATAATGATGCTAACAAATGGTCAGGGACCATATATGCAAATTATCGGAAGTGAAGCTCATGACAAAGATATAAACAAAAGAAAAAGAGCATCATTCTCTCCCACCACATCCACCTCAAACCTTCAGCAAACAGTCAAGCCAAAACCTGATTTGCTAAATTACATTTATGCACAAAAAATTCAGAGATAAACTTAACAAAATGAAAGTTTGAATAAAACCACCGGGAACTTTCTGTCCCCACCATTAATGATTGTTAATTACTCTGTGTACATAGCACACCATGACTCCATCAAGCATGTCACAATGCCTCTGGAATGACAATTAATTATTATGAACTGTGACACTACAGATAAGAGGTTTTGGATAATTAGAACGGAGATGAAGGCAGCCTTTTGCCTCCCCACTGAGAGCAAGGGAACAAAGAAGATTGATCCTTCAGCTCGTCTCACTACATATTTTAAGTCTGAACCAGTTTGCTGTGTGGGCAAAATTTTATTTATGGAACACAAATAATCAGGTGTGCCAAAATTCTATTAAATCTTTGCCAGAATTTACAAGCAAATTACAGAGCCCTTGAAGTGGGAAGCAGTCATGATACCATGGGAAAGGTCTGCCATGAACTTTGGAATCAGACAAACCTGCTTCTGAACCCGCTTTCACTCATCTCTGAGTCTCTGCTTTCTCATCTCTGAAACAGTGGTAATCAAGTAGCAGAGATCTCCTAAGGTTCTTGTGAGGATTAAAAGATACAGTCTATGCAAAGAACCAGGCACGTGAATGCCAATCCATTTAAAATGCAGGCCTGGTAAAAACACCTCCCTGACAGAAAAAAAATTATCCTCCCTAAATTCAAGACATCCAGATGTTTGTGGCTGCCTTAGACATTACTGTAGTTGCCAGAACAGATGGAAAAGTACAATGAAAAGGATACCCATGCCTGCCCCATCACAGTTAGCAATGAAACCACTACGAAGTCAGGCAGCTGTAGCTCTTCCACACGTTAGCGGTTTTTCTTTCAAGCATATTAGGAGAATATATTGCACCTCTCTTAGCCCTGGTTATGAGTTTGTGCTGTGGAACAAGACTAACCTTAAACATGAGGGGACCTGGGCCCTGGAAAGCATAGCTTTGGATTCTCTGCGTTTTTAATTTGCTTCTCCCTCAGAGATTTTTAATAACCACATTATAGGAACAACAGCAGTGCCAGGAATGTGTGAGAAGAAGGGGATCGGGGAAGCCAAGTACGTGATGAAATAGAAAAAAAGAGCAATAGTTTATGGGTTTTTCTCTATTTTGTTCACATTTTTATTTAGTTTAAACCAAATGAATCAGACCCATCAGAGGGGTCACCACCGAACCCTTGGAGAGAATCCATTTTCTGCCTCATTAAAGAGAGAGGGAAGTTTGGGAGAGGGGGTTGTATCCCCCCAAGTGTGAAATTAATGCAGAAAATGGGAAACGACCACAGCTACATAAAGGCCAGTTTAATTTGAAAACAAAACAAAACAAAAAACCACCAGAGACTCGATTCTTTCAACTCCAGTCTGCTGGAGTCAACTGCGGTGGGTGAGGGAGAAGGCAGAACTGTACGGTTGGAGGACTGTGGCGACAAGACCCACGGCCCCATCATCACAGGGAGGGAAGGGGTTGATCACTGCACGAGCAGCTGCCCCTCGCCAAGCCCTAGCGGTGCACCTGGCAGTCCTCAGACTCCTTCAGAGCTTTCTAGACATCACAAGGGCCCTGGAACGCAGAGATCTTCCTCTCACAAAGGAGTAGACTAAAGCTCAACGAGGCTGAGGTAGTTGCCCAAAGCCACACAGCTAGCAGGCAGCAGAGCCAGGATTTGAAAATAAAGTTTTCATCACTCCAAAACCATCCCGTTCTAATGCCCTCTTTCTTTGCTCCACCACCTTTTCTTGATGAGGGTCTTTTGGGTCTTGATTGGCAGCATAAAGTTTGCTGAAAAATCAACTGTGAACACAAAGTAAGTAGTTTGCAAACATCTAACCTCTAAATTAAAATCTTCAAATAGAAATTCTAAGTCACAGGCAGAGTTTGCAGGTTTGCATAAACCTTTGTGTTGTTCAGCTTTTTCACATACATTCTCCACTGCCTAATGAAGGAAAAAGCCTATTTTTTCTTGCCTTTCTTTATCTTGACTACTCTCTACCCAAAACTGGGCAAAATTTCTGGAAAATCTTAAATGGAAAATTAGTTTAGAATTCTAAATGAAAAGGTCTAATTTTGAAAAGTAATAAACTGCAAAAGCAGCCACAAGAGTGTAACTCTTATTTGGGGATAGGAGAGCAAAGTGTCATAGATTTTTTGATGAAATTCTCCAAAAAAGCACATCTCTTCTGCATTTTCTGTCTCTGATTCATTTTGCTTATTGAAAGGATCTAAAGTCTTACCATAAGTAATTGTTCTCAAAGGCCTCCTAAAATGTTAAATCACTTCATATTTCAATTTGCCCAAATCTAGTTGGTCTTTCTATAATGGCTTTAAAAAGGCAATACAGACCCTAAGATGGAGTTATGTAAACAAATACAAATTTAAATGGATGATTTGGATACAGTGAGACCTTGAAGAGTCCAATAAATCAGACCTGTTATAAGCAAAATGGGCAAGAACCTGCTTGCGTCTGGTTATAAATCCTTATCAGATGCACAAAGATTGGTCCAGATCCCAGGAGACCAGTGTTTCCAGCAAGACCTTATAGAAAACCCTCCCACAAACTGTTTCCATCTGGTTCAGTCACTCCAATAAGTGAGAGCCTTAATCTATGTCTCAGTGCACCCATCTCTAGTCCAGGGATATTATCTTCTGCTTCCTTCTACCTTCCATGGATGATCAAGTGAGATCACATACCTGAACAAAACAGATACAAGAAAGGTACTCTGAAATCCAAGGTGTGATTATACTTATGCCTTCTAAATCACTGAGTCTGAGTCTACAGCCCTATAGCAGAGAAGATTCTGGTTCAAAGACTTCTGGATGGAAATAGGAATCTTCTAGGAGGGCTTTTATTTTCCTCCAAAGTCTGTTTTATTGTTCTTAAGAATGAAAAACTCACACGTTTGCACTATTTTATTTTTTTAAAGAGAGGGCTATTTTTTTATTTAATTTTATTTATTTATTTATCCCCTCCTTCCGGCTTGTGCTTGCTGTGTCCATTTGCTGTGCGTTTTTCTGTGTCTGCTTGTCTCCCTGAGCTCTCCGCACCACGCATGTAAACGGGAGCCCAACCAATTGAGCCACAGCCGCTTCCCTCATTTGCATTAATTTTTAGTATCTTTTGGCATTTCTTTAAGTATTCTGTGTTCTTTCTGAAAGGAAGGAAGTGATGGATTTTCTTTTGAAGGCAGGTGGGAAGGGTTAGAATCACAGTGAAGGACTTCATTATAAAGAACATCTAGTTCGACTTCCATTGAATTCCTAAAAATTCTCCCAAGGTATTCATGGCAGGTAGACTTCTTTCCTTTGCTTGAACACACTGAGAGACAGAGAACTCACGCTTGTATTCTATTTCACTTCGAATAACACAAACTGTGTTTGTGAGGAAGACTGCCTTCCTGGCACTTCCAGCCACTGGTCTTCATTTTCTCCTCTTTAACATTATAAAATAAGTAAGTAATAATAACTACTGATTACTAAGTGCCTACCATGAACCAGATGCTTACGTCACCTCTAATCTCTGGAACAACCCTGAGCAATCAGGATTATTCCCTTTGGAATATGAGGACCTGAGCCTCAGAGGGCTATAAGGATCTTGTTCAGTTACAGCATTCAGGTCGGGTAGAGCTGTCTGACCCTACCCAGGAAACTGCTCCTCCTCCCACAAGACAATTCCTCAGAACTCTGCAGACTGCCATTGTAAGCACTGCCGAGTCTTGTTTCTTCAGGAGTGACCTTTCCAGATTCCCTTATGGGACACGGCTCCCATCTCCTATCTGGTTCCCCTCCTCTGGACATCCTCCAGGGTGTCAGTGTCCTTTCAACTGGAGGGCACGGAACTCAGCATTCTAAAGGTCTTCTCCTTCTTCACTATTACTTATTTTCACGATAGCAACTTTGCACCTATAGTTGGAGATAACAATCAGTCCAGGTGGAAAATGTTTAGAAACAATAGCATCAGGGAAAACAAATGGAACATTAATAAGAAATGAATTACAGCACAAGGTATTTTAAAAAGCACTTGCCAAAAGGAGAATGAAAAATGCTTTGGGGAAGGGTACTGAAGGCTCAAACCCCAGGTCTGCCATTTGATTCCTCTTGATAGACAAGATGACAATGCTGTTGATAAGCATCACTCCTCACAGAGGCACACATGTCTCTTCAAACATTCTTCCAGAAAAAGCCCTTCCTTTGGTTTATTTCACTTCTGTATGCCATGGCTGCTCAAAGATGTTCCACGTAATTTCATTTCTACTCATTTCTGTTGCTGATTACTTAGTATGCCTTTTTTTCTTTTACATATATATTTTTTCTTATATATATTTATCATATATATATATATATATGATAAGAATTTAAAGTAGATCCTATGGGGATAGTAGTTTTTTTCCTACACTAAGTTTAACATTACAAAATTCCAGTGAGAGGCTTGTATAATCTGTAAAAGAACAATTTGATAAGTCAAACTGACCAAGTGGGATTTGTTCCATGAATGCAAGATAGCGTAATAGCAAGACATCTATTACTATAAGTAATAAATGTAATAGATCCTAGGAGAAAAACCATATGATCATATCCATGAAGGGTGAAAAGGTATTTGATGAAATTCAACATCTATCTGTAATTTTTCAGGCCCAGTGGAATAGTAGTAGAAGTTTATAAAACATCATAGTCGTGAATTCCTTATTATTACAAAACCCAGAAGTCAGCAAAGATTAAGGTCACATAAACACTGCAAATTTCTGCATGGCAAAAAAATATCACCAACAAAGTAAAAAAGCACTAATGCATATCACAGACAAAGAGTGTCTCTAAATCAAGGTAAAAGAATAGAAAAAAGGCTAGCCCCCTAATAGAAATAATGGACAAAGGATTTGAACAGGTCATAGAAAAGAAAACACAAATGGCTTTTAAAATATATAAACAGTCTGAAACATTCACAAAATAAGAGAAATGGAAATTAAAACAAGAGACAATTGTTTCTACTTATTGGTTGACAAGCCCAAAAGTTGTCGCCAGGGATATGGGAAAACAATCACTGTCATAGTGGCTGGTGGGATTGTAAACTGGTACAACTTCTACCTTTACCAATATTTCAAGTGCACACACTCTTAAAACCTAAGATGACCATGTTTAGGAATTTATCCCACCAATAAAATTATGTATATAAAAGGATATTCATTGCAGCATTGTTTGTGATAACAATGGATTAGAAACATCTGCAAGGTCTGACATTAGGGAATTGGTTAAGTAAACACAAATGTTCTTACAATGAAAATTTTAAAGCAGATGTTTAAAAAAAGATGCATTTATATATATATTGATACAGAACTCTCTCCAAAATATATGGTCAAGTGAAAAAATAAGCTAACAAGGTACAGAGCAATGTGTATCTAATGCTACCATTAAAAAAAAAAAACAATACATGGGTATATGTATAGAGTATCTGTGGGTGAATTGTAACATTGACAATATCTAGGGAGATGAACTGGGAAGCTGGGCAAGTAAGTAAGGGTGGGAGGAAGACTGTAGGCCTTTTTTTGTGCCTTTTGAATTGTGTGTGCTATGCATGTATTATACAATCAAAAAAATAAGTTAAATAATACTTTTTAAAGAACAATGATGAAATCAGTTCACTAGAGCATTGAGAAATAGAATAGGTTTTCCTTATTTTTTACTTTATTGGAACTAGTTTTAGAAAATTGCCAATTTGACATATCCATAAAAAGGTTCAAACAAATCACTGTCCATTTAGCTTTTTCTCATTTAAGCTTGTCAGATTTCAGATGTGCAAATTTCCTGGGAACAAGAAAAAAGTATTTGCTTTGACTTGCAATCTGAAATGGATTGTTTCTTTTCAAAAATTGATTTCATCTGACACTGTTAAACACTTGAGAACTGCTGTGGGTCATCTGAAGCCTAATTAACACTAATTGATCTCTTGAATGGCAGGATTATTAATGCAGTTTAATCACACATTAGAACATGTGAGCTGGCCAACATCGGAGGTTTGGAGTCTGGAAGGGAAGGTGGATATGTGGTGGGAGCCGAAGCATCTCTGCTGAAATAAATATCTATTATCACTGTGTGCCCTGACTTTTGGCTCACCTCTCAGAAACTGACATTTGAAAGTTTGGTTAAAAAAAAAAAAATGCAAACCATGCACAGATTTTAATCTTGAGGGAAACCGGAGGATCACATTGTAATTGTCAGTTGCTAGGTTGCTACTGTGTAGAATGTAATTGGTTTGATAGCATGAAAAAATGTTTTTCTGTCAAAATGCCTGAGGGAGTCTGCAGTTATTCTCCTCCCCAAACCTAAGGTGTAATGCTTTATCAGCTTCAGTATCCCAATTCAGGTTACTGGGAATCATAAACAAGTAGGCCTCAGCCCTCTACCCCACCTTTGTTTGCCCCTAAAATACATTTTTCCTTTTTCTTTTTTTAATCAGTTGCAGGGTAACTTTTTCATGTGTTGTTTTAGATGCAAGTTTACAAGTGACCTTTAAAAAATAAGCTCTAAAATTCTTTTCAAATCTAAATTCAAACCTTGAATAGCAAAGCAAGTTTTCTCTTGGTGTTCTAACATGACTCTCCTCTGCTGACACTTATTTGTTTGTAGTAAAAGCTGGAGGAATGCGAATTTCCAAAAAACAAGAAATTGGAGTCTTGGAGAGACATGCCAAGAAAACAGGATTAGAGAAAACGAGGTAGGGGCTGCTTAATTTCTTCCCCCTTATCACTTTAAGGAATTTTGAGTGACTCTGCTTGCAGATTTTAGAGGCCTTTATTTTAAGACAAGCCACGCCCTCCCAAAGCATTTGCTAACCAGGGTTGGAGGCGGTTGGCGGGGCGGGGTGGGGATAGTGGACCTGACGGGTGGCTACCGGGGCTGACCGGGAAAGGACATGCGGGTGAAAGATGGCTACGAACCGAAAGGCTCTCTCTGGGTTCCCGTTACTATTCCCACCACTCCTCCTCCTCTCTGCCCGCAGCCCAGCTGCCTCACTTTAGAATACACGGTTCTAAATGCAGACAAACCTGACGCATGTCCCTTTATCCTGTTTTCAAATCAGTCTTTAAAATATTATCCCTGGGCTTGCCCTGTTTTCATAATATGCTTTCTCCTAAGGCGAATCTCCTAAATTAAAAATAAATGCTTTTTTGTTGTGTTGTTTTAAATTCACACTCAATTATTTAGAAACTAATGGCCACTATATTTGGCATAGCTGGAAGGCATGTATGTACTGAGGCAGGTTTCTCCCTCCTTCTGCGGTGACCTTGACGTACTGCGGGGCTCCCAGAGCTTAGCAAAGGAGAACCCTGGCTGGACCGCATGCTCAAACGGCCCCACCGCCCTCAGCCCGGTTAAGGAAAATGAGTGCTTTCAAAAAGAAAGAAACTTAGGGAACAGGTTCCTCCAAGTAGCGCAATGAGGGCCCTCTCAGAGACTGTCATTAATTTCAAAATGGTTTCCATAGATTAGATGAGTGATTCAAAATGAACGAATAACAGGATGCTCAAGGAAGCTCCCTAAGAGTCAAATGGCTCCAGCCTCAGAAAGAGAATGTCCATTGATATGGAATTTCTTTCTCTCTTTCATATAAACATTTTTAAAAGTGTGGGAAGGAAATTTTTTTTGAAGATTTCCCCCCTTCACTTTAAAATGAAATACTGATTTGCCCCTTTAGGAGAAAACCATGTGTTTCTTCTGTTATCTGAAAATAAGCATCACATGATGATGGCAAAACTGTAATCTTTAAGAATGGGGGGAGGAGGGAGTTCAGATATCATGCCTCTGTGGCCAGCATCTAGCTAGTTTCTAGAATAGAGAATATACTCTGTGAAGGATACCAGGCTGCTGTTAAATTGGAAGCTGGTTAATTTCTAAAACCTACTCTAGTTCTGAAACCTGATTCAAACATAAGCCCTGTTTATTGTGACGCCAACTAACAGGCCTGGGCCAGGGGTTCAGGAATTAAGAGAGTTTGACTTTTAGGTTGCAAGCAGCAGACTAGTCGCTCATTGCTCTGAGCCTCAGGAAAATAAGAGCTTACTATTAATCCTAGCATCAACTGAACAATGCTGGAAAAGGAGATGGTTAGAAGGTAATACAGTGGTGATTGGAACAGTCTTAAATACCTCCATTGTTTTCTAATAATCATTAAAAGTTGGGAAATGAAGTAATTGTATATAAATGTTCATATCAGCACTATTTACAATAACAGGTGGAAACAACCCAAATATCTACCACCTAATAAACGGATAACCAAAATTTGTTATATACATACATTGGAATTTTGTTCAGTCATAAAATGGAATGAAGTAATGGTATAAACTATACCATGGAAAAGACTTGAAAACATGCTAAGTGTTTTCAAAACTTAAGCCAGATACAAAAGGTCACATTTTTAAAAGATTCCATTTTTGTGCAATATCCAGAATAGGCAAATCAGTTGAGACAGAAAGACAATTAATGGTTGACAGGGATTGAGGGGAGTGGGGAATGTGGAATAACTCCTTTTGTGGGTATGAGGTTTCCTTTGGAGTTGATAAAAATGTTCTGAAATTAGATAAAGCTGATGCACAATATGGTGAATGTACTAAAGGTCACTGACTGTACTTTTAAAATGGTTAATTTTATGTTATGTGAATTTCAGCTCAATAAAAAATATACAGATACTGTCAAGTATGAAAAAAAAAAAAGATGGGAAGTGGACTACTACAGAAATTAAAGAGCAAGAAATAGCTCTCCTCTTCTTACTGGGGAGAGATATAGTTTATGTGGGGCCTGAAGCTTATACAATTTGGGGTCTATTTTAAAGGAAAATAATACAAAATTACAAATATGAAATGGCTAGGACTCTTCCCAGGGCCTCAGGAGAGAGCCTATGCCGTGCAGGGCCCTGAAGCTTAAGCTTCATCAGCTTCACTGTAAATGTGTCACTGCTCCCTTTCTCTCCTACACAGATGTATGCATGGGATAAGAGTACCTCATTTTCATGGACAAACACCTCCCATTACTTTTTCTTGGGGAAGAGCTTTTAAAAATATATCATAGAAAATAAATTTCTAAGCATCATCAATCTATGTCTATTTCCTAATAACTTCTGCAAACCAACATAAACCATCCAGAAAAAAAAGAATATTTTTCCTTCAAGAAATGGTACTACTGACTTGACTCTGAAACTCTCCTACAAAATAACATGACCTGAGAGAAAGAAAGCAGACACAAAGAGTCCAAGCTGCATGACTCATGATATGAAGTACAAAAACAGTCAACACTAATGAATAAATTCACTAGTTCTAAATGAAGGTGCTGGTTATCCTCGGAGTGGAGGGGGTCGTGGGAGCACAAGGCGATGCAGGGAAGCCGGCTGGGTTCTGTTTCTTAAGCCGTGCACTGGTTTCACTAGTGTGTCCAGTCTGTGAATGTTCACCAAGCTTCTCTGCATATATGTTATACACTGAGGAAAAGTTTTAAAATTACAGCAACGTGGCCTACAAAGCTTGTTGTAGCACCTAGGCACACTGCGGCAGGGTTTTTTGTCTTCTAGCTGTTACATGCCAAGCAGAGGGAGAGCCTAACAGCCCAGCAGACAGCCCAGTATATGAAGCATTTCGCCCCTTGAGTGGGAACGTTTTAAAGTTCTTCTCGTCTTCACAGTGCCATTGCAAGTATCACCAGGATACAGACGGTGGATGCTCTCAGTGACACACTGGAGAAGGTGAGCTGTGGGTGAGGCGGGCGCGCGCAGACGCACAGCCTGCCCCGAGTCCCAGGGAACCAGGCTGTAGGGGCGGATGAGCAGATCAACGCTGAGGTGTTTTCCAGAGGTTTGAGGTACCTCTGAAAAAACATATTCCCGAACAGAGAAATACAAAGTGCTTTTGGCTAGAGAAGCTGTTCCTCCCCAATTCCTAACATGCCTATTGAATAAATCATTTGAAAAATAAGATAGGAAATAAAGGGAGAATCGTGAAGCAGAATTTGCAGGACTTGACTCCGCCATCTGAAATATTTTTGGGACCATTGGCCTGTTTTAATAAAAGGCAGCTTGTGCATTGGAAATGCAGCCATTTTGGACCTTCCTCCCCACCACGACACCCCTTTAAGGAAATATTTGATTTGAGGTGAGGGTGAGTGGTGGAGGGGTGCAGAGTTTAGGGCTAGAGGAAGGCTGGGCAGGGCTTTATGGCACCAATGTATGTGATGAGGGTGGTTGACCACTGCTGTTTTTCTATCCTGAATTTCTCTGAGCAGCTCAAGAAACTCAGAAAACTCTTACTGAATAGACAGCGCTTTGGTTTTGAATTCAGTAGTTCGTTTTTAACTTTTGTAGGTGAGCTGAGGGAGGGCCCTTGCTCTACTTCTAGGAGGCCCATATACTCTCAGGGAATGAGCTCCCACATTTACTGAAGGGACAGGACCAGGAGTCCTCGTAGAAGGAAGACTCGCTGTGAATGCCTAGACCAGGGGCCTGACGACCCTCAGGCCAGCCTTGGGAAAAGATCAGGGCAGCAACCACGTGGCTGGGTCTTCTGGGGCCCCCATTTGGCAATGGTTCCACCACTTACTTTTCCGTATGACCTTGGGCCAGTTACTTACCCTGCGCCTGAGGATGCTCCTTTATAAAATGGAGATGAGGAATAGCTCGCACCCCACAGGGCCATCTGAGTAACGGAGTTCACACACAAGAAGTGCAAGCACAGAGTAGCCGTTTGCGCTCTCTTAGGGTTGGTATCATGGATGGCAGTGAAATGAAAACCCCAGAGGCTAACTCGTTAATGGCAGAGAGGCATCACTAAGGCTCTGGCTTCAGAGCCTTCTAATATGGAGGCTCAGTTCTCCCACCCTGACAGATCTGGGGGAAATCCTAAGTACTCTTTGTCTTCCTGGCTTCAAAAGAAGGGAGTTGTTGGATGCCAGGGCAACACAAGTTGCCCACCCTACATCTCACATTTTCTTGCTCCTACCCACTAAACCCCTCCTCTTCAGGGGGCAAGAGAATGCCCACAGTTGTAAGTAGACCTGCATAAAATAGACATTTCCCCCTAGTATATAGATTAACTCAAGAAAACGTTTACAAAGAGCAGCCCATAAAGTTTAGCTGGCACATTCAGTACAATGCCGGAGTCGATATTGTCTTTTTCTACCCATGGTACTGATGTCTATGACATCTAGGGATTCTTTCCTTTTCAGTTTAAGATATCTCTTGTTTGTTTCAAAGATAAAAAGAATAATCTCTTCCCAAAATAGCAACAACAACAATATATTAAATGGAACTTGGAAGCTGTAAGAGAGCATTGAGAAGGTGTGCTGTACCTATTTAAAAAAAAAACAAAAAACTTTAAAGCTCAGCTCAACGTTTAGAATTTAAAATGTACACTTCAAATGATAGTAGAATTGTGGCTAAGACTGCACGGTCAGGAGAGCAGGCTCTGGCCTCAGGCTGCCCGGGTTCCCACCCTAGCTCTGCCACTAGTTGTGTGTCCTTGGGCAGATTTCTTCTCTTTTCAGTGCCTCTGTTTCCTCACCTATAAAATGGGAATGATAATAATATCTACTTCAGAGGGATGTGTGAGAGCACAATTACATTATATATATATGTAGTTATATGTACAAAGTACTTAGCACAGAGCCAGACACAGTTATCCTCAGGAAGTATTAGCTACTACTCTTCCCTGCAGGACATCACTTGGAATCCCAAGCAGAGAATAAGAGGCCAGCAACAAAAATAAGTTCCAAGAGTAACATAAGTGGCTTCCTCAAATCTAAAAGTGGATGGGATCTACATATTTCTCTACGGCTACAAAAAATGCCCCCTGAATCCATAATTCAACCTGACACGTACTAGGGTTTCATAATAAAGGTTAACTTGGATGGAAAGGCGGATGATTTTTAAAAAAACAGTTGATGCTGAGATCAGTGATTGCAAGGGCTGCAGTTGAGAGGAGGGGTTGCCTACAAGGTGGCAGGAGGGAATATTTGGGGGGGCGAGTCTATATTTTGACTGTGTTAATGGTTACAAGACTATGAACTTGTCAAAATTCATAGAACTGTACACTAAAAAGGGCAAATTTTATTGTAAGTAAATTATAACTTAATTTTTAAAAATTAAAAAATGCTGTGTAAACTATACAGCCTCATACAAAAAATAAAGAGATGTAAAAGATACAGAGATAGCAGCGTCTGCTGATAAATTTTCACCAGGCTGCATTATGATTCTCCCCACAATACATTCTGTCACAAAGACCTAACATATACAATTGGCCAGTAGAAATACAGTAGCAGAATCGAAGGTCATATCATCTGCATTATTAGCATTCATCTATGACCTCAGCTAGAATTATTTCTAGTCCCAAGAATCCATGTTAATTCTCATGCCTGAGTTAACAGTGTAACCCTATCCACAGGCTCTCATCAACCATTGAATCACGGCAGGAAATTTCTCTCCATAAGCTGTTTATCTCTGGATACCCTGCTTTAAAAGCAGCTGTCAGTTTACGAGGGCTACTGAGACAAATGCCACACGGCGGTTGATTTAACAACAGGAACTTATTGTCTCACGGTGTCAGAGGCTAGAAGTCTAAAAGCAAAGTGTTGGCAAGCCCATTTCTTCTCCCCAAGTCTGTAGAATTCTGGTGCCAGCTTGCCGCAATCCTTGAGCTTCCTGAGTTTGTGTCTCTGCCTCCCATCCCATGGCAATGTCCTCCACTTGTGTCTTCCAGTTTCTACCGACTCCTGGCTTCTTCTGTGGCCTTTATAAGGCCTCTAGTAATGTGGATTAAGGTCACCCTGATTCCATTTGGCCATGCTAAATAGGATTTTACATGATCCTATTCATAAATAAGGCCACACTTTGATAATACATCTTCAAAGGGGCCCTATTTACAAATTGGTTCACATCCACAGGAATGCAGATATAAATTAAGAATTTGTTACATAATTCAATCTACCACACCAGCCCAGGCTTTAGGATTTGGGAGATTGAAAATCAATCCCCAAAGGGTTGGAACTGTACAAACCTGAGTAGGGAGCAGCCTAAAATTTCCCCTCCGGCTAATCCCCACTTCTCCCCCCCCTCCCCCATAGACCCCTTCCCGACCATTTCTCCCTCCCTCCTTACTTCTTCCAGCACAGAAGATGAGAGAATGCTTGCTGCCCGGTAGCAGATCATACAATGTAATATTGCTGCAGAAAAGGGGTTACGTAACCCCAGAAGCTATCTAGGCTAAAAATCTGAGAGACCTGGTCTACTTAGAAATTGTTTGACCATTTAAAAGTCACATAGCTCCTCTGAGATTTATGGTTGTTCATTTACTTAATTTTTTAAAGGCAGGTTGTGAGTGAGAAAGATATTGTCACACGTATTAATTCTCTGGACAGTCACGGAAGTGAAATTTGACATGAGTCTGAAGGTTCTTGGAAGATAAAAGTATCCAGTTAAAACATTAGTAACAGGGCTAGGTAATGGTGTGGGGGAGGACAGAATGTTTAAGCCTGGTTAGAGCTGGGGCCACTTTTTACTTTGCGGATGGGTCACCACCAAGGTCAGTGAGATGTGTGTGAAATGGGAGCCAGGGGGAGAGAAAGCTATCAAAGGCATCTGCAAATTTTAAAAGGTTTCTCTTGTTCCGTAGATTAACATCACCGTAGGAGTATCCTTGAATTTCACTGACTGGAGTTGGATGTTTTGTTTTAAGCACTTTGCTCATCAGGGTGTGGAATTTAAGTGCCAACATTTGGGTTGGAAGTTAACACCCTGGAAAGATGAATGGAAGTGCTACCCATCTGCCTGCACTGCCCAACTTCAGGCTCTAAAACAAAACCTGCTGCTGATTTTCTTGCATCTAGAATTTCTTTCAGAGTCCCAATCACAAAGACCTTTATCACAGTTCTTTTGCTTTTTCTCTGAAAATAAAACTATAGGTTCTGAGGTCATGGCTACCAAGGTGAAGGCAAATTCTAATGTGGGGGCTTCTACTGATCTGCATTTCAAGTTCCATATGTTGTCCTTATGATGGAGCCACAGCAACGCAGAATCCTTATGCATAATTTGACCTTGAATTCTTTCTCTCGTGGAATTACCCATCCATCTTTTAACTCAGACTCTTATCTTAACTCAGATTCTTTTTTTCTAATGAATCAGACAAGAAGTGCCTGTCATTCTATAAATCCTATCATTTTACAAAGACCAGTGATGAAAAACCCAGAGCTCCCCCAAACTTAAGATGCCAGACTAAAATACAGCTGGTCATAAGTACTCTGGAAAGCTAATCCTACTTCTTTCTAGTTCAGACTTTCCTATTTACAGTGTCATCAATTTTGATAGGACACTCTTTATTCTCTCCACCTACAACCCCCAAACCCTTCTACATCAGGATGCTCTGGACTGAAGATAGGGGAGGGTTTGAGTAAGAGAATTTGACACTTCCATCATCTTATTTTCAAAGGTTGCTATGACCCTTGCTACTGACCCCCAAAATCTCTATACTTGTAGCTTAATAACTATGGGCAGTTTCTCTAAAACTATTATCGTCAACAGAGTTATCTCTACTTCCTTCTCAAACCTGTTGATATTCTCTTTATTTGCCCCAGACTTTCACAGACCAGTTCACAGATGGCCAAAGGTCCCAGGGGTTGACTCTGTCCCCCAGGCGTTCTAATCTGTGACATCCCTCTTCTGAGAAGCAGCTGGATGCCACTTTTTAGAACCTTGGTTAAATGCTTTAGTTAAAATGTAGCCTCTAAAAGTTGTGGAGATCACCCTTGGGGTGATCAAATAAAGAGTTACTGCTGAATTAAGCAATAAGTGTGGTGTATTCTTCCACACTTGCCTTTCCTCTTCTTTCACACCTCCACCCATCACCTTTCTCATGCCTTAAGAACAACAAACAGCACGTGACTTTCTCCCTTCCAGCCGCAACTTGTCATCCTGATTCACTCCTCCTTGGCCAATTGCCCAGATTTTTGTGATCTCCAAGTTACTTGTTTGTTTTCTTTCTCATCCCCCTTTTACCTTATGTTTGACCTTAAACAACTTGTGGAATCATTTTTCCCACCTGCAATCTCCTGAACATGATTTAAAACTAACCTGAAATTTGGTCTCAATCATCTGTCTTGATTGAGTCTGGCAGCAAAGTACTGAAGTCATTTACCTCTTAAGTTTCCTTCTGATTTTAGTGTTACATGAGGAAAAATAAAAATAAAACCTCTCTCCTTACCACAGTATAAAATGCATGTCATGTGGCTCAATGATAGATCCTCTGACAAAAAAACAAATGAAAAGACACTAGCTCTTTGTTTAGACTCTAAAACAACATTTATGACCTAAATACCTCAATTACGTTTCTTCCATTCTGCTGAAATGCCAGAAGACATTTAGTTATTATAATATAATATTATATTATTGGACCTGATTATTATATAACTTGTACGTGCTCATTGTAAAAGAGAGAGAGAGAGAGAAAGAAAGAAAAATGAAAAATACTGATAAGTAAAGAAAAAAACCAGGAATTGCCCATAATTCTATCCACAGAGATAACAACTGATGATAACACTTTAGTGTATATTCTTTATGTTTAATTTTTAAGACCAAGAAGAAAGGACTTTTTGGAGTCAAATTTCACATGAAAAAGAATGCTATGTGCCTAGAGCTTGGGCAAGGGCCTTGAGAAGGGATATAAACTATATCTGTTTTCCCTGGCTTAGAAGAGCCAAACAAACCATAAACAATGTGATGCTTGGGGTCAAGAACAGTTTATCTCCCTTTTTATTTAATTTGAGTGTCAAGACAAGGGTGTCAAAGTTCAGTAATGATAAGTTAAATTCCTAGTGAACTCGGCATCTCTTACTTGCCAGATAAGAAGGTGCCCTTAATGTTGTGTTGGTGATCTTGGAAACCAAGCATAGGAGTAGGCCCAAAAAGCCACTGGGTCCAAACTCTCCTCCTGAGAAAACTGCATCTGAAGTGCTCAGCAGCACTGTACATCCTTTCTATCTAAAGCTGTCCTTGATGAAAATTCCATTAGATCCCTTAGTTAGTTCCATATGAAACTACTTATTGTCAAAACGTTTCAGTATGTGTTAACAAATCTTTTTAAGCCTGTTTTTCACATATGTCTTCTGTTGCGATGACTAATGAAAACTTCTCTTCACCAGGCTATTTCGACTGAACCATATAAAATGGCCAATATTAGACCATTTTTTACTAACAAAAATGGCAACTTCACATGGTTCAACCTAAAAAATAACCCTAACTCTTCTTTATTTTCTTTCAGAGATTCTTTTTGTCTGACCTATTGATAATTGAGGGTTTGGGGTTTTTTGTTTGTTTGTTTGATTGATTGATTGATTGATTGATTGATTTTGCTTCTCAGGACCTTCTCTGGTGTCCCCACAGTCTTCTTAAAAAACAGTGATAGATAAATGCATCCTAGTACCAGAATAATTGCTAATACAGAAGACTGATGCAAACACAATTAATCATTTCTACTTTTTAAAATGTTGCTGCAAAACCTTATATACTCTTTTACATGTATCAAACATTTCATAATTTTCAATATTAGATAAAAATTAGTGAGGGAAAACCCAAGCTAACACATAAACAAACAGGCCCAGGGCTAGGAGTTGTATTATCAAAGTAAACAAAATTGTGAAATGCCCCTGACCACCTGCATTGCTTTCTACTTCATTAATATTTTATGACCAAAAAGATCCAATATGCTTATATTTTCTTTCCTTCTCACCTCTAGCTTAGCCATAAATCTCCAGCAACAGTGCACATGGCACATCAAAAACCCAGACCTGCCCTGGAGAAGGTCACTCCGCTAAAAAGGATCTACATTATTCAGCAGCCTCGAAAATGTTAAGCTAGGACATAAAACCCAGCCGTCTGGCCCACTGCCTCAAACATCTGACAGCTTAACAGAAAGGACTAAAACTTTCCAGAGGCCTTAAAGCTCTCACTTGGTAAATAAAACAGCTTTTGTGTCTTCTCTTTTGGCTTTAGATAATAAAGCATCCATAATTGTAAATCCAGCACATGCCTGTGCCTTTTTTTGCCCAGGTCAGGATCCTGTTGATATTTATATACACGATTCTGCAGACTAAGAGGGGAACCCAGACCGCCTGACTATTCCACTCCACCTCCCTGGAGAAGCTCTCTGCTCCATGCTGACCCTGAGTGGTTCCACCCACACTGAGTTCTCCTTGAAAGCAAAGAGTAGAGATGAGGACACTGGGCTTTGCAAAGGCCGGTATTCTGGGCAAACATAAGGAGTGACTCTTCTCAAAGTGTGTGTCTCAGGATGCTCATGTTTTCACTTGAGGTGAAATGTCTTTTCCAGTTTCCCACATGTATATAGAATTGGTTTTGAAGGCTTGGTCGGGAGAGATTAAAAAAGAAGTTTATTACAAACATATTCTCTTCTGCAAAGTAATCAAGGGCAGAAGGTAGATTGATAGTTTCAGAAGGAGGTTTGCTTAGGGCCTCCCAGAAAGTTAATGCTCCCGAACTGACAGGGTCATGATGCTACAGGGCATTGTGAATGGAGGATAGAAGCTGACTTTAACTGGAGATGGAGGGGGGGGGGGAAGGTGCTGCCATAGTGAAACCTGCTGTAGCCCCCTATCCCTACCAACCCACACCCCTCACCCCACACACACACACATACACACACACTTCATATACACACATGTGAATAGCCAGCGACACTCTCAAGTGACAGTAGGGGACAACTGCATTCTTTCTCCATCCAGGTCGGCCATCTCTCACCTGCCACCGTTCTGCCCCTCTAATTGATAACACTAGCCAACAATCAGCACTTCTCTTCATCCAAGGAAGGGGATCAGCTGTTCAGGTCATCTTTTTTACAGGTGGCCAAACCATGGAGTATGACCTAATGCCAAACCTGTCTCCAATTCCTGGAAGTCTAAAGGCACCTGGCTAAGACCCAGTGGTCAGGAGGATTACAACCAATTGCCTCCCCTACATTGTTTGGCTCTTTTTCAGGAATAAGAATTGTTTGAGATAATATCTAGCCATCAGACAATGCCAGCATGAATGAATAAGACAGTCCTAACTTTGGCTTCTCTCAGTTCCCAGTGTTCTGGGGCTATGGTGAGAAATACTCAAGAAAAGTAAGTGCTGCAAGGCAAATGCACAGAAGTTCAAGGTCAGCCACTACTTCCCCAGAGGACAGTAGCACAGTGTAAGTGGGGGCTAGCTAGAACACTAGACTAAGATTTAGGAGATTGGGGTTCTCCTTCTGACTCTTACTAGTTCTGAAACCTTAAGCAAGCCACTCGACCTTTTTGATCCTTATCAAATGGACATAATATCTGACAACCGTCTCCCGCAATGAACATTCCCAGAGATTCATCCTGGGAAGAAGACAAAATGGCCACTGAGATTTTTAATAAGGCATTTAAAGAAGAGTAGTGAGAGCAAGGTAGTACAAGGATGCCTGCCCTAGCAGCTACCAAAACTACAGTGATAAGAGGAAACCTATAAAAGATGGTATGAGCTGAGGCTAAAACAGGAAATTCAGGGGAAAGCTGAAGATTTGGGGCTAGATGGAGGCAGGAAGGAAATGTGGAAGAAGGCAATAAGGGAAATGAGAAGCAAAGTTGGAGGCACTGCTAGATTTGCCTCCCCTGAGGGCAGTGTGAGGGCCAGCCACCCAAAGTGAGAAGAGGAGAGGAGCCCCGCTCCCTCTTTCTAGAGAGGAGGATGAATTACCCAGATGACAGGCTTCTAAAAGGGACTTTGTGCAGTGAGGACCCAGAGCATTCATTTACACTCACAAGTGAAGTAATTTAAATCACTGGAAATAAGAAGTTTGGAGTAGACTATCGATTTGAAAGGACATTGGATGTATCTTAGAGAATGTATGAGAAGAAAAGTACAGGGCCAATGAAAGAACTTTGTGGTGCTATGGCCGCATGTGCAGTGGGCCAAAAGGGCTGTTCACACTCCCTCCTGCAGAATAAAATGCTGCATCGATGGGCTGTGGCTCCATTTAGTTATGGGACCCTGGGATGTGTTCACAAGCCCAGCAAAGTCAGACAATGGGGGTGGGGGGGGTGCCCGCAGGTACATAGCACTGGAACACAAAGATGATAAGACGCTGCCCCAGTCCCCCAGGATCTCTCAGACCAGAGAGAAATGGACATGCCACCAAATCACCAGGAGGAGAAAGTTTAGAAATGGTTTGGTAGGAAGCAGGGGAATTGGGTGGAAGGGACATATTGTACCAAAGGCTGAAGAAATCACCTGAGCAGAAAAAAAAAAAAGGAAAAGTGTTTAGTGTAGAGATCAATAATCTACCTGTACATTCCTTAATAAACAGAAGGTAGTTAAGCTTTTAGTTATGGAAATTTTCAAACATATGCAAATAATGAGTGATTATTAAATTGAACCATTCCGGCTTCAACAATGTGGCCCGTCTTGTTTTATCTACAGCATTCAGCCCTCCACTTCTTTTCCCTCTTCACCCCCTCCTTCTAGATTATTTTACAGCAAATCTCAAACATCATATATTTTTTTCTGTAAAAACTTCAGTATGTTATCTCTAAGAGATAAACACTCGTGCACTCATGTTCTTTTTCTCTCTTTCGTTCTCTTTCAGCCTTGCTTTCACACTCTCTCTTTATAAATTGAATTTTGCTCACATATTGTGATGAAAAAGGGAAGATTTATATAAACATCCAAGAATCTTTCACCATAACAAGGAGCCTGGCATTGCTATGCTAACTACAAGAGCCAGGAAAAAGAAAGAAAAAATAAACAGCTGAGTCAATATTACCCACAGAAATGACTGCTGGGAAATCTGAGAAAGCAGTGAGGGGTGGAGCCTCTGGAGGGAGGTGAGAAATGAAGATGGCTGTCAGGCCAAGGGAGAGAATAAAGTAAACATTAAGTTGCAAGAGGTAAAGAAGAGAAGCAGAAAGAAAACACTAGGAAAGATTAGTTCTTGCTGAGGAAAAGGATCTAGAGAACACTCTAAAATAGCTATTACTCAGGCCACTAGAAAAAAGAATAGGAAAAGATAAATTAACAAAGAGAAATAAATTAATGATGGGAAATACACAAGTTTTACTCAACAAACATTTATCCGGCTCCTACTCTGTTATAGGCTTTCTTTAGATGGAACCCAAGTCTATGGAGTGCATGACTGGCATTTGGTACATGCCATATCTTTAAATCAACGTCTAGATTTCAGCAGGAGTCAACACACCCCTTCAGAACAGTTAAGCTTGTCTCAAACCCCCATCCTACCCACCCCCCAGGGGATGTTCCAAGCCCTTCCTAAGATGGCTGTGAATTTCCAGGGGCATTACCTTGTATGGTTGCATCTGATTTACAAAGAATTAGTTTGGTTCTCATGGCTCACTGGCTCTGTGACCCACCATCCACATCTCAACTTGGGACTCTTTTCCATGATGTACTAAAAAGCCTAATTTGGTGGGTGGAAACCTTTCCAAAAGGTTTCATAGAGAATTTACATCACAGTAATCAGACACCTTCCAATTGAATATCAGTCATTCTTGCTTTTATATGTACGTCCTTCCACCTATTTCCACCACCCTCTAACCCAGGATTCTGTTCACTGTTCTTTTCTTCCCGTGCAGTCCCTATTCCTCACCTGTCTTGCTAGAAGATTTTCCCTGTTCCCATTCTCCCTTTCCTAAGTTTCCTCCTCTCCCCATCTACTCAATTCCTGTTAAGTTCCAAATCAGCTATTCAGCTTTATCTCTGATTGCATTGGTTCCTGGAAAACCACATCCTCAGGGAGTCACGACCCCAAAATAGTCTCAGCATCCCTAAAAAGTCTGATATCAACTTTCAGGACGTTAACATTTTCATCCAAACATGAATGAATGAATGAATGAATGAATGAAAGGATTACAAAGAAAGAAATGGCAGAGAACCTGAGCCAAGAAAAATAATGACCCAAAGGAAAAGGGGAGAATTTTCAAAGGAAATGTTGAAGGACTGGAAGAACAAGGAGGAGAAAGAGGAGGAGGAGGGACGGTGGGGGATGGGGAAGAAGGAAAGGGAGGAGGAGGAGGAGGAGGAGAAGGAGAAGAAGAAGAAAAAACAAAACTAGGGTGAGCAGAGCCTAAAGTTAATATATGTAATAAAGATAGAGTGATTTCACATATATTAGTTCACAAAATCTTCACAAGAATCCTGAGAAGTTGTAGATATTGCCCTATTTTATAGATTAGAAAAATGAGCCTCTAAGAAACTAGAGAATTCCCCAAGGTTTTTATAGCTTGTTAATTGGAGGAACTTTTTTGGGCATGCTTTTTTTTAATTTAAGATTTATTTTATTTATTTATCACCCCCACCCCTGCCCCATTGTTTTTGTGCTCGCTGTCTGCTCTCTGTGTGTTCTTCTGTGTCTGCTTGTCTTCTCTTCAGGCGGCACCGGAAACTGATCCTGGGACCTTCCAGAGTGGGAGAGAGGTGCTCAATCTCTTGAGCCACCTCAGCTCCCTGGTCTGCTGCATCCCTTATTGTCTCTCCTCTGTGTCTCTTTTCATTGCATCATCTTGCTGCGCAACTCTCCTGCGTGGGCCAGCACTCCACGTGGGCCAGCTTTCCTCTCAGGCCAGCTCACCACGTGGGCCAGCTTACCTTTCACCAGAAGGCCTTGGAAATCATACCCTGGACCTCCTATATGGTAGACAGGAGCCCAATCTCTTGAGCCACATCTGTTTCCCTTGGGCATCTCCTAATCCCAAATTAGAGCTGTCTCACTACCCTGTAAGAAAACAAGTTTAGACATCTTAAAAAAAAAAAAAAAAAAAAAAAGTCTCTGTAGGTAATTTTGACTTAAGGAAGACAGCTGAATCTGAAGGGAGAAATCTGCATGTGAAAACACTGGTTTGGGTCTCTCACCAAATTTCTTATTAGAGGAAGAGCCATACACAACTCAGATTTTTTCCAGTTTTGTTTAAAAGGCATGGAATGTGGAAGTTTGAAAGATCATGAAAGTGAATTGGATTAGGAGAAAAGATCCAATTATAATTATGAGCTCTCAAAAGAAATATGAAAGATAAAATATAAAAAAATGTATACATGATGCTTTTCCTGTGTGTATAGCAAAAGAATGGGGCTGGTGAAGGTGCCAAGTGCATCTTGGGAAAAGGAAATGGGACAGTGGATAAACAAAAGGTAACCTCTGCATGGAAGCATTTATTATCAGCCTATAAAACATAGTAACAGAGATTTGAATGTTTTCCACAGGGCTTTCCAAATCAATCTAAATAATTACAAGAGCATATTCTTAATGTCCTGAATGACCCCTAAATGAGCGGGTGTGCTACGGAATCTCAGGTCCATGCTTTGCACTGGTGTTTTCAACCCTATTAAGGCCAATAGTGCCGTTACTATAATTACCACAGACCTATGAGAAAAGAAAAGATAAAGACAACACATAAATGGACCTCATGAACAAAGCTTTCATGGCAGTTTGAAAAGAGAAAACTGTGTTAGAACTGAGTCATCACAGGCTTGCTGAAGTCGAGAAACTGCCCCCTATTAGCCAGACCATGTTAAAATAGCAAATTAATTATAAGGAAAATAATTTAAGTCAAGAATGGGAGTCCAAAAGAATTTTTAACTTTTAAGCAGAGTCCATTAATTATTCAAGTTTAAGAATCACTAGATTGAATAGAGGATATTTATTTAGCTGCCCATGCTAACCATTTAAATACAGTAGCATTGAGAGTATCATCACCCAAAATGCTAAAGGTCATAAAATGTAAAGTGAAAGATTTTGTCATTTCTACTCATTCAATGGTAAAGACTGAAATTAATTTCTTAAAACACAGGGAATTGGGTAAATAACTGAAAAAGAGCAGAATCCTCCTCCCCTTTAAAGATTTCAGAAGTGATGAGATATTTTTTAAATGACATAAAGAGAGCTTTATAAAGGAGTGTAGCCAAAGGCTTTCAAGAATACAATAGCTATTGCTACAGAAGCATAAGGAGGAGCACAGACAGATCAAACCAAGGTGAAGACACTGAACACAGGAAGGAGCAGAAGAAACAGAAGGGAGGAGATGAGAACAGAAGGAGGTCACACAAGAACAAAAGCACTCCTTTCACAAATCCAAGGTCTACATTGCAAGATTAAAATGGGCAGAATAAGAAGTCACCAAAAGAGCACCTAAGATAATGGAAGGGTTTAACAAAATTTATCAGGTGCAAGGAAAAAATGAGCCACAAGCTTGGCTGTGGCTGATGAAGAAACAAGCAATCTGACAGCGGACATCGTGGGTCAAGTGTTTCCAAGTGAGCCAGGTTTTGAAGCAGGGAAACACTCTGGGGTCTGGCAGACACGCGGCTTTAGTTCTACCAGGCTTTTAAGAACTGAGACAATGGCTGTTTTTAATGGCAGACACTGGAGAGGACGGTGAAGTGACCTATAGAGTGAAACAAACAGCTCATGATAATATTTTTAAAGGGAAAGAGGGTGGATGTTGGAAACTAGAGACCACTATCTTTATAAGCCAGTATTAGGAAATTTTTACAGGAAATCTTCCACAGCACAGCAGAACACTAGACAAAGGGGGGCAGGGGGGAGGGGTTGTCTGGACTGATGTGAAATCACAAAAAATGCCAGGGCTTAGCAGAGATAAACAACAATGGGAGTGGACTTGGGGGAGAGGGCTGGGGCCATAGCTACACAAAAATTAGTAAAAATTAATGTCTTTAGAGCATCCCCATGGACAGACACTTCACCTTCCTGCATTGTCACCCTGAAACATGCCAAAGAAGGGAGCTAGTAGGACAAATCAGTCTATTTTCGCAGTACAAGATGTAGGCCCAATATTGCAAGATCTTCTGATTTTTTCTGAAAACAATCTGAAATATAGTTTCATGTGAAATCTCCTTATTTTTATATATTGATGCAACTTTCTTTTTTTACTGCACATTGTGCAGAAAAAAACAATTCCAGATTGCTTGTTTGATTTGGCCCATGGACCACCATTTTTTACCTGCTGGTTTATACAAGCTGTGATTTTTCAGCCCGGATCTGCACAGCAATACTAGATTCCTGAGACCGGAGAGGGATTAGAGTAGGGCCTGCCTCCTACCCATGAAATGGGAGCAAAGGGAAAGGAGTTCCTAACAAGGAGAGTTTGGCAAACAGTAGGATGTAAAGGTGAAAAGGAAACGGTAAACTGCAAGTTGAGCCCAGCTTTAGTTTCTGCAGGTGGTATCACTCTGGCAGTTACCAATGGCACACTCCAGGGTTGCCAAAATAAAATTCAAAGTCATAAAAATGAAAGTCCAGGGGAATCTAGTAATATTATTGATGGTATGAACAGGTGAAGGGCATAGGTCCATGAGGCTTTTTGCTTCAAGGTTTGGAGGATGTAGCATAATGACTCTTGCTTACTGAGAACTTATTGTGTGCCAGACACTATGCATTTTACAAATCCTTAACAGGATGTTCTAGGGGTTGAGACTGCAAACATCCATGCCCCTGGGCCTTTGCTTATGCTTTTTCTTTGACTTGAAAATCTTTCAATTATTCTTTTATGCCAAGATATTTGTCCCAACATTATTTATATTTAAAAAACCAGTAAATGGCCCAAGAGGAAGAAAACACGTCCACACAAAAATGAATACACAAATGTTCAGAGCAGCATTAGTCATTATAGGCAAAAGTGGAAACAACCTAAATGTCTATCAATTGATGAATGAATAAATAAAAGGTGATATATGCATACAATAGAATATTAATCAGCAATAAAAATGAATGATACATGCTACAACATGGATGAGCTTTAAAAAACATTAGGTTAAATGAAAGAAGTAAATCACAAAAGACCACATATTGTTTAATTCCATGTATATGAAATTTCCAGAAGAGGTGAAGCTACAGAGACAGAAAGTAGATTAGCAGTTGCTTAGGACTCGGGGTTGGGAGGTGGGGAGCAGGTGCAGAGATGGGAGGGGTGACATTGGAGGGAAATAGAGAGTGACTGTTAATAGATATGGAATTTCTTTTGGGGATGATGAAAATGTTCTAAAATTCATTGTGATAGCTGCACAACTCTGTGAATATGTTAAAAACCATTGAATTGTACCTTTTATATGGGCAAATCGTATGGTATATGAATTAAATCTCAACAAAGCTTTTATATTAGTAAAGCTTTTATTTAAACAAATATCTTTTAAGGAGTACGGGCGAACCACAATTTTTTAAAAATTAAAGGGATGTGGTGGGAGGTGTGGGAGGTGGGGAACATGGGAATCCCAGTGGGTTCCGTGTAATATTTTGGGTAATCTAAGCACCTCTTAAAATATATGTATATATATATATAAATAACATTTTTGTAAGCAAATACACATATATGCATATATATTTATATATCATTTTGCAAATGTTTGTATGTATTGTGAGAATTTTGATTTTTACCCATAATAAAAAAAAAAAAAGGCAAAAATAAATAAATAAATAAATAAATAAATAAATAAATAAAAATTAAAAGAGGGCAAGGAAAGAAAATTTTTAAGGGTAAGAGCTAAAGAATTGACAAAAGGATAAAAGCAGATTAATGGAACAAAAGAATGAAAAGAAGTCATAAATTATTTAATGTATTGACTTTGTAATAACAATCTATATATGGGCTTATGGAAATTGTGCACTTTGATAATGGAAGAAATGTAAATATTTACTACAAATATCTGTGGTGGCTAAATAAAAATAATGTACTTGTAAGAGATTTGCAAAGGCATAAAGTAGTGCAATAGGCAATGTGGCATTTTAGGATAAAGGCAGACATTAGATTCATAGTCAGACTTTGCCCTACCCAGTTCTGTGGTTGCATAGCCTCAGGATTCCTGAGGGAGGGGAGGAAGAGACCTGTGTTCTGTTTATCTTGGCTAATGTTCTGCCTACACTGGGCATTCAATGGCCATAGCTAACTATTCAAAACTTCAGCCATTTTTAGACATTTGAGAAGTCTTCAGAGTAGCCAAGAAAAAGGTCTGACAATGAATTTTGGGGATATCATTGAGAGTGATCACAATTTCTGAGAGAGCCTTAGGTTCAGGTTGTATTGTCTCATACAGTACCCACTAGCCTTATGTAGCTATTTAAATTTTTTATTAATCAAAATTAAATAAAATTAAAAATTCCATTCCTTAGTCACACTAGCTACATTTCAAGGCTCAATAGCCCCAAATGGCTAGTGGCTGTCTACTGGATAGCACAGATAGACTATTCCCACCATCAAGAAAGTTCTATCGAGCAGCATTGGTCTACATGTAACACAGTCCTATGGGTAATTAGAAGGGAAGTGACAGAACATATTACCAATAGTGCCTTTTCAAATGTTAAGACTACAGTGAAAAATACATAAGAAGAAAAATGCTTTGGAATTTTCATATGTCATGAGGCACGTAAAGAAGGTCATCAAATGGTGGCGCCTTTGTAAGTTCTAGCTTCCTCACCAACCAAGGGTTGAGGGTCCATCCCCAAGGTCACTGCTCTTGATACCAGGGGCTGGCTCTCACTCCAGCCTTAGATTAGGCGGGACAGTTGAAAAGGCATTCTCAGGGCCTGGGCCAGAGTGAGCAGGGTGTAATGGGTGCAAGGCATCAGGCTAAGCATTTCACATCCGGCATCCCCTTTACTTCCACAACAGCCCTGTGAGTCCATTGGATGGATGAGGAGATGCTTGGTGAGATTACATCATTTACTCAAGAGGCGAAGCTGGTGTGAAGGCCTAATGTCACAGCCAGGCCTAATGTCACAGAAGGCCTAATGTCACAGCCAAGACTTTTAACTACAGCCTCCAAGGTCATGTAACAGTAGGCCACCATGTTTTCACATGTCACATTTTCACACACTACATTTTCACACACTGGTTGTAAATTGGTACAAACTTTCAGGAGGGTAATTTGTCAGGACGTAACAAAAGTCATAAAAAAGGGCATATATTTCGATCAGCAAATTCACATCTAAAAATTTATCCTACAGAAAGCATTGGACAAGTGATCAAAGATATATATACATATGAGGATTTTCATTAAGATATTGTTATGCAGTGTGGCAGTTTGAGATTATTTTGTGAATCCCAAAATGAGAAAGATTGAGTTTTGGGAAAACTATTAGTTTGTAAACTAATCTGTCCCTCTGGATATGATACCCTTTGATTGCATTGAATTCAGTTGTGGGGCAGTTGATTAGATTACTTGATGAGATTACTTTAGGGCTTTCAATTGGACTATGTCAGTGAGGTATGACTCAGGTTGAGTCTCCGCCCCTTGCTGGGTCTGATATAAATGAACACTCAGACAGACAAAGGAAAAGAGAGCTCTGCCATTTTTGATCCTGCCATGTGACAGAAAGGAGAGGCTCAAACAGCTGAGGGCCCAGGGAGAGATGAGCCATTTGCTCACAGCTGAAATTGGGAAGAGAGCAGAACAGCTGAGACTGATATAGGAGGCCTGGTAAGAGATAAGTCCTATGCCAGCTTGCAGCTGAAATCCAGAAGTGAAGCAGCTGAGCCTGAGAGAGGAAGCCCAGAGGGAAAGGCAGAGACCAGGCAGAGATTGCCTGCCATCTTGCTTCAACACATGGTGGCTGACTTTGGTGAGAAAGCACCTCTTATGGTGCCTTGAGTTAGACTTCTCACAGTCTTGGGACTGTAAGATTTTACCCCCAGTAAATCCCCATTATAAAAGCCAACAGATTTTCTGGTGCTTTGCATCAGCAGCTCTTTGGCAATCTAAAACATACAGTAAGAGCAAAAAAAATTTTTTTTAGAAAAATCCATATTTCTATCCACAGAGGATTGGTTAATTTACAGCACAATACATTCCTCTGTCGTTGTGAACAGACTTCAGGAAGTCTGTGCTTTGTGGATAACAACTGGACAAGCAGGGAGAAGAAGAAATCATGAGCTCCAGTCTAAGTCTCCATGTGTCACCCTAGTTAAGATCACCTCCTTATCACCCATCAAGTCTTTATGGGACTGTGAGGCAGTGCTTATTAATGCCAGAACCATTCCTCAATGTCTTTTATCTGAAACATGTCATCCAACATTAATGTATTTGTGGAATATTTCTGAAATATTAAAAAACGCGGGGGATGGATGTGGCTCAAATGGTTGGGTGTCCGTCTCCCATATGGAGGGACCTGGGTTCGATCCGTGGGAACTCCTGGTAAAAAAAAAAAAAAAAAAAGACAAAAAAAAAAAAAAAACACCTGGAACTTGGGTGCAAAACGCTACCTCTAGGTAGGTTGAAACTGCTGTGTGAGACTCTGGGTCTTTCACATGGCGATAGGGAAGCAAGGCCAGCCCCTTCCCTTCCTTAGGCCTCCTGGAAATTACCTCCACCTCCATAGTTCTCCTGTTGCTCCGACACAAGCAAGCTCAGCGGAAGCCAGGAGCAAAAGGCAGGTCCAGAACCTGACTCCATTCATCACTCTTGTAGATGGAAGGAAACAAATGGATTTTTAAACAAGATGCAATTTATATTTTTTTCAGTTACTTTTAAATGAGGTATAATTGAGGAATCTTCTCTAAGCCTCATTACTGAACTATAATGGGACCATATGCAACTTTTTTATTTAAAACTTTGGGAAAGCCACAGGCGTTTTAGAAATGAATAGCTTGATTTCTACTAAAAGAAAGAGAAGAAAAATTTCTGGAAACTAATGGACAACATCATTTGGAGTGTTTGATGAGCTTCACAGTGACACTTATTAGCCATTTTGTACAATATAAAAGTTGTGATGGGGCTTATGTTTAGGGAGCATTTGTTCCTGCAAGAAGACTCTCTTGTTCATATTGTATCACCATAAATTCATAAAGTTGATAACTGTAGTGTTGTTATATTTTTGGAAAATACATACTAAAATAGAGGTCCATGAACATCAGATGGTTCAGAGACAAAATTAGTTGTAGATGGGTGGGTAGGTAGATAGATAGATAGATAGATAGATAGATAGATAGATAGATAGATAGATAGATGGTATCTCACTCACATGGGATAAATTGTTAACAATAGATGAATCTGGTAAATGGCATACTGATGTTCTTGTGCTATTTTTATTTTTGTATTTTTTTAATTGAAATGATTTCTAAATCTAGTGTTAAAAATAAAAAAGATCTTCTTGACCAGAAACTTAGAATATTCTACTGCTTCTCAACTAGTAGCACAGCAAAATGGGCTATATCTGATATCACTTATTAGAATTATTTTGAATAGATAGTGTCTTTAAGAGATTAAAAAATCTGAAAACGGGAAAGAGGTATTTATTGAGAAATACCATTCTCTCTCCATCCCCATCCCCTCAGTTACCTCTCACCATTCTTATTAGCCTCTGATTTATCTTTCAGTGTTTACTTATACAAATACAAGCAAATGCAAATAAATATTATTCCTCCCTTTGTTACAGAAAATATGGTATGCTATACACACCATTCAAATCCTTGTTTTTGTCACAAACAATATATCCTGGAGATCTCTCCATTCTTATATCATTTTGGATGCCGTCCCTATTTATAAAAAGATGGACATAATAGCTGCTAGTCTTAATTTTTATAGAAAATATGCTCAACCCTAGTACTTGCCTATGGACTAAATTAAATGTGCTTTGCATTTACATTTCAAGATGACAAGAAAAGTCAACTTCTAGGGTTGTGAAAAGTCACATTCAAAATGTCTAGACATTTTCTTAAATATTCTGACTAGATATGAACATCAAGGGACAACAAACTTCAAACCTTTTTTTTGAAAGAACACTGAGAAGATGAGTTGACCACAGAGTTTACTTACATTTTTATCATTCCTTTTAAAAATGCGTAGCTCTGGGAACTTTTAGACAGTATTTGCTTTGTGTTCCTGCTCTTTGCTATAGATGGCTGCAGCCCCAGTCTTTCAAGGACATTACATATGTAAAAGAAAAGTTTCTACATTTTTTAAATATTATGACCAAACTACTTTATTTTTCTGCCTGCACTGCAACCCAGTTTGACAGACATTTATCAGGACTTGTGCAAACCACTGAGCTTTAAAAGATGAATGGTTATCAGGAACTGGGGTTTTGGGTGATGAAAAACTTTTAGTAATGGAAGGTGGTGACGGTAGCACAGCATTGTAAAAGTAAATAATGCCACTGAATTGTACACTTAAAAAATGGCTAAAATGGCCAATTTTATGATGTATGTAAATTACCACAGTAAAAACAATGAGTGAGACATTCATCCTGGCCTCAAGATGCTCACAAATAATACCTCTTTAACGTGCAAAGTGCTGTGTTAACAAACAGGCACAAAGTGCTGCTGGAGCACAGAGGACCGTCTCTCAGCTAAGCTAAGTCATAAAGACAAGTAAAAGCAGACCAGGCAAAGAAGCAAGGGCCAGCAGAAGCAACGGCGTGATTACATGGGAATATCTAGTGTAGGTGGGAAATGGCAAACAGCCCCGTGTTATTACTGTTCAAGCAAGGAACGAAGAAGGTGTCGGCTGGAAAGTGGAGGACTTGACTCTGGGTGGTTGTTAAAGGGGAGGGGGCTGGGCCAGGTTTGCCTTTTAGAAGGCTCAGGTTGGCCTCCATGTGGAGGATGGGTTTGAAGAGGGAATAAATCGCAAGCAGGGAGCAGCTGGGAGATACTGTGGACGCCCAGAACCACAGCAGCAGTCCTGGGAGTGGAGAGGAGGCACATTTGAGAAAGTTTCGAGCAAAATATACTGCAGGGCTTGAAGATTGTTGACTGGGGGGTGGGGGGGAGGGAGACCAGGAAGACCCTTGGGATCTGCCTGTGTGACTCCAGGAATGGCGGCTCCATTAAATGAAATGGAAGCATAGAAGGAAGAGTTCCGTCGGGTCGTGTTGAATTCGAGAAAAGCAGGCAGGTGCACTGTGACTCTGATGATCAGAGGACAGTTCTGGTGTTTGGGATATAGAGTTGAGCATTGTAATTGCTTCCTGGGGCTTCTGTAACAAATTACCACAAACGTGGTGGCTTAAAACAACATAGATTTATTCTCTCACAGTTCTGTAGATCAGAAGTCTGAAATCAGTTTCACTGAGCTAAGAGTCAAGATGTCAGCTGGGCAGGTTCCTTTCGGAGGCTAATGTAAAAATAATAATAATAATAATGAAATAAAGGAAACACCATCCTAGTCTTTGAAGATCAACTTGTGGAAGTGCTTTCATTCAGGGCTTATTCATACAATGATTTATTTTATTTATTTATTTTTTTGAGGTACCATGTGCTGGGGATTGTACCGAGACCTCGCATGTGGGAAGCTGATGCTCAACCACTGAACCTCCGCGGCCCCACTGAGTTGGTTCTTTTTTTGTATGTTTTACTTGTTGTTTGTTCCTGTCCCTTCAGAAGGCACCAGAACCAAACTCAGGACCTCCCATATGGGGGGCAGGCACTCAACCACTTGAGCCACATCTGCTCCCCCACACAATGATTTTAGAGAATAGCTCCAGGCCAAAGTATAGGACCCTACCTGATCCTTTTTATGCATGTGTCTTATCTTAGACATGCACATGTGGCCCTAGGAATTCCCCCATTTACACAGATACAAATGTCCTCTCTTCCCTAGGAAACCGTTTCCTCATGGTCCTGAGCACCGTACTGTATGTCCTAAGCCAGCAATCCCTTACCCTTGGCAGCAAAATCTGACTGCTCTCCCACAGCACCCTGCAGGAGCACTCTGTGAGCCTTTTCTACCTGTAGGGTAAATGTGGGGACAGTGAGCTGCCCCCACTATGTGCATGAGGGTTACTCTGCTCCCTGCAGAACGGGGCCAGGGTCCACACTGGGAGCATCAGCTGGCTCTGTGCTGAACTGGGGAGGGGAGGAGGAAAGGCCAGCCAAGGTACCACAAGACCCTACCACTTGTAAGTGGCCTTTTTCTTGATTTGGTGTTCACCCTGTTACTGCAGTCTTTTAACTGTTTTCTAGAGCTTTGAGAAAGATGTTTCTGGTTATTCTTGCTGGCTATTCAAGCTTTCTGGAGGGGATGGAGCATTGAAACATCTCACTCCACCATCTTGATCAGGGCCACATTGTGGCTTTAATTTGGCTAATGACATTGAGCATCATTTCATGTGTTTATTGGCCAGTTGCATATCTTCTTTGAGAAATGTCTATTCAGGTTCTCTAATTAGATGCTCTATCCAGTGTTGAAAGTGCTCTATTGAAATCTCCAGCTATTATTTTGAAACTGTTTTCCCCTTCAATTCTGTCAATGTTTGCTTCATCAATCTTGGTGCTGTGCTATTGGATGCATTTATGTATATAAATGTTAAATTTTCTTATTGAATTGACTCTTCTATCAATATATAATGTCCTTCTTTGTCTCTTATAACAATTTTTTACCTAACATCTATTTTGATTGATATTAATATAGCCACCCCCATTCTCTTTTGATTACTATTTGCATGAAATATTTTTTTTACGTCCTTTCACTTTCACCCTATTTGTATCTATGGATCTATATGGGTCTCTATAAACAGCATGTAGTTGGATTATGCTTTATCCTTTCTACCCATCTCTGCCTTTTGATTGGAGAGTTTAATCCATTTACATTTAAGGAAATTACTGATAGGGCAAGATTTACTTCTACCATTTTGCTAATGTTGTTTGTACATCATGCCTTTCTTACCCTCATTTCCTCCATCACTTCCTTCTGTTTTGCTCAGATGATGTTTTATCATGAGCCATTTTGAAACACTTATCCTTTCCTTTTGTGTAGATTGTTAGATATTTTCTTTATGATTTCTGTCTTATTTGACCAAAGGGCTGTCAATGCAAAGTACTGTAAATGAGTTGGTTTATATAATGGGAAATTTATCAGGGTAAAAGCTTACAGTTCCAAGGCTATGAAATGTCCAAATCAAGGCACCAGCAGGGATGCTTACTCACCAAAGTCAGCTACTAGTGATCCTGGGGTCTGGCCACATGGTGAAACAAGATGGCAGCCAATCTCTGCCAAAGACTCTGCCTTATCCCTGGGGCTCACCATCTCCCAGAGCCCAGCTGTGGGCAACCAGGCATAGGACTTGTCTCTTTCCAAACCTCCTCTCTCAGTCTCAGCTGCTCTGCTTCCTTCCCAAGTTCAGCTGTGGGCTATCAGGCATATGACTCATCTCTTCAGCCTTGAGCTGCTCCATGGGCCCAGCCTCTCAAGGACTTCTTTCTGTGCCACTGTGCTGTGCTGATTCCAGACTCCAGTACCCCTCTCAGCCTCCCGGGGCTTCTCTGACTTTCTGTAGCTGCAGGCAATCCTGGAGTCCTTTCTTTCTCTCTACTTTTTTCCTTTCTCTCACAGGGCAGGATAAAAAATGGTGGCTTCTTTTCTCTTTGTGTGCCTCTCTCTCTGTGTCTGTTTATATAAGACTCCAGTAAGAGGGCAGAGACCCAACTTGAGTCATGCCTCACTGATGTAATCCAATCAAAAGGGCCCTACACCCACAGGAATGGCGTAGTTCAAGAACATAAACTTTTTCTTTTTGGGATTCATAAAATAACTTCAAATTGTCACAGTGACCATGGGAATTACATTTAGCATATTAAATCTATTACACTTTAGTTTGTATTGATTCCAACTTGATTTCACTAGCCTATACTACACAGAATCTACATCCCTCCTTCCTTTCTTTTAAGTTGTTCATGTCAGAAATAATATATTTTAGCACTTTAAATATGTCCTCCCACTGCCTCTGGCCTCCATGGATTCTATTAATAAATTGGATGTTAGTCTTATTAATGATCCTTTATATATGACACATGGCTTCCTTCTTGCTGTTTTTTTGTTTTGTTTTGTTTTGTTTTGTTTTGTTTTGTTTTTGAGGTTCTGGGACTGGGGATTGAACCCAGGACCTCATATGTGGGAAGCTAGCACTCAACCACTGAGCCACATCGGCTCCCCTGAGTTGATTTTTGTTTTTTTGTTTGCTTGCTGTTTGTTTTTTTTTTGTTTTTAGGAGACACCAGGAACCAAACCCAGGACCTCCCATGTGGGACACAGGCGCTCAACTGCTTGAGCCACATTTGTTCCTCCCTCTTGCTGTTTTTAAGATCCTGTCTTTGTCCTTGGTATTGGACAGTTTGATCGTAGTGTATCTCTATTGAATTTTTCACTTCAGTTCCAGAATTTCCATTTGGTTCTTCTTGATCCTTTCTACCTCATTATTGAAATTCTCATTTTGTTCATATATTGTTTTCCTGATTGCCGTCAGTTTTTTGTCCATGTTTTCCTTTAGTTCACTGATCCTATTTATGAGAGTTATTCTAAGACCTTTGATTAGTAAGTCCAGAGACTGGGCTTCTTCCAGAATATTTTCTATTGAATTCTTTTTCTCCTATGACTGGGCCATAGTTTCCTGTCTCTTTGTAAGTTTTGTAACTTTTTTAAGAATTGGGCTTTCTGAGCATTATGATGTGGTCACTCTGGAAATCTAGTTCTCCCACTCTTTAGACTACCAGACTAAGAACAAGAAGGCAAAAAATAAAACAAGGAAAGAGAAAGAAAAAAAGGGAAAAAATACTACCAGATAGAGAAATCTCACACACACATGCATGCAAAATAACAAAGTGCACTGCCTCTCCAGATCCAGTCCCCTACATGCTGTGAGAAGCCAATAGCGGCTGCTTTCGAGGTCAAAACTTAGGCAAGCATCCCTGCTCACCCATTCCCAAAATATAAGACAGAGAAAGGAAAAACCAACCAACACAAAGAGGGAGAGAGAGAGAGAAAGAAGGTGGAAAGGTGGGAAGGAAGGGAAAGAAGGGAAGGAAGGGAAGGAAGTGCACTGGTTCTCTACGTCCCTGTAGATACTGGCGGAAGGCCAGAAGGCACTGCTTCTGAGAAAAACTGAGGCTAGCATCTGTACTGGGCCCTCAGGGATCCACCAGACTAACCAATACAAGAAAGAGAAAGAAGAAACCCAACCAATGAAAAAATGCACTGGGTCTTTAAGTCCTGATAGATGCTGGTGTGAGACCAGAAGCTGCTGCAGAGAGGGCCTAAATCAAGGCCCTAGTCTACCTTATTCCCTCAGGGATCTGTCAGACCAGAAAACACCCACATGCATAAGGCAGGACAAAAAAAAAAAAAAAATCAAAACAAACCTTACTCATTATGTCCAGGTGGGAGGCTGGTGGGCTGCTGGAAGCGCTGCTGCCCAGAGGGCTGAAACTGAGTCCAGCCACCACACTGACCTCTCAGGGATTCCCCAGACTGACCTCAACCTCTATCCTACTGTTGGAGGAAGAGGTTCCCTCTGTCAGCCCTGGCCCCAGTCAGCCATTCCCAGGCTATGTTGCCACAGCCACAGCCATTTCCCCAGCCACTACCACAGGGCTATTCAGTAGGGCCTGGTCACTGGCTCATGTTTTCACTTACAAAAGCTGAACTCTCAGCAGCCTCTCAGTTCCTCTGACACAGACCTGTGGTTGTTCTAAATGTCCATTATGGTTCTAGGGTTACCACTTAGTTAATTCCAGTTAATTACAACTCTTTTATTTTTCTAGTGGAGGAAGCAATTTGTAAAGCTTCCTACTTCTCACCATTTTGCACTTGCACTCTCTCCTACCACTTTTTTTTTTAATTGACTTTATTTTTTCTTTTTGGTGTACAGTTCTGAGTTTCCCCCTCCCCCTCCCTGCTTGCTGTCTGTGTCCATTCGCTGGATGGTCTTCTGTGTCTGTTTCTTGCCTTCTCTTCCCATTTTTCTCCTCCAGGCTTCACTGGGATTCAATCCTAGGGACTCGGATGTGGGAGAGAGGCACCTTGTCACTTGCGCCACCTCAGTTCCTGGCTTCTGGTACATCTCGCCTTGGCTCTCCCCTGTGTCTCTCTTCTGTTGCATTATCATCTTGCTGCGTGGCTCAGCAGGCCTGGATCACCAGGCGTCCACACAGGCCTGTGACTCACCTGCTTGCCTTTTTTTTTTTTTTTTTACTGGGAGGTCTCGGTGATCGAATATGGGTCCTTCCATATGGTAGATGGATGCCCAACCACTTGAGCCACATCTGCTTCCTATCCCCTACCACTTTTAAGATGACTTTTTCTTGATTTGGCACTTTCCTTGTTACTTCAGTCCTTTAACAGTTTTCTGGAGCTTTAAGATGTTTCTGCCGGTTCTTGCTGGTTTTTCAAATCTTCTATGGGTGACGCAGCCCTGAAGCTTCTCACTCCACCATCGTGATTGAGGCACAGCCACCCCAATTAATATGTTTTTAAAGTAGCATAACTGAGCAGGTGGCTTTGACCAAAAAGAGGACTATCCCACCCTTTTCTTAAAGGCAAGATCTGTGCAGATATAGCAAACATGGTAGGATGGAAAGTAGATAGAAGATCCAGTCATTTTGGCCTCAATTTTCTCAATACCTAGGTCACCTGGTGTATTAGTCAGCCAAAGGGGTGTTGATGTAAAATACCAGAAATCGGTTGGTCTTTATAAAGGGTATTTATTTGGGGTAGAAGCTTACAGTTACCAGGCCATAAAGCATAAGTTTCTTCCTTCACCAAAGTCTGTTGCCACGTGTTGGAGCAAGACAGCTGCCGACGTTTTCCAGGGTTCAGGCTTCTGGGGTTCCTCTCTACCCAGGGCTCCGTTTCTCTCTGGGATTAGCTCCTGTTTCCTCCTTCACAAGGTCAGCTGTAAACTATGAGGTTCTCTAGGCTTTGCCTCTCTCCACAAGGCCAGTTGTGAACTGTCAGGTGAATGGCTCGTTTTCCTGGGTCTTCTCTCCTTCCTCATCATAACTCCATCAAAACTACTCCAACTCTGTCCTTTGCCATGTCTTTTATCTTTGAGACCCCACCCACCAAGGGGCAGGACTCAACACCCTACTGACATCGTCCAATCAAATCCCTAATCATAATTTAATCATGCCCAGATGAACAGACCAGTTTACAAGCATAATCCAATATCTATTTTAGGAATTCATCACTATACCAAACTGCCAAACTGCTACACCTGGTGAGAGTGCAGGGGAATGAGTGTTGGGAGGGTAGGGAGTTTAAGGAATGTGTCAAGATTTGGAATAATTTTTAAGAGGCATGGCAGAAGAAGAATACTGAAGATAAGTAGAAAGTACTGTATGGTGTGGAGGTCACAAATGCCAATACCCTCAGAGCTGGGCCAGGAGGTGAAGGTATGAGAATGGCCAGGAGGGCTCTCCAGCAAACTGGGAAGGGTAGGATTATCCAGAGTGGCTCCTGGTGATTCCACCACAGTGCAGTGTCGCCATGGTTCCAAGAGAAGACAGAAATAGTGTTTTAAATGAAATCATCCTAATTTAATCTAAAAAAAAAAATCTAGTTAAATTTTGTTTCAAACGCTATTCAGGCCAAACAAAACCTGAGAGCCCGTAGCTGTATATGCGCGTGTGTGTGTGCGTGCACACGTTTATCACGGCAGACCTCAGGGGTATGTGCAAGGAACTGCGGCAGGGCTGGGTCAGCCGGGGAAATCCACCAGTTACCCAGCTGCATCCACTTCAGAAGCGGAAGCATCAAAAGGAAAACTCAATGCCCAGACACCAAGCTGGAAGGAGGCTCCTCAGCACAGACCGCGAGGAGCCAAAACACTGCAGGCGCAGGCGGGAAAGGCTAGGGCCTCCTCCCCGACGCCCCGCTGCATCCTGGGAAAGGGGGGCGGGGAGAAGCTGATGAAGAGCTGCGCTAGGGTTAGGTTTGGCCTGCTGGAGCAGTGGGAGGACAAATGAGCAATGGAGTTGAGGGAATGGCTAACAGAATGATTCCACTTATCCACGGACAGACTAAAGCCACACTTGGGGTACCAGCAATGCTTGGACTCCCCCAAATTTTTAAAAGAATATTCTACCCTTCCCCCGCCCCCACCTCCCCCCAAAAGGAAGCAAAAATCAGAAATTGGGCTTCCTTACACATTTTAAATTACATCTAGGAACAAGGGCACCATCTTTTTCAACCCCTAGCATAACTAATCTGGCCCTGATTTCTAGTAAGTAACCAGAGGAGCTAAGGAACAGACAGCACTGACAGAGGGGAAGAAAAAGAAGGAATCAAGGGGCCGAGTTCTCTGTAGGGTCAGAAGGTTGGGTGGCAGGAGGAGGATGTTGGGAAACCCCGAGGCCAGGCTTGGGACGGGGCCATGGAGGTCGGTCACTAAGTGGAGCCAAAGGGAAGGTTATAAAAAAAAGGTCAGCTTGGGTAAAGCAAGCTGTAGGGTGTGAGTCAGATGCCACAGTCTTCAGTGAAAGGGAGGGAACCTCTGGGTGCCGAGCAGGTGCTGATGCTTCAGCGAGTTGCCATCAGTTAACTGAAGGAAGCCCAGTAGCCACACGTTTCCATAATTGGACCTTCACCTCATGTGCTGCCCAGGAGTAATATTGAGTAATAAGTATTACTAATAAGTATTATTAATAAGTAATAAGTATTAATACTTATATTATTAATAAGTAATAAGTATTATTACTAAGTTTATTAATAAGTATTATTGAGTAATAAGCTTACTGAGGATACTAATGTTACTTTTAAATGGGGTAAACCTTTGTAAAGCATGCTAATACACATTGATTAATTTTCTTAGGTCTGTCAGATTTTAGCAAAATTAGGATCTCCTTATTTGTGATTAACTTTTTACTGCATTACTTACTTTGTTTCCTATTAAGCACACACATAAATTTCTCCTTGCTAATTTTTCAGTTGACAAAAGGAAACCTCTTTTTTTTTATTAGAGTAGTTGGAGGCTTGCAGGAAAAATAATGCAGTAAGTACAGAGTCCCCTATTACTCCTTCCCCCCACACACAGAGCTTAATCTTTTGAAAATTTTGTGTTTAAGCAGTTGAAGGTGGAAACAAGTTGCCAGGGGAACCTATTCTGTGCATTTTTACTTGACATTCAAAGTGAGGTTGCCAAGAAGGCTTTTTATTCAATATAAATGACTTTTTAAAATGTCTCTAAAGAAAATGACAGGAATGTTTTGTTTTGTTTTTTTTAACTTGTTTTAATTTTCCCTATGCCAGACTAGGTATCCCTGAGAGAAAACAGACCTTCCCAGGGAATCCAGATTCAGTGCCAACGATATCCAATCCTGAGTAAATTAACTTTTTTTTCCACTAAGGTGAGTAGAAAACAGACTAAGAGAAGCCATGTTGATTCCTAGTTAATCTTTGGTTTTACAAGTTAGGCTGTCTTTTTTCCTTAATGATTTAAGCATCTGATAGTACACTTTCCTGTCAAATAAGCGAAAAGTCTGGCTTAATTCTATTTTGAAGTTTGTAACTAAATATTTATATATGGTCTGAAGAAAGAGGGAAAAGTCAAACTGGTTGTGGTAGAATGCCTTTCTGCACACATCATGAGAAAAAGGTTGAAAATGGTGATATAATCACCACCATATTAAATGCTCAGGTCTGACTAGTTAAGAAGGTTCTTTTTGTTTTCCTGAAAATGTCCACTTAATTTTCTCTAATTTTTACCTTACTTTGCTAATTGAGACTTCTGCAAATCTGAGACTACATTGGATCCAGTCTAGTAATTTCTAGGGTTGGCAAAATCCTTCTGAAAAGGAAAACAAGTTATTTGATGTTCTTGATTTAATGGAGTAAGTGCTCAATTAGCCATGTAGATTGAGAGGGGAAATGGGGGGGGTGGATTTAGGAAGAGAGGAAACACAGATAATATAGAAATGCTTTTTTTTTTTTTAAGTAAAATGTTGTTTATTGTTTTTGTTTGTTTTTTAATTTATTTATTTTCTATTGTGGGTAAAAATAAAAATTTTCACAATACATACCAATATTTGTAAAATGAGATATAAATATATATGCATATATGTGCATTTGCTTATAAAAATATTATTTATATATATATAAATATATTTTAAGAGGTGCTTAGATTACCCAAAATATTACACGGAACCCACTGGGATTCCCACGTTGCCCACCTCCCACACCTCCCACCACATCCTTAGAAATGCTTTTTATTTACTTTGGACTCTTGCCCCGCATTTACATACATAGATATCATATAGTATTCTGCCATAAGTGCAAGTTGCTGACTGGGTCTGGATAGAAATATGGCCAGGCTGCTTTCCTACCTCCTTGAAACTTCAGAAATGGCAGGGAGGGGTGAGTGGTGATTTGGAGACCCTCAGGTAAAGTTCTGAGAACTACTAGGGTCTCATGAGCAGGGAGGGTTCTATTATACTTTTAACCAGGTGTATTATTTTCCTATTGTGGCTGTAACAGACCACCACAATCTCAGTGGCTTAAAAGAAAACAACACGTTTTTTATCTTACAGTTCAGGAGGTCAGAGTATAAACAGTCTTACAAGCTAAAATCTGAGGTAGCAGAGATGATTTCCTCATGGATGATGCTCTGGGAGAGAAGCCATTTTCTTGCCTCTCCAGCTTCTAGAGGCCACCTGCAGTCCTTGGCTAGTGGCCCCTTCTTCCTTCTTCTAACCATGTCATTCCCACCTCTGCTCCTCTTTCTGATTTTAACCCTCTCATCTCCTCCTTAGTAGGACCCTTGTGGTTACACTGGGCCCACCCAGATAATCCAGGATAATCTTCCCTTGTCAAGATCCTTAATTTACTCACATCGGCCAAGTCCCTTTTGCCATGACAGACAATGTATCCCCAGGTCTCAGGGACTGGGACCTGGACATCATTCAGTCGACCACACAGGGCTGGCCATGTTTTCTCACACCTGGGGCACGTCTTCATCACCACAGAGAGTTTAACCTGGCCAAGGTCCCTGAGAGGTCCAGTCCTCAGCAAAACCCCATGGTCAGTACACCTTCTGCCAGACACTTCAGTTACTGCTGCTACTCTCATTCATTCAAGCAGCCAGGACATAGGCGAGCACCTATGGAAAAGAGATTTCAAGTCTGCAAAGAACCCACAAAAACTGTCCACCCAAATGTAACAGATATGATGAATAAGTATGAATTGTGATATACTCAAAAGACACTTTTATTTTTGCCTCCCACTGCCTTTTTAAAATTTATCCTCGGGAAGCGACTGTGGCTCAATCAGTAGGGCTCCCGTTTACCATATGGGAGGCCCCGGGTTCAGTTCCCGGGGCCTCCTGGTGAGGGCAGGCCCGCCCGCGCGGCGTGGTTGGCTGACCCGGCGAGCACAAGCAGCAAGGGGGGGGTAAATGAATAAATAAATAAAATCTTTAAAAAAAAAAAAAATTTGTCCAGGGAGGGGAGTAATCCTGTTCCTGCTTCCATGAGTGTGTCTCAATGGAACACTGTTAGCATTTAAAACAGGGCAATTCTTGGGATACTAGGCTATGTAGCATCCCAGATCCTAGCCCTCTAAATGCCAATAGCACCCTCCCCACCAATCTTTGTGACAATTAAAACACATCCCATGCATTCCCTGATGATTCCTAGGGAGGTGGTATTGAAAAGTGCTGCCTGCAATGGCAAAGAAGATATTATATCAATTCTCAGGGACAACAATAGGAGGGTATAAGGGGGTATGGGATTTTTTCTTTCGGCATAATGAAATGTTCTAAAATTGAGGTGATGACAGCACAACTCTGATGAAAATGAGAGCCACTAAATGCACACTTTGACTGGACTGTACAAAGCATGGGACCATATAACACAGGGAATCCAGTGGTAGATGATGGACTGCAGTTAACAGAATAAATATGAGAACTATAACATATATAATACTGGGACGCGGATGTGGCTCAAATGGTTGGGCGTCCGTCTGCCATATGGTGGGACCTGGGTTCGATCCCCGGGACCTCCCGGTAAAATAAAAAATATATATATAGAAGGCGCATGGGCTGCCAGGCTCTGTGTGCCGGTGAGCTGCCAGGCCCCGGGAGCCATGCAGCAAGATGATGACATAACAGGAGAGAGACGCAGGGGAGAGACAAGACAAGATGCTTCGAAAGCTCTGAAAAACCAGGAACCGAGGTGGCGCAGGTGGCAGAACACCTCTCTCCTACATCGGAGGTCTCCAGGATCGAATCCTGTTGAAGACTGGAGGAGGAGGATGAGAAGAGATGGCAGGAAACAGACAAAGAGAATTGCCCAGCGAATGGACACAAAACAGCAAATGGGGAAAGGCAGGTTTAAAATGGATAAAGTAAATAAATAAACCTTAAAAAATATATATATCTATATATCTATATATGTAATACTAACAAAGGGTGTTAATAACTGGGTGGGTTGGGGGGGGTGGAATACACCAAATGTAAGATATGGGCTATAGTATTTTGACGATGCTCTTTCATAGTTTGTAACAAATGTTATACAAAAATACAAAGTGTATTGTTTGTAACAAATGTTTGTAACAAATGTTTCACAGCAACACAAGGTGTTGGGGGTGGGGTGATGTACGGGAGCCCTGTAAGGTGATATGCATGCTTGTTTTTTAAGTTCACAACTTTTACTGTACACTTATAGTTTGTGTATGTTCATGTATGAGTGATATGCTTCAATAAAATTTTATATATAAAAAAAAATACTGCCCCCTGCCCAAAACTTGGGCAGGCTCAGACTTCTCTCTCAGAGCCTCAGGGAGTAATCATTTTATGGTTTCTTTAGACCATAAACATAGTCTCTATTCAGTAATTAGAATGCCTAGTACAATGTAAAACTCAAAACTCATGGATTTAGGGTTGCAGCTGGGGAAAATCTACAGTCAGGGAAAGGAGTTGTGGTCAACTTCTTCCTTACCCCCGAGAGTCCCCCAGCTTGCTAACTTGAGTGGGAAAGGACAGGGGAGGGGGCTAAAGAAGTATCCAAGCTGCTTGCTGATGGCTTGGTTACAATGGACTCTTCCTTTCATGGATGTTTTTGTGAGTTTTTTGGAGAATCCTATCTCTGGCAACTCTCAGGAGTGTGTCATGCATTCCACTGTCAAGGTCATATCCCTCACCCCCGGGTCCCTGGTAGGCGCCCTCACAGGCTCACTTCCCTCCAGGAAAAGGTGGTTCAGAATCACACAATTGGTTCTTCCTCCTGCGTATGGTGGTCTAGAGCCTCGCTTTGGAATGTCACATCGATTGCATCTTGGTACCTAGTTGAAACTTTCATTTTAACATCCTATTGTGGTCAAGAATTCAGAGAATAATTTCAAAACAAATAACTAAGAGCTGATTGTTTCATGGCTAAGAATCTTTAGGTCTCCAAGCTTCCTCACCATTGAAAGTATACACTACAACTCATTTTCATAAAATCCAATACCTTTTCAGGCTGAATTTTGAAGATAGTACTTGAAATATCCTTTTGTCTGGAAGGGTTTTTAGGGGGTTCCCCCCCCCCCCCCCCCCCATTAAAAATCCGTTCTTCTCTTTTCTATTAACTTTTTTGTGGTTTTTTTTTTAAATTACTCTAAAGTTTGCACTCTTTTATATATATATATATATTGTTTTTAATTTCTCCCCACCCCCTTGTTGTTTGCACTTCCTATGTCTGTCTTCCTCGTTTCTTTAGGAGGCGGGAGCCAAACCTAGGACCTCTGATATGGGAGGGAGGCGCCTAATCACTTGAGCCACCTCCATTCCCGGCTTTGTTGTGTCTCTCATTGTGTTTTTTTCTTGTGTCTCTTGTTGCATCATCTGGTTGTGCCAGCTTGCCGTGCCTGCCCGTCGCGTCAGCTCGCTGTCTTGCTAGTCCTCTTTAGGAGGCACTGGGAACCTCCACTCCCTACTTTGTTGTCTCTCTCTTTATGTTTTTCTTCTTGTGTTTCTTGTTGCATAAGCTTGCCGCACCTGCCCACCGCACCAGCTCGCTGTCTTCTTTAGGAGGCACTGGGAACTGAACCAGGGACCTCCCATGTGGTAGGCGGGAGCTCAGTCGCTTGAGCCACATCCACATCCCTTTCCTAATTCTTAAGGCTCTTTATCCTGCTGCATTATATTCCAGTCCCTTCATACTTGGGGTTTGGAGACCCACAGATAATGTCTTGTCTTTGTTTTTTGGTTTTTTGTTTTGTTTCTTTGTGTTTTTTCTAAGGTACTAGAGCCAGGGATTGAAACAGGGACCTGGTATGTGGGAAGCCAACGCTTTACCACTGAGCCACATCAGCTTCTCTGAATTGGTTTTTCCATTTGTTTGCTTGTTGTTTTTTGTTTGTTTGTTTTTAAGGAGGCACCGGAAACTGAATCCAGGACCTCCCATGTGGGAAGCAGGCGCTCAACTGCTTGAGCCACATCTGCTGCCCTATTCTCTTTTTACTTTAGTAATATCTGGAACACAGAGGAGAGACTGATGGACTGACTCAAATATAATGAAAATATAATGACCTATTTCACAATAACAGCTACCACATGCAGCAATTCACAGCTTACAGAGTGTCTGCACATATATTCTCTTATTTGACCCTTATGTCAGTGGAGGCAAGTCCTGTTTTACAGATGAAGTAAAACTCAAGTGGAAAAGGAAGGGGAACTAATGTTTAGAGAATGCTACTCTATGCTGGGTAAGTTTTTGTATACTAATTATTTCATTTAATGCTCATAGTGAATATATAAGGAGGTGTTATTATCACCCCTAGGAACTAAGGCTCAGAAAGTTGACTAATTTGCCCAAAGTCACACAGCCAGTAAGAATAGACTCAAGATGCATGCTTGTTCTTTGCTCTGCCATAAATTTAGTCTCCTCTCTTAAACTGGAACTTATAAGACCGAGTTTAATAATGAATTTGTGAAGCTGATACTAATCTTATACAGGGAAAAAGGTTTGGGGGTGTTTTTGCCGATCTGTTTCATTGAATTTTAATGTCAGCATTATGCCAGATGGCCTAAAAGAGAATGCTTTTATGGTTCCCAATTTTGGCATTTAATGGTGAGTGAAAAGGAACATGGATTTGAGGAAATAGTAATGCAAGTCATCACCTGTCTATAAAATGAGTACTTTGGGACCAATCAAGCCAAGGTAAACACTGAATCGTTTCAAGTGAGACAAGCACCATCTCGTTTCTATATTGCTCATTAGGAGCCCAGAGCACAAAGCTCAGGGGACTGATGATATAAGGTTAAATTCTGGAGAACTCCTGTAAACAGTTCCAGAGACCTCCCTTTGCTTTGTCAACAGCACATTGAACATTTTCCTTAGTCCAAGAGGCCCCTTCTTTTGTTGACCTCCTGTCAGGCAGGGCCTTCTACCCCTGATTTCTCTCTTTACCTTTAATTTTAGGAAAGCCCTTTTGTTGCAGAGTTATGTTCTGCCCTAAGTCCTCAGGCTTTCCTGGGCCCTTTCTTCTCTGAAGTTTTATAGCACCTGTTGATTCTTCTATGCAGTGCAGCACTTCATGCTGTGTTGTAAGAAGTAAGGATCTTTATCTAGGTAGTCAGGTGCTGCAAGGATGCGTGACACCAGAGATGTAGGAAAGAAAAGTTTATTATCCCTCACAGGTCCCAAAACAGAGAGGAGCCATATGCCTTTCAGGGCCACCTGGGGACAAACATCAGGAATGTCACTCAACCAAGCAGGCCGGGAGCAAAAGGTTAGAGTGGACCTGGGGACCATGCCATTATAATGTTACCTTGATGGAGCCATCGCGGTTGGTGAGAAAAGAGTGGGAATTGGGTAATTTGTATTTAGCTTTCACAGAGGAGTGGGCTCAGGTAGGACGTGGGTAGGAGAAAAAGAAGCTGTTGATCTTGTGTAAGCAGGTGTCAAGGACGGTCACCGAGGGACCTAACCACAGGCTCTGAGGTGCTGGGGCAGCATGACAGTATGAAAATCCCCTATTTTATTTTACTTCACCACAGTAATGTACCGTATTTTTTTGTTGCATTTGTGTACATTTAAGCATTGTTACTATCAAGGCTTTATACATCATTGAGTTATGGCAAAGAACTGTGTAATGCAAATTCAGAAGATGATATTTTCCTGGATGCAGGAGATTCTTAAGAAAAAAAAAGAGTAAAAATATTCGGCTGTGGTGAGCGGCACCCAAAGTAGGCAACGAGGGCTAGCACTGTGCGGAGGACCCTATCTAAGAGGCGGAGGTGGTTATTCTAAGCAGATAAGGGAGAGAATTCTTTAAAGTTACATGGAAGTCTCAAATCTGAACAATTTCCAGAAAGAAACTGTTCTTCTCTGTTTTCTATAACCTCATTTCAACGCAATTTTATGGAGTCAATAACTCTACAGCTGGTTAGTATGATCATAATGGACTTCTTGCCTTTCAGAACAATCAAAGATAGAGTAAAGCTCCCTGGGATCATGGTGAGGACTTAGTCCACAGCGCTTACCATCAAAGTGGACAGAGCTCCGAGAGCGGGCTGACAGGAAGCAGATCTGTGCTGTCCAGGGATGACAGCCTGGTGAGGCTCTTTCAGGTGGTGAGGGAAAAAAGGCACAGGTGTTCTGGCTTCAATGATGGGGCTTTATTAACTCAGAAAAGTAAAAACTCCAAGTCTGGCATATAGCTAACACCTCAGGCTCTGAGGTCAAATGGATCAATTCAAATACTGATTTTCCCATTCCTGAGATATATGAAAATTATTTAACCTCCCTCGGATTTCATGTTGTCATCTGTAAAATGGGAATAATATCTAATTTATAAAATTGCTTGAGGTGAAATGAAATAATGCTGTAAGGCTGGTAAAGTACTTAATATAGTGGCCAGTACTCAAAAAAATGTTAATTCTTTCATCAAAAAACACCATTAAAAAAAAAAAAAACACCATTAAGCAAATGAATAGGCAAGCCACAGACTAGAAAAAAATATTTACAACATATTTATTTATCTGAAAAAGGGTCCATATCCAGAATATATAAAGAACTGTTAAAAAAAAATAACAATAAAACGACGAATCACCCAATTGTTTAAAAATGGGCAGAAATTTGAACTGCAGATGCTAAACTGTTATGCAATTTCATGTACCACTACAAGTGTTTGGATTCAGGTTTGTTTTTGACAGACTTCTTCCCATGTCTTATATCTCTAATTGAAAACAAGACAAAGATAACAACACAACAATATGGCTGGAGATCATATTGGGTGGAGACCATATGAGATGGACTGCTCATTGCTGGTTATGATGATAGGGACCTTTCCACCTACTAACTGTTTTGACCACAGAGCTATGTCCATTGAAGCCCATGCTCTTTCAGTTCATACTTACTTGGAGAGACATATGTCTGAGGTTATGGAGTACAATTTGAATGAACTGGTTAAAGATGGTCTGTGTGCCTTAGGAGAGATACTTCCTGCAAAGCAGGACTTAACTACAAAGAATGTTTCCATTAGAATTGTTAGTAAAGACTTGGAGTTCATGATCTATGATGATGTGTCTCCATTCCTGGAATGTCTTGAAGAAAGACCACAGAGAAAGGAACTTCCCACTCAACCTTCTGATGAAGCTGCAGAAAAAAACTGAGAACCAATGGAATGTTGTGATAAACCAGTCTGTATGTGTATTATAAAATATATAAAAATGCAGGAACACATACCTGAAGGACAATGCTCTATACTTTGAACCAAAAGATACAGAGTGGTAGGATGGTATGTTTTAGAAATTAGTCCAGAAATGAGTTTTTTCCAAGTAACCTAGCTGAAACCATATAATGGGGTCCTTTTTTAAAAGAGAGTCTATATAAACATTTTCTAGAAAGTATAGAGTATCCTTACTACTGTTTTAAGATGAAGAACCTGGTGTCTTTGTGGCTTTAAAGACAACAGAGAAATAAAATTGTTTCACCTGCAGAAAAAAAAAAAAAACTTGGACAGATACCTCATAAAAGAAAATATACAAATAAGCCTATGAAAAGATGCTCAACATCATTAGTCATAAGGGAAATGCATAGTAAAGCAACAATGAGATACCATTTCACATCTTTCTTAGTTTTCTAGGGCTGCTTATAAGCAATACCACACAATGGGTTGGCTTAAACCAAAAGAATCTTTTGGCTCATGGTTTGGAGGCCAGAAGTCCAAATCAAGATGTCAGCAAGGCCATGCTTTCTCCCAGAGTTGGTAGCGTTCTGGTGATGGCAGGCCTCTGTCACATGGCCATCTTTCTCCTTCTGCCTTCCTCTGACTTCAGGCTTCTACTTGTGGTTTTCTCTCACTGCATCCAAATTTCCTCTCTTTCTAAGGTGTCCAGTCATACAGATTAAAACCCACTGTGTTTCAATTTGTCCTCTGTGCTGGTTTGAGTCTTTCATGGACCCCAGAAAATCCTGTTCCAAAAGCAAACCTATTCTTGTGTCTGTAAACCTATTGTAGGTGGGATCTTTTTATTAGAAGGCTTCAGTTAAGGGCCTTTGATTAGATTACAGGACCCAGGGTAGGTCTTAATCCTTTTACTGGAGTCCTTTATAAACAGAGGAAAAAACACAGAAAAAAGTTCAGAGACAGAGAAACCCCAAAAGTCTAAGAGAGGTCCCAGAGGCCAGAGGCTGGAATCAGCAAGGTATGGAAAGAGGCCCCCGAGAGGCTGAAAAAGAGACAAGGCCCAGAGGAGAGGGAAGAGCCGAAACATATGCCTGATCTCTCACAGATGCGCTCAGGGAGAAAGAAAGCCTGGAGGAGAAGGCAGAGACTGGCAGAGCCACCATTATTCTTTGCCATGTGTCTGATCACCCACAGCTGAGCTTGGAGATAAAACATCTTTAGATGATACTGTCATCTGCCTCATCACTCATAGCTGCAACTGAGTGAGACAGCATCTCTTGATGATGCCTTGATTTGGACTGCCTCAGAACTGTAAGGTTTTTAACTCATAAAAGCCAACCCATTTCCAGTATGTTGCTTGCAGCAGCTTTTAGCAAAATAAAACAGCCTCATCTAAAAAGGATCTACAAAGATCCTATTCATAAATGAGTACATACCTTAACTAATTATAACATCTTCAAAGATCATATTTACAGATGGGTTCACACCCACAGGAACACAGATTAAGATCTGAACATGTCTTCTTTTGTGAGGGACATAATTCAATCCCCAACAACATACAATGGAATGACTAAATTAAAAAAGACTGACAATACCAAATGTTGGAAATGATATAGAACAATTACAACTCTTATACATGGCTTGTAGGAGTGTAAAATAGTACAATCACTCTTTTTCAAGGAAAAGAGTCTTGAAATTTCTCATAAACTTTAACAGACATCAACCCCATGAGCCAGAAATCCCACTCCTTGGTATTTATCCTAGAAAAGCAAAACATATATCTCCAAAAAGACTGGTACATGAATATTTGTAGCAGCCTTATTCTTAACAACCCCAAGATGGAAACAATCCAAATGACTATCAGCAGAAGAAAGGATAAGCAAATTGTAGCACATTCCTATAATGGAATACTACTCAGCAATAAAAAGAAACAACTATTGCCCTGCCCCAATCAAGATGGCAAAGTGTGGTACTTCAGGGCTCCATTCCCCCTACAGAGCTTTGAACAACCAGAAAAAACTGGCAGAAACATCTTTCTCCAATCTCCAGAAAACAAAGTACTGCAGTATCAGAGTGAGTTCTGAACAAATTAAAAGTGGCCTCTTAGCATCATGGATGGCCCCTTGCCCACACCTCACTAACTTGGTGCAGAGCCAGCCTGCACTCCCAGTGTATGCATCCCTGGTCCTAGTTCTGGACGAAGTAGAGTAACCCTTGTGCACATACTGGGAGCATGTATGTCTGACTCAGTCTATCTGATGATGGTCTGGGGGACTCACCATCCTAGAGCTTGCCCTGCATGTAGAAGGGCAACATTCTATTCTCCCAATAGAATTCTTTGGGAGAGTAGATAATTCATGCTGCCTGGGACAAGGGATTGCAGGCTGTAGGACATACAGAGCAGTGCCTAGAATTGTGAGAAAACTGTTTCCTAGGAAAGAGGTAGCATTCATATCTATGTAAATAAGAGAATGCCTGCCATACATGCATGCTCAAAACAAGACACATGTACATAAATAATCAGGGAGGACTTTCCACTTTGCATTGAGGTATTCTCTAAATTCATTGTATGGATAAACCCTTAATGAGGGCACTCCCATAGGTCAATCCACAATGACTGGGAAAGATGTTTTCCTTTTTTTTGTTTGTTTGCTCCTGGCATTCAAGGAAAGTTCTGTCATAATGCTAGCTGGATACAAGCTTAAGGAACAGATGCCTCAGAGTCTAAATTCCAGCTATAACACATTAAAATACCAAAATGTCTAGGTTTCAACAAAAGATTACAAGACATACAAAGCACAGGAAGTGGTGGCCCAGGCAAAGAGAATAAAACAGCATTAGAAATCATCAGTGGAGAGGAACCATACTTGGGATATATCAGACAAAGAATTGTGTTTTAAATGGTCCTAACTATGCTCAAAGGGCTAAAAGAAAGCATGGACAAAGAATCACAAGAAACCAGGAAAATGATAGGTGAACACAAAGAGAATATCAATAGAGAGATGGATATTATGAAAAGGAACCAAACCACTGAAGATCACAGTAACAGAAATTAATTCAACAGCAGATAGGAGCAGGTAGAAGAAAGAATCAGAGAATTTGAATATAATACACTTGAAATCCTCTGGTCTGAAGAGCAGAAAGAAGGAATGAAGAAAAGTGAACAGAGCCTGAGAAACCTGTGGGAGACCATCAAGAATATCAATATACACATTGTAGGAATCCCAGAAGAAGAAAGAGAGAAAGGGGCAGAAAGAATATTCAAAGAAATAATGGCTGACAATCTCCCAAATTTAATGAAAGATTTGATTACACACATCCAAGACACTCAATGAATCCAAACAGGGTAAACCCAAATAGACTTACACCACAACATACTATAATCATACTGTCAAATGCCAAAGATAAAGGGAGAATTTTGAAATCCACAAGAGAGAAGCAACATGGTACATACAAGCATTCCTCAATAAGATTAAATGCTGATTTCTCATTAGAAACCATGGAGGCAAGAAAGCAGTGGGATGACATATTTAAAGTGATGAAAGCAAAAAAACTGCCAACCAAGAACTCTATATCTGGCAAAACTGTCTTTCAAAACTTAGACAGAAATTAAGATATTCCCAGATAAACAAAAGCTGAGGGAATTCATCACCACTAGACCAGCCCTCCAAGAACTGTTAAAGAGAGTTCTGGGGAGCAGATGTGGCTCAAGCAGTTGGGTGCCTGCCTCCCACATGGGAGGTCCTGGGTTTGTTTCCCATGCCTCCTAAAGAAGACAAGCAGATGCAATGAGCTGACTCAATGAGCTGATGCTACAAGCTGACCAACGAGCAGACACAACAAGCAGATACAATGAGCAGGGAGCAGATGTGGCTCAAGCAGTTGGGCACCCACCTCCCACAAGGGAGGTCCAGGTTTGGTTCCTGTAGCCTCCTAAAGAAGACAAGTAGACAATGAGCAGACTCAACAAACAGACACAGCAAACAGACAGCAAGCAGACAGATGAGGGAGCCATCTCGGGGAGGGGGTGGAGAGAGTTCTGCAGTTTGAAAGGAAAGAACAATATGCAGTAGATCAAAGCTGCAAGAAGAAATTAAAGATCTCTGGTAAGGGTAATGACTGGAGTAAATATAAACACCAGTACTATTGTATTTTTTTAGTTTGTAACTTCATTTTTTACTTCATACAGGATACAAAAGACAAATGCATAATATATAATGAGAAATTAGTGGTTTTGGACTCTTATAAATATGCAATTTGTGACAAGAAGTACATGAAGGGGGATACAGGGGTATAGGAACATGGTTTGTGTAGACCATTGAAGTTTAACTGGTAACAAAGCAAATGAGATTGTTACAGATTTAGAATGTTAGATTTAAGCCCCATGGTAGCTACAAAGAAAATATTGGAGAATAGACAAGTTCATAGAGACAGAAAGAGTACATACAGGTCACCAAGGGTGGGGGCATGGGCAATAGAGAATAATGGAAAGTGGGTATAGGGTTTCTGTTTGGGAGACGGGAAAGTTTTAGTGATGGAATGTGGTGAGGGGACCACAACATCATGAATGTGACTAATCCCGCTGAATATTATGCTTTAGATGGAAATGTTTATGTTGGATATATGTTCCCACAATTTTTTTAAAAAAAGAACAACTAAAGAGATAATGATACACGAAGGCAGTACATGGTCCTGAATGAGATCTAACAAGGGAAGAGAGAAGACTCAAAAGGCCATTATTGAAACATGAAAAATTGGCATATAGACTATAAGCTTTATATCAATATTAAATTTCTGGAATTTGATAACTGCACTTAAAGTGGGTACATAAGTGAATATCCTTGTTCTCAGGAAATGCACATGGCAGTATTAAGGGTTCAAGGAGCGTGGTGTATGCATCTTATACTCAAGTGTTCAGAAAATGGATTGATAAATACATAGACACAGATAGATACATAAATAGATGGATAGATAGATCAATGCATTGCTAGCATAATGGATAGATAGAGAAAATGATACAGCAAATGTGGCAAAATGTTAAAAATTTGTGGTTGGGTATCTGGGGGGATAGAGATATGTTGGATTTCTCTCTATGTGGTTTGTATTATTTTATAACTGTCATTTTAGTTTGGAAGTATTTCAAATTTAAAAGTTTTTTTAAAAAGTCAAAACTAAAAACATGAATTCTTTTTTTTTTTTTTTAAAGATTTTATTTATTTATTCATTTATCCCCCCCTTGCTGCTTGTGCTGGGTCAGCTAATCACACCGTGCGGCCTGGCCTGCCCTCACCAGGAGGCCCCAGGAACCGAACCCGGGGCCTCCCATATGGTAAACGGGAGCCCTACTGATTGAGCCACAGCCGCTTCCCAAAACATGAATTCTTTAAACGTTTCTGACTCTTCTGGAGTGGACACGTTTCCTCAAAAATGTCCTTAATTATATGCAAATGTGAGTTTTGTGTGGTTTTCTCTTATGCTATCCCTTGATGTAAGCAGGAATAAGTCAGTTCTATGGAAACCAGCATATATGGTCCACCTTCTGGTTTTGTTTTGTTTTTACAGATATATTTTATTTATTTTACTCCCCAGCCCAGTTTTTTGCACTTGCTGTCTGCTCTCTGTGTCTGTTCATTGCGTGCTCTCTCTGTCTGCTCATCTTCTTTTAAGGAGGCACTGGGAACCAAACCCAGGACCTCCTATGTGGGAGGGAGGTGCCCAGTCACTTGAGCCACATCCACTCCCTGCTTGTTGTTTTCTCATTGTATTTCCTCATTGTGTCTCCTTGTTGTGTCGTCTTGTTACGTCATCTTGTTGCATCAGATCACCGCACCAGCCCATTGTGTCAGCTCGCTATCTTGCTCATCTTTAGGAGGCACCAGGAACTGAACCCAGGACCTCCCGTGTGGTAGGCGGGCACCCAACTTCTTGAGCCACATCCTCTTCCCCACTTTCTGGTTTTGATGATCCAGAACTTGATCTAGAGTTTAAACCTAGAATATCTGGAATCTAGACAAATGAACAGACTGCACATCCTTTAAATACTCATTAATAAATTTCCCAGGTGAGCTCTTGATAAAAGGTGGGCAGTAAAGTCTAAGATTCTGCTTTCTGGCTGTCACAAGCTTGGCCTGCAGAAATTCTCTTACTAAGGGGTTAAAGAAGAAAAGGTGTCTGATGCCCAGCAGAGAACCTGGCACATGGTAGATACTAAATGAACGTGTGCTGAAAGCATTCAATTCTAAGGGTAACAATAGTGTATTTTTCTTTTTAAATCTATATAAAGTGTCTGTAAAGTCTGGAAAAATGAAATTTTTTAAAAATAAATTGAATGTGACCTGGTGGCATAATGTATATTTGCTCATGTTTTTGGACTTTATGAATATACTATAATATTAGTTATACAAATCAAGCATTTTTTGGTTCTCTTGGTAAATAGCAAAGTAAACTCAAAAAGTATTATAATCGGGGGCGGATGTGGCTCAAATGGTTGGGCATCCGTCTGCCATATGGAGGGACCTGGGTTCGATCCCTGGGACCTCCCGGTAAAAAAAAATATATATATAGAAGGCGCATGGGCTGCCAGGCTCTGTGTGCCGGTGAGCCGCCAGTCCCTGGGAGCCATGCAGTAAGATGATGACGTAACAGGAGAGAGATGCAGGGGAGAGACAAGATGCTCCGAAAGCTCTGAAAAAACAGGAACCAAGGTGGCGCAGGTGGTAGAACACCTCTCTCCTACATCAGAGGTCCCCAGGATCTAATCCTGGTAAAGACTGGAGAAGAAGGAGGAGAAGAGATGGCAGGAAACAGATACAGAGAATTGCCCAGTGAATGGACACAAAAATAGCAAATGGGGAAGGGGTGGTTTAAAATGGATAAAGTAAATAAATAAATCTTAAAAAAAAAAAAAAAGTATCATAATCTACCTTTTAAATGGCTTGCAAAAATGTACAAAGGTTTGTTAACACTACTTAAGATTCATGCCAGTATTTCCTTCCTTAATGCCAGAAAAAGTAAAAATTTCATAAATGAGTTGCTGACATGATAAAACTGCATAGCACACACATATACACACACACATATTCATCTAAAAACTGATAACATCTACTGAGATGAAAAAGTTTTGGAAATGGATAGTGGGAATGGAATGGCACTGAACTGTACACTTAAAAATGTCTATGAAGCTGCTTATTTGGTTCATGTGCTTATCTTCCAGAAGAAGAAATTTCCTGGAGCAACCAACTAACTTATTTTTGCTTGATCTCAACATTGTTTAACACGGGTACAGAGACCTATGTTTTCCAATTCTCGCTGATTTGCTCATAAAACTTTAAAGCAATTTTGCACAGATTCTACTTTAATCTCCTACCTTCCAATCTATCATAAAACAAGGCTTTGATGTAAGTCATAGCTGTTAGAGACCTTGGGCAATGAGGGCAGGTTGTGACAGAGTGGCTATTGGTTTTTAAATTCCTATGCGGCAACTGCATACTTTTTATGTTTTACTCATTGCTGTCACTCTATTAACTTTATGATCCACTGCATGACACTCCTGGTTGCCTCATTTGTTAAAGAGGAGTAATAAATGTACCGACCTCAGAGCTGTGAGGATTAAATGAGATACATAAGTGTAAAGAGCTTGGAAACAATTATTATTATCATATTATTCCTCTGTTTGCCAACCTGGACACGGCAGAGGTCTGTTACTCCCAGAACAAGTCTTGGCAGGTCCTACTGTGGCACTTGCCCCAGGACTTCTGCCTCCTCACCTCTCTCCTTTGGTGACCAGTTTCACGGATATGGCCATACTAGTTATTTAAAATATGGAGAAACTTCCATCCGGGTGTCCAAGCCCCTCAAATGCTCACCTCCCTCCACACCCTGCTGCTGTCCTGGCCTGTTCCCTGGGGCAGGCTAAGTCCTTTTTCTGGCTCTAAAGGATAAACACATGGCCCGGTAGGGGGCTCTGGGATCATGCTCAGTGCAGTTCTCCCCCTCCTCCCAGCCTCTGCTTTTAGTTACAGGTTCCCACCCTTTTTAATCCTCCCTCTCCAATATTAACCTGTCCAGATAATAATGCACTACTTACATTTTCAAAAGTTGTTAACAAGCCCTGAGGCTATAGACAGATGCACACAGTTATAAGTAGAGAATCTCAGTAGATAAATCACTTGAGTTTGATTCCAAATAAGAATCATTTACAGAACCAGACATTATGCTGAACTGGGGTTCTACTTTGGGCAGCCTACCATCGTATAGGGCAGATGATACAAACAAGTAACCTTCTCATGTCCCCATCTTGAAAATGTAGACTAAATGCTACATTAGCCCAAGAGCCGGGAGTCCAACAAGTCGGCTCAGCCTCTGGAGCTGAGCCGGTTCCCTGGCCACAGGCCTTCTGTTTGTTCTGACAGAAGTTGGCAACAACCTTATGGCTTGCTCTAAAATAGTTCTCCTGAGATCCACCCAATACTAAATCAAAACCCCTTTCTTTCCCATGGTCAGTCTCTGAGTATACCCAGATGCACAGCTTCTCCTGCTTCTCTCAGAATTCGAGACTCTTTGTTTCTTTTGGAGGGGATTAAGGGGCATTCCTTGCTTACCCACTTACTGTTAAGAGTCACTGACTACGTGTGAAGGCCATACATCCTATCGCGTGTTCAGACCCCAACCCAAGGTGGGGGCGGGGAGGGGATGTTCACCACAGGCCTCCCTTTTTTTGAGCCTTCCCACTGTTTCAAATGTCAGCGGCAGAAGTTCTGTTGGCTTAGGAGTGGGAGGAGGCACAGTTTGTGTGTGAAGGAACAGATGGCTGCAGGGGGTTGTGGATGAGCTGCTCTCCACTCCCCTGCCTGGCTTGCCCTGGCAAGTTCACGGAGTTATCACAGCCCGGGTATTGCAACCGCCACTCCCTGGTCTCCCCACCTCTGCTCTCTCCCCTTACTACTCTTCCTCTCCTGAAGCTAGAGTTCTCCTCTTTTTTTTTTTTTTTTTTTTTTTAACTTCAACTTCAAAAATTAAAATAGTTAAAAGGCAGCTTAACAAAATATGGAAGCATTACTTTAAAAAATCCTGTCCAGGCTCATTGATCCTCCTTTATCCTAAAAATAAACTCAATTGTTTCTCCAGTGTTCCAAAAGATGAACAAATGAGTACAGATAAGTTAAATGACATAGCCAAGGTCTCCTTCTCAATGAAGAAAATGAAAAAACAATGCTTGATCATATTCACATCTCATAAAACTAAATCCCATGTTCTTTGTTGTTCTTGTTTTTGTTTTGTTGTATTTTTACCCTTAGCATTGATATAGTACCTTTTTTGCCTTTGCTACAAAAATATTACAATAGTACTGTTAACTATAATCTATAAGTTACATTAGTTGTATTTTCCCATGTATCACTACATTCTTAACACCTTGTAATAGAGAAACATTCTTGTATTTGTATTAACCACAATCCTCATCTACCACCAAAATCACTGTTATACAATTCCTAGATTGTCCTCTAGCTATCTTTCAGTTAACATTAACCCCCCTAGACTACCCCCTTTCACTCATAATCACATTTATATCTCAGCAGTATTAGTTATAGTCATTATAATGTGTTTCCATCAACTCTATCCATTCCACATATTTACAATCAACCTTATTAAATATTCTGCGTGCATTCAATATCAGCTTCTCAACCCACATTCTGTCTCCTCCTAACCTATACTCTATAGTTGAACTCTGTAAGTTTACTCATTGTATTTAGTTCATATTAGTGAGACCATACAACATATGCCATTTTGTGTCTGGCTTACTTCATTCAACATAATGTCCTCAAGGTTTATGCATGTTGTCATATGCATCCCAATTTCATTTCTTCTTACAGCTGTATAGTATTCCATTGTAAGCATATACCACATTTTGTTTATTCCTTCATTGATTGATGGACTCTTGGATTGTTTCCATATTTTAGCAGTTGTGAATAATGCTGCTATGAAAAATCAGTGAACAAATGTCAGTCCACATTCTTGCTTTCAGTTCTTCTGAAAATATTCCTGGTAGCAGGATTGCCAGATCCTACGGCAGTTCTATATTCAGCTTCTTGAGGTACTGCCAAACTGTCTTCCACAGAGGCTGCACCATTCTACATTCATACCAACAGTGAAGGAGTGTTCCTATTTCTCTACATCCTCTCTAGCCCTTGTAGTTTTCTGTTTTGTTTTTTTTTTAACAATGACCATTCTATAAGGTGTGAAATGATATCTCGTTGTAGGTTTGATCTGCATTTCCCCAATAGCTAGTGATGTTGAATATTCTTTCATGCTTTTTTTTTTTTGTTTTTTTTTTGTTTTTTTTTTGGCCATTTGTATTTCCTTTATGGAAAAAAATATCTTCAAGTGTTTTGCCCATTTTTTTATTGTATGATTACCCCTTAGTGTCTCCTGTAAATCCAGTTTGTTGGTGACAAAGTCTCTGTTTTTGTTTGTTTATGAAGATTTTAACTCACCCTCATTTTTGAAGGACAGTTTGCCAGATAAGTAGTTCTTGGCTGGCAAGTTTTATCTTTCAGTATGTTAAATATATCATACCACTGCCTTCTCACCTCTTTGGTTTCTGATGAGAGACCAGCACTTAATCTTATTGAGGTTCCCTTTCAAGTGATACATACTTTTTCTCTTGATGCTTTCAGAATCCTCTCTTTATCTCCAGCATTTGACATTCTGAATCTTAGGTGTCTCAGAGTAGGTCTATTCAGATTTATTCACTGTTTGGGATGCATTCCTTCTTGATATTGATATATATGTCTCTCATAAGGGTTGGAAACTTTTGGTCATTATTTCCTCACATATTCTTTTTGCCCATTTCTATTCTCTTCTCCTTCTGGGACACCTATAATGCATATGTTTGTGCATTTTACAGTGTCATTCAATTTCCTGAGACCCTGTTCAATTTTTTCCATTCTTTTATCTTTCTGTTCTTCTCTTTTCCAGTTCAGAGGTTCTGTCTTCTGACTCACTAATTCTGTCCTCCACCAATTCAGGTCTGCCAGTAAATGCCTCTGTATTTTTTTTAAAGATTTATTTTATTTATTTATTTATCCCCCCTTGCTGCTTGTGCTCGCTGTGTTCATTTTGCTGTGCGTTTTTCTGTGTCTGCTTGTCTCCCTTTGTTGCATCATCTTGCTGCATTAGCTCACTGCGACACGCGGGCCAGCTTGCCTTTCACCAGGAGACCCCGGGAATCAAACCCGGGGCCTCCCATATGGTAAATGGGAGCCCAACCACTTGAGCCACATCCTCATCCCTCTACTGTATTTTTAATCTCATCCATTGTGTCCTTCCTCCCATAAGCTCTGTTACTTTTCTTTGCAGACTTTTAAGTTTTTCTTAATGCTCACCCAATGTCTTCTTAATATCCTTTATCTCATTAGACATATTTTCCTTCAATTCCTTGAATTGATTTAGGAGATTTGTGTGAATATCATTGATTAGTTGTCTTAAATCCTGTATCTCATCAGGATTCTTGACTTGTTCTTTTGTTTCTTAGCATGGTATGGCAGTTTGATATTATTTATGAATTCTTTGATTATGTATGTAAACTGGTCTGTTTCTCTGGGAGTGATACCCCTTTGATTGTATTAAATTCAGAGGTTTCATTTACTTTACTAAATCAAGATTAGAGATTTGATTCGACCATGTCATTAGGGTATGCAGGGTTGAGTCCCGACCCCCTTGGTAGGCTATATAAATGGATGCTCAATCAAGAACATGGAAGTACATACACAGAGAAGTAGATATGCAGAATAACACAGAGGAAGAAAGATGCTCCATAGACACAGCAGAGGCCCCAGGAAGAGAGATGAGCCATTCACCTGATAGTTCACAGCTGACCTTGTGAAGAGACCAGAGCAGCTGAGCCCAGAAAGAAACAAGCCCTGGGAAGAGAGATGAGCCTTATGCCAGCCTACAGCTGAGATTGGAAGAAGCTAGGACCATTAAGCCTTAAGAGAAAGAAGGAAGGCTGAATCCTTGCAGACATCATCCGCCATCTTGCTTCAACACATGGCCAATGACTTTGGGTGATAAAGGAGCTCTTATGGTACCTTGAGTTGGACTCTTTAGGGCCTTGTGACTGTAAGCTTCTATCCCAAATAAATACCCTTTATAAAAACCAACAGATTTCTGGTACTTTGCATCAGAACCCCTTTGGCTGACTAATACATATGGCTTTTAATTTTTTGCTGAGTCTAGATATCTGATTATGTTGGTGATTTTACTCTGTTGGTCAATTTCTCTCTCCTGTCTAGTGGTTTTGTTTCACAGCTCTTCTTTGATTTTTGGTTCAATTTTTCCTAAAACTTTGATTACCCTTTTTAAGTTATCAAAAAAGGCCAGGAAGTCGATGTGGCTCAGGTGAGTGGGCTCCCACCTACCACCTGGGAGGTCGCTGGTTCAGATCCTGGTTCCTCCTAAAGAAGACAGCGAGCTGGCACAATGGACAGATGCAGCAAGCTGATGCAACAAGATGATGCAAAAGAGACGTGGGGAGGAAAAACGGAATGAGAGACACAACAAAAAGCAGGGAACGGAGTTGGCTCAAGCGCTTAGGCACCTCTCTCCCACATCAGAGGTCCTGGGTTCAGCTCCCCGTGCCTCCTAAAGAAACTAGGAAGACAAACAGACACAGCAAATGAAAAACAACAAGGGGGTGGGAAGAAATAAATAAATAAAATAAATCTTAAAAAAAAAAAAAAAAAAAAAAAGCCAGGGACCCACTAATGTGGTGCAGACCAGATCAACAGGACCCATAGAAAGGAATGAAACAAGCCTTGTCTTCCTTCAGTTTGCCAGCTAGCCAGCAGATGGAACTCTTTGGCAAATCTTTCCACGGGATGGATCTCTTGATTTCCACTGACTGGTTTTTCTGAACCAGTGATTTAAAGCCAGGATATCCTGTTTAAATGTGCTGAAGAGAAGCCATGCTTAGCCCTCTGCCACACCCTTCCACTTCCCAGAAAGGAAAATGTCCTTTCTCCTCTCTGTTGGCCACTCGGCCACGGGTTTTACCAAGGATGTTCACCTGGAGGGTGGGAGATGGGTGGTGTTCCTATCTGTGGGGGCCAGTAACTCATGGTTTTCCCTTTGTCCTCTTCATTTCTCTGTCCCCAATCCCTCCTGTACATTGCATGCAGCACTCTCCTGGTCTGCAGATCCCAAAAGCAGGTCCCTCAGACAAGTTCTGCTCTTTCTTCCCTGTTTTGTAAGACAGCTGTGCCCTGCCTGACCTACTCTGATGCCATCTTCCCAGAACTCCCAGGTATAGAAACATAGTTTGTATATACTATTGAAGTTTAGCTGGTATCAAAGAAAAGAGATCATTACGGATTCAGGATGTTAAATTTAGTCCTATGATAACCACAAAGAAAGTATTAGAGGGAAGCGGCTGTGGCTCAATCAGTAGGGCTCCGTTTACCATATGGGAGGCCCCGGGTTCGGTTCCCGGGGCCTCCTGGTGAAGGCAAGCCCGCCCGCACGGCGTGGTTAGCTGACCCAGCGAGCACAAGCAGCAAGGGGGGGATAAATGAATAAATAAATAAAAATCTTTAAAAAAAAAAAAAGAAAGTATTAGAAAAAAAATATGCACAGAAGGAAAAGAGAGGGGTTCTAAAGAGTTCACTATAAAAGAGGAAATAAATAAAAAATAGGCAATAATGGAGAAATTGAAGGACAAAAAAGTTTAAGATTTATAAAAACCAAAGAGCAAAATAACAGAAGTAAATCTTACAAAAATCCACCATTCACACCCTGGATTGTTAGCAGAGCTTCTTATAAGTAGAGGGCCCTGGACAGTAGCATTTTGTTAAGCTCTTTGTCAGAACCTCTGAACAGCTGTACAGTTTGTGAATTGCACAACTCTACGGGGAACCCTTCATATCTAAACGATTGTAGAATTGTACAAGCATTAGGAAAGCTTTCTGGCAGATGGTATCAAAGTGTTTTGAGGCAAAGATGCCTTTTTCTTTATTGCATACAGGCAATTTGGGGATTAGTTACAGGGCTACTTTTTGCTTTTTGTTTTTTTAAAAAGGAAACTATCAAAATAAGGCTATGCAAATTGTGGTAGATCATCGATGTTTCCATTTAGCAAGGTAATGTTTTTAACATAATATTTTAGTTCCCTAGGCTGCTTAAAGCAGATATCATGAAATGGGTTGGCTTAAACAATGGGAATTTATTTGCTTACAGTTAGAGTCCAGGAAAATATCCAAAACAAGGCATCATGATCAATGTGACACATTCTTTCTGAAGATTGGCTGCTGGTGATCCTTGGCTCCTCTGTCATATGGCAAGGCACGTGGCAGTGTCTACTTGTCTCTCCCTTCTCTTCCAGGTTTTGTTGCTTTCAGCTTCTTGCTCCTGTGGCTTGCGCGCGCGTGCTCTCTCTCTCTCTCTCTCTCTACATATATATATATATATATATATATATATATATATATATATATATATATATTCATTCCATTTATAAAAGACTCCAGTAATAAGATTAAATCCTATCTTGAATGAGGTGGGCCACACCTTAACTGAAGTAGCCTTATCAAATGATCCTACTTACAATGGGTTTGTACCCTCCGGAATGGATTCGATTTTTAAAACATGTTTTTCTGGGATACGTACAGCTTCAAACCACCACTCTCCACCCACTGGACCCCCAAAAGACATGTTCTTTCTACACACAAAAAAGTTCATTCCATCACAGTACCCCAAAAGCCTTAAGTCATTTCAGTAACAATACTAAGTACAAAGTCTCATCAAAATCAGTTACAGATGTGGTCTGTCCTGTGGCACAGTTCCCCTTCGTCTATGGACCTGTGAAACCTAGAGAACGAGTTATTTGCTTCCAATATACAAAGGAAGGCCAGGCATAGGATAAAATTCCCAAAGGGATAAATTGGAAGGAAAATAGGGGTCACAGGTTGCAAAAAATTCTGAAACCCCGCAGGGCATACTCAAGGTCTGAGAGTCATGTATAGAATGGTGTTTCATCCTCATGGTCTACTGGAATGGCAGCCCATCCTTTCCAAGTGCTTGAACAGCAGCCATGCTTTCCTCCAACACTGGGATGAAGGCTCCACCCTCTGAGAACACTGGGGTGACAGACTCTCCACAACCCCCAGGGAATGTGCTCCATCCTCTCTGAAGACTGGGGAGGCAGCACTTTCCTCAATAACAGGGCAGAAGACCTACCCTCTGCAAGTGCCAGGGCATACTCACACTTTCTATGCACATGGGTGGGTCTGCTCTCTTAGCTGGAGAAGATGTCCTCAGTCCAGACCTCAGCTTCCATGGTCCTGCCTTTGAAGTAATTTTCCTTCAATCTGTCTTTTTCTGTACCTTTTAGTCTAGATTGGCAGTGGTTCTGTTCATACAGATCTCACAAAAGCTTGTTGGTTTTACATGCAGTACACAGCAGTCCAAACCATCAGACAGTAGGACTTTCCACAGATCCTTCATGGATAACTGCATTTCCAATCTTGACTGCCCTGAAAAGGCTGATTGTTTCCATGTTCAGTTAAACCCTCACATGGAGCATTATTCTCTGGGGACTTGCTTTCTGGAAGCTCAGAATTTTCCAAACCATCAATGTATGGTTTCTTTGTGCCCAGGAGTTTGGTTCTCAGCTTATCCCTTTCTTCTTGCATTTTACTATAAGCTACAAGGAGAAACCAGACTACACTTTCCACAATTAGCTTGGAAATCTCCTCAGCTAAATGTCCAAGCTCATTGCTTTCAAATTCTGCCTTCCATCTCACATCAGAATCAATTTTGCCAAGTTTTCTGTCACTTTAAAACAAGGATGTCCTTTCTTCTAGTTTCAATAACGTGTTCATCAGTTTCTGCTAAGTCCCCATCAGAAGTACCTTTAGCATCCATACTTCTACGTAGTCTCTTCAAGTCAATCTAGGCCTTTTCTATCAAACACCTCACAATTCTTCCAGCCTCTACACATTACCCAATTCCAAAGCTGTTTCCACACTTTTGGCTTTTGCAATAGGAGCACCCCACTCTCATGGTACCAATATCTGTTTTAGTTTCCTAGGCTGCATAAAGCAGATACCATGAAATGGGTTGGCTTAAACAATAGGAATTTATTTGCTTATGGTTAGAGTCCAGAAAAATGTTCAAATCAAGGCATTATCAAAGTGATGCTTTCTTCCTGAAGGTTGACTGCTGGCAATCCTTGGCTCCTCTGCCATGTGGCCGGGCACATGGCAAATCTGCTGGTCCCTCCCTTTTCTTCTGGGTTCTGTTGCTTTCAGCTTCTTGCTCCTGTGGTGTTCTCTCTCTCTCTCTCTCTCTCTCTCTCTCTGTATGTGTGTGCATGCGCGTGCACAAGAGCACTTATATTCATTCCATTTATAGAAGACTCTAGTAATAGGATTAAGTTCCATCCTGAATAAGGTGAGCCACACCTTAACTGAAGTAGCCTCACCAAAAATCACACTTAACAATGGGTTCATACCCACAGGAATGGATTAGATTTTAAAAACATGTTTTTCTAGTGTACATTCAGCTTCAATCCACCACACATACCAAAAAGTTACATGATGGATAACTCCTTTAGCCTTTCAGATTCTCTCTAGGATTACTTGTAGAACCTAGTCTGTAGATAACATTAGAAGTCTGAATTGGAGCCTTGGCAGTCTTAAAACAGGGTCACTTGCCCCTACTGCTCTACCCCATTGCTTAGGCCCTTCTTATATGACCCTCTCGCACTCTCTCTGGCATACTTGACACCCAGAACAGATCATTTTAATACCCCTCCTCTGTACAGCAAAATTATTTTCAGAAATAATCATGAAATGAAATAATGACAGCCAGAAAAGATATACAGGCAGTGAGAGTTTTTTTATTGAACTTTGCATATATTTGGACTGAAACTCTCTATAGTCAGACAGCTTACTATCTGCATTAACATGACTTTACTCTTCCAGAAAGTTCTTGACCAGGAAGAAGAAGTTGAATTTCATGAAAAGTCTATTTCTCTGAACAATTGACTATCAGTTTGCTCTCAATTAGATAAACAGCCCCTTCTCAAAGCAATAGATGGTTCAGCTGGGCTTATCAAATGATCATTTACTTTTTGAAGGCTCACTTCAAATTCCTAGCATCACTGTATTTACCAAACCTAAACTATGAAACTGTATCAGGGACTTTGCCTAGTCCCAGTCAAGCCCACAATTGAAAGATTCACCTTATACTACATCCCGAAGTCCTCACAAATATCCCACTGCGGACTTCCCTTTTGCAAGATTCTACTGAGACTGTCAAGCCAGTGGTCTCCACAGGGAACCCTCAACAATAGAATCAAATGGGTTAAAAAAAAAAAAAAAAAAAAAAAAAAAAAAAAAGCAAAATAACTATTAGAGTACAAAAAAAGGAAATATGCATTGGATTGACACTTTTAAAAGTCATTATTTTTTGAAAAAGGGAGCAAAAACTTATAACTACATTTTGTCATAGCAGTAATGAATAGCATTACAGTTTCTGTTTGGGGGACTTCTGCAAATTGACAATGACTGTCAAAATCAATGTTCTTCCCGTTTACTACACAGCATAGTTGTCTTCACTCATAGTTAAACAGAGGACATTTTTAATTATTTTAATTTTGAAAATTTTCTTTAAAATGAAGAAATACATATACAAATAATTAAGAAAAAAACTTAAGTGTAAGGATGAGATTGGCAGAGTCATAAAAATCCCATTTTACAATAAATCCCAGAGATGATAATACTGTCCATGTCTTTTTTTTTCTTCAAGATCGATTCTAACAGTTTTCAAATGTCTCTACATTAAAAAAAAAAAAATCTTCACCAGAGAATTCAACATAAGTTTCTATTGTATATTGTGGAAAATTCCTTAACTTTTCTTCTGCAAAGATGAGAGAAAATGGTTGACATAATAAACACTGATTATATTTGATCCTTTGTTTTAGAATGAGGGTGCAGTTCTTGGTGTAAACAACTGAGGCATTCAAATATTGCCCTCTTGATTTCTTCTGGCAGTGTAAGACCAGCATCTTTTGTTGCTTCTCCTGGCATTCTTCTTTGAAATATCCATTTCCTTATCCTTTGTTTCTGCAGAGTTAATGTTCTTCTCTACAATTTCTCGGCACAGATCTCCAATGAACAATTTTAAAGCTTAGCACTTCACTGTACTTTGTTCTAGGGTGATTCTGGCTGTTTGCAAATATGTTGGGGTAATCACTTAGAATGACAGAATTGAAGTTCCTCAAGTTCTGTTTCTCTGTCTTTACAATCACTGAGCTATGATTGCTTATTTCAAATCTACATTTAAACACAGGAGTATGTTGTACGATTGTGCCCCAAGTGAGATCTAACGATTCCAATCCATCATGATCTTGTTCTTGAAACAAATGCATGTAGCTGAGTGCACATGTCTCAGGCCAACTCTGTAACTGGGAGTTCTCTAGATTAACTTCTCTGATGTAAAATACAATGTTTATGCAAGGGTAAGTAATAAAAATATGTTCATTGGAAACTTGGATATATTTTCTTAAAACTGGACAGAAACCCCAGCAGGTGTTTAGAACTCAGACCAAAACTAATTTTTTTGTGGGGAGAATTATTTTTGTCACTAACATTATTTAGAATTCCAGCTGATGGTGATAATAAAAAGCAAGTCATCTTTTAGTTGGTTGTATTATTGTTTTTAAATTTCCTTTAGACACCCCTTATTGCACGCACCGGGGTTGACTGCTACCACCACCCTGCCTTTGGCACAGCCCTGCTTCCGAGGCTCTGCCAGGGATGCAACCTGAGAGGCAAGCAAGGCTTATGTAAGACTGTGATGCATTCCCATAGCAGTACATCTTCCTTCTAAGCAGAACCCTAGTTTTCCTCAGGTCTCCATCTCTCAGGGGAAATGCCCATAACCCCAGTTCAGGAGAGTTTATACCAACAGTCCGTTTTCCCCTTGCCTGACACTGATTTAGGCATAAACATTTGTTGAAATTCTAGACAACAAAGTATGAGAGGGAAATCTGCTGTGGGGCTTCCAAGAAAGATTCCTTCACTCTTAAGAAGAGAAACAGAGAAAAAGACATTCTGTTATTCTCTTGGAGGTTGTCCTGTCTGCTTAGGATGGCTGGAATCTTGGGAGCCATCTGGCTACCCTGATAGGACCTGGCCTGAGGACAAAGTCAGCCCAACCAAAGTTGCAGAGCAGAAAGATGGGCAAGTGGGGAGAGAAGGGAAGATATAACATTGTATTTATTTAACATATAGGTATACTGGAACTCCCATATGCTGAAATTGCTCCTCATATTACTGGTTTTACCTGGACACAAAAACTAGGCACTTTAGAGGTACACCTGCATGGCAGGCTGGGCCCCCCTTTTCTATGTTTTATTTTACTTTTTTAGTATAGTGGTACTAAAAATTGCTAGTTCACTTAAAACACAAAATGTTAAACTCTACAAATGTACAAATAAACTGAAAAGTTGCATTTTATGTGGGTTTTTTGTTGTGTTGTTGTTTGTTTGTTTTTTGCCATAGCATGTACTGTATTTTTCATGCAGGATTAAAAAAAAAAAAAAGCAAACAAACGAAATATTAAGGGTGGTGTTATATTGGATTATGACAAGTTGAATAATAACTAATTAAGTCATCCTTTCATTAAAGCTGAGAGATAATGGAATGCTATGTAAGAGTTTTCCAAAGGATTTTTTGGGAGGAAACTTTTAAACAGCTTGTTTAGTTTAATTTTTTTTTTTTTTTTTAGAAAGATATTGTTATATTATGTGTAACTCAGTTCCTTACATTATAACTACAGAATAATTTGGGGTTCCTGGGAAAAGGCTAATAAACAAATTTTAAAAAATTCATTGCATCACTGAATTAAGCATTCCTGAAGTCACCTTACCTTACATGAGTCCCAGTCCTCTAGCCTTGTGGCCGTCTCTTCAATATATTTTCTTTTTGAATGGCTCGAGTCTTAAATCAAAATCCTGTGGGAACGCTGGTGATTCCCCAAGGTTTCTAAGGGTTTCTGGAGGGATTTATATTCTCCAGAATCTCCTGCTTCACATCCTGGCTTGCGAGGTGGCTCCTGACTCCTGACCAGAGGGCTGCTGCCCTCTCTCTACTCCATCATCTCCTGAGTTGGAGGCACAGCCCTTCTTTCCCCAGAACATCAGTAACCCAGGTCTGTGTCCTGATTGCACAGTCAAGCGACTGAAACAAGCAACCCTGAGGCTTAGCCTACCCCTGGAGTTTCCAACTACCTGAACCAATGCAGCCCCTTTCCACCCAACCCAGTTTGAGTTGGGTTTCTCTTACTTACAATCAAAAGATTTCTATCTGATACATTGACTCTACACTTTGAGCAAAGTTTGTAATCTTCCTGACTCTCATCTATAAAATAAAGAAATGGAACTATTTGACCCTTCCTTTTCAAAATTTCAGATCATGAAATCCATTCCTCATAGACAGGTATAGGTCAGTGGTTGAATACCTGCTTTGCGTGTATGAGGTCCCAGATTCATCACTGGTACCTCCAAAAAGAAAGAAAGAGGGAGGGAGGGAGGGAGGGAGGGAGGGAGGGAGGGAGGGAGGGAGGAAGGAAGGAAGGAAGGAAGGAAGGAAGGAAGGAAGGAAGGAAGG
>JAKSZT010053928.1:20139366-20366680 GCA_026826555.1 Tolypeutes matacus | reverse complement strand
TTCCTTCCTTCCTTCCTTCCTTCCTTCCTTCCTTCCTTCCTTCCTTCCTTCCTTCCTTCCTTCCTTCCTTCCTTCCTTCCTTTCTTTTTCTTTCTTTCCTTCTCTCATGTGTATGTGTGTGTACTTATTTTTCTACATACTTTTTTCTATTCTTTCCTAGTTCTCTTCCCAACAGTAAGTTCTAGCAGCTCCACATTTTTATTGAAACATCACTCCTGGATCTCTCTATCCTTCTGTTTCTACCTGGACTGGCTGATTTCCAGAACTGCTACATTTTGTCATGCCAGAACTTTTCTTCATCATCACCATAGATATTCAATTTGCCTCTTTCCTTTGTTGGAATCGCTGTTTTCTCTCTCAGGTCCCCTTCTTTCTTTGCTTATTCACTTCTTTTGGTGGGACAAATATTTCAGAAACTTCCTGAAAAATAGCGGCAAAGAAAGCAAATTATTTGAGATTTTGCCTGTCTGAAAACATTTTTTTTATTTATTTGTTTGTTTATTTATTTATTTGGTATCCTTGTATTTGATTGTTCATTTGGCTGAGCAGATAATCAGGTTGGAAAGATTTTCTCTTGGAATTTTAAATTGCTCCATTATATTTTAGCTTCTAGTTTTGTTGTTGAGAGTCCAATAATGTTCTATTTCCTTGTGACCTCCCTTTATCTCCCTGGAAGCTTTTAGATTCTTTTTATCCCTAATGGAAATGTCAGAGTGCTATGTCTTGGTAGGAGTCATTTTCATCTATCATTCTCAGTGGGGCCCTTCACCAGGAGTCACATCCTTCATTCTGGTATATATTCCTTTGTTATATGTTTGACAATTTCTGCCCCTCTTTTCTTCATTCTCTAAAATCCCCATTAATCAGATGTTGAACTCTTAAACTGCCTTAATTTCTCTCTCCTTTTCTACCTCTTCTATTCTTTTATTCAAAGATTTCCTCAACTTAATCTTTCAATCCTTCTATTGAATTTTTATTTCAATCATCACTTTTTTTTTAATTTCTAAGAATTGTTTCTTGTTCTTTGATTGTTCCTTTGTCTTTTTATTTCATGGATACAATATCACAACATCTTTCTGTGGATATTAATAGATTGACATTTTCTTTTGGTCTTTGCACGGTCTTTGATTCTTTAAGTTCATTTTATTCTGTTTGTTTTGTTTCTATTTTTCATGTTGGAGGCTTTCCTGAAAAGTCTGCCAGTTCATATTTAAAAGTGAGGCATTCGGGAAGCAGATGTGGCTCAAGTGATTGAGCTCCTGCCTACAACATGGGAGGTCCCGGTTAGGTTCCCAGTGCCTCCTGGAGAGGATGAGCAAGACAGCAAGCTGGTGTGATGGGCTGGCGCAGCGAGCTGATGCAACAAGGAGACACAAAGAGGAAACAGTGAGAGACACAACAAAGCAGGGAGCAGAGATGACTCAAGCAATTGAGTGTCTCCCACATGGGAGGTCCCGGTTTCAGTGAGGAGAGGACGGACAGACACAGAAAGCACACGGCGAGTGGATGCAGAGAGCAGACAGCGAGTGCAAAACAACAAGGGGGGATAAATAAATGAAATAAATCTTTAAAAATAAATAAATAAACTTGCTGTCACCCATGCCCCCTTAGCCAAACAAGTTGAGCCTTTCATAGCTTCTTTACTACTGCAAGCTTCTATGATCAGAACTGGGAAAACAGTGAATCTTATAGTGGAAATAATAATAATAATAATAATTAATAAATAAATAAAAGTGATGCATTAAAAGGCTGCTTGGTAGATAGACAGACAGATGGACATCCAGATAGAGGCATAGATAGACAGATAGATGGATAGAATAGATAGAATAATATGACAAATTTGGCAAAATGTTAAAATCGATGGGTCTACATATCTAGGAGAATAGGGGTATGCTGGAGTTCTCTTTATGGGGTTTGTATTATTTTTTTAACTGTCCTGTAAGTTTTAAAGTATTTCAAAGTAAAAAGGTTTTTTTAAAAGGCTGTTTGGAAGCCCTGAGTACATGAATGGGGTTTGTTGACTGGTGAACTTCACTGTAGGGTGATCAGGTGGGACATTTTGTTGGATGACCCTAAAAGTCAAAGGGTATTTACCTTTGTCTCTTGGAACTTCTCCAAAGGAGAATCAACCGGTTTTCTGAGGGGTATAAGCCTTCCTGCCAGAATTCTCTGGGCTGAGCAGGGGGAAAGACCGGGAGCCTCATTATTTGGTCTTGAGTTTCTCAATCCCTGATTTCTGTCCAGTGCCTCATCTCTACTTCTGTTGTGCCTGTGGTCCCTGAATCCAGAGTCTCTTTGGCATAATCTCTCCAGGCATCAACCTCCCTTTTCCTGCTGGGTTTAGGAGAGTCACTGCACTTCAGAGTCAGGGAAGACGTTCACAAGGTCCATTTCTTACACAAACTTTCAACTAATTTTGCTATTTTTTATGGCACAAATTGTCCCTCCTTTGAAAGTACATGGTGTCTCTAATACCTGAATCTCTCAGGTGTTCTGGGTCATGAATCAGCTTGCTTCTCTTGGGCAACTACCTCTGCAGAAACATAAGCTTCAGTTTTCTCTATTCTACTGATTTAATTCCTACTTATCCTCAACTTTTAATTTGACTAATGTTTTTTATTAGAGAACTTGTGAGTTTTCAGAAAATTCATGCATAAAGTACAGGATTCCCATATACCACCCTATTATTAACACCTTGCTTGGTGGGGTATATTTGTTACAATTGATGAAAGCACCTTTTTATAATTGTACTATTAAACATATTCCATGGCTTAACTTAGAGTTCACTGTGTTGTGCAGTTCCATGGATTTTTTAAAAACTTTTTAGTCTAGTATCCATATATGCAACCTAACATTTCACCTTTTAACCACAGTCAATATATAATTAAGTGCTGTTCATTACATTCACAATGTTATGCTACTATCACCACCATCCATTACCAAATTTTCTATCATCCCAAAGAGAAACTGTACATTTTAAGCCTTAACTCCTTGTTCCCTACACCTATTCCACGCCCTGGTAAACTTTACACTGGATTATGGCTCTATGAGCTTGCTTATTCTAATTATTTCAAATCAGCGAGATCATGCACTATTTGTCCTTTTGTTTCTGGCTTATTTCACTCAGCATGATTTCTTCAAGGTTCATCTATGTTGTCACATGTATCAGAATTTCATTCCTTTTTAATAGCTGAATAATATTCCATTGTGTGTATATACATATATATATTCTGTTTACCCATTCATTAATTGTTAGACACTTGGTTTTCTTCCATCTTTTGGCAATTGTGAATAATGGTGCTTGATATATCAATGTGCAAATATCTGTTCAAGTCCCATCCGGTGATGGGATTTTTCTTTGTGGGGAGATTTTTGATTACTGATTTAATCTCTTTACTAGTAATTGGTTTGTTGAAATCTTCTATATCTTCTTGAGTCAATGCAGGTAATTTGTGTGCTTCTAAGAATTTGTCCATTCTAGGTTTTCTAACTTGTTGGCACACATTTATTCATAGGATCCTTTTTTTTTTTCTTTTAAAGATTGATTTATTTATTCCCTTCCCCCCACCCCACCCCCCCCCCCCACACACACACACCCCGTTGTCTTGCACTTGCTGTCTGCTCTCTGCGTGTCCTTCTGTGTCTGCTTATCTTCTCTTTAGGCGGCACTGGGAACCAATCCTGGGACCTTCCAGAGTGCAGAGAAACTGCCCAATCTCTTGTGCCATCTCAGCTCCCTGCTCTGCTGTGTCTCTTATTGTCTCTCCTCTGTGTCTCTTTTTGTTGAGTCATCTTGCTGTGCCAGCTCTCCACTCAGCCAGCACTCCTGTGGGCCAGCACTCCTCATGGGCCAGGTCTCTGCTTGGGCCAACTCGCTGCACAGGCCAACTTGCCTTCACCAGGAGGCCCCAGGAATCAAACCCTGGACCTCCTATATGGTAGATGGGAGTCCAATTGCTTGAGCCACATCCACTTCCCATGATGATTTTGAGAATTCCAATCCTCTCCAGATAGTGTGCTCTGAGACCAGGGCCAGAAGTGGCTCTATCAGGGACTTCCTTGTGCTTTCTGGAAATGAGTCCCCAGAGGTCAGATCTCCAAGTGAGGGTTAAACTGAACAACCCTTTGCTAAAGAAGGTGTGCCTGAGCATGGATCCTTTCAACCATTTCAGTGGAAGTCAGAATTAGAGATGCAGTTATCAAGGAAGAATTTGTGGAACATTCTATTGTCTGATGGTTTGGACCCCCTAGAACTGCATGCAATGCCAACAAAGTTTAGCAGAACCACTACCAGCCTGGACTGAAAAGGACAGAGAAGGGAAGAGTTGAAGAAAGAATAACTTCAAAGGAAGAACCATGGAAGCAAAGGTCTGGATCAAAAAGATCCCCTTGGACCAAGAGAGCAGGCCCACCCTCATGCATGGAAGGGCAGGCCAACCCTTGTATTTGGAGGGGGTGGGCCTTGCACCCTGTCACAGGGAGACTGCTGCCACCCCAGTCTTGGAGATGGTTGTGCCTGTGTCCCAGCGTTCACAGATAGCCTGGCTGCCATATCGATGCTTGGAGAGGGTGGGGCATTCACCCCGGTGTTCAAGAAGAGCATGGCCACGCACGAGCGCTTGGAAGTGGTGGGGCTGCTGCTCCATGAGACCCAGAAGACAAAACATCAATCCATGAATGACTCTCAGACCTTGAAATCTGATGGAGTTTGCCCTGCTGGGTCTCAGACTTGTTAGGACCCTTGATACCTGTTTCCCTTCCAATTTCTCCCTACTGGAATGGGAATGTTTATCCTATGCCTGTTCCTCCACTGTATATTGAAAGCAGATAACTTTTTTTCCTAGGTTTCACATGTTGACCAGGTAGAGGAATTTTGTTGTAGGACAGACCACAGTCATAACTGATTTTGATGAGACTTTGTACTTAGCATTGTTATTTACATGACTCAAAGCTTTTGACTCAAGGATATTGTGATGGAATAAACATATTTTGCATATGGGAAGAATATATCTTTTTGGGGGTCCAGAAGGCAGAATGTGGTCGGTTGAATTGAGGCGTTCTTGATTTTGGTTCATACTCTGATGGGTGTGGCCCCATTGTAAATAAAACTCTTCAAGATGTTACTTCAGTTAAGCTGGAATCCTTTTTAAGCAGGATAAAAGTCAGATGTAGAGAGAAACCATGGGGAGCAGCCAGAAGTCGGAAGTCAACAGGAATCAGAAGAGAAAGGAGAAGCCGCCATGTTCATTGCCATGTTACAGAAAAGCCTAGGACCAAGCATCACCAGCAGGCAGCCCCAGAACACCGCAGTCTTTGGGCAGAAAGCATGCCATTGCTGATGCCCTGATTTTGGACTTTTCCTAGCCTCAAAACCTTGAGCCAATAAATTTCCACAGTTAAAGAAAAAAAAAAAAAAAATCAAATGGCCATATATATGACAGTCTATTTCTGGACTCTCAATTCAATTCCATTGGTCAATATCACGATCTTTATGCCAGTACTATCCTGTTTTGACCACTGTAGCTTTGTAATATGCTTTAAAGTCAGGAAGTTAGAGTACTCCCACTATGTTCTTCCTTTTCAAAATGTTTTTGGCTGTTTGGGCCCCTTACCCTTCCAAATAAATTTGATAAGTGACTTTTCCATTACTGCAAATTTGGCTATTGGAATTTTGACTGGGAATGCATTGAATCTGTAAATCATTTGGGCATATAATTGGCATCTTAACAATATTTAGTCTTTCAGTCCACGAACAAGGAATGTCCTTGAATTTACTTAGGTCTTCTTTGATTCCTTGTAGCAATGTTTTGTAGTTTTCTGTTTACAAGACCTTTACATCCTTGGTTACATTTTTCCCTAGATATTTGATTCTTTTAGTTGCTATTGTAAATGGAATTTTTTTCTGGAATTCCTTCTCAGATTGCTCATTACTGGTGTATAGAAATACTACTGATTTTTGTTTGTTGATCTTGTTGACCAACAATTTGCTGAATTCGTTTATTAGCTCTAGGACCTTTGTTTTTTATTTTTTGAGACTTTCTATATATGGGATCATGTCATCTATAAATAGTGAAAGTTTTACTTCTTCCCTTCCAATTTGGATGTCTTTAATTTCTTTTTCTTTCCTAACTGCTCTAGCTAAAACTTTTAGCACAATGTTGAATAATGATGGTGACAGTGGATATCCTTGTCTTATTCCTAAGCTTTGAGGGAAAGCTTTCAGTCTTTCACCATTTAGTTTGATGTTAACTGTGTGTTTTTTATATATGCCCTTTACCATGTTGAGGAAGTTTCCTTCAATTCCAATTTCTCTAAGTGTTTTATCAGGAAAGTATGCTGAATTTTGTCAAATGTCTTTTCTGCATCAATTGAGATAATCGTGGTTTTTCTCCCTTCATTTTGTTGATGTGATGTATTACATTAATTGATTTTCTTATGTTGAACCACCCTTACCTAACTGGACTTTTTTTTGTTGGGAGGTTTTTGATGATTGATTCAATCTCTTTATTTGTGATTGGTCTGATGAGGTCTTCTATTTCTTCTAGTGTCAATGTAGGTTTTCATATGTTTCTGGGAATTTGTCCCTTTCATCTAAGTTGTCTAATTAGTTGACATACAGCTGTTCATAATATACTCTTATGATCCTTTTTATTTCTTATTAATAGTATTAGTATTAATGTCCTCCCTCTCATTCTGATTTTATCTATTTGCATCTTCTCTCTTTTTTTCTTTGTCAGTCTAGCTATGAGTTTGTTAATTTTATTAATTTTCTCAAAGAATCAGTTTTTTGTTTTGTTAATTCTCTCTATTATTTTTTTATTCTCAATTTCATTTATTTCTGCTCTAATCTTTTTTTTTTTTTTTTAAAGATTTTTAAAATTTATTTATTCATTTATCCCCCCCCCTTGCTGCTTGTGCTCGCTGGGTCAGCTAACCATGCCATGCCGGCGGGCTTGCCTTCACCAGGAGGCCCCGAGAACCGAACCCGGGGCCTCCCATATGGTAAACGGGAGCACTACTGATTGAGCCACAGCCGCTTCCCTCTGCTCTAATCTTTGTTATTTCTTTCTTTCTGCTTGATTTGCTGTTCTTTTTCTAGTTCTTGCACGTATGCAGTTAGTACTTCTATTTTAGCTCTTTCTTCACTTCTAATGTAAGCATTGAGGGCTATAAATTTCCCTCTCAGCACTGCCTTTGCTGCATCCCATAGGTTTTGATATGTTGTGTTCTTGTTTTCATTTGTCTCAAGATATTTACTGAATTATCTTGCAATTGATTTCCAGCTTCATGCCATTATGGTCAAAGGAAGTGCTTTATATAATTTCAATCATTTTAGGTTTATTGAGACCTGTTTTGTGACCCAACATGTGGTCGTTTCTGGAGAAGGATCCATGCGTTAAAATGAATGTAAATCCTGCTGTTTGGGGATGCAATATTCTGTATATATCTGTTAAGTCTAGTTCATTTATCATATTATTAAAGTTCTCTGTTTCTTTACTGATCCTCTATCTAGATGTTCTATCTATTGATGAGAGTGGTATATTGAAGTCTCCAACTATTATTTGTAGAGGTGTCTATTTCTCCCTTCATTTTTGCCAGTGTTTGCCTTGTGTATTTTGGGGCACCAAGATTAGGTACATAAATATTTATGATTATTTCTTCTGTGTAGATTGTCCCATTAATATATAGTGTGTCCTTCTTTGTCTCTTATAACAGTTTTTCATTTAAATTCTATTTTGTCCAATATTAGCATAGCTACCCCAGCTCTTTTTTTTTTTTTTTTTTTTGCTTTTGCATGGAATATTTTTTTCCAACCTTTCATTTTCACCTGTTTGTGTCTTTGGGTCTGAAGTGAGTCTCTTGTAGGCAGCTTATAGTTGGATCATACAAAGAGGATGAGCACCAGTTACACAGAGAGAGCAATTTACTGGTATTTACCATAACTTATCAGCCTCTTCCTTCCACTCTTCCCTGGATGCTAAACAGTGTTCTACTGAATTCCAGACTTTCAAAGTAGTTTCTTCCTATTTAATAGTTGTTTTGGTGGAGGGACTGATTCCTGGAGCTTCCTACTCTGCCATCCTCCCACAATCCTAGTCTCTACTTTATTTATTTACCCTCCCCCACCCCTTGTTGTTTTTGTTCTCATTGTCTTGCTCTCTGTGTCCATTCGCTGTGTGCTCTCTGTGTCTGCTTGTCTTCTCTTCTCATCTTCTCTTTAGGAAGCACCGGGAACTGATCCTGGGACCTCCGATGGGGAGAGAGGTTCAATCGCTTGAGCCACCTCAGCTCCCTGGCTTATTGTGTCTCTCATTGTCTCTCCTCTGTCTTTTTTTGGGCCAGCTCACTAAGTGGGCCAGCTCACTTTCACCAGGAGGCCCCAGGAAACGAACCCGGGACCTCCCATACCGTAGACAGGGGCCCAATCGCTTGAGCCACATCCGCTTCCTCTATCCTCTATTTTTAATCTTCCAAAATTGTCTTAATGTCTCTAATCCACTGTCTTGATTAATTTTAGTTGTCAACTTGGCTAGGTATGGTACACAGTTGTTTGGTCAAACACTGGCCTGGATATTGCTGTGGAGGTAGTTTGAAGATGTGATTAGTAGCTGACATCAGTTGACTTTAAGTAAAAAACAAACAAACAAACAAACAAAAAAAAACTACCCTCTGTAATGTGGGTAGGCTTCATCTAATCTGTTGAAGGCGTTAAGAGCAAAGAACTGAAGGAAAAATTCTGCCTCAAGACTATTTCATCTCCCAATTAAAAAATGGGCAAAAGACTTGAATAGACATTTCTCCGAAGAAGAAATACAAATGGCAAAAAAACACATGAAGAAATGCTCAACATCACTCATGACTAGGGAAATGCAAATCAAAACTACAATGAGATATCATTTCACACCTATCAGAATGGCCACTATTAAAAAGACAGAGAACTACAAGTGTTGGAGAGGATGTGGAGAGATGGGAACACTTATTCATTGTTGGTGGGAATGCAGGATGGTACAACCACTATGGAGGACTGTTTGGCAGTTCCTAAAGAAGTTGAATATAGACTTGCCATGTGACCCTGCAATACCACTACTGGGTATATACCCAGAAGAACTGAGAGCAGTGACACGAACATCTGCACACCGATGTTCATAGCCGCATTATTCACCATTGCCAAAAGTTGGAAACAACCCAGGTGTCTATCAACAGATGAATGGATAAACAAACTGTGGTCCATTCACACGATGGAATATTATGCAGCTGTAAGGAAAAATGAAGTCATAAAGCATATGGCAACCTGGATGAACCTGGAGGACATTATGTTGAGTGAAGCAAGCCAGACACAAAAGGACAAATACTGTATGAATGTGTTACTATGAACCAAATATATTGTGTAATATATTGTTTGATTCAAAAAAAAAAAAATTTATATGTATCCATTACATTTAACTGAGAAATGTATATCTTTATTCATCTGTGTTTACTTTTTAGTTTTTAGTTGTTTATATTTTCAATTAAATGTACAAAATAAAGTTAAAAAAAATGTTAAAAAAAAAAAAAAGACAATATCATCTACTCCTCTGTGAGATTCCAGCTTGCTGGCCTCCCCTATGGATTTCAGGCTCAAAACTTCAATATCAGCTCTTACTGGAATTTCCAGCCTTCCATATATATATCAAGATTGTTCTTGTTTCTCTGGAGAACATTAATAGATCCACTATTGACTCCTCTCTGTTCTATTTGCCCTTTATTGTGTCTTTATGTCTTTATTATCATGTTGATGAGGTTTTAGGAAAGTACATAAATGTATATACCTATGAGTGCCCCTTTCACATCTTTCACTCCATTTCACAAGTGGTTTGGTACACACAAACCCTTCTCAGTCTCCTTTCAATGATTTTGCATCCTCAAAGCATTTGTTTTATATATTTTGTTCTGTGTCTTTGTTTTGGCAATTAACAAAATGTCTCAGTGCTATTTCCATATTAATACCTATAGGCCAATCTCATTCTTTTTAATGACAATATAATAACAGTACAAATTTATCATGATTTATTTCACCACTCTTTTTTTTTTTAATTATACATACATAAATCTCCCCAATTTTGGAGATATCAGTATAGACCTCCTTGAAGGTCAGTAGATTCAGGGACTAGAATTTCATAAATATCAAACAATTACATTTATGTAAGGAAGAAAGCAAAAGAATGATAGTGCTTTGTGCATAGAAATCTTCATTGTAGAATTTGAGAGTTAAGTCTAATAGTGAATGAGTAGAACCTTCTCCAATGCCTCCAAATCAGAGATACTTAATATACATATCTAGTTAAAGATGCTCCATAAATTAAACTAAGGCATCCTTGACTTTTTTTAAAAAGCAGTTTTATTGAGATATATTCACATTCCATATAATCTATCCATGTGTACAATCAATGGCTTTTAGTATGAACCCAGTATTGTGCATTCATCACCACAAAAATTTTTAGAACAATTTCATTACTCCAAAAAGAAAAATTCCACACCCCTTAGCAGTCACCTCTCAATCCTTCTATCCTTCCCCAGCCCTACATAGCCACTAATCTTATTCCATCTTTATAAATTGATTTATATTTATATTTTATATAAATGGAATCATATAATATGTAGTACTTTGGTCTGGTTTCTTTCCCTTAGCATAATTTTTTTTGCATGATATTAACATCTCATAACATTAACATACATAGCATTTGTTCAGTTTAAAAAAAACAGTCTTATATATGCAATATTTATATTTTACATGAGGTTTTACTATGCTATACAGTCCCATGTTACATCCTTTAGCCTTCCTTTTAATAATATACATGACTTAGACTTTTACTATAAGTCAACAAACTCCCCCACATCACCACCCACAAAAAGAAATCATCATTTGCCTTTTTTTCCAGAGTTAAGAGTTTACGGAAAGAGAAGGAAACTTTTCATTATCACAATCAGAAAGTCTCTGAGGCACTTTGGTAGAGGTGAGGAGAATCTGTGAACACTAACCTAAGAAATGGAATAATCTGTATCTAAGGCAAAACTGAATACTTAGAAGAATCAAGGTAAAATTTCCATCAGGAAACAAAGGAGGAGCCAAATAGTTCTAATTGGATGTCACACAGATTATGGGTTTAATTCCTACAGTGTCTACCTGACAATCTACCCTGGGGGTGGCCCTGTAATTCTGGTTGATTTTTGTATACTCTTGTGGAGATGGATTGCTTATGCCCTGGATTGCTTATGCCCCATCACAGCCTAAAATAGGAAGAAGGCAGGTTTTTAATTACCGCTTTATTGAAGGAAAACCTAATCTGCTGCCTCAGGGGTGGGGGTGGGGGTGGGGGTGGAGGTGGGGTGGGAGGGCTGTACCTGGATCCAGACCAAGTCTGTTTCAGGTTACTTGATTGAGAATTTCACTTTGAAAAGAATACTTCAGGGGACCATGGGGAGCTGTCAAACTCTGCCCCAGGGCAGAAGATTAACTGCTCTGTGGACCAGCAGGGAGCAGCTCAGTAAATCAGAGGCCCCTTGTTTGTGAGTCTGGATTTACAGGTGGCAAAGTAACAGGCAGTGCCTCACTGTAGGCGCCTCCGGGACTTCATAGTTTATGAGTCAGAACTAACCACATGAATGGAAAGGACCAACTGAAACCATTCTCCAAACTACAGATTGAAAAATGGGTTTGAATGAGCCTAGAAAAGAAAGGTTTCCTTGAATTATCCATCCTCTGGAAGAAGTCCCAGGAAGCTGGTAACAGTGTAGCTGAACTACATTGGTAACAGTGTATTTCCAAGAGCCCTTTGGAGACTTATTGAGAACGCAGTGAAGTGTAGCAGAAGCCTGGCTCTTCCCTTTAGAGGCCTTCGGAGCTTTCAACCTTAAATTGTCTCAGCTATAAAATGGAGATTATGATAGAACCCAGCTCATGCAGTTATTGTGGAGATTACATGAGTTACTTATATGTAAAACAGAACAAGGAATATAGAAAGCACTATACAAGTATTACTTTTTACTATTACATGTATTGGTTTGTATTACCTATCCAAAAAAAATACTTTTGTGTGTTATTGTAAAGTACTGGAAGTGTATTTTGTAAAGTAAATAATCATCTCACAATCTCTTTGTTTTCTGGGCTTTTATCTATTAACTTCATTTAAAATTTTTTATTGAAGTATATCATTCATACATGAACATACATAAACAATAAGTGTATAGTAAAAGTTGTGAACTTACAATACAAACATGCATATCATCATACAGGGCTTCCATTCATCTCCCCACCACCAACACCTTGTATTGTTGAGAAACATTTGTTACAAACTATGAAAGAGCATCATCAAAATATTACTACTAACTATAGCCCATATCTTACATTTGGTGTATTTTCTCCCCAACCCACCTGCTTATTAACATACTGTATTAGTATTTTATATTTGTTATAGTTCATGAGAGAATATTCTCATATTTGTTCTGTTAACCACAGTTCATCATCCACCACAGAATTCACTGTGTTATACAATCCCATGCTTTGTACAATCCATTCAAACTGCACACTCAGTGGCTTTCATTTTCATCATAGAGTTGTGCTGTCATCACCTGGTCAATTTTAGAATGTTTTCATTACTCCAAAAGGAAACACCCCATACTCCCTTATACCCCGCCCCACAATTGTTGTCCCTTAGAATTGATATATCTTCTTTGCCATTGCTGCAAAAAATTACAATATTACTATTAACTACCATCCAACAATTACGTTAGTTGTCATTTTCCCATATGTCACCATATTCTTAACACTTTGTAAAAGAAGGACATTCTTTTATTTATACTATTAACCAAAATCTTCATCTACCACTGAAGTCACTATCTTATACAGTCCCTAAGCTATTCTGTAGCTTCCTTTCAATTGACATTTATTTATTTTTTATTTATTTTTTTTTTTTTTAAGATTTTATTTATTTATTCATTTATCCCCCCCTTGTTGCTTGTGCTCGCTGGGTCAGCTAACCACGCCGTGCGGGCGGGCTTGCCTTCACCAGGAGGCCCCGGGTTCGGTTCCCGGGGCCTCCCATATGGTAAACGGGAGCCCTACTGATTGAGCCACAGCCGCTTCCCTTCAATTGACATTTATGTCCACAGACTACCCCTTTCAGCCACAATCACATTTATGAATCAGCAGTGTTAGTTATACTCACTATAATGTGTTACCATCAACTCTATTCAATCCTACACTTTAAAAATAAACCTAATTAAAAATCCTACATACATTAAGCATTAGCTCCCATTCTCAACCCACATTCTAACCCTTAGTAATCTAGAACTCTCCTAGAGTTTACCTCCATGAGTTTACTCATCATATTTAGTTCATATTAGTGAGACCATACAATATTTGTCCTTTTGTGTCTGGCTTATTTCACTCAACATAATGTCCTCAAGGTTCATCCATGTTGTCATGTGCATCCCAATTTCATTTCTCTTACAACTGAATAGTATTCCATTGTATGTACATACCACATTTTGTTTATCCATTTATCAGTTGGTGAATACTTGGGCTATTTTTTGGCAATTGTGAATAATGCTACTATGAACATCCGTGTGCAAATGTCAGTTCACGTCCTTGCTTTTGTTCTTCAGAATATATTCCTAGTAACTGGATTTCTGGATCATACAGCAGTTCTATATTCTACATTCATACCAATAGTGAAGTAGTGCTCCTATTTCTTCACATCCTCCCTAGCCCTTGTACTTTCCTGTTTTTGTTTTTGTTTTAATAATGGCCATTCTGTAAAGTATGAAATGGTACCTCATTGTAGTTTTGATCTGCATTTCCCCAATAGCTAATGATGTTGAACATTTTTTCATGTGCTTTTTGGACATTTGTATTTCCTGTTTAGAAAAATGTCTATTCAAGTCTTTTGCCCATTTTTTAATTGGGTTGCATGTCTTTGTATCATTGAGTTGTATGATCTCTTTACATAACATAGATATCAAACTCTTATCAGATATTCGGTTTCCAAATATTTTCTCCCATTGAGTAGGCTGCCTTTTTACTTTCTTGACAAAGTCTTTTGAAGAACAAAAATGTTTGATTTTGAGGAGGTCCTATTTTTCATCTATTTTTTTTCTTTCATTTCTCGTGCTTTGGGTGTGAGGTTTAAGAAACTACTGTATACCACAAGATCTTGAAAAGGTTTCTGTACATTTTCTTCTAGGACTTTTATGGTTGTAGCTTTTACGTTTTCGTATTTGATCCATTTTGAGTTAATTTTTGTATAAGATGTGAGATAGGGATCCTCTTTCTTTCTTTTGGATATGGATATCTAGTTTACCCGGCACCATTTCTTATTCACCAGCTGGGTGGGCCTGACAGCCTTGTCAAAAATCACTTGATGGGGGGAGCATATGTAGCTCATGGTTTGAGTGCCTGCTTCCCATGTACAAGGTCCTGGGTTCAATCCCCAGTGCCGCCTTTAAAAAAAAAAAAAAAAAAAATTGACCATAGCTGTGAGGGTCTATTTCTGAGTTCTCAGTTTGGTTCCATTGGTCTTTCTGCCATTGCCATGCTGTTTTTACAACTGTAGCTAAGTAATATGATTTAAGTCAGGAATTGAGAGTTCTCCAACTTTGTTCTTCTTTTTAAAACATTTTCGCTATTTGCGGCCCCTTACCCTTCCAAATAAATTTGATAATTGGCTTTCCAATTTCTGCAAAAAAGGCTGTGGGGTTATTATTGGGATATGTTGAATCTGTAAATCAGTTTGGGTAGAAATGATATCTTAACAATATTTAGTCTTCCAATCCATGAAAACAGAATTTCCATTCATTTATTTAGGTTTTCTTTGGTTTCTTTTAGCAATGTTTTATGCTTTTCTGAATACAGGTCCTTTATATTCTTGGTTAAGTTTATTCCTATATATATGATTCTTTTAGTCACTATTATAAATGGCATTTTTTTCTGACTTCCTCCTCAGATTGCAGTATTGTATGGAAATGCTACTTATTTTTGCCTATTAATCTTGTATCCTGCCACTTAGCTGGACTCATCTATTAGTTCTAGTAGCTTTGTTGTGGATTTATAGGGATTTTCTAGATATAGGGTCATATCATTAGTGAATAGCAAAAGTTTTACTTCTTCCTTTCCTATTTTGATTTTGATGATTCTCCCTATTTTTTTTTTTTTTTGTTTGTTTGTTTTTGTTTGTTTATTCTCAATTTCATTTATTTCTGCTCTGATCTTTATTATTTCTTTCCTTAGGCTTGGTTTGGGATGAATTCTTTTTCTAGTTCCTCCAGGTGTACAGTTAGGTGTTTGATTTTAGCTCCTTCTTCTTTTTTTTTAATGTAAACATTGAGGGCTATAAATTTTCCTGTCAGCACTGCCTTTGCTGTATCCCATAGGTTTTTGACATGTTGTGGTTTTGTTATCATTCATCTCAAGATATTTACTGATTTCTCATGCAATTTCTTCTTTGGCCCACTGATTATTTAAGAGTGTGTTGTTTAACCTCCATATATTTGTGAATTTCCCAGTTCTCTTCCTGTTATTGATTTCCAGCTTCATTCCACTATGATCAGAGGAAGTGCTTTGTATAATTTCAATCTATTTTAATTTTATCAAGATCTGTCTGGTAAGCCAACATATGGTCTATTCTGGAGAAGGATCCATAAGCACTTGAAAAGAATACATATCCTGCTATTTTGGGGTGTAATGCTCTATAAATATCTGTTAGGTCTAGTTTCTTTATCATATTATTCAATCTCTCTGTTTCTTTATTGATCCTCTGTCCAGATGTTATACCCAATGCTGAGAGTGAAGTATTGAAGTCTCCAACTATTATTGTAGCGATATCTATGAATCCATTCAGTTTTGCCAGTGTGTGCCTCATGTATCTTGGGGCACCCAGGTTAGGTGCATAAATATTTATTATAGTTAGTTTTTCTTGGTGAATTGCCCCTTTCATTAATATATAATGACATTCTTCATCTCTTATAAGAGTTTTGCATTTAAAATATATTTTGTCTGATATTAATATCACTCCTCCAAATCTTTTTTTGGTTACTATTTGCATGGAATATCTTTTTTCAACCTTTCACTTCCAACCTGATTGTGTCCTTTCATCTGTGGTGAGTCACTTGTAGACAACATATAGATGGCTCATATTCTTTTATCCATCCTGTCAGTCTATGTCTTTTGATTGAGGAGTACAATTCATTAACATTCAATGTTATTACTGTAAAGGCATTACTTACTTTGTCCTTTTTATCCTTTGGCTTTCCATTGTCATATCTTACTGTGTCTGTCTTTTTACCCTTTAAGTTATTCGTACTAATAATCTTCATTTATAAACCCTTCTCCAAGTCTCTCGCCCTTGTTTTTTCCTTTCAGGCTGTAGCACTCCCTTTAGTATATTTTGTAAATATGGTCTGTTGGTAACATACTCTCAGTTTTGTTTTTCTGTGAAGACTTTAAACTCATCCCATTTTTGAAGGACAGTTTTGCCAGATAGATAATTATTGACTGGCAGTCTTTCTCTTTATACATTAAATACATCATACCCCTTTCTTCTCACCTCCATGGTTTCTGCTGAGAGATTTGCACCTAGTCTTATTGAGGTTCCCTTGTAGGTGTTCATTGCTTTTCTCTTGCTGCCTTCAAAATCCTCTCTTTATCTCTGGTATTTGTCATTCTGTATAGTAGGTATCTTGGAGTAGGTCAATGTCTTGATCACATCAGTAAGGCATGACTCAGGTTGAGTCCCCACCCCCTAGGTGGGCCGATATAAATAGACACTCGGTCAAAAAGACAAGCCGGAAGAGAGACTGCTGTCATTTTTTATCCTGGGGCCCTGGGGAGAGATGAGGCAGGTTTATTATCTGAATAAATAAGGGTGCATTATCCTTCTCAGATATTGATACTTATGTCTTTCATAAGGGTTGGGAAATTTTCAGTCATTATTTCCTCAAATTGTCTTTCTGCCCCTTTTCCATTCTTTTCTTCTGGGATACCTGTAATACATATATTTGTGCATTTTGCATTGTCATTCAAGTTCCCTGAGGCCCTATTCGATTTTTTTCCATTCTTTTCTCCTTCTGTTCTGTCTTTTAAAGTTCAGATGTTCTGTCTTATAACTCACTAATTCTGTCCTCCACCAATTCAAATCTGCTGGCAGAAGCCTCTAATGTATTTTTTTTTTTTTTTTACCGGGAGGTACCGGGGATCGAACCCTGGTCTCTCCATATGGTAGACGGACGCCGAACCTTTGAGCCACGTCCGTTTCCCTCTAATGTATTTTTAATTTCATCCATTGTGTCTTTCATTCCCATAAGCTCTGTAACTTTTTTTTTCTGCAGGCTTTCAAATTGTTCTTTATGCTCACACCATGTCTTCTTAATATGCTTTACCTATTTAGTCATATTTTCCTTCAACTCCTTGAATTGATTTAGGAGATTTGTGTGATTATCATTAATAAGTTGTTTTAAATCCTGTGTCTCATCAGGATTTTGGGTTTGTTCCTTTGGCTGGGACATCTTTTCCTGTTTCTTTGTATGGCTTGTGATTTCTTTGCTGATGTCTAGGCATCTGTAACAGTTTGAGATTATTTTTGTGAATCCAAAAAAGAGGAAGATTATATTTGTAAACTAATCTATTCTTCTGGATGTGATACCTTTTCAATATATTGGCTTCAGTTGAGGGGCCCTTGATTAAATTACCTGTTAAGTTTAGGGCTTTGATTCGACCACATCAGTAAGGCATGACTCAGGTTGAGTCCCCACCCCCTAGGTGAGCTGATATAAACAGACACTCAGTCAAAAAGAGAAGCCCGAAGAGAGAGCTTTGTCATTTTTGATTCTGGAGTCCTGGGGAGAGATGAGGCATTCACCCAATGGTTCGCAGCTGACCTTGGTAAGAAAACAGGACAGCTGAGACTGATATAGAAAGCCTGGAAAGAAAAGAGCCCTATGCCAGAGTGAGAGGACAAGCCCTGTGCCAGCCTGCAGCTGAGAGACAGGAAACCCAGTGGGGAAGGCTGAACCCATGCAGAGATCAATGACCATTTTGCTTCAACACGTGGCAACTGACTTTTTTGGTAAGAAAGTAACCTTGAGTTGGACTCTTTATGGCCTTGTAACTGTAATTTTTACCCCAAATAAATACCCTTTATAAAAGCCAACATATTTCTGGGACTTTGCTTTGGCATCCCTTTTGGCAGACTAATGCAGCATCTGAATATGTTGATGAATTTCCTTTGACAATCAATTTCTCTCTCTTGGCTTGTGGTTTTGTATCATGGCTCCTTGCTTTTGGGTTCAACTTATTCTGAGTCATTAAAATTGCCCAATTTAAGTTATCAAAAATAGGGCCAGGGACTCACTAATGGAGTGCAGAGTTGCCCCAAGGGGTTTGGGACAAGAGAGTCCAAAAGGCAATAATTTTTCTCTTTGCAGTTTCCCAGCCCTCCAGAAGATGGCACTCATTAGTGACTCTTTCCATGGAGGTGTCTTTTTCATCTTCCTTTTTTTTTTGAGGTACCAGGAATTGAATTTGGGACCTTATATGTGGGAAGCTGGTGCTCAACCACTGAGCCAGATTGCCTTCCCTGAGTTGGTTTTTTTTTTTTGTTTTTTTTGTTTTTTTTTTTTTACCGGGAGGTCCCGGGGATCGAACCCGGGTCCCTCCATATGGGAGACGGACGCCCAACCAGTTGAGCCACATCCGACCCCTGGTTTTTTTGTTTGTTTTGCTTGTTGTTGGCTTTTTGTGTTTGTTTGTTTTTGTGTTTGTTTGTTACCAGGAACCGACTTGGGACCTCCTGTGTGGGAGGTGGGACCTCAATCACTTGAGCCACATCCGCTCCCTCATCCTCCTCTTGCCAATGATCCTGGTCTCACCAGAGCCAAGATTCAAAGTGGGCTCTGCTGGCCAAATTCAATGAAGAGAAACCACTCTCTGACTTCCATCACACCCTCCCTCTTCCCAGGGAGAATGATGTCTGTTCCCCTATCAGCTGGCTGCAGTGAGCCATGGATTCGCCTTGAGGAGAGTGTATGGGTGCCATTCCCGGCCATGGGGGATAGTAACTCATAGTTTTTGTTTCAGTTTCATCATCTTTCTGTCCCTCACCCTCCTGGAGGATGCACAGCACGCTCCTGGTCTACAGATCCCCAAAGCAGGTCCCTTGGATAGCTTTTGTTTTTGTGAGAGAGTTGAGCCCTGCCTTCCTACTGTGATGCCATCTTCTTGGAAGTGTACTCTGAGCTTTTATGTTAAAACTGAAATTTTCTTAAAGTTGGATCCAACTGTAATTTATGCACCCTTCCTCCCTCCAGCTCCCTTTTGTATTATCCTGGCCTGCCAAGTGCAGGGGTTCCCTTTAGTTACAAGGTGGCTAGAAAGGGGTTAGGAGGCATTTCTACTGGTGACCTACACAGCCCATTTCCCCAGAGAGCTTATTAAGAGTAGTAGAAATGAAATAATATCTACTACTACTGCAACAGCCCCCTGCCTTGTAGATACCCCCAAAAGAAGAGGGTGTGCACCTCCATTTTAATTTGCATTTAATTAAAGCAAGAGAATGCCTTCTAAAATTTATGCTTATGGTTGCAAGCATGTAAAGTAGAAAGAACACTATAATGAACTTCCCATATATCCAACATCTAGATTTAACAATTTTTAAGTTTGCCATATTTGCATTTTTTGAATATTTGTTTTAAACAAAATTAGAGTGCATGGATTTTTCACTCTTTTTTAACAACTTTATTGAAATAATTCATATACCATACAATGCACCTATTTGAAGTATACAATTCAATGGCTTTTAGCATATTCACAGAGTTGTGCAACTATCAGCACAATCAATTTTAGAACATTTTCATCACCCCAAAAAGAAATCTCTTACCCTTTAACAATCACCCTACTGCCAACCCCAACATTTCCCCTAACCACCTATCATCACTCCCAGCCCTAAGCAATCACTAATCTGCTCTCTCCCTATTGTAGATTTGTCCATTCTGGGCATTTCATATAAATGGAATCATACAATGTGTGGCCTTTGTGATTGGCTTCTTTCACTTAGCATAATGGTTCATCATGTTGTCCTATGTATTAGTACTGCATTCCTTTTTATTGTCAAATAATATTCCATTGTATGGGTATACCACATTTTATTTATCCCTTCATCAGTTGATGGCTTTTGGGTTGTTTCTCCTTTTTGCCTAATATAAACATTCATCCACAAGTAACATGACATTTTTGCCTCTAATATTTGTTTTTATCTGTCTCAAAGAAATAAGCTTAATCTCAATCAGGTTGGGGTTACAGCTCTATCTTTCCCCAGCGGGTACATGAGTTCCGGGGGCTTGCAGAATGTGGATGTGTGTGTGGAGGGGCCCTTAGGTCCTGAGCGCCATCTCTGTGGCATTCACTGAGATGTCCTTGTTGCCCTCTGATCCACTCAGCACACACAGATCAATGCTGTCTTCCGCCTCAAGGTCTCTTTGGGTCCACTGGCTGTTTGGATCCTGCCTCTAATACTTTTGAGCACACAGGAAACTTTCTGCAGTTCTCACTGTAGGTTAGGAACTCCATCAGGCTGTTTTAGGTCTGACTGTCCAATATGGCCACCAGCCATAATGTAACTTAATTGAAATGTGGCTTGTCCAAATTGAGATGCATTATGACTGTAAAATACACATAGATTTTGAAAATTTAGTACAAAGAATGTAAAATATCTCTTTAATAATTTTTATATTGATCATACGTTGAAATGATATTTTTGACAGATTAGGTTAAATAAAATATATTATCAAAATTAATTTCACCTGTTTCTTTTTACTTTCTTTAATGTGGCTACTAGAAAAAATTTTTACTCACATATCTGGCTTGAATTATGTTTGTGCTGGACAGTGTTATGGTCTAGACTTTCCATACAGTCATTTCTTCCCTACTCCATGGCCCTCCGAGACGGGGAAGTCTGGTGTTTTATCAATTCCACAAGGTCTACTCATGAATGGGGTTCAGCAGGACCCCATTCTTGGGAATGCACACCATTATTTTACCTGTTTCTTTTTCCCCAATTCTCCATTTTCCTCCAAATTAGACCATATTTAGTTAGGGGGTAGGTATTCAGACTTTTCAGCCAGCCTGCCAAATCTGTTGTTTATACTCACCTGATCTTTTAACAGTTAAAGCCAAAAATGTGACTGTGGTACACTGTGTTATTCTTATCCTGAGGCAGTCTATGCACCGAACACCCTAAGGGCTGCCGGAAACAGGGAGATGTTACACAAAAGCAGGAAATGCTGGACATGAGAAGTGCAGCAGTTACATACCAAAACATTATACATTGCCCATCATTCCACAAACATATTTTGTGCAGTGATTCTGTGTCAAGTGCTGTGCTAGGAGCTAAGAGACAATGAGGCTCAGTTCTTGCCCTCAAGGAGTACAGGCCTAATGGTGATTCAAACCTGTAAACCCATAGCTGCAATGAAATTTTAGAGGTGCCACAGCAGAAGTCTGTTCAGGGCACAATAGCACACAAGGGAAAGGCTTCCTTGGCCTGTTCTGTGAGGGAGAACAACCAGGAAATGCAAGTGGAAGCACTGTGGAAACTGCAAAGCACTATAGAAACCAAACACATTATTAAGGCCTCTTTCAATACTTCACTTAACTTTTCTGAGACTTGTTTTCCTCAACTGAGGAGAATAATGGAGACAATTTGGACCTGTTCCCTCTACCTCACAGCACTGTTGGTGAAGGGGTAAATGTCTAACAAATATACCAAACCATTAGCATGGTTTGGTTTTGGGTGGTGGGATTATGGATGACTATTATCTTGTTCTTAATATTCTGAATTACCAAAATTTTATGTAATGAACAATTATAATTTTTTTATTGTGGTACATATAGGTAACCCCAAATTTCCCATTTAACCACTTCCATGTATATAATACAGTGATATAAATTATATTCACAATATATATTACTTTTATAATCAGCAAAAGGGAACAATTTTGTTTTGGAATTGCCTGTGCTGCCAAAGTCCTGGATCCATATTTTCTCCTTCCACGGCCTCCTCATCCGCTGAATCCAACCATTGTAATCTGGCTTCCACCCCCTCATCCAAAGTTCTTCAGTGACTTCCCACTTGCCAAGGCCAATGACCTCTTTTGAACTCTTGTCCAGTTTGACTTCTCAACAGCATTAACACAGCTCCTTAAAATTATTGAAGATCATGGTTTAAATTTTAGGAGCAATGTATCTACACTACAAAAAAAGTCAAACCCATCCTCTACAATGCCTCCACCATAACATAACCAAGGGCATTTTGGCATATTTTACTTAAGCATATTTTCATATCATTAAGGCATGCACATATATCCAATTTTGTATTTACCATCTCTTTCTTGAAACGCTCCTTATTTCCACAAAATTCTCTCCTTGTTTTTCTACAGTTTGCCCATCCTGCTGACTCACCTTGATGAGAACGTTCATGTGATTGAATCAGCTCCCCAGACAGTGACCACTTTCCTAGTAGTACAGAAAAATCTCCTAAGGGGGGGCGGATGTGGCTCAAATGGTTGGGCGTCTGTCTGCCATATGGAGGGACCTGGATTCGATCCCTGGGACCTCCCGGTTAATATATATATATATATAGATATAGATATAGATATAGATGGCGCATGGGCTGCCAGGCTCTGTGTGCCAGTGAGCCACCAAGCCCCAGGAGCTATACAGCAAGATGATGACGTAACAGGAGAGAGACGCAGGGGAAAGACAAGACAAGACGAGATGCTCCAAAAGCTTCAAAAATCAGGAACCGAGGTGGCGCAGGTAGCAGAACACCTCTCTCCTACATTGGAGGTCTCCAGAATCGAATCCTGTTGAAGACTAGAGGAGGAGGATGAGAAGCGATGTTAGGAAACAGACACAGAGAATTGCCCAGCGAATGGACACAAAACAGCAAATGGGGAAGGGGGGGGATGGTTAAAAAGGATAAAGCAAATAAATAAATCTTGTTAGGTTGCAGATCCCTGAACCCCACCTCACCTTCTCCCAAAGATCCTGTTTTATTAGACTTGGTTTGGGCCCAAGACCCTGTAACCGTTGGGGAATTTGAAGTAATTATGAATTCCAAAAATATAATTGGATCATGCTTGTAAACTGATCTGCTAATCTGGGCATGATTAAGTTATGATTAGGGCGTTGACTGGGCCACATCAGTAGGGCGTTGAGCCCCACCCCTTGGTGGGTGGGGGAATTGAATATAAAAGGCAAGGCAAAGGACAGTTGAAGCAGTCTTTTGAAAAGCAGTTTTGATGTTGGAAAGAAGGCCCCAGGAGAAGAGAAGCAAGCTGTTCACCTGATCGTCTACAGCTGACCTTGTGGAGGAAACAGGAGCTAAGCCCAGAGAGAAACGCAGCCCTGGGAAGAAAGGAACCCCAGAAGCCTGAACCCTGGCAAACGCCAGCAGCTGTCTTGCTCTAACACGTGGCAATGGACTGTGGTGAGAGAAGAAACTTAACGCTTTATGGCCTGGTATCTGTGGACTTCTACCCCAAATAAATACCCTTTATAAAGACCAACCCATTTTTGGTATTTCACATTAGCACCCCTTTGGCTGACTAATACAAGCCCATTTCCCTGTTTCCTAATCATCAGATTCTCTAGGTAGAGTGTGAGCATCTGTGCATTTTTATATTTTCGAATCATCTTGTCTGTTTCTACAAAGTCAACTGGAATTCTAAAAGGAACAGTGTTGAATCTGTAGATCATTTTGGGAAGTATCACCATCATCACAAGGCGATGATGCTTCTGATCCATGAGGATGGGATGTTTTTCCATTTATTTAGATCTTTAATTTCTTTCACCTGTGTTTTGTAGTTTTCATAGTATAAGTTTTGCACTTCCTTTGTTAAATTTATTCCTAAATATTCTATTTTTTTATGCCATTGTGAATAGAATTGTTCTCTTAATTTTTATTTTGCTCATTGCTCATGTGTAGAAATAGAACTGATTTTTTTCCTTTTTTGTTGTTTTTTGTTTTATATTTTACAATTGATTTTTAGATATTGATCTTCTATCCTGCAACTTGCTGAACTCATTTATTAGTTCTAATAGTTCTAAATTCCTTAGGATTTTCTATATTTATGAGATCATGTCATCTGTGAATAGAGGTAGTTTTACTTCTTCCTTTCCAGTCTGGATGCATTTCTTCCTTGATTTTCTTAATTTTTTATATATGGATTCTGGGAGAGAGAAGGTCTCTATTCTTCTGCAACAGTGAGTTCTAAGAGAGACCTAAGTTGGAGCTTCTTACAACCATTTGTTCAGGTGATATTGGAGGAAGTTATCACTAATAAAAGAAAAGAGAGGCAAAAATGAGCAGATATGAAAAGAGAAAAGGGAATCCTGATAATGTAGTTTGAGCCCCCTTGATCCATCCATGACTGAAATTTATACCTGGGCTCCTCAGTTACATGAATCAATAAATTTTCTTTTTATAGAAGGAAATGAAAGGCGCTCATAATTCAATAATATTTTCTGATATTATTATATATAATATTAAGATTTTTATTGGGAAATCTATGCTATTAATCATAAAGAACATTAACTGATTTTATAGATTTTGATGAGTAGGTGTAAAACAACCAACAATCATTTGCTTTTATTGACAAAAATAAGATAAGATAATAAGGTAAAAAAATAAATTTCCTTTTTCGTTTAAGCTACTTTAAATTGGGTTATTATTGGGTTACTATGCACAAATCCACAGGTTCCCTACCTTATTCCTCTTGAATCTCCAGCATTAGGTTTAGTTCCTAATACTCAAGTAAAGTTTGAGTACAGTATATATTAATTACTATATTTTTACATAAAAGCACTCTGATATCCATAATGTGTGCAAACATTGAGGATTTTTTTAAAAATTTGTAATTTTCTGAGTAAATAACAGTTACAAGAACCCTAAAAACCCCAGGATTTCTTTTGTAGAAAAGTTTTAGGATTTGGCTGTAGGAGCTCCAGAGCCTCTGTGTTGTTAGCTAGCTGTGCTCAGGATCAGTTTCCTATAGTTCTGTTGATGTGGTTGAATAAGTAGTTCACCAGAATCCCAAGTATCCCCAGAACTAGGGTGAGAAAATGGGCCTGCTGAAGAGGCACACCATGTTGCCATGGTGATGGGAAAATGGAAAGTGGCTATGAGTGTGTCTCCAAACACTTGCCTATACAATATGTGCATAAAATTATGTTGTAAGAATTAAAATTAATAAATGGGTAAAGGTTATCTATAGAATGATGGTTGTGGTCTGGTGATTTCTGTTCCCTCTAAGGACCATGTCTGGAGAGAAATCTGCAAAAGAAAGATGCAAGCTCAGATTTATAGCAGAAGGTGAAGAGTTCACCAAATAACTGTGCTGGTAATCAGGTTATCCCAACTCTTCCCTGCTCGCTGAAGGGCAAAGGAAAAGGGGGAAACATGGCGCCATGAAGGACTGTTTTGCTGTGGCTTTTATATCAGTAACTTCACATGTGTGAGTGGCTGTTTTAGTATAGGATGATATAGAAGGATATAAAAGGAAGGAAGTAAAATATGAAAAAGAGAGTGGCAGGTTGTCTGCTGTCTGCCTTTCTCTTTAAAGTTTCCTATTCGGCAGCTTTGTTGCGTCTAAGAAAACTGTTATACACATCATCAACCCAGTGACATATCTTTATTTTTTAATTCATCACAGAAGCCCTGCTGCCCAAATGATGCTTGACAGAAAACTCCCTTTTAGGCAAGGGTCTTGTGAAGACAAGGAAAACCTCAAGATTCCTCAGTATTTCCCCCTGGGCTCTTAGAGCAAGTCCAGTTCTCTTTAACCCTATAAACTCCTTTGGTTCTTAGTCACTTATCCCACTGCTATTTTTCAGAAAGGAAATTCTGGTATCTATAACACTGAGCAGCCTGAATTCTGGAGTCATACTGCCTGGGTTCAAATTATTGTTCCCCATGTACTTAATCTGTATGATGTCAGACAAGTCAAATGCTGTGCCTCAGTTTCCTCCTGGGTAAAATGGTGTGATGGTTAGTTTGTGTGTCATCTTGGCTAGGCTCTGGTTTCTAGTTATTTAATTAACACTAGTCTAGATGTTGCTTGAGAGTATTTGGTAGCAGTGGTTAACCTCTACAATTAATTGACTTTAAGTAAGGCAATTACCCTTGGTAATATGGGTAGGCCTCATCCAATCAGTTGAAGGCCTTAAGAGCAAAAACTGAGGTTTCCAGGAGAAGATATTCTGCCTTGCAGTGTCAAGTCCTGTGTGAATTTCTGGTCTGTCAGCTTGCCCTACAGATTTTGGCCTTGCCAGTCCCTACAATTGTGTGAGCCAATTCTCTAAAAAAAAAAGTATATGTATATATATACACATATATATAATCTCCTATTAGTTCTGTTTCTCTGGAGAACCCTGGCTGACACAAATGGGATAATAATAGTATCTCTTCATAGAGTTGTGGCAAGGATTAAATGAATATATATATTAAAGTACTTAAAACAGTGACTGGCACATAGGAAACCCTGTATAATTTTTTATATTATTAGTATATGGACAAAACCACATTACTCTCCATGAAAACTTGCCACATTTTCCTCAAACCTTTGTCATTTTGTGTAAATCTCTTTAACCTATTTGGTCCACATTTTCTTCATTAAATACATCTCATGGTTCAAGTGCTATTAACTGACTTAAGCTGGATGGGTGGTGCCTTCCCCAGTCAGAGTTGTTAGAGAGGGGACCCTCTCGTCCTCCACCGGGCTATGGGGTGGTATGGCCGAAGAAAGTTAGTCTCAGACTGAATTCCATGTTCAAACACTGATTAGCAAAGAAGCACAACGGTCGGGCAAATGGTCCTCGTGGGCTTGGTGAGCTCCTGTCTCTGGCCAGCACTGTGTGTGAGATGTTCACTTGAAGCAGACGCAACCATATTCTAAGGCAGAATTCAGCCCCAATTCTGGTTGGATCAGGGGGCAGAATCCTCCATTAAGTGGCAGGCAAAGGACGAGATAAACACCCAGGGCGCTGAACCAGGCTACCGACGACTATATTGTGCCCTTACTGGATTTACGTATTTAAGGACGAGGTACCTATGCAGTCCACAGACTTTAAACACCATTCACTTAACCAATAAAGCATTTATCTCTGATGCTAAATAATCCATTCTCTAGTGTAGATTCAGGAGGAGCAATAGTTAAAGGAGCTATAGTAACCGCGAATTCCAAATCCAGTGTCCTTAAATGCTAACTAACCAACCCCTGAATGTATATTCCCCATTAGGGCACATCAGATGTTAATTAACAACTTGTAGGGTGAATATGAAAACTAACCTTTAAAGCACATGTACCTTGCTGTCTAAGGTGAAGTCTTTTCATTACAGACAATAATCACCCAAAGTTAGTGAAACCCTCAAACTGCAACTTGATTTTTTTTTCAAAGTGACAGCGTAGCTTTTGACTCCAATTCCTAAAGGCAGTCATAGGTTCTTCATTAAAAATGAATAATTAAAATAACATCAGCTGATAAAATGCTCTGTTTGCAAGGAACCTTCACAGCTCTTGATTTTATAATCACTGAAAATGTGTTTTCACGTGTGGGTGGGTTGGAAGTGATCCTGCATGTGACTCAGCCACATGAGAGGTGACACTAACCACAGCTCTTTAATACCAGGATTTTCGGTGGGCAACAGTTCCTCAAAGAAATAGATTTTTGATGAAGCAAGTGGAATTTCAGCAATTAAATATCAATTTGTTGATGCAGAAGCTCTTTTAAACTTTTGCTTGCTATAGGAAACAACTTTGGTTTATGGCACAAAGCTGTGCAGCCAACACTGTAAAACAGTTCATAGACATATTTATTTAGGACACACCTCATCCCCTTCCTTTTGAAATTGAACTAAAAGTAGGTCACAGTAGGCAAAATATTAAAAGAAAATATAGATATTTATTTTTAGTGTCCTTGTTGGTACATATGTTTGGACCTAGTTAATTGTACAAAGGGCAGTAGGAGGGCAAGGATTCTCTGCACAGCTGAGGGAGAAAAGGTGGAAGGGAGGAAGGATTAAGAAGGGCAGTCATCAAAGACAGTCTTGACTAGTTTGAAGTAGATGGTATATCACTGAAAATCTGAACGAAAAGCTTTTGTTCTGATTTTTCTTAGGGAAATGGATAACACTCTGATTATTATGGAGTAGCAATTCAGTGGGGGTGTAAGTAGGAACCTGTTTGCTCCCATGCCTCCTTGTATGGAATCCCTGCTTTTCTCTGGATGGTAGGCTTCCTTAAGATCTTAACGATGACTCCATCCAATTCCGTAATTTCCCAGTACCATTCATAATGCTCAGTCCTATTCATTTTTTAAAAACAATTTATTGAAGTTTATCATTCATACATGAATATACATAAACTATAAGTGTTCAGTAAACATCGTGAACTTAAGAAACAAATGTGCATAACATCATACAGGCCCCCCCCCACATCACTCCCCAACAAACACCCTGCATTGTGAAACATTTGTTAACAAATCTTGAAAGAGCATCATCAAAGTATTGCTACTAACTATAGTCTGTATCTTCCTCCCCTATACATTTTTTTAAGGATTTATTTATTTACTTTTATTCATTCCCCCCCTCCCCCATTTTTGCTGTTTCTGTGTCCATTCGCTGGACAACTCTCTGTGTCCATTTCCTGCCCTCTCTTCTCACCCTTCTCCTCCTGTCTTCATTGGGATTCGATCCTTGGAATCTCCAATGTGGGAAAAAGGCATCCTACCACCCATGCCACCTTAGTTCCTGGCTTTTCGGTGCGTCTCATCTTGGCTATCCCTTGTCTCACTCTCCTGTTAAGTCATCATCTTGCTGCGTGGCTCACGGGGCCTGACGGCGCACCGGTGTACAGGGCCCACTCGTGGGGCCTGGCAGTCCTATTCATTTTTAAATTTCAATCTCAAAAAAGAAAACAACATAAATTTTGATGTCAAGAATCAAAGCTTGTAATATTGATATAAAGGCAGTGGTCACCAGAGGTTCTGAGGGGAGCAAGAAGGAAGAATAGGTGTGACATGGGGCATTTTGGGGACATTGGAATTGTTCTTCATGATATTGCAATGGTGGATACAGGCCATTATACATTTTGTCAAAACCTATAAAATTGTGAGGTGCAAAGTGTAAACCATAATGTAAACTCTAGACCATGCTTAGTAGCAATGCTTCAATAAGTGTTCAAAAAAAAAAGAACCACAGCTTTCTCCTCTCCATCCCCATTCCCAGTACAAGCCAGTCTAGTGGGGAGGAGGTAGGGATAAGTCTGCCCTCACATATCCATCCCCTTTCTCTTTCCTGGGCAGGATCACCCTGGGTTTGGAAGACAGAGTGTGTGGCAGGATCTTCATATTTGAGTACCCAGGCAAGGGGACAGTGGGTCTTGCTGCTGAGGTGGCTGCTGACTCCCCAACTCCAACAGACCTTCCTCCCCTTCTGTGCCTGCCCATGCTGGCTCTCCATAGGGGCACATGTCCTCACACATAGTCCCTTGTCTTGGGCGTTCAGACTCAAGCTCAGCCTCTTCCTCCCTTCCTCAGGTCTTCCTCTCTCTCCAGAGTGGCCCTCTTGTCCAATACCCTCTTGGATGTGGTACTGGCAAGATGGTTCAAGCCCAGCTACTTTGTCTACTCCACTTACAAGAAACTCTATCCTTACAGGGCAAATGGTGGAAAAGCAGTCTGGAACCTCATTAAGATTGAATTAGGGGGAAGTGGATGTGACTCAAGTGATTGAGCTCCTGCCAACCACATGAGAGGTCCTGGGTTTGTTTCCTGGTGCCTCCTGGAGAAGACGAGCAAGACAGCAAACTCGTGTCAGCAAGCTGACTCAACAAGGAGACACAAAGAGGAAACACATTGAGAGAACAACAGAGCAGGGAGCAGAGATGGCTTAAGCGATTGAGCAGCTCTCTCCTACATGGGAGGTCCCAGGTTGGGTTCCCAGTGCCTCCTAAAGAGAAGACAAGCAGACACAGAGAGCAGATGGCGAGTACAAACAATGGGGGGTTGGGGAGGGGAGAATAAATAAATCTTCAAAAAAGAAAAAAGAGTGAATTAGGGAAGTGGATGTGGCTCAAGCAGTTGGGTGCCCATCTACTACATGGGAGGTGCCAGGTTCGGTTGCTGGTGCCTCCTAAAGAAGACAAGCAAGACAGTGGGCTGGCACGGTGAAAATATTTTTGCACCTTTCCTACAAGTAAAAAAAAATAAATAAATAAAATAAATAAATAAAACAAAGAGAATCAATTAGAGCACTTTATAGGAGACCCGGGGAACAAAAGAAAACAACCATTCTGGAAGTATTGCAATTCCAGGGTGAGGCATGGGATGCATAGAGCAAGCTTCTGGTCCATCTCTCAATTCCAAATATTAATTTAATGCTTGTTTGCAGATGGAGAACACATCAGCCCCTTTAAACTGATAAGAACACATATTACATTTGATCATAGCCAATAGACTGAGATGGGGTAACAAGATTTTACTCAAGTCACATAGGTCCCTCCCTTTCATACCTCAGGTAGAAGCTGACACCTCCACAGCTTTTCATACCTCTCCACCACCCTGAATCTATCTGATAGATCTCTGTCCTGATAAAGTGCTCCCAGGGAAACATTGTTCTCACTAAAAATGATCAGTTTCCATGTCTTCGTCCTGAGGCCTGATCCAAACACATCCTTTGCATATTTATACTCACTAAACTTATTGATCAGCTCTATCCTCCTAGCTCCTGTATTTTCTGTAACTCTTTGGGAGACAGGAGACAACTCTGAGAATCAAGTGAACAAATTAATTTTTTTAACTTTTTATTATGGAACTTTCTAAGCATAAACAAAAGTAGAGAGAACAGTATAACGAACTGGCATAACTCATTTTCCAGCTTTGACAATTATCAACTTATAGTTAATCTTGTTTGATCTATGTCCCTACCTACTCCCCCTTCCCTCTTGACCCATGTATTAAAGCGAAGAAACTCTTTTTTTAAACATATGTACAATACCATAAACACTCCTAAAAAAAAATTTCCTTGTATGTTTTTATTCAAAAAAAAATTTTTTTTTTCTTAATTATCTTCAAATATCCAGTCCATATGCAAATGTCTCCAATTGTCTCATAAATCAGGATCCTAACAATGTTTCTATGTTGTATTTGGTTGAAATATTTCTTGTATGAATCAGGTAACACTAGATTATGCTACAGTAGCAGACAACTCCAAAATCACAGTGACTTACAAGTCTGGTTTATTTCTTGTTCAGGTTAATTTCCATTATGAGTCAGGCCTGCATCTTCTTCCCTCCTGGCAACAGGCTGAAGAAATTTCCCTTCTTGGGATACATCCACTTCCTGGCAGATGGAAATGAGGAGTGGTTGAAACAAGCAATGACTTTTAAAGCTTCTGCTCAGAAGTAGCAACCATCAAGTCTGCTCACATTTCATTGGTCAAAGCATAGCACATGGCTTACCCTGATGTCAGTGGTGAGGAGGAAAGAATAATTCTCCCACATGAAAGTAGAATGAATGTTCGGAATAATACAATCTACCACACTTCTTAAGTCTCGTCTAATTTATAGGTTCTTCTCCTTGCCTTTTTTTTTTCTTTCTTTCAATTTATTTGTTAAAGAAATTGGGTCATCTTGTAGAATTTCCCATATTCTGGATTTTGCTAATTTAATCCCTGTGGTGTGTTTATTTAACATAGTCCTCTGTCACCTCTATTTCTTTTAAAGTTGTAGTTAAATCTAAGGGCATAACGAGATTCAGGTTCAAATGTTTGGCAAGGACACTTACTAAGTGATCATGCATGTTGTACTAGTTATCTATTGCTTGTATCATATCATCCCAAAACTTGGTGGCTTAAAACAATAATAACCATGTATTATCTCATTCATGGCTTCTGTAGTTCAGGAATTCCAACAGGGAGTTGGCTGGTCTCTGCTTCAAGATTTCTGGGGTGTTATCTGAAAAACTTGAAGGCTGAGGGTCTGGAATCATCTGAAGGCTTGACTGGGCCTGAAAGTTCTGCTTCCAAGGTGACTCACTTACCTGGTTAGCAAGGTGGCATTCGTAAGTTGGTTCTTTCCAATGTAGGCCTGTCCATCGGGCTTCTTAAGCATCCTCATAACGTGGTGTCTTACTTCCCCTAGAGTGCTAAAGCAGCAATATATTTTATGAACTGGCTTGGGAATTCATACATTGTGACTTCTATTGATCTCAAAACCAGCTTTTATTCAGTGGGGGGTCTACACAACAGCATCAATACCAAAGGGAGTTTCACTGGGTACCATCTTACATGCTGGCTACCATTATGTATTAAGTGGTTTCTCATGTTAAAAAAGAAAATAAGGCGACAATCTAACCATGTTCTCTGGGATAATGGATGTCTTGAGATTTCATGGTCCAGTAGAATTTCAGGGGAGGGGAGGGGAGAGGAGAGGGGAAAAAAAAAAAAAAAAGTACCTGAATGGAGATATTAGATCTTTGTTTTGTCAAGTAAAGACATTTAAAAAGCCATCAATTCTACCACCATTATTATTTCTTCTTCAAAGCCCTCTTTTGAACAGAAGTACATAATCTCAGAATGAAGAATCATTGGTATAATGTAGAGCAAGGAGAATACTCCTGAACTGCTGGTAGGACTGCATATTGGTACAACCACTTGGAAACCATTCTATAGTTGAGTTGAGGATTCACATACTCTATTACCCAACAGTACCATACCTAAGTATATACCCTAAGAAATGTGTAAACACATACACCAGGGGTCGTCTACAAAAATGTTCATAGCAGCATGTTAATAATAGCTCCCAACTGGTAACAACTCAAATGTCCAGCAACCGTAGCATAGACAGATAAATTGGAGTTTATTCATACTGTATGATTCTATTTATATAAAATCCCAAAACAAGCAATATAAAAGTATAGTGCTTTGTGATGCATGCTTACATGAAAAAAGTTAAAGAAAAACAACCACAAAAAAAGAGAGTGGTTATTATAAAGGTCAGGTTGTGATTACCTTTGGGGGGTGGGTGGGAGGGTTTTCTGATTGGGAAGGGACACAAGTGGAGACTGCTGGGATGCTAGCTGGCAATGTATTGACCTCAGTGATATTGGCTTTATAGCTCATTAAGTTGCATATTTTTGTTAATATATTTGTTTACCTGCTATATTTTATAATCAAAAGGGGTTTTTAAGAAGAAAAAAAAAAAAGAGACCATCAGTTCTTTCTTGGCTCCTCCATCTCTCTCTTGTCCCTTTCTCCAAACAGGGTATCAGTGGGATCTCTGCTAGTTCTGTCACTGGCAGCTTTCACACTGGAGACTACGACATTTCCCTGACTCCCTGGAGGGTAGACTCTCTCTCTTCCTCCCTCCTTCCCTCCCTTCCTCCCTCCCTCATTGGACTCTATTCCATATGCTTCAGGAAGTACTTTTTCTCCTCCTCCTAGATCGATGAGAAGAGGGAATAGCTCTTCCTAATAACTTGGAGCCTTCTCTCCCCAAGAAGGCCCCTTTCTTGATCCCAGGCCTTCTGGGCAGGAATAATGGTGGGGTTGCTGGCTCTGAGGGGAGGGGAGAGGGGGTGGAGAGGGGAGAGTAAAAAGAAAAGAGCCTTGCTTAATGTTTCAGCTTTCAGCAGTGGGACTTAAGAGCCAATTTTGGGACTGGGCATTATGAGTGATCCTGTTACACCACTGCTATTAGAGTCTATATTATATGCCAGGGGAGCTTTGTTAGAAGTTTGTTAGAAGTGCAATCCTTTATAAGAGTATTTTATTTCTTTCTCCCAACAATCCTAGGAAATAGAGAGGGGATATCTACTTATTTCCACTTTTCAAATTGCCTATTGAGGCTCTCCTGAGTTCGAGCATCTTGTCGCAAGTCAAGGTGAAGTTACCTCTGAATGCCTGCTGCACCCACAGCCTCTTGGCAGGGAAGTAGCCCTGGGCATTCCTCAGGCAGGGTTTGCCTTGAAGCTCCCTCCTGACCCAGTCCAAGACCATGGCAGATTTTGCTCGGGGGTAGTTACCTGACTCAACTGTAGTCAAGCTATAGGGCAGAGGAATATGGAAAAGCCTAGAATAGCTCTGCCTGAAGAGGAACCATGGGATTCAAATATTTAGATCATCTTGGACCATTTTTGTGGAAAATAACAGAAAAAGCTAAAAGACCCCAGGGATGAGAAGACTGAGCATAGACACCATGAAGCACTAAGAATCATTAATAAATAGGGAGTGAAAGAGTGAGGTAACCGCAAGCAGAAAACCAGGTAGAGAAATGCTATTCAAATAGAGAGTGAGATAATTTATTGGTGTTGGCAGGAGTACTAGAAGCAGAGGTTTAGGATACCAAGTTCCCATAATGGTGAGGAAGTAGCACTATTGCTTCTGAGTGGGCATAGTCCAGTATTGGCAGGATTTATATCATTATGATAATGAGTCCCATTGGTCTGTACCTATGGACTACACTGCTTTAATTACTCTACCTCCACAGCAAGTTTTGACGTCTAGTAGTGTAAGAACATCCTCATTATTCTTATTTCTCAAAGTTTATTCTTTTGGATAAGCTGAAAATAACTTAAGTTCCAAAACAAAAATCTACTCTTGAATTCATTAGAAACATTTTTTTGGATTTTGATTTTAAAATTTTCATGGGAATAAAAGCAGGACTGATATTTAGCTATGATGTACTGCATGGCCCTTCTGGTGGTTTATAATCATCATCTGTTTTGATTGCTTGATGCTCATGACATGCCAGTTTGAAATATTTTGAAATCCCTGTAGCAGAGAAAGTTTGCTGTAGTTGGGCATATAGTTGCCCAACTATATTTCCTGGCATCCTTTGCAGTTCTCTCCAGGAGTGTGTGAGTGGAAGTAATGTGTGTCACTTTCAGGCCTGGCCAATAACATTTTCCATGGTCAGCCTTCATGTACTTTCCTCCTTTCCCCATTGCTTGGATTGGTGATGATGACAAGAGTCACCCTGGAACATCATAAGGATGGCCTGGATCCCTGAAGGACTGTGTGGATTGGAGCTATGTGGGCACAGCCATACTGCACCTGTCCACACCACTGCTGACAGGGAAAAACTGCAACGGTCTATTGCAGAAAGAAGAAATAAACTTATTGTCTTCAAGCCACTGAAAATTTTTAGTTATATTTATTACTGCAGTTTACCCTACCTAACCAATATAATGAATGACTTAATGTTGTTACTCTTTTGGAGGGCAATTTGAGAGAACCTATCAAAATAGTAAAACAGAACTGTTCTGATACAGCAATTCCACTTATAAGAATGTATCACACAGAAATACATGAACAGGTAAGGTTTTATTGTTCAAGGATGTTCACTGCAGAATTATTCATAGTAACAAAAAAATTGGAGACAACCAAAATGTAGATCTTTAGGGAAATTATTAAATAAATTGTTAAATGCTTGTAATGAAATGCTATGCAGCCATTAAAAAGAACAAGAGATATGGTATGAGGAGGAAAGATATCTTTAAATTATTTAATGAATAAAAAGTTGCAAAATAATAGTCATAGCATTTTCTAAGGGTTTTTGTAAAGTTATACGTAAATAAATTATATATATATGTATACATATATGTGCATACATATGTATATCATGTAGATATTTGTATGTGCATAGTTTTCTATTAGAAAATTATATACAATATAATAGTGGTTTCCTTTAAGGAACAGGAACACCTTGGTGGTTTTAACATATTTTAACATATTTCCACAAATTCTTTAACATATTTCCACAAATTCTTCAGTAGAGCTCAATTCCTCTCCCTTTGAGTGTGGCTGGATTTATTGTGTGTGTGATTTCCAATATCAGGTCATAAAAGAAATTCGTCTGCCTTCTTGGATCATTCACTCTGGGGAAAGCTATGGAGAGGTCTGTGTGGTGAAGAACTGAAGAACTGAAGCCTCTTGCCAGCAACCAGAACTAACTTGCCAAGTGTGTAAGTGAGTACCCTGGATGGTGGATCCTGCAGCCCCAGTCAAGTTTTCAGATGACAGCAGCCCTAGCCAATCTTTTTTTTTTTTTTTTTTTTTTTTTAAGATTTATTTGTTTCTTTCTCTCTCTGCCCCTCTCCCCCTCATTTTTTGCACTTGCTGTCTGCTCTCTGTGTGTTCTTCTGTGTCTGCTTGTCTTCTCTCTAGGTGGCACAGGGAACCAATCCTGGGACCTTCTGGAGTGGAGAGAGGTTGCCCAATCTCTTGTGCCACCTCAGCTCCCTGTCTGCTGCATCTCCTATTGTCTGTCTTCTGTGTCTCTTTTTGTTGTGTCTTCTTGCTGTGCCAGCTCTCCGCTAGGGCCAGCTCTCCACTAGGGCCAGCTCACCGCGTGGGCCAGCTTGCTTTTCACCAGGAAGCCCCGGGAATCGAACCCTGGACCTCCCATATGGTAGATGGGAGCCCAATCACTTGAGCCACACCCGCCTAGCCAATCATGACAGCAACCTTTTGAGAAACCCTGAGCCCCCACCAAATCACTCTGGATTCCTGACCCACAGAAACAGAGGGAGACAATAAATGTGACTAATAGTGGTGAATGCATAAATATATGCATATGTATGTATGTATATATATATACAGTCCAAAAACATAAAACCACCCACAATGGGTGATATAAAACATAAGACATTGCCAGCCATCAATCGTTATTACATTTTTCTGACTGAATTTTACCCAGCCATCCCTGACTTGTAGAGGAGAAAACCATACAAGGGCATTTTTTTCTCTGCAACACAAATATTTATATTTGTGTTAAAAAAGGACAAAGAACCTCTTTGTGGTTTTTTTTTTTCCTTAGAGAACCAACACTTCAACTTGTACTATTGATTAATGGTAAAGCCACTAGTTAAGACACCTCCAAAGGCTTCCTCTGGGTTGCATTTATACCCATTTGGACTTCAGAATTTGCCTTTAGCACTCATCGTTTCTTCTCTTCTACACGATTATTTTATCTCTGCAATCCTTGGGCAAGACCAACACAATACTTTAGCCAGTTTGCAGAGTAAGGACTTCCTAGAAAATACCATTTACTTAATGGCTTCCCCTGTTCATAGCTACATTTAATTCCTGTTGAGCTAATGGCACCAGGGGACTGATGTCTGCATCCTGCAGCAAATATTCCCATCATTTCTTCCTCTCCACTTAAGAACGTTCTTTAGCTTTTAGTAAAGTTAAGGGGCCCAGAGTTCCTTGTGTATTACATGTGCTGTTATATGGATTTTATCCATGTACCAGATTTTTTAAAAGTGAATATTAATCTTGCCTGTTATATAAACTAAACATCTGCAATTTTCCATACATAATGGTAATGATATCATCACGGGAGGGAGGAAGGAATGTAAGAGAAGAAGGGGGGGGGATCATTAAAAAGAGAATGTTAGGCTAAGACAAAAGACCTGGATAGACTGTCTGAAAAGTTAAAGTAATTGCTCTTGAATTACATCATCAACCCAAGTTGGGGTATTCAGGGCCAATCCAGTCACAGTCTTTCTAACTAGCCACCCAAATAGCACCTAAGACGTACAAAGATCATTCTTAACCTATTCCTGTTTATTTTTAGGATTCAGACTTATTTAGTGTTCAGGCAGGAACCTGACACCTATTTGTCTCACTTAAAACTTAAGTGTTAATGAAGCAACTCCCCTTTTCCAACATCATCCCCCAGTCCCCATTGCTAATGCAAAGTATCCTCTACAACTTTCCCAACAGAGTCAAGATCTGCACTGCTTTCTATGGAAATCAGGTCTTTAGGGTATCGACTGTTTTATGGTGTCATTTGGATTGTGGTTGGCAAATAAGGGTAGATAAAGTCCAAATAAGCTGACTCTGACATTCCCATGCTTGTGTGGATTTATTGGTCCTTTGATGTCTTTTTTTTTTTGTTTCTTTGTTGGAATGTTTCAAATATGCACTTAAGTCACCCACAGAAAAGGCTGCTAATATAAATGGACATGTGTTTAGAATAGGCTGTCATCTTAACCTTCCCAGAGATGCAAAACCCATAAAACACAAAGGGTCAATTGGAATTACCTCTTCTGTTTCTTCTTTTAAATATGAGAGGCTGCAGAGTTCAGATTGCCCTTTCCTTCTTTTTTTCTCTATTTATTCAGGTGACTTAAATTTTGGTTGTTTTAAGAAGGGGTTGACCCTCAACTCTTGGACTCTTTCTTAAAACTGAGTTTTGACTTCTATGTCTTACTGATTATTTTAAGAATACTATTTGAGACTTAACTTTGGTATCCCTGTTATCCCCTACTCCATAATCTATCTTCACAGTGATTTCTATTTTAAAAATCTATGAGAAAATGAAGCGCATGTAATCTGAAGTACTTCAACTCATATTTTAAATACTCTTTTCAAGTTCAAAAAATATTTTATTATAAAAGTATTCAAAAGGGCAACCCAAGTGTCCATCAACAGATGAATGGTAGACAAAATGTGATATATACATACAATGGAATATTATTCAGCCATAAAAAGGACTAAGGTTTGGCAATTCACCCTGCAGCACGCCCACAGTCCATGCCTCAGATAAGGTACTTTTCTTGTTTTCTTGTTTCTTAATGAACTCTTTACTCCCTTGCCTTCCCTGAAAAAAAACTAAATAAAAAAATCTGATACATGCTACAAGGATGAACTCTGAAGACATCAAGTTGAGTGAATAAATGAACAGATACTAAAGGACAAATATTGTATGATTCCACTCATAAAATATCTAGCATAAGCAAATTCTAAAAAATAGAAAGTAGATTATAGGTTACCAGGGTCTGGGACATGGGGGCAGATGGGGAGTTATTGCTTAATTGGTATGAAGTTTCTGTTTGGAGGTGAAGAAAAAGTTTAGTTAAAGTTTGGTGGTGATAGTAACATAAAATTGTGAATGTAATTAGAATCACTAAATGGTGCACACGAAAGTGGTTAAAATGTGAAATTTTATGTTACATATATGTTACCACAATAAAATAATTTTAAAAAGCATAACAAAAATAACACTAAAGTGCAAACGCGTGTAGCTCAGTGATTGGGCGCCTGCTTTGATGTATGAGGTCCCGAGTTCAATCCCCAGTTTCTCCTAAAAAAAATAATAGCGCTAAAGAAAAACTGAGATACAGGGGAAAATTCATCCACAATTCATAACTTGAACACAAGTCCTGCTAAAATAGGTCTAATCAGAGATGAGAGGAGGCTTTGATCCAACAGAGCACATGGCGTGCAGAAGCCAGTGAGTGCTGTCTACCTAGCAGTCATAAATCCAATAATGATGCTCTAAAAGTTTACAGACTGCCTTTGATGTGTAACATTACATCACAAGAATTTTTAGGTACAGTCTTCAAAAGAGTTACCTTTATTCCAGGTTTACATTTTTTGAGCATGTGCTTAGAGAAATTAAAACTGAGCTATATTATATCAACATCTTCAACCTTGGTTGAATATTTAAAGTCTTAGTGATGGCTTTGTTGTAGAAATGATACACAGTGTAAAAACTATCTTAAAAGATTAAAGGATCATGCTTGCTGAAAATTACATCAATTGTAGACGCAGGTCAATGGTATACAACCACATTCTTCCCGAGACTTCAATGTAGGCTCACTCTTTGGTGTGCTTGAGTGCATGCTTCACTTCAAAATGTGAATCTTGGTCAGAACTAGTATATTTAGAGCAGAAAAAAAAAAAAAAAATATATATATATATATATGTAATGCTTTTAATGAACTTCTCAAAATTTTGCACAACTCTTTAGGGATTAAAGGTGAGAATTATATAACAGCAAAGAGCGCTCTTTATTTATTTATTTATTTATTTATTTTTAGATGATACAGTTTAATAAAGAGAGCTCTTTAAAGCAATCAGGTGGCATCCTGAGTAATAGGAGACATTCTGAAGTGATCACTTGAAAGTTTTTGATGAACAGCAATAGCTTAATGCTGCCTCTCAAATTTATGGTACTGTCTGCCTGACCTAGTTGGTATCCCTGTTATCCCCTACTCCATAGTCTCGTTTTAGTTACTTTCATTTCTGGCTTTGTGGTGTTCAGTTTGGGAACCTTGGGTAAGTTTGCTCATTATACTAATGAGGCCAAGAAAGTCTGGACCATGTAGCTTTGTGAACAATATTTGTTATTGTTATTGTGAAGTATTTGTTAAAAATAAATCCTTTCCCCCACTCTCCACACCGCTCCACCCAACAAGGTTGTGAGATTGAGTAGTTAACCTAGCTAACCACCATGTTATACTAGGGGAGTTAGGGGGATGGATAATGGAAAAAGCATGGATTTTGGAATCAGATGAAATGGAAATAAAATTTACATATTAGATGGAACTCCTGGACAAGTTCCTTGAGCTGTCTAAGCCTGATATTTCTCATCTGAAAATTGAAATTAAACAAAATCAAAATTTCTTTTGGGAATTAGATAACATAAGTGATATGGCACACAGTAGGGTCCCAGTAATGCAATTTTTCTGATACATAGTTATTAGTGTGCTTTACCAACTCTCTGGTGCTCTTTTCCCAGCACGGGGTAGGATTGCACTGCCTGCCCCACTTTTGGTTGGATGGGGACAGGGGACTGCCTTTGGCTAGTGAGTTACATGTAGCGACACATACATGTAACTGCCAGTGCAAGACCCTCTTTTCCTTTTGACATAGTGACTGGCAATGTGCAAGATTGTAGCTGCACTGTCAGCCTGAGTTCATTGGCTTCAATGAGCCAAATGTCCCTATAGCCCATGAAGGACCTCAGCCACTGAGGTTTGGGCATTGTTGTTATTGCAGCATAACCCAACCAATCCTGTTGCTTTCCTCTACCTGAACAACAAAACATAAAAACTGAGTGAACAGGAACATAATTAGTAGCTTGTGGAGAAGTCAGCTAAGTTCTCTGATTTCACCCCAGTTATATGGAGTAGTCACATTTCCAGACTGAACCTAGAAATAGCTTCTCTTGTGTTGAGGATGGAGCTATGTTTCACTCCAAGTAGACTAGTTTGGGGAAGCAGAGACATGAGGGCAAGATATTAATCATGTCATAGACTGACTCTTAGGAGACTCGAGAAATTTCCTAGGGCTTTTATATCTTTTAGATTTACTTCTGGATTAATCAACAATATTCTATTCTCCCCATCTCCAGTCCCAGTCTTACTTAGAAAGCATTAAAATGTTCCTGAGTCCCAAAGAGTCGAATAAATTACATTCATAAATAAAAATGAAGAAAGCATCTCTTAGAAATCTCTTCCCAAAATAAAGTTTTATTTTGGGAAAAAAAACTTTAGTCAAAATATTTAAATATCCTTTTCCTCCCCTCCTGTAGGTTTACTAGACTTATCAATAAAATCATCTCCTTAGAGAGCTAGCTGAAGCAGCAATTTAAAAGCAACAAAAAATGTCAAATTCTATTTCAACAAATGTTATTACAGTCACTGTCTCTGAATGTTTCCCAGCTCCAGTTCATAACTGATTACTTTATGCAATACCCACATAACTAAATTCCAGAAAAATAAAAGAATTGGGATTCTCTCTTAGTGCTCAATGCAATTACACTTGACTTATAATCATGATATTTTATAGAAAAGTAAAATGTAACATTTATTAAGCCAATGTTATTGGTAGGCAAAATGCTGAGGGCTTAGATCAGGATTGCATTCAGCTGCATATGATGGAAACCCATATTTAGCAAAATAGAGTTCATTTTTCTCAAGTAATGAGAAGTCTGAAGGTAGGTAGAACACTCCCTGTGCAGCTGCTTGAGAAAATCATCAAGGACTCGGGTTCTTCCTGAGACTTTTTTGTCCTCTTGGTTGCAAGATGGCTACTTTTCTTCTAGGTATCTGCATTCTAGACAGAAAAAAAAAAAAAAAAAAAAGGAAGGGCAAAGAGCAAATTACATATGCCAGCTGGCTCTGTCCTTTTTTTTTTTTTAAACCAGAAAATTATTGCTTTCCTGGATGCCCCTCTGCATGGAATTGAATCATATGGTTACGAGAGCTACAAGGGAGTCTATAGAGGGTAGTATTTTAGCTGTGCACACTGTCACCCAGATAAAACTGTGTTTCTGTTAATAAAGAAGGGGAAATTTTAAAAATAATAATAAAAATGAAGGGAAGAATGGACCTTGAGTAGACAGCTAGCAATAACCCCTACCGAGTATAAAATACATTATCTCAGATCTTTGCAACAAGCCTATGAGGTAGCAACTGCTATTTCCTATTTTATCCATGAGAAAACTGAAGTCTAGAGGGTTTAAGTAACTTACGTAGTGTCACAAGGATAGTAGATGGCAAAGTTGGAATTTGAACCTAGGCAACCTTAGGAAGACGATTGTCAAGTAATCAGAAAAGGCAAAAATGGAAAGTTTGTCAAATTTGAAGCTTGGTTTTGCTTTAAGTCTTTTAACTGCCCAATCAATCACACAGAACCAACCAGGGCATATCCAAGGTCTATTGGGCAATCTGCCAGCAGGGCCTTGTGGGAGGCAGCTATGCTGTCATATTTTCCCTGCTGTAACCACACACTCTCAGACTTCAAATAGTCTTCAACCAGCTGTGGCAAGCATCTGTATTAGCCGGCTAGTGAGGCAGAGCTCATGAGTCCCCAAAACCTGGCACACCAGTGGATCTGGGAAGCAGCATGAATTAGAGGAGGGGTGAATGAAGGGGATGGCCTTTCTGCCCTCTGGGCTTAGGGCATCCGCTTCAGGCATGGTATAAAGCATTCAGGCTCAAGGAGAGAGCAAAATCATTTTGAAGCAGTAATTATTTCTAAAATTCAAATTGCCGTTAAAATGCCATTTTGTGTATGTTCACCCTGTTATCTTTATTCATTGCTTTAGTTAACTTTGACAGCTCCTGGCCTGTAGTAAAAGTATACTACATGAAGTATAGCGACAAGAAGAAAGGCTCAGCTCAGGGCAGGAAAGCAGAGGCACTGGGAGCCAGCCAGTGTTCTCAGGTTGTAAAACAAAATCTCTCGACCAGTCGGACACTGGCCTCGGGCCATGGCAGTGATTAATTCCAGAGTCGTAAAAAGTGCTATGGTGGGAACAGTTAGCTTGGTTGTATTTGTATGTGTGTGTGTGCGCGCGCGCGAGTTGGTTTTTTTCTTCAAAGCAACTTAACATGAAACATAATTTTCAGTTGTTTTGGAATCTAAAAATAAAATTAAAGGCTCATTTACTTTATTCTTTTAATTAAGAACTTAAGCAACTTTATAGGAAAAAAAGGAAGCCTAAGGAGCTTTATTTAAGCTCTAAACTAGTTACATCATTCCAAGTTTCCCCTGATATTTGTTAATATACACTTACATGTTTTTACATAGTTGTAATTATGTAGGCATACAATCCTGGGTTCTACTTTTTTCACTTAACCATATTTCATATGAAGACTTTCATATTTATTTGAAACTTTTTTTTTTTTTTTTTAAAGCTTTATAGTATGCTATTATATTGATATGCCCTGGCTTGCTCAATCATTCCCTATTGTTTGGGCATATGGGCTGTTTTTATGGTTTTGCGGTTATTAATGTCTTTCCCAACATCTTTATACACAATCCTTTTTTTTTTTTTTTTTTTTTTTTTGCCTTTAGGGTATTTCTTTAGATTATCTTCCCAAAGTGGCATTATTTAGTCAATGGGTATGAAGAGTTACCCATCTTTAAGTGTGCTGCGATTTGTAGTGTCATCAGCAATGTAGAAATATACCTGCTTTCCCACATCATTGTCTCTCAGCTCCATACTACCCTTCAGTATTCTACTTTGTAATTCTTGGGCTAGGAGCCTGCAAACTACATTTCCCAGGCTTCATTTCCAGCTGGCTTCCTGTTAGTTTCTACTTTATTTATTTATTTATTTTTACCGGGAGGTCCCGGGGATCGAACCCGGGTCCCTCCATATGGGAGAGGGACGCCCAACCAGTTGAGCCACATCCGACCCCCGACAACAGTTTCTACTAATAGAAGGCACCACCAGAAAATTAAAATGTGAAATGAAGGGCTCCTCCTAATTCTCTTTCTTTCTGCTTCTGACAGTATCCCTAGAAGTGACTTTATTTCTGGGTGACCTCACTCTGGCATTCCCAACATCCTATATGGCACTCCCAGTGACAGTGGAAAGTGCAATCCCAGGCTATTGTAATAACACCTCTTCATCTTTGTTCCCGCAGCTGCCGTCTTTCTGTGCTTACAAATCCCAGGGTTACCTTACCTTTCCCTTTTTGACCTTTTCGCTCTCCCAACAATATAGTGCCCTATATTAAACGTCCTCTCTTTGAAATTTCTAGCTTGGTTTCTATTTTCCTGGCTCGACTCTGGTTTATAAGCTGGTTCTTATAATTTTAAAATATATTTTATTATGTTTATGTGTATATGATGGCATCCCAAAGTCTTATTTTGCATTTTTTAAAAATTGCTAGTGGAAATGGATTTTCTAGAACTGTAAATATTTCATTACCAAATAAAATTGATTTGTATTTTTCAATCTAATCTTAGGATCTTTAGTCCATTTCATTAGCTTATTTTTCTGTTATAATAAATATTATGCAATTTTGATATTTAGTGTTAAAAACTATTTTTTCTTTATTCCATTTGTGGTGTTCAAAGTACTTACTCATTAAAAGGGAATTAATTGGGTTTGAGATGATGCTTCTTTATGTGATTTATTTAGTATTAGTTTCTACCTTTTTTAAGGAGAGAATTATTACAAGTTGTTCTTATTCTCTTCTTTTCTATTTTGCTGATGTCTCCAATAAACCTTACAATTAGGCCTCTGTGTCATTCTGTTTAAGGAAAAAAACCCTACTTAGTAGCTTCTTGTTGAACCAAGACTCTCACAATTAATTTTTTTTCCCTTCTTTTTTTTCCTTCCAAGTCTTATTGCATTTTTAATCCACCTATTATCCTGGTCTCTTCCTCTTTCTTTTGCTCCCTCTTATATCTGTGATACAAGTTTTTTTTTTTTTATCACCAAGATCTCCTTGATTATTTTCCCCATTTAGTTGACAGTTTAAAGAACTTTTGTTTATTATCCATATTCGCGGATATTTGTTGGTTTGCTTTCCCCTAATCATACATTCATTTGGGAACTTACCCCTGCTTCAAAGCAAACTGACCACCTCCTCCACTAACATCAGGGATAGGCAGAATTGACCTTACCAATCAGCATGGTCCACTTCCCTGTCATTGTTTTAGAAGTGGACATCGTGCCTCAGTCCAATCGGTAAATTTTAGGACTCTTGCTTAGAATGTTGGAACAGTAGTGTATGTTCTCTCCTACTGGATGTAAGCAAGAAAGCATAAAGCCCAGTTGTGTGAGCAGCTATATTTCATTCACAAAGACAACAACATTAGGATGAAGGATGAAACTAACACTATGCACAGCTGAGCAGAAAGATGGAAAGAAAATGGATCCTCGATGACCTTGTTGAGTTGCTGGATCATCTAACCCTGGAGCTTGCTCTACCTCTGGCCTGGCACCTTAAGTGAGCCAATAACACCCTATTATTGGTTAAGCCCATCTAAGCTGGGTTTTCTATTACAGTAGCCATCACTTGTATATCAAACATTAGTCACTTTTATTAAGACATATACATTTGAGCTTTTGATCAATAATCATAATACTTGTTACTATTTATTGAGTACCTACTATGTGCCATTGCAAAGTTGTAATTATAATAATTCTTATTAAAAATATAACTCTTATGTCAGCTGATAAGGAAAGCAGAATGGTTCATAAGGACACACAGAAGCAACATATTAGCACAAACAACTTTATTTTATTTATTTATTTTTTTTTTTAAATTTTACCAGGAGGTCCCGGGGATCGAACCCGGGTCCCTCCATATGGTAGACGGACGCTCAACCAGTTGAGCCACCTCCGCCCCTAGCACAAACAACTTTAAATTCAATAACAGGCACCCTCATTCTTAAATGTTCTTCAGCCACTGCACTTCAGGGAACTCTTGGGATGTCCTTCAGACACTTTGCTATCTTGCAGTTTCCTCTCATCTCATCTCCTTTTCAGGAGCAAATAAATATAAATTCCTCTCCTTGTCATTCTCAGAGCACTTAGCCCTTATCTCTGATGCCTTACCACTTAACTTGTACACAGTACCTTAAGGTCTCACCTCCTTCCCCAATAAATGTTTTCACACTAAAGGCAATTACTTTCCAGAGAAGAATTCTGATGCTAGCTACTAAGATAACAATTTAACCTTGTTGGAAGAGTCAAGAGGGACTTGCACAGAGGGAAACCAAGGGCTTATAGCCATGACTGGGAGAACTAGGCTGTGAACTCTGAGGCACAAGGTCTTCTAATTACACTGTGGGAACTTGCAACAAGAACACTAAAGGATGTTGTATGACTTCCAAGTCTGGGTTAGAAAAGGCTCTGCAGCTTCTTTTGCCAGTTGCTGTTGGAAACCCACTCTGGGAGTCTTTGTCTGCCATTTGAGAGGTTCAGCTATGCTAAGACCACCATGTGGAGAGACCACGTGGAGATACCAGCAGAATCAGATACAGATGCCCAAGGAGTCCCAGCTGTTCCAGCTCCCAATTGTTTGAGTCTTCCCAATCCAGATGCCAGTCAGCCCCAGCTATCTTCTGGCTGCAACTGCATGAGAGACCCTTAGTGAGAACTGCTTAGCTGAGTCCACACTAACCCTAGATATGTGAACAAGACAAATGATTGTTGTTGTATGAAGTCGCTGAATTGGGGAGGGGGGCATCACAGCAATAGAGGACTTGAAAAAAATATATTTTATATTCGTTCAATCATACAACATGTTCCTTGTCCTCATGAAGCCCTCATTCTAGTGGAAAAAGTTGTCAGGCTCCCTACTACTATTTTTTGTCACTACCACTTGGTGATTATTTATTGTACAGACCTCTCTTCTCAAGGGCCTCTGGATGTTATGTTTTAATCAACATCTGGAAAACAGTCTTTGCTTTTGATACATTTATCATTCTAAGTGATGATACACAGGGCTTTTTATCAAGACATTTTTTTTCTATTATTATTTTGGTTTTCTGCTTCCTGAGTATTTTTTGCCATTGGATTTTTTAAAAGTTACACATTTTATTCTTAGTTCATTGCAGATTCACACGCACTTGTAAGCAATAACATAAGAGAAAGGAAAGAAAGAAGGAAAGAAAGAATTCTGTACTCACGTACTCTTTGCCTGGATTATCCGAATGTTAACATCTTGCAAAACTATAGCGTAGTATCACAAACAGGACACTGACATTGACAAAGTCAAGATACAAAATGGTTGCATCATCACAAGGATCCTTTTTGTTGCCCTCTTATAGCAACACCCATTTCCCTCCCCACTCATCCTCATCCCTGACCCCTGATAATCAGTAATCTGTTCTCCATCTTTACAATTTTGTAATACAAAGAATATTATACAAATGGAATCATACAGGATATTACCTTTTGGGATTGGCTTTTTTTTTCACTTAGCACAATTCTTTGGAGATTCACCCATCTTGCTTTATATATCTATAGTTCATTTCTTCTTCTTGTTGAGCAGTATTCCATGATAAAGCTGTACCACAGTTTGTTGAAACATTCACCTGTTAAAGCGTAAATGGGTTGTTGCCAGTTTTTGACTGTTACAAATAAAACTGCTGTGAACATTTGTATACAGGTTTTTCTGTGGACATGTTTTCATCTCTCTGGATAAATACCCAGGGGTGCAATTGCTGGGTCACGTAGTTGTACCTTTCGTTTTTAGGAGGTAGCTTTGGGGATTGAACCTGGGACCTCCTATATGCAAAGCAGGCACTCAACCACTGAGCTACACCCACTCCTCCGGATATTTAGTTTTTAAGAAACTGCCAAATAGTTGTCCACAGTGGCTGTGCCATTTTATGTTTCTACCAGCGGTGTATGAGTGACTCAGTTTCTCCACAAGTCACCTGATTTTGAATAATAAGTTAAATATAGCTTCCCAGATGAATATTAGGACTTTTATTTTCCTTTCCTAATTGCAGGTCCCAAATTTTTGCCCAACAATATTTAGGCCTCTAACATTCTGGTTGACTCCTGGGGATAAGGTGAGCGTGTGGAAAATTAGAAAGAAGGTAAAGAGCCTAGGGGACACCATCTGATTTTAACATCCAGTGACTGTCGTCTTATTTTGGGTCCTGATGTCTTTTTTTAACCTGTTTCTATTGTAATTGTATTAGCAATCTCGTTCCCTTCAGGTGGTCTTTTCAAAGGCACAGAAAACCTTGAAGAGTGAGAAGCAATAGAGCAAGAGGCGGCTTAGGGAGAGCTTTGAAATTGCTGAAAGGTAACAGCTTTCGCTACAGCTCACTAGGCAGTCAAATCAATCTTTACTAAGTAGCTTGTTTTTAAAGCAAATGGCCTAGGTAAGGAGTGACTTCTTTGATGAAACTCAGTAGTTTAATTTCTTCTGATAATTACATAGTGCACCATTTGCTCTCGGACTGACATGACTCCTGCTAACGCCATTGAAACACTTAGGTATGACACACACGAAAGCTATAGAGGAAAAAAAGTTTATTTTAAACAGTTTCTGCCTTAAAGCTAAATTGTTTTGATTTTTAGTAACTGTTAGACACTGAACTTCTGATTATTGTACTGAATCCCCAAAATTAGTTTAAAAATTAGGTTTCTAAATGCATGAATTCTGTTTTATGCATCTTTTGTCTTTGAAGTTATTCCTGTCCAGTCTACATTCCCCTTTAATAGAGAACCATCTTTGAATTCTATCAAGTTAATCATCATCATCAATACTACCAATATTCTTCATCTATTTCTGGAAAAGGTTGTCTGATCAACAGTGAGAAAACATTGAAGTGATTTTTATACAAAACCAAAATATTCCATTTGACTAGGCTTTCCATATTTATTACCCAAATGGTAGGTGCTAATCTCTGATTTACATATCTATAGCTTTCTTCAAATAAATAGGCAAAAGCAAGGAGTTTTGTTTTGTGCTTGGTTTTAGAGAAAATATTCATTCACATGGGTTCAAGTTCCTAATCTCATTAGTGTTTATATTGCTATTTCACAGAACTGAAAGGATGGCCAATAATTAATAATGTAAATAATATCATCGGGACACTTGCTTTTTAAAAAGAATCTCAGCAAAAATATGTTATACAATCAATATTAAGCATTTTCATATGTTGATTTGCATAAAGTGAGGTACACCTGTACTGTATATACTACAATTTTTCCTCTTTAACATTAAAACAGGAGAAAAATATAACTCTGTTAATGGCTTCTGATTGCTACTATTTGGAGACAAGAACTGCCAATTTACCCCCACATGAGTCTCTTAGAACTTAATTAGAGTCATTATCTACTATTAAAACATCTTCAAGGCACTCTTCCTTTCACATTTGGCAATTGTGGGCCTTGTGGATGGCTCTGATCAGAATTTTAGGTTGTATTCCAGCAAAAGGGGTCCCAAGGAACAGGAAGGGAACACATATCATATTGTCTATTAAATAAAGATTAATTTCTGTTAGTTTACTAAGTGTCTTTCACCTTATTTTCCCAACAAACATGTGAGGCAGGAATTCTATGTTATCCTCATTTTATAGATGAGGAAACTGAGGCTCAGAAAAGACTAGATGAATGGCTAGAATCACAAACAATAAGTCCAGCAGTCAGAACTGGAATCCAGAGATTTTCACTCCAATTTCAAAGCCTTTACTTGTATAACTTGCTGAGAAGAGGGAAAAGTGACACTCCCAAGGCACAGAATATTAAAATGCATTTGTTATACTCAACGTTAACAGCACATTTCTTTTAAAGCTATCTTAACCAGATTCAACAATATTTATTGAAGGGATTACTACCTGATTGCATTACCTTACCTTTTCTGAACATGGGAAATTCCATATTTCCCTCTACATTTTGTCTTCAGAAGATGGACTAAATCAATATTTAAAATATTAGGATGTTATGCCCTCTTGAATCACATTATCCCAGAACTTTAGTTACTCCCATATTCTTATAAGGAAATGTGAACCTCTGAATCTATCTCCTTGCTTTCTTCCCTTAGTGGACACCTTACTGGTTTAAATAATCTATTGTCCATCCCATAGCGGATGAGTTCTACAATACTGGCGGGCTATGTGCTAGACCTGCTGAGGGGTTTATATGTCCCATTAGATGAGTTCTTTAATTTAGCTGCATGGCTAACTGTGCACAGCTATGGTTTTTTTATATTCCTGAATGTATGTCTGCCATTAGCTGACATCTGACCACAGTGTTGGTATATGTGTGTGACCATGTGCAGGGACTGTGTATGTAATTTCATTGCTTTTCCCAACTGGTTTCTCACTATATCTAATTTATTTTATTATTCCTTATGTCTTTAAAAGTGTTTAAAATAAAAAAAAATATTAAAAAAAAAGTATTTAAATTATTTTTCTCTCCAAGATGTTAAAAAGGAGAGGAAGAATGAATGGATAGAAGGAGTATGAATTCTGTAAACATTAAGACAGCCCAAAGAACAAGAAAAGTATGCTCTATACCCTGAATTATTTTAAGTCTGGATTTCCTACCTTGCCTTTAAGAATTTTTAATTCTGTCTCAGTCCTTGTGTTTAATTACTACACTGTTTTAAACATTTCACTTCTCACTATGTATTCTATACTACACATACCATAATAAACACTGGCTAGGATCCTAACTTAGACTTGATTTAAAATAGAAGCACTTAAGAATCCAGCTAGGGAGGAGAGCATACTAACTTACAAGGCACATTCTTTTCTCACGCCTTCTTCTGCCTATTGCCCTGGGCAATAAATTGTATGGTAAAATAACCAGTTTATTATTTGCTGTTTTCTCTCACTCTATTGAGAAAAGGTACATTGATGGCAAACTGGCAGGAATTAAAAAATATAATAAAAAAAAATGTAATTCAGATTCATTGTATGTTTGGGGAATGTGTTCGACAAATGTATGTGAAACATATATTTCCCTTTTAATTTTTTTCCAGCTGGTATCAACACAAATGTAATGAGTGAGATTAAAAACCCTATGGGATGAGCAGAGATAACTCAGGAAAATCAAGAGGTGATTCTTGTCCTCCCTGCCCCCATAAAAATACAGCAATCACCTAATAACCGAGTAGAAACATCTTTTATTTTCAAGGGCAAAGAGATTTTTCAAAAAGCATTAAAATTCATTTTTTGAACCTGTGTTCAGCTGATATTTCACATAATAAAGTGCTTAGAAAATGTTCACTATTTTTTCCCTTACAAACTTGATCTTAATGGAACCATTTCTTTCCTCCCCCATGCATTTTTATTACTCTGTTTTATGGTCTTGTGTTTTTTAAAAGTGTACCATTTTCACCCACAGCTTAAGACAGCTTTGATGTTCTTCGTACAACATACTGTATGTAATGTTAGCTGTTTAAAGCTGGAGATCAGATTGTGCACAATAACATATGTAGTTTGAATTACATAAACACTACAGGAAGGAAGGCAGACAGGGTCCTTCTGTGTACAAATTTCGGATTGCTAGCTGTATGCCTGTTTAGAATGTTAAACATCCTAACCAGGCAGTGATGAAATTACTTCTTTAGTGATTGTGATTTCTGAAACAATAAAGACAAAAATTTTTCCACTAAAAATAATTTAAATTTAAAGATGATGCCAGTAATTAACATTTATTTTATGTGTTTCTACTTCCTACTTTGGAAGAATTGAAGGTAGGGGGGAAAAAATCTAATTTCATTGCATTTCAAAGGCCAATTTAACTGAGCAACTTCATTTTAAAAAATCGGAAATATAGATTATAAGAACCAAAGAGAGAAGAACGTGATACAAATTATAATTTTCATCCATTAGACATTTCACCCATCATAAAGAAGTCTGAAGCAGAGAAACGTACCAGTCTATTTTTTAGTGCTATTTTTCTTATATCTTAATATTTCTGAGCAGTTAGATGATGGTGGAGCTTTTTTCATTCTTTTTTTGTCATTATTAAGGTTGCTGTGTGGCTTTTTCATCTGTTATTGAAAGAATGGTACTCTTTTACGCATTTCATTCCAAGAGAAATTAAATATAACAAATTACTATCTTTTCAGCAATGAGACATTTCAGAGTGGAGAAATAAGTCAATAGCTTTTCTGGTTTAATACGTTTATATTTTATTTTAACAATTCATATACTGCCTTGTTTCAGGAAGGCTTAGAGGCTGCTGATATGTTTACAGCTCAAATATCAGGATAGTAACAATCAGGTCTTTGAACTATTGGTGAAAAATTTAGCAAATTTCAGTCATCTTTTATTTACATAGACAGATTGTGTGGCATTTTGCTGCTTGTCCCTTTTCATAAGAACTCTAAATATGGCTACCCCTCCAGCCTGGAATCTTTATACTGGGAAGCTCTGTGCAAAGTTGAAGTTTTTATGGGAGAATTTGTTTAAATAAAGTTGTCTTTAAGAGCAGGTTTGCTACAACAAGGTTAGAGTTTGCCAATAAATTCATTTATAGTAACTTCTGTATTCCCTGCTCCATACACACCAATAGGGTGAACCATGCATAACCACACCAATGGGGTGGCCACACAAGGTACCAGCAGTCCCAGTTGATCCTTCTGTGTTAAAGACTGATCTAAAGGGTTTGGGGTGTGAAGTGGGTGAGGGACACCCCATCCTCAGGCTGGATTGGCTGCCTGGGATTGCCGGGGGTGGGCGTTTTGTGGGGAGATTAGAGAACCCAGGCCATACTCTGGCTTTCCCTCTGCCGAAGAATAGCAAAAAAACATTTTGGGAATAACACCAACCGAAATAATAATAGCTTCTTTGTGTTTCTCCCTCCTCCATCTTCCTCCTCCCCTCGCGGAAAGAAGCACTACGCTGGCCCTCTGTGGAGCACAGACACCCCAGCACCAGTCCCGAGCGATCGCGAGACGCTGTAACCTGGGGCCTCGGGGATGCCCAGTCGGTCACCGGATCCCTGAACGTCCCTAATTCCCTTTCGGGAAAGAAAAGGACCCAGCGTTCGGGGAAGCAAGATACCTCCTTACACCTTACATTTCCTTTAGTTCACTTTGGCTCCAGAAAGTGAGTGTGTTTGTGGGTGCGTGTATATAGTTATGTGAGAGAGTGAGAGGGAAAAAAAAAAAAAAAAAAAAAAAAGACAAGACAAGACACACAAGCGACCCTAAAGCATCCACCGAAACTTCAGCTGGGTTAATTGCTCCCATATGTCCTCCACGGCTGTTTTGGCTGTTTTCAATAGGCAGCAGGGAGCGGAGGGCCGGGCCACTTCATTGATTTTAAAGAGGCAAGGAAAAAAAAAGGCACCAGGGGTCTGGCCCCTCGGGGGCAGCTGGGGCGCAGACAGTGGGGACCCGGCCGAGAGGAGCCCGCCCGCACTCCGCTGAAACTTCGCCAGCCGCGCCCCACCGGGTCCCTAGAGCCACCGCAGCGCAGGGCAAGGAGGGGCGCGGGAGGCGCGGCCCAGGCGGGCGCGCGAGAGGAAGGTGCCTTCGGGAACACGCGCAAGGGCGGGGATTCGCGCTGCCAATGAGGCCCGGGTGTGGGCCGTGCGAGGCGGGGGAACGGGTCGGAGCGCAGCCTTCACTGTGGCAGCTGCGGGAGAGGCGGCCGCCTCGGGAGCTGGAGGAGAGGCAGCCGCGGAGAGCCGAGCTGGCCGCGCCCCGAGGCCCGGCCCTGGGAGTGGGGAGCCGCGCCGGAGAGCTGGAAACTTTACCGACAGGTAAGTTCCGCCGCTCGGGCGCCGCCGCAGGCCTCCTAGCGTCTAGGGCATGGCCAGTTGCCGCCGTGCGGGGTGGGGCGGAGAGGGTCCTGCGGAAGAGGAGAGAATGATAAGGGACTTGGAAAGGCATGTGGGAAAGTTTGTGGAGCCCCCTCCCCCCCCCCCCCCCCTCTTAACCCGGCACATCCACGAGTTTTTCGGGGATAGGCACGGACATGTTGGACTCCCTGGGCCTTGGTCCTGGCAGCACTGGGGAATCCGCGCCTTCCCTGCTCTCTCTCTTCCGCGCCGGACGGATCCTGACTGGGCTCCGGGAGGAACTGGGCTTCGGGGGCACCCGGAACGCGCGGGGGCGCTCCTAGAGTTTCCGGACCACCCCCGCCCGGCGCGCCTCCTCGCCCTCTTTCCCGCCGCCTCTGTAGCCCTGGGGCTTGGCTAGGACCTGGGATGCGCCTGGTACCTGGGGCGGGGGAGAGGCGTGCTTGGTCCTGTGCGGCCCAGGGCACCCCCGGAATTTAGGGGTGCGCGGATCGCGAAGTTGCCAGGTGGCCTTTTGAGGGGGTTATATTGCCCCACTTCTGGGCTGAAAGTCCCCAACATTGCTTCGCTTCCCAGAACTTCCACGCTTTTATTTTGGGGGAGGGAGTGGAGGGAGGAATTAGGAATAAACATGGAAGGTTTTTCTTTTGGGAAGAGCTAAGAAAAGAGATGAGAACTGTGTCAAGATTGTGAGTCTCCCCTGTTCTTGGAGGGCGAAGAGTGGACACTTTCGGGGACTTCTATCAGGGCGCACGTTCTTCCTGGAGGACTTTGGGGGTGCGGGTGCGGAGCGCTAGGAGTGTGAGAGGCTCCTGGCTTTGGCGCGGCGGGTTTCCGGAGCGGCTAGCGGGGAAGGAAGCTGTAGGCATTGTCTGTGGTGTGTTTGTAAACAGCAGCGTCTCTACACCGGCGTTCTCAGAACTTACTTACTTGACTTGTGTAAGGCTCCAGGAAGAAATGCGGCGCCACGGCCAATGGGCCGGAGGACGCAGGGTTCGGCGACGGTGACAGCCTTCCCGTCCCTTCCCCCCGCCGGTCCACTCTAGGCAGCCCCAGATCCCCGTACTTGAAGTGACGTAACTCGTCACTTCAAATACGGGGAACTCGAGTCCCTGCTGGACTGGCTCAGGGGAGGGTAGGAGAGCACCTTCATTTTGAACTTGACCCCACGAGCAGCGCCATCCCAGGGGGGACCTCAGACTCTGGCGTGGAAAGGAAGTGCCTGGTTCAGAATCCTTGAGGAAAGGGCTCAGAGCTGCTGAGGTCGCTAACACTGGAAATGCCAGACACACCAGACTGCAGAAGTTAATGTGTTGGGAAGGGGTGAGTATGGGGGTGGGGGAGGAAAGGAAAGAAAGGAAAGGAGAAACCTGGTTAGTTGGCGCTGGGGGTAATTCTCAGTAGTGGAAAGGCAGGGAAGTGTGCATCTCTGCGTTCACCAGATCCACCAATCTCTCCTCTTTTTTTGTCCTTCCTGGGTCATCTTTATTCCTGCCAGGCTGGCACTCCTGGGACTGGGTAGGGGAATGAGAAAAAAGTCGTTGTGAAGATTCTCTGGCCTGCCCTGGAGGTATTTCAGATCTGCTATTAAGTAGACTAGGGATTCTTGGATTTTTAAACAGCTGCTTCTCCATTGCTGAGAATGAAGAAATTTATGAGGGGCTGAGAGGTGTTCATTATAGTAGTAGTTTGAATGGTTTACTTATCTAAGCTACTTAAAGATCTAGCAAGGGACCTTCCCTAGAGAATGCCAGTTTCTGCAAAGTTTGTGTCAGCCAGAATGCTTAGGGGGTGTCAGCCAGAATGCATTGTAAATATATCCTGGCAGTGTTAAAATGAAAAAATATGTGGGAGTAAAGGAAATATGGTATCTAACATCCTTCAGGGCTTCCTCCTAGGGTTGCTCCTGTTACCTGCCATGTGAACCGGGTCCAGGCTTCCGGACTGTTATGATTTGACAATAAAGGATGGGAAATAGTGTCATCCATTTCAGTGGTGGCAGGAAAGTCCAGAAATAAATTTAAGGTCACATTTCATGACCCTGTCTTGCAGCTGTGGTGCCAAAAACTTACTTTTGCTGGAACTTGGAAACACTGTTTTTGCTGCTTCCTTGGTTTAGTTAACCACCAGAATGTCCAAATTATCATAATTTATGTCCATTGTGGAGCTAAAACATAACCGATTCATAGTCAGCTTTTTTCTTTTTCCCATAACACTCCTTAGAAAAAAAGAACATTTGTCTCTTTAAACCACACACAATTTATTTGGTGCCATAGTGGATTTTTTATGTTGGGTGATTGCAGACACAACTTTAGAAGACAGTGAAGTTATTTTAATTAAATTGTCCATTTTTAAGCAACATCTTCTGAGTTGATTAATTCTTTGTCTCCCAGGGAACATTAAAACCAGTATTCCTGGGCTGTTAGAGCTGTAATCCATATTATAATATGCCTGGTAGCATAGCTGGAGGTTAAGGTTATGTTAGTGTTTCCATTAGACATGTCTAACCCAATTGTAAAGGCTTTGTCTGGGTTACTAGTGTGATGTGAGTCTCATAGCCAGTCAATTGGCTTTATAGTCCTGATGAAGACTTCAGTTTAACTGTTAAGGTACAGGAGTGAAGTTAACAAAAGCAAAATAAAGCAGAAGCCTTATTTTTTTGGGGGGGAGAGAGGAGAGAGATTGATTTTAGTGCCTAGATTATTTTAAATGCATGTTTCAGTAGTGGGAAAAATAGATTGGCCCTTTCCTCAATTTACAGAAGTGTTCTCTGTACAAGGCCTTTAGCCTTTCTGGGCCTTGGCTTCCTCAGCTTTATCATCCTTAAAATGGGTCTTTCTAGCTCCAAAGTTTTGTGACCCTCTAGGAGTTTGAGAAGTTCAGGCATTCTGGAGCCAGTGCTGTAAGACTATATACTTATATATTTTATCCCTGAATCCTAAGTTAAGTAAACTGAAGCTGAAGATTAGTTTGTCCAGTATCATCTATAAATAGTGGGGTTGAACTTTAACTTCTGATTCCTGAACTTGTTTTCTGATTCTCCCTAATTCTCCCCCATACTTATCTTTATTCATAGAGTCTCCTGTAAGAATATTGTGGCCATGAGAATTGGCCCAAAACTGACATATTAACATTAATATGTGGCAATTTCTCACAGTATTTTATTTATGAGCTATTTTGGCTTTAGAACCCCAGGGTTAACGTCTATGCTTTGATGTCTGGGATTAAAAACAGTTCACTAATAAAGGTAATAAAACTTTCTCTCCAAGTGAGTTTCAGAAAGTCACATACCTTAAACTAATCATTTGTTTATTTTCAGCTTCCTTTTTATTAAGTATAAAGCTTCAGGGTATAGTATGATTTATAATCTGACTGGTAACTGAGATAGCATTCTTAAGGAGATAAGTTCACAAGTCTATACCTCTTTTTTAAAATAAAGAAATGAACATATCATTTGCCTTTCATCTTGGCATCTCTGTTTAATTACAAACCCTGGATAAATAACCCCTTTCTGGTGTCATTGCTCTTGGGCTTTTTCTATTGATGTATGGATAAATTTGATTTTGAAGTACTTTCTGAGCTAAATATGCTATGAATTAATCATAAAGAAGTAGTAGGTTGCAGATGACCTATTTTCACAACTATGTCCCTAAATGTTGTACTGTGTCCTGCTTGCCTACTTAGCAGTGCTAAGTGCATCTTGACGCTCATCTAGAAACTGGTATGGATTTTCTTTAAAAGGTTCTAAAATAAAATTATGTGCTAAGCTGTGGTCTCTTTTATGTCTAAGCAGCTTGTCCATCTTCAGCTTTTAAAACTTATTCTCAGAGGACTGTGTTTCCAGCATATTAAGCAATGGGGTTTAAACCTCCAGAAGAGGATATATCAGTCAGAACTCAATGACTGACTGTGAAGGAGGTACGGTTAACCTGAAATTCGCTGCCCTTTCCTTGTGAGACCAAGGAAAACATTATGAAGCAGTATTGGCTAAAGTTAAGGACTTTGCTATCAGTGTACCAGAAGGGGACAGGAGCAGAATAATGGCTACTGTTTTCTATTATCAGGAGAATGGATTTTGCATAATAGGATTTTTTGATGAAGAAGGTTCTCTGGAAACATTGTCTTGTGAAGAGTGAAAGGTTTGATTTAGTTATTACTGATGGTGTCACCTTTTAGGGTAGGCGTTTTTCTTTAGAAGCTCCTGTGGTTGTATACGATCAAGGATAATGTTCTGGAAAGAAGAGTCCCATAAGCAGGAATGTTGGGGTAAGAAAATGTTGCCAAAGCATGGCTATTCATAATCCCTAGATTTTAACATAGATTTTGTGAGTAACATGAGAGAATTTATTAATAAAAAATCTTTCAGCTGCAGTTATAGATAGATGCTCAGCCAGGATGTTTAGCCATATAGCCTAGAGTCTCAGTGACTCACCACCTTCCCTGCTCCACCCAACACACCTGGGGTCACACACCTGTCCTCACCAGTGGGTTATTACCTCAGGGAGTGGGAGTCGGGGACTGGGGTGGGGCGCTTGACTATGACCTTTTCCTGCATATACACTCGTGCACAATTGAAATCCTATTTTACTTGTGCTTTTGAAAAATTGTGAAAAAAGATACAAGAGTACATATGATGTATTTGTACATTTTCAAGTACAGTATATATTTATATAATGGGCTTTTTTTCCTGTCATGTCATTATACATTCTTCTTTGGCACTGTTTTAATGGCTGTTTGGTAAATCCATTACATCTGTTACCATAACCTATTTAACCAATCCTCTTTTGACATTAGAAATAAGTATCTCTAGACTGTCAGAGCCCTCTGGCTCAGATATGATTTACTCATTGAATCACCAGATCCTAGCACAGTGTCCAGCAAATAGGTACATAACGAGTTTTGGAGCTGCTGGTAGCTCCAAAATCTCACACCACTAAGAAACTGCCTTTTTTCTCTTATTTCCCATTTGAGAACACCTTGGGGAGAACCCTGGTAGGCTTGATCCCAGCCAAAGGAAAGTTGTGGTTGGCAGTCCCCATTAGATCCACAGGGGTTGGACTGGGGAGACAAAGTATCCCACAAAGAAGGGGATTATTAACAGAAGAGGAAGGAGCTGGATAAACAAAAAGAGCTAGTTGTCTGCTGCAGTATCTATTTCCCAAAGTGGTATTGCTGGCCATAACAGCATACCATTATGGCAGAAGATATGAACATTTTTAATGTTCTTGTGATGTGCACCTCTAGTACTGAGAGGTCATGGCTTTTCCCACTTTTTATGGAGATCTGAATTGCTGCTTGCACAGGCACTTGTGAAACTGGGTATTAAATTACTGCTAAAATCTTGGAGGTGGTCTTTATTCACATGTAACCCATTATTCTTCCCTCTCTCTGCCCTGCTTTATTCAAAATTACTTGGGATTAGTAACATCAATTATTAATGTTTGTCAAGTGCTTGCTGACTCTGAACTAGATGTTTGAATTAAGAAAAAAAAAAATCTGTGGAAATGGAACCATGTATTTCTCTGCTGGCCCCCTGACTATCATACACATGTGGAATGTATGGCAGGGATTGCTTGTGCCCATACAACAGCCGTTCCCCGTCCTCGTCCCACTTTCTTCTTGCAGCTTAAACCAACCACCACTTATTTGTTTGGGATTCAGTGATTGGAGCTAGGCTCCCCTGGATGGTTCTTCTGCCTGGACCTACCCTCACTCATGCCACTGGTGGTTGCATAATTCACTGGGAGCTGTTACTGGAATAATTTACCAGATCATTTGATAACAAAACCCTGAGTTTGGTTAGATTTCTGTTGGCCATGTGCTTCATGGTAAGCTGGGATCATTCCCTGCTCCAGGGAGTGAATCTTGCTTAAGCCACTCCAACCTTAGTAATCCCCTATCTGTTGCCAGTGACTGGTTAACAAATAGGTATGTGGCACCTATTGAGTCCTGACATATGGGGAACATAAAGTTGTCAGCAAAAGATAACAAGTCCACACTCTGAGGACTGCAGAACACAAAGACAGAAGGTGCCTAAGACCACAGTGACTTTTTTTTTTTTTTTTGGTATGTATGGAGGTACTGGGTATTGAACCTAGGACCTCGGACGTGGGAAGCAGGCGTTCAACCACTGAGCTACAGCTGCTCCCCAGTGAAAGTTAGTTTTGTTTATTTTGTTTTTAGGAGGTACTGTTTACTAGAGGTACCTGGGACCTCTGCTCCCACCCCAAAGTGACTTTTTTGGGCTGCAGTACTTTGTGTCTGGTTTCTTTCACTTAGCATAAAGTTTTAAAAAATATTATTATTTTTAATTAGAGAAGTTGTAGGGTTACAGAAAAGTCATGTAAAAACATGCCCCTGTGATAGTTTTAGACTGTGTGTCCCTAGAAAAGATCATGTCCTTAGAGCTAATCCATTATTTCTGTGGGTGTGACCCTATTGTGAGTGGAACCTTTTAATTTGTTTGCTTCAGTTAAGAGCTTTTTGGTTAAAATTACTTCAGTAGGGCATGACCCAGGGTGGGTCTTAATCCTCTTACTGGAGTCCTTTATACTGGGATGAATACCTAGAGAAACCCCCTGAAGCTGAGAGAGATAGCCAGGAGAGCAAGAAGCTGAAAGCAGTGGAACCCTGGAGAGAGAAAGCCAGAGGAAGCCAGAAGCTGAAAGTAGTGGAGCCCAGAGGAGCCTGGAGGCGCAGGCAGAGACACAGATGCTGCCATGTGCCTTCCCATGTGACAGAGCAACCGGGAATTCAGGGAGGAAGTTTTGCCAGATGCCTTGATTTGGACATTTTTCTTAGCTGAGAAACTGAAAGCTTATAAAAAATTCCATTGTAAAAGCCAACCCATTTTTTGTATATTGCCCTGGCAGCCTTTAGCAAACTAAAACACCCCCTATTGTTGACACTTTGCATTAGTTTGGTACCTTTGTTACAACTGATGAAAGAAAATTAAAATAGTACTATTAACTGTGGTCCATAGTATATTTTTCTCATATGCCACCCTATTATTAACACCTTATATTAATGTTGTACATTTGTTATAATTCATGAAAGACCATTCTTAAGCTTGTATTATTAAACCCAGTCCATCGTCCACAACAGGGTTCACTGTGTTATATGGTCCCATGTTTATCTTATAACTTTCATTCTGGTAACATACACGACTCTAAACTTCCCCTTTCAACCACATTCAGTACTTTTTTTTTTTTTTTTTAAAGATTTTATTTATTTATTCATTTATCGCCCCCCTGCTGCTCGCGCACCCCGGGGGCCAGCCAACCACGCCATGCGGGCAGGCCCGCCCCCACCAGGAGGCCCCGGGAACCGAACCTGGGGCCTCCCACATGGCAAACGGGAGCCCCACTGATGGAGCCACAGCCACCTCCCTTCAGTGCTTTTAATTACACTCACAATAATGTGCTACCATCACCATTTCCAAATCTTTATAATCAACTTAAATAGAAATTCTGCACAAAGTAAGCATCATCTGCCCATTCTCTACCCCCAGTCTATCCCCTGGTAACCTATATTCTAGATTTTAAATCTATGAGTTTGCTTATTATAATTAGTTCATATCAGTGAGATCATACAATATTTGTCATTTTGTGTCTGGTTTATTTCACTCAGCATAATGCCCTTAAGATTCATCCATATTGTTGCATGCATCAGGACTTTATTCCTTTTTATGGCTGAATAATATTCCATTGTATGTATATATCACATTTTGTTTGTCCATTCCTTGGTTAATGGACACTTGGGCCCATTTTTTGGTAATTGTGAATAATGCCGCTATGAACATTGATGTGCAAATATCTGTTTGGGTCCCTGCTTTCAATTCTTCTGGGTATATACCTAGTAGTGGGATTGCCCAGTCATGTGGTAGTTCTATATTTGGCTTCTTGTGGAACTGCCAAACTATCTTCCACAGTGGCTGTACCATTTTACATTCCCACCAGCAATGAATGAGGGTTCCTATATCATATCCTCCCTAAAACTTAAACTTTAAACTTTTCTGGGTTTTTTTTTTTTTTTTTGATAGTAGCCATTCTAGTGGGTGTGAAATACCTCATTTTGGTTTTAACTTGCATTTCCCTGATAGCTAATGATGATGAACATCTTTTCATATGCCTTTTAGCTATTTGTATATCCTCTTTGGAGAATATCTATTCATGTCTTTTGTCCATATTTTAATTGTGGTGTTTGTCTTTTTTATTGTTGAATGGTAGGATTTCTTTATATATTCTGGATATTAAACCCTTATCAGATATGGGGATTCAAAATATTTTCTCCCATTGAGTAGGTTATATTTTCACTCTCGACAAAGTCCTTTTGCACAAAAGTTTTTAATTTTGGGGAGGTCCTGTTTATCCATTGTTTCTGACATTGCTTTTGCTTTGGGTGTAAAATCTAAGAAACCATTGCTTACCATAAGATCCTGAAGATGCTATGCTACATTTTCTTCTAAGAGTTTTATAGTCCTGGCTTTTATATTTAGGTCTTTGATCCATTTTGAGTTGGTTTTTGTTTAAGGTGTGAGATAGGCCTTCTTCTTCATTCTTTTGCATATGAATATCCAGTTCCCCCAGCACCATTTGTTGAAGAGACTGTTCCTTTGCAATTGAGTGGATTTGGCAGCCTTGTCAAAAATCAGTTGACCATAGATCTGTTTTTGAACTCTCAATTCTATTCCATTTGTTGATATGTCTATCCATTTGCCAGCACCATGCTGTTTTGACCACTGTAGATTTTATTTTTTTTATTTTTTTTATTTTTTATTTAAAAAAATTTTTTTTGTTATTATTATCATTTTTTTTTTTTTTTTAAAGATTTTATTTATTTATTCATTCATCCCCCCCTGCTGCTCGCGCTCGCCGGGCCAGCCAACCACGCCTCGCGGGCGGGCCCGCCCCCACCAGGAGGCCCGAACCCAGGGCCAGGAACCGAACCCAGGGCCTCCCATATGGTAAACGGGAGCCCCACTGACTGAGCCACAGCCGCTTCCCTGTAGATTTTAATATGCTTTAAAGTCAGGAAGTGTGAGTCCCCTCCAACTTTGTTCCTATTTTTCAGGGTGTTTTTGGCTATTTGGGGCAACCTACCCTTCCAAATAAATTTGGTAATTGGCTTTTCCAAGTAGGCTATTGGAATTTTGATTGGATTATATTTAATCTGTAAATCAATTTGGGTAGAATTGACATTGTAATTATATTTAGTCTTCCAATCCATGAACATGGAATGTCATTCTATTTATTTAGATCTTCTTGATTTCTTTTAGCAGTGTTTTGTAGTTTTCTGTATACTTAGTCCTTTACATCTTTGGTTAAATTTATTCCTAGATATTCTATTCTTTTAGTTGATATTGTAAATGAAATTATTTCCTTGATTTTGTCCTCAGATTTCTCATTACAAGTGTATATAAACACTATTGATTTTTGCGTTTTGATCTTGTACCCCATCACTTTGCATTCGTTCATTGGCTCTAGTAGCTTTGTTGTCTACTTTTTGGAACTCACTCTCTATAGGATCATGTCATCAGCAAATAGTGAAAGTTTTACCTTTCCTTTCCAATTTGGATGCCTTTTATTTCTTTTTCTTGCCTATCTGTTCTGGCTAGAACTTCCAGTACAATATATAATAGTAGTGGTGACAGTGGGCACCCTTGTCTTGTTCCAGAGGGAAAGCTATCAGTCTTTTACCATTGAGTATGATGTTAACTGTGGGCTATCATATATGCCCTTTATTATGTTGAGGAATTGTCCTTCTATTCCTGTTTTCTAAGTGTTTTTATCAAGAAAGGATACTGAATTTTGTCAAATGCTTTTTATGCATCAGTTGAAATGACTGTGGTTTTTTCACTTTGTTTTATTGATGTGATGTATTATATTAATTGATTTTCTTATGTTGAACACCCTTACATACTTGAGATAAAACCCACTTGATGATGGATATAATTCTTTAGATGTGCTGTTGAATTTGATTTGCAGGTGTTTTATTGAGAATTGTTGCATCTATGTTCATTAGAGAATTTGGTCTGTAATTTTCTTTTCTTGTATCTTTATCTGGCTTTGGTACTAGGGTGATGTTGGCTTCATAGAATGAGTTAGGTAGTGTTCCTTCCCTTTTAATTTTTTTGCAAGAGTTTGAGCAGGATTGGTATTGATTCTTCCCGGAATGATTGTTAGAATTCTTTTGTGAATCCATCTGGTCCTGGGCTTTTCTTTGTTGGTAGGTTTTTGATGATTGATTCAATCTCTTGTGATTGGTCTAATGAGGTCTTCTATTTCTTCTAGAGTTAGTGTAGGTTATTCATGCATTTCTAGGAATTTGTCCATTTCATCTAGGTTGTGTAATCGGTTGGCATACAGCTGTTCATAGTATCTTCTTATGATCCTTTTTATTTCTGTGGGGTTAGTATTAATGTCTTCCATCTCATTTCTGATTTTATTTATTTACATCTTCTCTTTTTCTTTGTCAGTCTAGCCAAGAGTTTGTTGATTTTATTGATCTTCTCAAAGAACCAACTTTTAATTTAGTTAATTCTCTGTTGTTTTTATATTTGCAATTTCATTTCTGCTCCAAAATTTCTTTCTTTCCTTCTGCTTGATTTGGGATTAATTTGCTGTTTTTTCAAGTTCCTCCAGGTGTACAGTTAGGTCTTTGATTTTGGCTTTCTTCCTTTCCTCCCCTTTCCTCCCCTTTCCTCCCCTTTCCTCCCCTTTCCTCCCCTTTCCTCCCCTTTCCTCCCCTTTCCTCCCCTTTCCTCCCCTTTCCTCCCCTTCCTCCCTCCCTCCCTTCTTCCTTCCTTCCTTCCTCAGGTTGCAACCGTTCTTTTTTTTTTTTTTTACTTTATTTTGTACATTTAATAATTGAAAATATAAACAATTAAAAACTAAAAAGTAAACAGATAGGGAAGCGGATGTGGCTCAATTGATAGGGCTCCCGTTTACCATATGGGAGGCCCCAGGTTCGATTCCCAGGGCCTCCTGGTGAAGGCAAGCCAGCCCGTGTGGCACGGTGAGCTGATGCAGCAAGACGACCCAACAAAGGGAGACAAGCAGACACAGAAAAATGTACAGCAAATGGACACAGCAAGCACAAGCAGCAAGGAGGGATAAATAAATAAATAAATAATATCTTAAAAATGAAAAAAAAAGTAAACAGATGAATAAATACATATATTTCTCAATTAAATGAACTGGATACATATAATTTTTTTTTTTTTAATCAAACAGTATGTTACACAATATATTTGGTTGGTAGTAACGTAATCATACAGTATTTTCTTTCTTTTTATTTTTTTATTTTGTACATTTAATAATTGAAAATATAAAAAATTAAAAACTAAAAAGTAAACACAGATGAATAAATATATACATTTCTCAATTAAATGTAATGGATATATATAAAAATTTTTTAAAAAAAATATATATAACTTTCTTTTTTCATTTTTTTTGTTTTATTTTGTACATTTAATAATTGAAAACATAAACAATTAAAAACTAAAAAGTAAACACAGATGAATAAATATATACATTTCTCAATTAAATGTAATGGATACATGTAAATTTTTTTGTTTGTTTTTTTTAATCAAACTATATTACACAATATATTTGGTTCATAGTAACGCATTCATACAGTATTTGTCCTTTTGTGGCTGGCTTGCTTCACTCAACATAATACAAGCATTTAGGTCTATACATTTCCCTTCCCACATTGCCTTCACTGCATCCCATAGGTTTTGATATGTTGTGTTTGCATTTTCATCATCTCTAGATATTTACTGATTTCCCTTGCAATTTCTTCTTTGACCCATTGATTGTTTAAGAGAGAGTTTTTTCATTAGAGATATGTGGATTTTCTAGTTCTTTGCCTGTTTTTGATTTCTAGTTTCATTTCATTATGCTCAGAAAAGATGTTTTTTATGAGTTCAATCTTTATAGATTTATTGAGACTTGTTTGACCTAATATGTGATCTATTCTGGAGAATGATCCATGAGCACTTGAGACAAATGTATATCTTGCTGCTTGTGGGTGCAAGTATTTTGTATATATCTGCTGGTCTAACTCATTTATTACATTATTCAAGTTTTCTGTTTCCTTATTGATCTCCTGTCTAGATGCTGTATCTATTGATGAGAGTAGTGTATTGAAGTCTCCAACTATTGTTGTAGAAGTGTATATTTCTACCTTCAATTTTGTTAGTGTTTGCCTCAAGTATTTTGGGACACTATGGTTAGGTGCATATATATTTGATTGTTACTTCTTCTTGGTGGATTGCCCCTTTTATTAATATGTAGTATCCTTATTTGTATCGTATAACACCTTTTTTTAAAAATAAAAAATACATGAACATACATAAACAAAAACTGTATAGCAAAATTTGTGAATTTACAAAACAAATGTGTATCATCATACTAGGCCCATACATCTCCCCACCACCAACACCTTGCATTTTTGTGAAACATTTGTTACAATCTATGAAAGAGCATCATCAAATTATTACTAACTGTAGCCCATATCTTACATTTGGTCTTAAAATAGCTTTTGATTTAGACTATTTTGCCCAATATTAGTAAAACTACTCCAGCTTTTTTTTTTGGTTACTGTTTGCACAGAATATCTTTTTTATATCCTTTCATTTTCAACCTATTTGTGTCTTTGGGTCTAAGGTGAGTCTCTTGTAAGTAACATATAGTTGGATCATGCTTTTATACAATTCTTTCTGTCAACCCATGGCTTTTGACTGGGGAGTTCAATCCATTAACATTCAGTGTTATTATAGTAAAGGCAGTACTTCAGCCAATTTGTCTTGATTTTTATATGTCATATCTTTTTTTGTCTCTCTTTTCCTTTATTGCAAACTTCTGTATAGTTGATCTTTTATGATGTATCTGACAGATCTCTTTCTGTATATTTTTTCATCTTTTTTTTTTTGAGGTGCTGGGGCTGTGGATTGAACCTGGAACCTCTTATATGGGAAGCCACTGTTCAATCACTGAGCCACATTGGCTTTGGTGAGAAAACACCTCTTATGGGGCCTTGAGCTGGACATCTTACGGCCTTGGAACTGTAACTTTTACCCCAAATAAACCCCGTTTATAAAAGCCAGCAGATTTCTGGTACTTTGCATTGGCACCCCTTTGGCAGACTAATAGATCAAGTATGTGACAAATCACTTTTTCCTTGCTTCTTTCAGAATTCTCTTTTTTCTCTTCGGCATTTGACATTCTGATTATTATGTGTCTTGAAGTAGGTATAGTAAGATTTTATTCTGTTTGGAGTATGTTGTGCTTCTTGGACATGTAAATGTATTTCTTACGTAAGAGTTGAAAATTTTTGGCCATTATTTTCTCAGATATTCTTTCTTCCCTTTTCCCCTACCTATCTCCTTTTGGGACACCATAGTGCATATGTTTATGTACTTCATGCTGTTATAGAAATCCCTGAGACATTGCTCAATTTTTTCTACCCTTTATCTGTTCTTCTGATTGTATGATTTTGATTGTCCTCTATCTTTCTTTTTATACTTTCTAATTCTTTTTTTTAAGTGCACTTATTGTCTTTTTTTTTTAAACATATTCTTCTTTTTTTTTTTTTTTTTTTTTTTACCGGGAGGTACCGGGGATCGAACCCCGGTCTCTCCATATGGTAGACGGATGCTGAACCTCTTGAGCCACATCCGTTTCCCAAACATATTCTTCTTAATACTGTTTGTCTTTTTATATTTTCCTTCGTCTCTTTGAATTGATTTAGAAGATTGTTTGAACATCTTTGATTAGTTGTTCCAACAAATGAGTTTCCTCTGATGTTTTAATTTGTTCTCTTGACTGAGCCATGTATTTCTTAGTATGGCTTGTAATTTTTTGCTGATATCTAAGTATCTGATTACCTTGATGAGTTAACTCTGAAGACTCATTTCTCCCTCTTGTCTAGGGTTTTATTGTTGGTTGGCTTTGTGCTTAAGGCTCTACTTTTTTTTTTTTTTTAAATAAGATTTTATTTATTTATTCATTTATCTCCCCCTTGCTGCTTGTGCTCCCTGGGTCAGCTAACCACGCCGTGCGGGCGGGCTTGCCTTCACCAGGAGGCCCCGGGAACCGAACCCGGGGCCTCCCATATGGTAAACGGGAGCCCTACTGATTGAGCCACAGCCGCTTCCCAAGGCTCTACTTTGACGCTTGGGCTAACTTATTCTAGACATTTAGAATAGCCCGTGTTTAACTATTTAGATTTCTCAGCTCTTCTTCATCTGATTCTTGACTTGGATATGCAGAGCGGTTTTTAAGCTAGCACTTTTTGTGCAATTGTTTCACCTCCAGGTGAGAGCTTCCTTTCCTCTGTTCCTTCTCTGGGAATCGTGATCTGTTCTGTTGTTTTTGTTCAGACTTTTCTCTCCAGCTTCTCTTATTGATTTATTTATTTTTAAAGATTTATTTATTTACTTTATCCATTTTAAACCCCCCCTTCCCCATTTGCTGTTTTGTGTCCATTCGCTGGGCAATTCTCTGTGTCTGTTTCCTGCTATCTCCGCATCCTCCTCCAGTCTTCACCAGGATTCTATCCTGCAGACCTCCAATGTAGGAGAGAGGCATCCTGCCACCTGCGCCACCTCGGTTCCTGTTTTTTTTTTTTGGAGCTTTCGGAGCATATTGTCTTGTCTCTTCCCTGCGTCTCTCTCCTGTTAGGTCATCATCTTGCTGCATGGCTCCCAGGGACTGGCGGCTCACCGGCACACAGAACCTGGCAGCCCATGTGCCTTCTATATATTTATTTTTTATTTTACTGGGAGGTCCCGGGGATCGAACTCAGGTCCCTCCGTATGGCAGACAGACACCCAACCATTTGAGCCACATCCACCCCCCCCCCTTTTTTTTTTTTTACCGGGAGGTACTGGGGATCGAACCCTGGTCTCTCCATATGGTAGACGGACGCCGAACCTCTTGAGCCACGTCTGTTTCCCTCCCCCCCCCTTTTATTGATTTAAATTCTCTCCCTCAGTGTCGGTTTTCCTTATACTTTTCAGTTTTGCCATCCATCCTGTGTTACATCAGTTCAGTTTAACCCCAACCCCCACCTTTTTTTCCTTCTGTGAGCCTTTTCTGCCTCTGGTTTCTTCCCCATTATTGTATCTCAACCTGGGGGGGGGGGGGAAGCTATATGGGGCCAATCCAGAAAGGTGGGTAATTTCAGAAAAGTCTGTTTTTCCTTTAGGTTGTCTAGTGAATGGAAACTGGGTTGAGAGAGGACAGAACCGTTCTTCCCAGCCTTTCACTTGTGGTCTCCGCCTACCCCCAGGGGGCCCTACTGTATACAACATCCCTCAGCGACTTGTCCATTTGTCTTAGACTAGTCTTCCAGTGCCTGCATATGAGTGGAGTTCTCACTTGCTGCTGTGAGTCGCTTTACAATCTTGCACGTGGCAGGAAAGACCCGGGCTTTGCTGCTTCTGTGCGACTCTCAACCTTAGTGGGACCAAGTGAGGGGGGAGAAGAATGGGAACCAAGTGCTGGTCTGTGACAGAATTCTACTTGAGATTTTTCTGTTTCTTTGATTCAGCATTTGTGGAGTCCTTCTCCATTCTCTACTGTCCTCCAGAGTTCTAAGAAAGTGAGATTGGTCCTTTTATTTGTAAAATCTCTAGGGGGGCTTTTTTCAGGGGATGTCTTACGTCACCACATCGATGACAGCACTCTCCCCGAAAAGTTCTTAATGATGTCTTATAATGTACGTACTACATTAATATACACATGTGATTCATTAATTTAGTGTATTAATTATACATAAAGTATATATAATTTATAATATTTTGGGGGTACATGTTCAATATTTTTTTTACTGATGGGTTGCATAATCCAAAAACTTTTGAGATCACAATTTAAGCCACTTGTAGTCAGGTAGCCCTGTTACTTGCCACTGAAAGCAGCACAGCTTATGTGAGGACAGATAATAGTGGTGCAGGCTCCCCTCCTTTAATCATAGCTTTCAAGAGCCACTGTGATCTAGTCCCTAACTTTCCTTTCCAGTCCCTGTCCTTTCCATGTTCCTGCTGATGCCACTGAGCTACTGCCCATTTCCTGTCCCATGCTTTCTTTTGGTTTTGCCTGTGATGAGGCTATTCTCCCCTCTCTATTCTCCTTTTCATTGTCCTTCAAGGCCTAGTTCTACTCAGTACTACTTCCATATTTAAATGGCTCCTTCTTTATAATACCTATAGCACATTGTTAGTGCTTTCATCATCTTGCTTTTCTCTTTTTGCCTTTTATTGTCAACTTGTTTACCTGTTTGCTATACATATAGATTGCAGGCTTCTTCTGGTAGGTGTCCTGTCTTAACTTAGTCATTTTTTTCTTAAACTTTTAATTTTGAAATAATTTCAAACATATAGGATAGTTGCAAACATAATACACTCATATAGAAAACTCCAGCATACCACCTCCCTAGATACCCAGATCCTCCAATTTTAACCTTTTGCATTATTTGCAGTATCATTCTATTTATCCATCTATCTGTTAACCCATGTATCTGTTTATCCATCTATCTACCTGATTTCTAAACATTTGAGTGCATGTTATATAACATCATGTTCCTTGAGCACATACTACTTCCATGTGCATCTCACTTATATAACCACCTTAAGCACAGTTATCAAGTTGAAGAACTTTAACATTAATGTTGAGCTTACAGTCTATATTCCCATTTTTTCTTATGTCCCAATAATGTCCTTTTGTGACTTTTCTCCTTTAGTGGTAGATACATTCTGACATCATGTACTGCATTTAATTGTCATTGTAATTTTAGTTGCATACACACACACACACACACACCATATTTTCCTTTTTGGGGGACAGGGAGAGAAGCAGAGAACCCACAGTTGTTAAAAAGCCATCTCTGTGCCAATTACCTTGGTAAGGGTCTCATCTCCAGCCCTCAGCAACCTTAGGAAGGTAGAGAACCCCATGTGTAATAAAGAATCTGAGGAGCTCACATGGACAAGAGAGGCATCTAGGATTCAAACCCCAGTCATTTTTATAACAAAGCTGTTTTGTCTGCCCTCACACATGTTGCCTACAGTTACATGTTGTCCTTTCATGTGGGAACCTTGACTTTGGTCAAAATGGGATTCTGCATGGGATGATGGCGCAGAAATGTTACTGGACAGTGTTAAAAGGAGAATCTTTTTTTCCTTGTGGAACAACAGGAAAGGCCTGTGGGTAGTTAACCATCTGTAAGTACCACCAAGCAAAATTATGGGAGATAGTCCCTGTGGTAGATGCAGGACTGATCATCTCTGGGATATGGGAGGTGATGGATGCTTTGCTGCTCAGCTGAATTGAGTTTTCCATACAGGTATTCCTCCATGGAATGGCAAATTGAGGCTTTAAAGTGTAACCATGTTAGATGTATGCTATAATGATGGAAAACAGACATTTCTCCAGGGTTTTGAGAGTCAAATTACAGAATGTATATGGAAGTGATTTGAGTGTTGTAAATTGCTTCCCAGATGTGAGAGAAGGCATCAAATTTGGTTTCCCTTTTACAGTGATTTAATGCTCAGATTTCTTTGTCAGCCTTTCTTATTTTCTTTTTTCTTTTTCTTTTTTTGATATATAAATATATATGCATATATGTGCATTTGCTTACATAAATGTTATTTTTTAATATATATTTTAAAAGATGCTTAGATTACATAAATGTTACACAAAAATTACAGGGATTCCCATGTTCCCCACCTCCCACACCTCCCATAACATCCCACATAAACATCTTTCATTAGTGTGGCACATCACCTGCAATGGATATACACATCCTGGGGCTTTGCCACTAAGCATAGACCACAGTTCACATCGTAGACCACACTCTCTCCCACACAGTTCTGCATGGTATATGCTGATGTAAAATGGCCCATATCCATTGCTGCAGTGTCACTCAGGACAACCCCCAAGTCCTAACAAAGTCCCTGTATTACAACTGCCCTTCCCCTGCCTGCCCCGAAAGTGTCTAGTGGCCACTGGCTTCACTTCACTGTTATAATTTCTTTCATTGCTTGACTCACAATATGTCTACAACAGGATACCATTAAGTCCACTCTAGTCCATAGCTCTTCCCCCAATCCTGAGGGGACTGGGATGGTGATGTCCACTCTTCCTCCAAGTGAGAGTGGGCTTATATTCCATGGATACGGTGGATGGAATTATCCTGCCTGCAGCTGCAGGCTCTCTCCATTCCCTGGGATGGCCGTTGTCCATCATCATCTCCTCACCAGGTGACTTGGGTGAGTCCATTGAGCTGTAGAGTAGGAGTTGCAGCTCCACTGAGATTCCAGGCACAGCTGGCACATGGGCAGGCCAGAGGCTCCAGTCTCTGGAAGTACACCTACAAACTCCAGCATCACATATATTCTTATTTTCTTTTAAGTACATTTCCAGTGAGCTTTTAAGTGTGGAGGCTTATGGAATAGGATATGATTTTTCTCAGATAAACTGTAGCTATTATTTTGAAAGCTTGCCATAAAAACTTTTAGTCATGGAGTCAGTAGAATTCGTGATAAGGTGAACCTGACTTGGGATCTAGTTGTTCAGATACCAAGAAGACCTGTTTATAAGAGAGATAGGACTACTTCAGTGCATAAAGATGGAATTCCGGGGGGCTTTGGGGTAAATTTATTGGAAACCCTTAAGTGCTATCTGAAAGTCATGAAGTTTTGAGTTCAGATTTTTTGTTGTTGTTGTTATTGTGAAGCTAGTACTTTATTTGAAGACTTCTTTGCAGAGGGTTTGGGAAATCTTTGAAATATCTCAAGGCAGTTTTGAAAGAAAACTAGGTGTGGCTTGACCCCTTGGTGGAATTTGAAATGTTTCATTGTAGATTTTCAAGGAAATGAATTTGAATAAGTAAAATTTAACTGCTTTTGAGGGAAAATTTGAAATGGGAATTTCAAATTATAGAAATAATTTATTTATAGATTAACATGTTAACGTAAACATTCTGTAAACAAAATTTTTTGTAGATGCAAGAGACACAGAAAAAGTGAGTGGCGCTAAATTGCAAATAAATGCAATTATGAAATTCTGAATCTCCTTGATGGAAAGAGAGTATTCAATATTTCCTAAACTCACTGAACTGTAGAAACGTTTTTGTAAAGCATCTTGTGACCAGAGAACAATGTTTATTGCATTAATTGTTGAAATATTTTAAAGCAAATCCCAGATGTCATGTAACATTGGAAAATTTTTAGTATGTACTTCTGACTAAGGACTTAAAACAAAACCCAGAACATATAACCACCATGCCATGATTACTTATAATAAAATTAACAATAATTTCTTAATTTATCACCATTTTTATGTTTTGGGACCAGGATTCAATCAGCCTCACTTATTGCATTGAATTTTTTTTTTTTGTCTTTTTAGTCCTTTTAAAATGTAGAAAAATGCTCGCATCTTCTCCCTTCTCCTGCCTCTATCTTGTAAAATGTCCTGTATTTTGAATTTGTTTCCTTTTGATGCTGTTTACCTTTTTCCTTTGTCACCTGTATTTCCTATAAACTGGAAGTTAGATTTAAAGGCATAATTAGATTCAGGTTAAATATTTTTGCAGAATATGTCCTTGGTTATGCTTTTTCCCCCTTATTATTTGGGATAGGCATTTAAGTTTAGCAAATTTATAAGGAGTATCTACTTTTTTTTTCCTTGTATTTTTTTTTTTTTTTCTTTAAGAAGGCACCAGGAACTGAACCTGAGACCTCCCATGTGGGAAGCAGGCACACAACCACTTGAGCCACATCTGTTCCCCTCTTCTTTTTTTAAAAAATCTAATGAAATAATGGCTTAGAGTTTGTTCAGAAATTAGTTTTATTTGTATATCAAGGGGATTCAAGTTGAATTTATTCCATGTGTGGTTGGAAGCAAAGCAGTATTTGGAATAGTTAGCCTGGATAAATGGATATAAGTTTTTAGCATATTTTAAGACTTATAAACCATGTGCCTCTTTGGTAAAATGGCTTGGGTGTTAAACATATCAGGTAGTTGAATTTTATTCAGAATGACAGGGTGTCTGAATTGTAATGATTAAACACTATTCTATTGATTTATTTTTAAGCACATTAGTTTAGGAATATGCATTGGTTCTGCCTTTACTCCATAAACTTTTTTGTTTTTTATTTTTCTTATTACTCCATAAACTTTTAACAGAATACTATTCTGATAAATGCTTATGCTAATTTGAAGTATAGCTGTAAATTTTAAGTACATCAGAGTGATAATTTTTTATATACATTGTCTTGGAAAATCAGATATGTAAATAAAAGTTACTATGATAGCATACTTTGCCAACTTCATTTGTTACTTAAGTTTTTTCCCCTTGATTTCCTTCCAAGTGCTTGTTGTATGTCTGGGAAAATGAAAGGAATTTTGTGTAGCTAAATGAAGTATAGTTTGGTATATGTAAAATAGCTTTGTGATAAATGGTAATCATCATAGGCAGTTCCCAGCATATCTCTTTATTTAATCCCTAGAGGTCAGGGACAGTGTTTCATATGTTAAAACTTGCCTGTTGTGCAAACTCGATCACTAGCTCTGTATGAAGTTGCAGAAGCAAGGGGAACCAGGTTTGCTAAAGTAATTGTGGTGATAGAAATGTATTAGCCTCAGGAACTCTTGGGGTGGCCCATTCTATCCCTAATACAGTGTAAAAAAAAAAAAACAAAAGAAAAAAACTTGCCTGTTGTGAATAATAAGGTGCTTGGACAAAGGAGGTACTTACAGTAGTACATGAAAAATATGTATACACTCCTTTTTTCTGCTTCTCCCCCTTTTAATATACAGATACACTATATATGATACAATATAAAAAGCATGATCCTTGAAGCCACATGAATCTTTGTTTTGTGTGTAACTTTGGGCAAATTTTACTTGACCTTTGTTTCTTTGTCTGTAAAATGGGGGTATTAATTTCTGTTTTGTAGGGTTCCTGGCAAGACTGAAGGAGAGGGTCTATATAAGGAGTTTAGCAGTGGGGGGCAGATGTGGCTCAAGTGGTTGGGCGTATGTCTGCCATATGGAGGGACCTGGGTTCGCTCCCCAGGACCTCCTGGTAAAATGAAAATAGAAGGCGTACAGGCGAGCCACCAGCCCACGTGGCGAGCCAGGCCCTGCCAAGCCACGAAGTAACATGATGACCCAGCAAGGGAGAGACACAGGAGAGAGCCAAGATGAGACGTGCCGGAAACCAGGAACTGAGGTGGTGCAGGTGGCAGAGTGCCTCTCTCCATCAGAGGTCCCTAGGATGGAATCCCAGTGAAGACTGGAGGAGAAGGATGAGAAGAGAAGGCAGGAAACAAACATAGAGGATCACCCAGCGAGTGGGCACAGACAGCAAGCTGGGCACAGACAGCAAGCGGGTGGGGGAGGGGATAAATAAAGTAAATAAATAAATCTAAAAAAAAAAAAAAAGAGCTCAGCACTGTGCTTGTGGCTCATAGGGGCCCCAAAAAGGTCCTCTTCACTCTTCTCTTTCTCTTACCATAGACTGGTAGATAAGTTTATTTTTTAAAAAATTCAACTTTCTGGATCATTAGTTGAGTGGAAATTTTTATTCTGTGAGTCAATGTTTTAAAAATTGCTAATTTTAAGGCAGTTGTTCTAGAAGTCTAGATAAGAGCTTGGTTTCAGGGTAATCTGCATAGATAGTTGGTTGCTTATTTTTAAAACACTTAGATGTTTATACATAATAATTTGAACAATCAGGTAGGACACTTTTAGATGATAATTTACAGAGAAGAAAGAACCAGAAGGTAATTTATTATTGGCATCCTGATATTGCTAACAAACTCTGGTTTTTATGAAAATCAGTATTTAAAAAGTCCATTTATTTACTGAGACTGTGAGAACATGAGAAGTTTCGTAGACTTCAGTAGTGTTTTGCTCAAGTGTGGTTTAGAACAATAAACTTTATTTAGCTAGAGTAAGTCTATAGCGCCATGCTCAAAACATGCACATGTTTGTTTATGATCTGTGTTATTTCCTATTAGGAGAGCAGGCTTCCCTAGAGACGAGAACCATCCTGAGGCCTCAGATCATCAGAATGGGGGAAGAAGAGGGAAATTCTTACTGGTTTCTTGCCCTAGCCCTATTAACGACCCAGGTAAAGGTAGAATTGGGAGAGTGCAGGCACAAAATGGTGGAGTAGGAAATTTTACAAATCACTCCCTCCACTAGAAAAATGAAAAAGCTGGAAGAAGAGACTGGAATTAACTAAGAGATAACCCTGAAACCAGAGTGGACATTTAGAACAACTGGAGGAGTGCCAGAGGAAGCGAGAGGCTGCCGAGAATCCAGCTTCTGTAAGTGAAAGCAGGCACCAGTAACCAGCTTCTATTGCTTAGCCCCGAGGCAGCGACACTAGCAGTGGCTGTGGCAACGTGGTCAGGTTCTGGGAGCGATTGGCTGGGGCCAGGACTGGCAGAGGAAACTTCTTCCTCTAAATGTTGGGGTTGAGGGTTGAGGTTGATCTGGGGTATCCCTAAGGGAATGAGTTTCAGCTGGGCAACAGTGGATCCAGCTTCCTACCAACATCTACCTGGAACATAAAGAGCTAGTGCATCTTCTTTGACTGTTTTTTTTTTTTCCTCTTTTTTTTCTTTTTTTTCTTTTCCTTCTTTTTGTGTGTGTTTCCTAGTCTGACACATACCTGAGGGCATGGCATAGACTTTGGCCTTAGTTTCAGCCCTCTGTGCAGCAGCAGCTCCTGGCATGTAGTATCTACCAGGAAGTAAAGACCCAGTGCTCTTTCTCATTGGTTGGGTTTCTTCTTTCTCTGTCTTAAATTGGTTAGTCTGGTGAATCTCTGAGGGCTAGTACAGATGTTAGACTTGGTTTCTCTCAGAAGCAGTGACTTCTGGCCTTACACCAGTATCTACAGGGATGTAAAGAGCCAGCGCACCTACTTTTTATTCTTTATTTTTAAATTTTTGGGTCTGGTGAATCCCTGAGGGAAGAGCAGGGACACTGGCCTAGGTTTCAGTCTTGAAAGCAGCTACTGGATTCCCACGGGCACATAAAAAGAGACTTGGAGAGGCAGTGCACTTCATTTTTTTTCCTTTTTTAGTCTTGTGGTGTTTTGTCTGTATTTTTTTGTAGCCCCTCCATTTGTTTCTTTTCTTCCTCTTTTTTTTCTTTTTCTTTTTCTTTATCTTCTTGATTTTAGACTGAAGTCTGAAGAGTGGGAGAACTAGATTTCCAGACTGACCACAACATAATACTCAGAATGTTAAGTTCTCAACAAACAATTACAAAAAATACAGAGAGACAGGAAAGTGTGGCCTAGTTACAGGAAAAAAGAATTCAACTGAAAATATTCTGGAGGAAGCACAGTCTCTGAAATTACTAATCAAAGATCTTAGAACAACTCTAATAAATAGGATCAATGAAATAAAGGAAAACATGGACAAAGAACTAAAAGAAATAAGGAAAACAAGATGAGCAAAATGAGAATTTCAGTGATGAGATAGAAATAATAAAGAAGAACCAAATGGAAATTCTGGAACTCTACAGTAACTGAAGTGAAAAATTTCAATAGAGGGATTCAAGAACAGATTGGAAGAGGCAGAAGAAAGGATCAGTAAATTTGAAGGCAAAACAATTGAAATTGTCTAGGTTAAGGAACAGGAATAAAAGAATGAAAAACAAACAAAGACCAGTGCCTGAGGAACCTGTGGGACACCTTCAAGTGTACCAATATGTGCATTGTAGCTGTACCAGAAGGGGAAGAGAATGCTAAAGGGTCAGAAAAAATATTTGAAGAAATAATGGCAGAAAACTTTTCAAATCTAATGAAAGATATGAACATACAAATCCAAGATGCTCAACAAATGCCAAGCAGGATGAATCCAAACATATCTAAACTGAGATATACTATAATCAAACTGTCCAATACCAAAGACAAAGACAGAATCTTAAAAACAGCCAGAGAGAAGCCATGTGTCACATATAAAGGCTCCTTTATAAGATTAATATCCAATTTCTCAGTAGAAACCATGGAGGCCGGAAGGCAGTGGAAGGACGTATTTAAAGTTCTAAAAAATACTGTTACCCAAGAATAATATATCTGGTTTTCCTTCAAAAATGAGAGAAGTTAAGACATTTCTGGACAAATGAAATCTGAGGGAGTTTATTACTACTGTATCTGCCTTACAGGAAATAGTGTCCCCCATGTTGAAACAAAAGGACACTATACAGTATTTCAATGCTGGATGAAGAAATAAAGACCTCTAGTGTAAGTAACAATATGCTAAATATATATGCCAGTATTATTTCATTTTTCATTTGTATTGCTCTTTTACTTCTTATAAGACTGAAAATTCAAATACATAAAAAACAAGAGTAAATCTTTGTTACTGGGTGTGCAGTGCATAAAAATGTAATTTGTGACATGAACAACATAAAAGGGAGCATTGAAGGGATTCAGATACTGTAGTCTATTGAAGTCACGTTGGAATCAACACAAACTAAATTGTAATAGTTAGTGTGCTAAATGTAATCCCCATGGTAACTGTAAAGAATATATCTGAAAAACCTACACAAAAGGAAAGGATAAGTGTTTCAAAATGGTTCATTAATAAAATATCCTCTAAACAAAAAGGAGAAGGCAGTAATGGGGGAAATGAAGAACTAAAAAGGTACAAGACTCATGAAAAAGAATTAGCAAAATGGCAGAAGCAAGTCTTGTCTTACGTGTAATTTCCTAAAATGTAAATGGATTAAAATCTCAGCAGAAGCATGTCTTGTTTTATCTGTAATTTTCTAAAATGTAAATAGATTAAAATCTCCAATGAAAAGGCAGAGATTGATAGAATGGATAAAGAAACATGATCCAACTATATGCTGTTTACAAGAGACCCATCTTAGATCCATAGATCCAAATAGATTGAAAGTGAAAGGAAGGGAAAAAAAGTCATGCAAATAGTAATTAAAAGAGAGTGGGGGGGATGGATGTGGCTCAAATGGTTGGACGTCCGTCTCCCATATGGAGGGACCTGGGTTCGATCCCTGGGACCTCCCGATAGGAAAAAAAAAAGAGAGAGTGGGGGGAGTGGATGAGGCTTGAGTGGTTGAGCTCCTGCCTCTCACATGGGAGGTCCCAGGTTCGGTTCCCCACGCCTCCTGAAAAAAACAAAAGCAACAAGCAAAGCAAATGAGGGAAGCGGATGGTGCTCAACCACTTGGACACCCACCTACCACATGGGAGGTTCCAGGTTTGGGTCCCAGTGCCTCCTAAAAGAAGATGAGCAGATGCCGCCTGCCACCAAAACAGAGCTAAATGTCGCCTCCTACCGCAATAAACCTAGACGCTGCTGCTACAACAGAGCTAAACACTGCTGCATCAGAGCTAGATGCTACCCCTGCTGCAACAGAGCTAGATGCCGCCACAACAGAGCTAGACTCTGCCCCCACTGCAACAAGCAGAGGCCACAAGCCAGCAGTGGCTCAGTCTGTTGGGCATTCACCTCTCATGTGGGAGGTCCTGGGTTTTGTTCCCGGTGCCTCCTGGAGAAGGCTCGCAAATAATGAGCAGATAGACAGTGAACCATCTGGGGGAGGGGAGGTGTAAATACCCCTGGTACCTCAAAAAAAGAGAATGGGGGTGACTATATTAATATCAGTCAAAATAGACCTTAGGTAAAAACTTGTTTCAAGAGACAAAGAAGGATATTATAATCTATAGACAGGTCAATTCAATAAGAATATTTAACATTTATAAGCATCTACCTAAAAGCAGAGTGCCAAAATATATGAAGCAAACATTGATAGAATTGAAGGGAGAAATAGGACAGTTCTTCACCACTTTCAACATTGTATAGAGCTCTAACAGAGGACCTGAACAGCACTATAAACCAACTAGATCTAACTGACATACGTAGAAGACTTTACCAACATGGCAGATTACACATTCTTTTCAATTGCACATGGATTATTCTCTAAGATCGATCATATGTTAGGACATGAGAAGTCTCAATAAATTTAAAAATATTGAAACCATAGAAAGTAATCTCTGAGCAAAATGGAGTGAAGCTAGAAATCCTAAACAGAAGGAAAATTGGAGAGTTTACAAATATGTGCAAATTAAACAGCACATTCTGAAACAACCAATGAGTTAAAAGAAGAAATTACAAGGGAAATTAGAAAATATCTAGGGACAAATATAAAGAAAGAGATAACATACCAAAAGTTATGGGTTACAGTAAAGGCAATGCTCAGAGGGAAATTTGGAACTATGAATGCTTATAATAAACAAGAGGATCTCATATTAATAGCCTAACTTTACATCTTGAGGCACTAGGAAAAATGAGCAAAGTAAACCCAAAGTTAGCAGAACAAAGGAAATATTAAGATTAGAATGAAGAAAAATGGAGAATAAAAAAACAATTGAGAAAATAAAAAATTGGTTCTTTGAAAAAAGTCAGTAAAATTGACAAATCTTTAGCTAGACTGACAAAGAGAAAAGATAAACTATAGAAATAACTAAACTCAGAGATGAAAATGCTGATACCACTATTGACCATATAGAGATAAAAAGGATTAAAAGAAAATAGTATGAATAATTATACTTGAATAAACTAGATAATCTAGAAGAAATGGAAAAATTCTTGGAAATACATCAATTACCCAAATTGACTTAAGAAGAAATAGAAAACATCAAGTACAGAGATTGAATTGATCATCAAAAACCTTCCACCAGAGAAAAGTCTGGGACCAAATGGCTTCACTGGTGAATTTTAATCAACATTTAAATAAAAATTAATACCAACTTTCCCAAAATCTTCCAAAGAATTCAAGAGTAGGAAACACTTCCTAATTCATTCTGTGAAGCCAGCATTTCTGTGATACCAAAGCCTGGTAAAGACATCACAAGAAAAGAAAACAAGAGACCAGTTTCCCGTATGAATATAGATGTAAAATCATCAACAGAATGCCAGCAAATGGAATCTAACAGCATATTAAAAAGATAATACAGGGAAGTGGACGTGGCTCAAGTGGTTGGGCATCTGTCTGCCATATGGAGGGACCTGGGTTCAATCCCTGGGACCTCTTGGTAAAATAAAAAGAAAAGGTGAGCAGGCGAACCTGGCCCACGCAGTGAGCCACAGGCCCACCAAACCACACAGCAAGATGATGACACAACAAGAGAGATGCAGGGGAGAGCCAAGGCGAGATGTGCCAGAAACCAGGAACTGAGGTGGGTGGTACAAGTGACGGGGTGCCTCTCTCCCACATCGAGGTCCCTAGGATCGAATCCCGGTGAGGCCTGGAGGAAAGGGGTGAGAGGGGATAGCAGGAAACAGACACAGAGGATCACCCAGCGAATGCACATGATGGCAGGTGGGGGGTGAGGAGGATTCATAGAACTGTACACCAAAAAGAAAAAAAAGTCAATTTAATTAAAAAAAAAAAAAAAAAGAAAAGTAATACACTAGGACCAAGTGAGATTAATCCCAGGAATACAAGGGTGGTTCAACATAGGAAAATCAATCAGTGTAATTGACCTACATAAACCAAATGAAGTAATTAAAAAACACGATTGTTAAAATAGATGCAGAAAAGACATTCCACAAAATGCAACTCCCTTTCTTTAAGAAAACACTCAGAAAAGTAGGAATAGAAGGGAACTTTCTCACATGATAAAGGCCATTTATGAAGCTAACAAAACTCACAATGTGAAAGATTTAAAGCTTTCTGCCTTAGATGAGGAACAAGGCAAGGATGCCTGCTTTCCCTATTACTATTCAATATTGTACTAGAAGTTCTTACCAGAAAAAGACATAAAAGGTGTCCAAATTGGAAAAGAAGACGTAAAACTCTATTTGCAAACATTATCTTAGATATAGAAAGCTCAAAGGAATCCACAATAAATGAAATTATGGGGAAAATTTGAATATGGGCTGAGTATTAGATTGGCAGAGGGAAGTAATAGTACCATAGTTTGCTATTTTTAAAATTCTTTATGAGTTGGATGTATAGGTAATGAAGTATGTATAGTTAAAATGATTTGTTGAATTTGCCTTAAAATATTCTATTAAAATAAAATTTGGGGAATAGAATGTACAAAACAAGAATAGCAAAATGGTAATCATTGTTGCAGTTGAGCGAACTGTTTAGGGGACATTTATTGTACTATTCTTTACTTTTGTGGATGTTTAGCATTTTCCATAATAAAAAAGTAAGAAGGCAGGAAAAAAAAGGTAGAAGCAATTTGTCCTAAGTTTTTTTTTTTATTTTTTATTTTTTTATTAAAAGAATTATTTATTTATTTCTTCCCAACCCCTTGTTATTTGCACTTGCTGTGTTTGTTTGTCTTCCTTGTTTCTTTAGGAGGCACCGGTAGCTGAACCCAGGATCTCTGATGTAGGAGGGAGGTGCCTAATCACTTGAGCCACCTCTGCTCCCTGCTTCCTTGTGTCTCTCATTATGTTTTTCCTCCCTGCATCTCGTTGTGTCAGCTCGCTGTCTTCTTTAGGAGGCACCTGGATCTGAACAACGACCTCCCATGTGGTAGGCGGGAGTCCAGTCACCTGAGCCACATCTGCTTTCCTGTCCTAAGTTTTGAATAGAAGTCAAGGAACAGTTTGGGTGCTACTTAAATAGGCGTTTATGAGCCTTGCATTCTTGGCATTTATGGGTAAACCAAGAAGGGTTCTCTTCTCTTAGCTGTCTCCAAGTCTTGGCATCTGGCTTGTACAAGAAAAGGTCTCTAGAAGACAAGGGCTCCTACTAAGTCCCCGCACATGTGGTACCTGTTCTTTAGGAACGAACATGATTCACTAAATACACTCGAGCTGTACTTGAGCATTTGATACTTTTTTTTCCCCTGCCATTAAGTACTAGTTTTGTTTGTTCTTTCCTTTCTGAAATGTTTTGTTTAAGCAGGAGGGACCCTGAAACTTACTCAGCTACCGAAAGTCAAGCCAGGTGGAAACAAGATGAGCATGATTTCGCTTTTCCATTATGGAAAAAGTGAAGAGGTCCCATTTCTAGAGGGACAGCATTGAGCTCTAATCCACAGGAATTCACAGGGCTCCTTTGCCTCTTTCATTAAGAGTGTTCCAATTAGGCCAACGAATAGATCTTTGTGTGTTTTTAGAAGTAAAAAGTGATTGTGAAGGTGTTAACTGACAAATTGGAAACTGGTTTTCATTTGGGAAAGAGTGACAGAGATTTTGCATTCCTTTTTCCCACAAATAGTTCTTGAGGGCTGTCATTCCAACCTTCAGTGTTCAAGGCCCAGTTATGTATCTCAGTCTGAGCAGACCAGTGTACACATAGGGTACAAATGTAAGGTGTTGGGGACACACATGTGCATTGGGAGAGCAGAGGAGGAAGGAAAGGGAGGAGGTGGTGGCTGGAGAAGGCTTCACAGAGGAGGTGAAGGGTGCGTAGGACTTTGCCAGGTGGAGTAGACGGTGAGGGGCCTTCTGTATGAAGGGAGCACAAGGAGCAGAGGCTGGGAGGCATGAAAATACATGTCTGTTTGGGGTGTTGTTACTAGAACAGACGGTGCTTGGCATTTGGGTGCAGTGGCAGGGAGGAGGGAGCCAGATTGTGACGGCTTTGCATGCCAGGCTAAGAAGATGGACTTGATCCTGTAAGCAAGGGATCAAGATGTCATTAGGTTTTTAAGCAGGGAGATAATGTAATCAGATCTGTGTGTTGGAGATAAGCTTTGGCAGGGGTGGTATGCAGGAGAGACTGGAGTGGGGACAGATGGGCAGCAGGGATATTTGTTATGGGACTTTTGAAGTAGGTCAGGTTAAAGATGATGATCGAGGCTTGAGCTCAGTAGGAGGAAGAGATCTAATGTCAACGGAATACCTTTTATTTTGCATTTAGAGTGCATTAGCTCATGTAATCTTCACAAACACCTTTTCATTAGGTACTGTTGTCATCCTCATTTTGCAGATGGGGAAATGGGCACATAGTAACCTGGCCAAGCCAGGATTTAAACCCAGGTTGACTGTACTGTGTAACCAAACCTTTAAAATAAAGGAAATGAGAACACAGAGAAGGGTGTGCCTTGGAGCTCATTTTCATGGTGAAATGGAAGCTTTTTCCAGAACAGGAAGGGAATACTTACAGTAGAACTGACTTTAGGGAGCAAAGAAGACTTTCCATTCTTGGTAGCAGGGTGCGAAGGATGAATGATATTGATAACTGAGAGACCCTCAAGAGGGGAGGGGCAGGGTTTGGGGTGCATGGACTCTGTGGCCCTCAGGGATGTTCTGTTAGAAGTGCCCAGTAGGCAGTGGAACATTTGTTTCTTGAAGCAGAATCCCAGCCTCTCTCCCTGTAGAAACTCCTTTGAGCCAGTGACTGACCTCTAGTAGGCTTGCAGCTTAGAATATATCTAGGAGGGACTGGTCCCTAGTCCAGTGGTTCTCAAATAGAATCACCAGGGGCACTTATTCAGAATGCAGATTTCCAGGTGCTGCCTGTAGGTAGTGTTTTGGTAGATTACTATGTATCTAGCTCTTGAATAGAGTCTGAGGCCAGTTGCCCAAGGATTATATTTTTAAGAAATACTGGTTGATGCTGTTTTTTTTTTTTTTTTTTTTAAGTATTCACAGAATATAAAATTAACCATTTAAAGTGAACAGTTCAGTAGCAGCATTGTGCAACCACCACTCCTGTCTAGTTCCAAAATATTTTTATCCCAAAGGGAAAACCTGTACCCACTAAGCAGTCACTCCCCATTCCTCCTCCCAGCGGGCCCTGGCAGCCACCAATCTGCTTTCTGTCTCTGTGGATGATGCATAGAGACTTATTTTAGAACCAAAGATACAAATAAGTTGAAAGTAAAAGGATGGAAAAAATATTCCATGTAAATAGTAACCAAAAGTGAGCTGGAGTAGCTATACTATTGGTTTTAAGTCCAAACTTTTACAAGAGACAAAGAAGGACACTATATAATAATAAAAGTGTCAGTCCACTAAGAGGAACTATCAATTGTAAATATTAATGCACCTAACCACAGTGCCCCAAGATACATGAGGCAAACATTGACAAAACTAAAGGGAGAAATAGACACTTCTCCGATAAGAGACTTCAGTACACCACTTTCATCAATAGAACATCTAGACAGAAGATCAATAAGGAAGCTGACAACTTGAACAATACTGTAAATGAAATAGACATAACATATATAGAACTCTGTACCTCAAAGCAGCAGATTACACAGTCTTCTCGAGTACACATGGATCTTTCTCCAGGATAGATCATATCTTAGGTCACAAAATGAATCCCTTAAATTTAAAAAAGATTGAAAGTATTCAAAGCATCTTTGACCACAGTGGAATGTGATCAAAGTGGAATGAAGCTAGAAATCAATAAGTGCGTAGAGGTAGAACTGGAAAATCCACTAATATTTGCAAATTAAGCAATATGCTCTTAATCAATAGGGAAAGAAGAAATCACAAGTGAAATCAGGAAATATCTTGAGATGAATGAAAACAAAAACAAACCTATCAAAACTTATGGGATGCAGCAAATATAGTGCTCTGAGGGAAATTTATAGCTCTAAGTGCTTACATTAAATAGAAAACTCAATGGGAAACAGATGTGGCTCAAGCGATTAGGCTCCCATCTACCATATAGGAGGTCCAGGGTTCGATTCCCGGGGCCTCCGGTGAAAGGCAAACTGGCCTGTGCAACGAGCTGGCCCTTGTGGAGTGCTGGCCTGCACAGGAGAGCTGGTGCAGCAAGATGACGCAACAAAAAGAGACACAGAGGAGAGACAATAAGAGATGCAGCAGACCAGAGAGCTGAGGTGGTGCAAGAGGTTGAGTGCCTCTTTCCCACTCTGGAAGGTCCTAGGATTGGTTCCCGGTGCTGCCTAAAGAGAATAGAAGCAGACACAGAAGAACCCACAGAGAGCAGACAGTGAGTGCATAAACAATGAAGGGGGTGGGGTAGGGAGTGAAATGAATAAATAAAATAAATCTTAAAAAAAACCACACAAAACTCAAATTACAGACTTAACCTCATACCTGAAGGGTTTAGAAAAACAAAAGCAAACTAAACCCAAAGTGAGCAGAAGGAAGGAAATAACAAAGATTAGAGATAAATGAAATAGAGAACAAAACATTACAAATATATCGCAGAGATAATTGTGCTTTTGGTTCCATACCACCGCAATAAAGTGAATATTGGAATAAAGCAAGTCACATGTATTTTTTGGTTTCTCAGTGCATATAAAAATTATGTTTACACTATAGTCTATTTAGTGTGAAATAGTGTTATGTCTAAATGCATATACCTTAATTAAAATGTGACACACAGACATGAAATGAGCACATGCTGTTGGAAAATTGGCACTAGTAGTCTTGTTCAATGCAGAGTTTCCGCAAAACTCAATTTGTAAAAAACAACAACAAAAAGCACCCCCCCAAAACAAAAAAACCCACATTATCTTTGAAGTGCAATAAAGCAAAATGCAATAAAATGAGGTATGCAGTGTAGAAAATCAGTGAAACCAAAAGTTGGTTCTTTGAAAAGATCAATAAAATTGACAAACCTTTAGCTAGACTGACAAAAAAAAGAAGATTGAAATAATTAAAATTAGGAATGAAAAGGGGGCATGACTACTGACCCCACAGAAATTTGGTTATGAGGATACTATTAACAAATGTATACCAACAAATTAGATAACCTATATGAAATGGACAAATTCCTAGAAGCACACAAGCTGCCTACATTGACTTAAGATTGAAATAGAAGATCTTAACAGACCAATAATAAGAAAAGAGATAGAATCAGTTATCAAAAACCTCCCAACAAAGAAAACCCCATGACCAGATGGCTGGACTGGTGAATTCTGTCAAACTTTCAAAGAGAATTAACCACCAATGCTACTCCAAATTCTCCTGAAATTGAAGAGGAGGGGAAAATTTTCAACTAATTCTATGAGTCCAGTATCACCCTCATACCAGAGCCAGATAAAGATACCACAAGAAAAGAAAATTACAGACCATTATCTCTTATAAATATATATGCAGAACTTAATTCACTAGCACATTAAAAAAAATGGTATGCCACGATGAAGTGGGATTTATCCCAGATATGCAAAGGTGGTTCAATATAAGAAAATCAATTAATGTAATACAGCACATTAATAGAATGGAAGAAAAAATCACATGATTATCTCAGTTGATGCAGAAAAGACATTTGACAAAATTCAGCACCCCTTCTTGATAAAAACCACACAGAAAACTAGGAGTAGAAGGAAACATCCTTAACACCATGAAGGGCACATATGAAAAACCTACAGTACTCAATGGTGAAAGACTGAAAGTTTTCCCTCTAAAATCTCAAAAAAGACAAGGATGCCAACTGTCATCACTGTAATTCAACATTGTACTGGAAATTCTAGCCAGAGCAATTAGGCAAGAAAAAAATAAAAGTCATCCAAATTGGAAAGGGAGAAGTAAAACTTTCTCTGTTTGCAGATGACATGTTCTATACATCCTGAAACATCTTCAACAAAGCTACTAGAGCTAATAAATGAATTCAGCAAAGTGGTGGGGTATAAGACTAACATACAAAAACAAGGATTTGTACATGAGAAATTTTGTAATTTACAAAAGATTGCTGTAAGAATTTAGGAAGCTCTAAATAAATGGAAAGTCATTCGGCATTCATAGATTAGAAGTTTAAACATTGTTTAGATATCACTTCTCCCCAAAGCCATATACAGATTCAATGCAATTCTGATTTAAATTCCTACAGGTTTCTTCACAGAATTCGAAAAACCAATCACCAAATTCATATGGAAGGGTAAGTGGCCCTGAATAACCAAAACCATCTTGAAAAAGAACAAAGTTGGAGGATTCATACTTCCTGATTTTAAAACTTATTATGAAGCTGTAGTAATCAAAACAGCATGGTACTGGCATGAGGACAGAGAGACAATGGAATTGAATTGAGAGTTCAGAAATAAGACCTCACACCCTGTCCAGTTTTTCTTTGACAAGGGTTCCAGGTGTACTCAGTGGGGAATGAATAATCTCTCTCTCTCTCTTTTTTCCTTCTTTTAAGATTTATTTTTCACTTTATTTATTTTAATTGTTTAATTTATCTCCTACCTCTCCCCTAGATGGTTCTCTTGTCTGTCTGCTCATTGTTTGCTTACCTTCTCTGGGAGGCACTGGGAACCGAACCTGGGGCCTCCCTCATGGCAGGCGAATGCCCACTGGCTTGAGCCAGATTCATTTCCCAAGAATAGTCTCAAACAAATTGTGCTGGCCATCTGGGTATCCACATGTAAAAGAATGAATTTGGACCCCTACCTCACACCATATACAAAATTTCACGCAAAGTAGATTGAAGACCTAAATAAAAGAACTAAAACTATTAAACTCATAGAAGAAAACATAGGGAAACATCTTCAGGACCTTGTGTTAGGTTGTGCTTTCTTAGACATAACACCAAAAGCATGAGCAACAAAAGAAGAAAATAGATAAATGGGACTTCGTCAAAATTAAAAACTTTTGTACATCAAAGGTCTTTATCAAAGAAAGTAAAAAGACAACCTACTGAATGGAAGAAAAATATTTAGAAACCATATATCTGAAAAGGGTTTAATATCCAGAATATATGAAGAACTTCTACAATGCAACAACAATAAAACAAACACCTCCATTTAAAAAATGGGAAAAAGATGTGACTAGATAGCCAATAAATTCATGAAAAGGTGCTCAAACTCATTATTCATCAAGAAAATGCAAATCAAAATCACAATGAGATACCATCTCACACCCAATAGAATGGTCACTATTAAAAAGAAAAAAAAGTGTTGAAGAGGATGTAAAGAAATAGGAACACTTGGTGGTGGGAATATAAAATGGTGTAGCCATTGTGGAAAACAATTTGGTGATAGCTCAGATGGTTATGTAAAGAATTATTATATGATCTAGCAATCCCTCTACTTGGTATATACCCAAAGTATTGAAAGCAGGAACCTGAAATGATATTTGCACACTGATGTTCATAGCGGCATTATTCCCAGTTGCCAAAAGATGGAAGCAACCTGTCAATCAACCAATGAATGGATAAACAAAATGTGGTATATATACAAACACAATGGAGTATTATTAGGCTATAAAAAGGAATGAAGTTATGACCATGTGACAACATAGATCAACCTTGAAGGCATCATGTTGAGTGAAATAAGTCAGACACTGAAGGACAAATACTCTGTGTTCTTCCTTATATGAAATAAGCAGAATATACACATTCATAAGGTCAGAAACTAGAATACAGGTTACCAGGACTGGTTGTGGGAGGGAAATGTGAAGTTAAAGTTTAATTGGGACATAGTTTCTGTTTGAGTGATGGAAAAGTGGTGGTAATGGATGATGGTGATGGAGGCACAACTTTGTAAATGTAATCAGCAGCACTGAATTAGATATTTGAAAAGCAAAAAAAGCGAAATTTTAGGTTGTATATGTTACCACAAAAATAAACATAGACCTTTACAACACAAACAGTGAACCCTAATGTAAACAGTGGGCTAAACTTAATAGCATAATTATAATAATATTGTTTCATCAGTTGTAAAAAGTAGCACATGAATGCAAATTGTTAATAATAGGGAAGATATGTGAGCTGAAGATATATGGGAACTCTGTACTTTTTGCATGACTTTTCTGTCAACCTACAAATGCTCTTAAAAAAAAAAAAAACCATCACTGAAAACTACTCAACTCTTTGAAATCTGGGCTTTAAACTGGATCAGTTATTATTTCATTTGCTTGTAATTAGTTATGACTCCAGCATAGGTCTCTTTCTCTCCTCTGTGTTAAGTTTTTGCCAGTGGAGGCTCTGAAGGCAGATGGACAGCGTTGGGTCCCAAGTCAGCCACTTGATAGCTGTGCAGCCCGGGGTGCATTACCCAGCCACCTGGAGCTTTTTTCCTACGAATTTGGAATTGTGGTTCTTTTGAAGATTTTTTGGAAGTTGAGTGCTAGGCAGTGTGTTTAGGACTGACAGCCTGCGTTTCCTTACAATATTACTTGCCTTATTCTTCTAGAAGTCATTCTTGTTTGGTTGTGGTTGATAGTAATAGAGAAAGGGTTGTTTGGGTTTTTATTTTCAGTTCGTACCTTCCTTTTTGGTGTCTGGTTATACTTGGAATAAATTTTGCTTCTTCATCTTTCTTAGGGAATCAGATTTGGATTCATTGCCTGCTTGCTGCTTCTCAGTTCATTTTTCTGGCACGTGAGAGGGAAGAGCAACTTCCTCTTGTTTTTCCATCTTTACTAAGTGCCATCCCCACTCCCTAGCTCTGTTACAGGGCCTCCCAGCCTCCCTCCTCCTTCTTCTTCCTTTTTTTTTTTTTTAAAGGAGGTACCAGGGATTGAATCTGGGACCTCATACATGCGAAGAGGCGCTCAACCACTGAGCTGCACCCACTCCCCACCCAGCCTTTCTTTTAGTCTGAGTCCCGATGGGAAGGAGGGACAGGAGGAATGTTGCCCACTGGTTGGCCTCTTCATCATTCGGCAGATGCCATTTGAGCCCTTAGTTTGTGGTAAGTGCCTATTCTTAAATTGTCTAATTTAATCCTTGCAAAGGAGTAAAAGGGAGCAGCGTTCTCATTTACTATTCCCATTTTTGCAGGAGAGGATGCCTGGCCTCAGGTCTCAGCAGGTTAGCAGGATGCTGGTACCTATTCCAGTGGTGCTTGCTCTCCAGTCCCACCCCCTCCCTAGTCTTAGGCCTCCCAGGAGAGAACCACACCTGTTTCCTGGGGTATCTGTGCCAGCATTAATCAACTTTTAAATGCTTTAGGGGTACTTTGCCGAACATCCGTTTTAGTGAGTGGTTGGGGCTGTAGATACTGCAGAGGTGGGAGGTGGGGAGGGAACCTTGGCATAACTGACAGTGTTCATGGGGAAAGAAAAGTGGTGGAACCTCGCAGGGATGTGGCAGCTGGTTAAGACACTGTGCCCTTAATTTTTTTTTTTTTTCAATTAATGTTTATTTATAATAAAAATCACTATTTAGTTTTCAGGTCCAGAAGCTCTTTCTGAGTCAAGGGAGTGACAATTCATGACCTCTCTATGAGACGTATGATGTTTAAGTCTAAGACATTATATCAAATTAGAGAAAATTGTATTCAAGGTGAACAGAATCACGTGGATGTGTGCAAATCCTGATTAAAATATACCAATCATAGACAATAAACCAGTCCTTAGGGAGGGGGAAATTGTTCATAATTTTTCACGTTTTCTAAATAGAATGAAATGACTCCAAGTCAATGACTTATTCCTGGAAGTAATAATTCTAATAGGATCAAACAATTCACATGATTAATTGAAAAAATGGTAATATTACATTGATAAATTTCCATCTACAATATCTTAATTTTGATTAAGCCCCTGAAAGACTCTGCCTGGGTATGTTAAACCCATGTTTGTAGATGCTGTATGTAAGAAGTGCTTGTTCTTAACATCCTTTTGGTTTTCTGCCATTTTAGTCCTACATTTTATGTTGCTTTTGAACCATTTTTGGAGGAGCTACAATGCCCTTAGATTATCTATAATGATGAAGATGTCCATGACCTTCAGGACTGCATATATGACCTCCTAACTTAACTTTTAGCATGTGAGCAACATAATTAGTGATTCTGGAGTAAGGTGGACTTGGTTTCAAATTTCAACTGTCCCTTAATGCTGTGGGCAGGTTTCTTAGCTTCAGGGTCTTTGTTGCTTCATCTTTAAAATGGGGATTGTTGTACTCAGAGTAAAATGAAATGTTTCTACAGTAGAGCTAGAATCTGACTTAGCACATCATAAGTTTTCTATAGTTTGAATCTTACTTCAATTTGATTCAATGAGTATTAAATATATTTTAATGTACCAGGCTTTGTACTAAACTTTGGCAGTTACAAAGATGAATAAGATGTGGTTTCTGTCTTGGGGGAACTTAAAATCTAGTGGGCAGGTCTGACATATATACGTAATTTCATAGTGAAGAGGTTTAGTGTCAAGGCAGGGGCGGTGACAGGAGCAGAGCTCTGGAGCTTCCCTTCTGCCCCAGGATTGGAAGATCTTTTCTAGGAACAGGTAATGCCTAAGCTCTCTTTTAAAGAATGAGTAAGAATTAGATAAGCAAAGCAAGGTGGAATGGGTTGCAGCCAAGTGAAGTTCCTGAACAACGGGATGGAGTAAAGTTTAGGAGAAGTCTGGGTTTGCCTGGAGTCAGGTGAGAAGCAAGAAGTCTTGGGAAATGAGCCCAGTGAGCCCCAGCTGTGGGAAGTAACTGGTGGGCCTTGTGTGCCCTGGTGAAGAGTTTAGGCTTGAGTTGGAAGGTGATAGGGGATCACTGAGGGGTTTTAAGCAGGGAAGGGACATGGCCAGATTTGTGCTTCAACGGGACTGCTTGGAGGAGAAGGGTGCATTTAGGAAGGGTAGGACTGGAGGCTGAGAAACCAGTTAGAATACTTTTTATGGTTCAGATGATAGATGATGACTTGAAATTTGGCAGGATTGGGAGGGATGGAGAAGAATATTAAAAGGCAAAATCTGTAGTGACTGATCGATAGGGTATAGAGGGAGAGGAGGAAGGAAGAGTCTAGGATAAGGTTCAAAATTTCAGCCTGTGTGATTGTGAAGGACATTGCCAGAGAGGAGGAGTAGAAATACAGGAGTAGAATTAGGGATCCCCTTCACCTCCCAGGCAGATGAGGAGTTTGGGGGCATGTGCCATGGATGTCCCTGAGGGAATTAAGGTAGAGTTGTTCAGCAGGCAACTGGGTGTTGGCCTTAGGCCTGTAATAGCATTGTCACACATTTTTATAGCACATGGTCTGATTAAATAAATTATGGTGAATTCATACAGTAGAATGACCTGCATAAGTTAAAAGCATGAGGTAGGTTTATATGTACCCTTAAGCAAAATGTCGAAGGAATATTATTAAAGAAAATTAAATGAAAAAAATTTGTTACAAAATTGTATACAGAATGCATCCATTTCTATGAAACAAAAGAGGGTTTATAGATGTATATGCATAGAATATCTTTGGAAGTATATACAGGAAACTAGTAATGGCAATTTCCTTTGGTAGAGATATGGAGGTCTGGGATAGAAGAAAAACTTGCTCTTTCTGCAGACCCTGTTGTATTGTTTGGACATTTGCCTATATGTATGTATTTCTTTAAAAAAAAAAAAAAAACTGCAAAAATACTGTTAAAAAATGACTAAAGTTGTACATTATCAGGTAAGCCAGAAACCAAGTGGCAGAGCATAAAAATACCTTATGCTGCTGTACTATAGTGGTGTCATGCATCATGCTAGATTATTTCGTGTTCTGACAGTAATGCCATTCATGGAGAGCTTTAGTGTATCCCATACAATATTTCAGTCAGAATTAATCACTCTTCCATCTGTATGCTCAAAGCAGTAAAAATATTTTAAGAATTATAAATGTTAAATGATGCTTTGTAAAGTTTGGAAAAGGGAAAAAAAAGAATAATAATATTGGTGGTTTTTTTTTTAAAGATTTTATTTATTTATTCATTTATCCCCTCCTTGCTGCTTGTGCTCGCTGGGTCAGCTAACCTTCACCAGGAGGCCCCGGGAACCGAACCCGGGGCCTCCCATATGGTAAATGGGAGCCCTACTGATTGAGCCACAGCCGCTTCCCAATAATATTGGTTTAATGCAACAACCATTATTACTTTTATTCCCTTCTATTCTTTGTGTGTATCTTTTACAAATATAGTTGTAACTAAAGTATACATTTAATTATAGGCATTCTTATTTAATATGACTTCATGCATTTTCACAGGTGTTGTATAGCTGTTCTCATCTTTCTAAACAGCTATTTTTTGGTTTGTTGTGGAACACTATGATTCGTTTAACTGTGGCACACTGGGTTTCACTTGCTCCTCACGCTCACATGAGCTATGTTAGTTTTCTGGGTTGATGCTGTGCTCTTCCTAGATCCTTGGGGCTGGGATGGGCTCTTTGTGGCCAGAGTGCAGGATTCAGAGAACGGGCTCAGCAAGTACTTTTGAAGGAATGGATGTTTCTTTAGGCCTTTGCAATAGCATTTTATGGTAGAGCAGGTAGTATGGGCAGTTCTCAGCCAAGGAAATAGATTGAGGTTAAGCAGTCTTTGCAAGGTCACAGAACTATCTGTAAAAGGCTGAACTCAAACTTGAATTTGGTTTTCCTAACCCCAGCCCAGCTTTTATACATTTGATTGTTATTTTTTCCTGGTGAATTGCCCTTTTATTAATATATAATGTCCTTCCTTGTCTCTAATAAATGATTTGTGTTTAAAGTCTATTTCATCCAATGTAAGTATAGCTACTCCAGCTTTAAAAAAAAATTTTTTTTTTATTGCATGTGTGAAATATCTTTTTTCAGCCTTTCCCTTTCAATCTATTTGTATCCTTGGGTCTAAGGTGAGTCTCTTATAGACGGCATATGGATCGCTCTTATTTTCTTATCCATTCCACCAGTCTGTGTCTTTTGATTGGGGAGTTTAATCCATTCACATTCAATGTTATTACTGTAAAGGCAGTTCTTACTTCACCCAGTTTGACCTTTGGGTTTTATCTGTCATATCTAAGTTTCACCACTCTTTTTACTACATTTTTAGTTACTTTTACTGATATAATCTTGATTTCTAGACTCTCTTCCAAGCCCTTCTCCCCTGTCTTTTCTTTTCAGGCTGGAGTACTCCCTTTAGCATTTCCTGCAAAGCTGGTCTCTTGGTTACAGACTCTCTCAGTTTCTGTTTATCTGTGAAAATTCTAAATTCACCCTTATTTCTGAAAGACAACTTTGCTTGATATAAGATTCTTGGCTGGCAGTTTATCTCTTTACCACTGCCTTCTTGCTTCCATGGTTTGTGATGCAAAATCAGCACTTAATCTTATTGGGCATCCCTTGTATGTGACGAATCACTTTTCTCTTGCTGCTCTCAGGATTCTCTGTCTTTGGCATTTGACATTCTGATATGTCTCAGAGTAAGTATATTCAGATTTATTCTGTGGGAGTCTGTTGTACATCTTGAACACAAACATCTGTGTCCTACTATAGGGTTGGGAAATTTTCTACCATTATTTCCTCAAATATTCCTTCAGCCCTTTTCCCTTCTCTTCTCCTTCTGGGACACCCATGACATGTATGTATGCATGTCTCTCACCATCATTTAGTTCCCTGAGACCCCGTTCAATTTTTTTCCTGTTCTTTTGTATGTTCACTTTCAGAGGCTCTGTCTCACTGATTCTTTCTTCTGCCTCTTCAAATCTCCTGTTATATGCCTCCAGTGTATTTTTAATTTCATTTTTTGTGCCTTTCATTCCTATAAGATCTGCTATTTTTCTACATATGCTTTCAAATTCTTCTTTGTGCTCATCTGCTCATCTAGTATCTTCTTAATGTTGTTAATCTCATTAGCCATCTCATTGAATTTGTTTGAACATCATCTATGATTAGTTATCTCAACTCCTTATTTCATCTAGAGGCTTGTCTTGTACCTTTGACTGGGCCATATCTTCCTGTTTCTTGGTATGGATTGTAATGTTTTGTTGGTGTCTTGGCATCTGATTTACTAGATATATTCTGGGTGCAGTTTCTCTCTTTAGGTCTTTCTATTTGATTGGCTTTGTGCTACAGCCCCTCTTTGATACTTGGTTCCACTTAATTTGGAACTTTATAGTGGCTTGTGTTTAGCTAATATGAATTTTTCCAGCTATTTTTCATCTGTTTCTCGCCCTTTCTCCCTTGCTGGTTGAGGAGTAGCAGCCAAGGATGTAGTTGGTACTGTAAGCCACAGAGGCTGAAGCTTCCCACATTGTCCCAGGAACTGATGAATCTTCTACCACCTTTCTCCCCTGCTAGGTATAGGGACAGAGCCGCAGCCATGTGCAGTAATCCAATCCTTGCAGGCCAAGGCTGTCTGTAGTTGCCCGGAGAGACTGATGAAGGTCCATGCCTCTTCCTCTCTGCCTGGTGTGGGGATGGAGCTGCAGGTGTGGGCAGCAGTCTAAGCAGTGGATGTCAAAACTGTCCAGGGGCAAGGGTGGAGCCCTGGGCATGCCACCAATCCAGTCCGTGCGGCCTGAAAGCGCCTGCAGTTGCCTGGAAAGGCTGAGGAAACACAGCTCCCCTCCTATCCTATTGGAGGGCGGGGATGGAGCCACAGGTGCCCAACAGTCTAGTCCCTGCAGCCTGAGAGCTACTACAGTTGCCCGGAGAGGCTGGTGCAGGTCCTTCCAGCTTCCTCCCTGCCGAAGGAGGGGCTGGAGCCTAGGCTAGGGCTGCAGTCCGACCTGGGTGGAAAGAACCTGGTCCCTACTGTCACTGGTTTTCAGTCAGCCCCCCTTCCCTTTGTGCGGGGGGTGGAGTTAAAATGTAAGCTACTGGCCTCTTTTCTACTTGGACCCATTCAAACTTTAGCCGTTTTTAAGATTAGACTTTAGCTGGCTGAATTTATTAGTCAAGAGCTGAAGTTGGTGCCCAACTGCCCCTTCTACCCCCATTTTTGGAAATGGAGCTTCCGCCTCCTCTCAGGGAGTTGCTTCCACTGCCAGCAGGGGCTGGGCACCAATCTCCGCAGCGTGGAGTGCTCCACTTATTAATCTTTACTGCACATGGGCAGTCTCCTCCCTCCGTTCTAACAAGGATGTTGCAGGGTGCTCTCATGGGCTCCTGGGCCCCTCCCCAAACAGGTGCTTTAGATAGCGCTGGGTGATTACTAACTGCACTGTAGCATGAGCTGATTCTTGGAGAGCTTTACTCTGTCACCATCTTGCCCCTCCCTCTCTATACGCTTCTCCACTATTTTTTTTAAAGCAGTTTTATTGAGATATATTCACATACTATACATTCTGTCCAAAGTGTACAGTCAGTGGCTTTTAGTATAATCACTGTTGTGCATTTATCATCACAAAAAATTTTACAACTATTTCAGTACTCAAAAAAAAAAAAACTCCACACCCCTTAGCAGCTGCCTCTCAATCCCTCTGTCTTTCCCCAGCCCTACGTAACCACTAATCGAATTCCATCTTTATAAATTGATTTATATTTACACTATTCTTTCAGAATTTTCAGTTGGTTTTGCTTTGAAAAGAGATGTTCCTGTTTCATTCAGAGAGAGTGAACCAGGATTTTGCCCTTTTAGAGAAATTTAAGAGCTTCAACATGGGTATTGGGGACAGTGGCCTGGGTTCAGATACCAGTACCACCTTTGACAAATTGTATCACCTTAGGCAAATTACTTAACATCTCTGGGATTTAGTTTCCTATCAGTAAAAAGGGTCTAATGTGTATATGGTCATCTTACACCACAGGGTTATTATGAGGTTAAATGTTAATACTTTTATTTGGAAGCTATAGATCTGATAAGGAAGTAATATCTAGAAGTCCTATAACTCAACAACAAAAAGACTTACCGCCAAATTTAAAAAAGGGCAAAGAACTTTGAAAAGATAAATTTTCCAAAGAAGATATAAAAATGGCCAATAAGCACATAAAAAGATGCTCAGCATCATTAACTATTGGGGAAATGCAAATTGTAACCACAACAAGATACCACTTCATACACACACTAGCATAGATATTTAAAAAAAAAAAAAAAAAGGAGTGTAATAACTGATGGAGAGTATGTGGAGAAATAGTAACATTCATGCATTATTGGTGGGAATCTAAAATGGTATAGCCACAGTAGAAGACAGTTTGGTGGTTTCTCAGAAAGTTAAATATAGAATTACCATATGACTTGGCAATACCACTTCTAGGTATATATCCCAAGTAATTGAAAGCAGGAACTTAAAGAGATATTTGTACATCAAAGTTCATAGCAGCAGTATTCACAATAGCCAAAAGATGGAAGCAACCCAAGTATCCATCCACAGTTGACTGATAAGCAAAATGTGCTGGATACATACAATAGAATATTATTCAGTCATGAAAAGGTATGAAGGTCTGATACATGCTACAGCATAGATGAATCTTGAAGACATTGTGTTGAGTGCAATAAGCCAGACACAAAAGGACAAATACTGAATTATCTCATTGATATGAAATAACTATGATATGCAAATTCATAGAGACAGAAAGAAGATTACAGGTTATTAGGATTGGGGATGGGGAATTAATGTTTAATGGGTACAGAGTTTCTCTTTGGGGTACTGGAAAAATTTTGGTAATGGATGGTGGTGATAGTAGCACAACGTTGTGAATGTAATTAACACTTGTATGCTTGTATACTCTAAAGTGATTAAAATGGGCTCTATTTTGTTGCTGTATACATGTTAGCACACTAATTTTTTTTAAGTTAATATATTTAAAGGTTTTAGAATAGCACTGGCATATGTTTAGGGGATCAGTAGATATTGATAACTTTTTTTCTGATGATTTAATTAAATAGTGCTGGCACAACGTAATGGAGAAATGAGTGCTTTCATACAATGTTAGGAGAACAAATGGGGAAAATTCTTCTGGAGGGCAGCATATTGGTGTGTTAATTTAAAATATGTGAACCTTTTATCCAGAGACTTGAGTTCTGTAAGTGTATGCTAATGAAATAATTGTACAAGTGTACAAAGTTATATTACGTGGATTTTTACTGCAGTATTGCTTAATACCGAAAAGTGGGAAAAACTCAAAAGGAGTTTGGTGAAAAACTGATCACCCATGCAATGAGATACTAGGCAGCTTTGTAAGAGCAAGGTAAATTGAGTATATACTTGAGCAAAGTATATATTATATGTATATTTGATACATTTAAGGGTCTACTATGTTTCAAGTTCTAAGCTAGGTCTATATAAATTATTTATATGCATAGGAAAACTGAAAGATCTTTGGGTGGTGGGATTGAATGATTATATTTAAAAATTTTCTTTTGTGCTGTTCATTATTCATTTACTTTTACAATCCATGTAGGAAAAAAATTGTCTTTTAAAAAAAATGAAAACACAGGCACATTCCCTTCCTTTCCACCTCTAAATTTTTCAAGTTTATTTTTAGAGTTATCTGGTTTGCCTAAAGAGAAGATTTAAACTTTTTTCTTTCATGGTTTATAGATCACAGAATTGTTACAATTTAGATTTGCAAATTTTTTGGCATGTACAACTTAAAATTAAATTGATTTATTTGTGGGCTCTGTAATATTATTTTGCTAAATCACGAGTGGTTGACTTTACTGCATTGGGACTTGAAAAATGCTTTTAGATTTTTAAACTGAAATATTGGCATCAAATGTGAGTTATATGGTAAAAATAACTACTGTTTTGAGACAGAACTGATCCGTTTTTGTTTTTTGTTTTTTTTCAAAGGCCAGTGATACTAATGGCAAGTGTTAGCCTACTTTTGAGTGTGCTGAAACATAAAACTACTCTAAGTGGAAAAATAGCAGGCTTTGGGAGCTGGATGGAGCTGAGTATGAATTGAAGTTTTGCCATTTCCAAACTGAGTAACCATTTACAGGGTTAATCTTTGTGAGGTCATAAGGATTAAATGAGATAATGTGTGTCAAGCACCTACTACCTTGTCTGGTAACATGTTCAGCAGACACTAGTTCTGACCAAGCTTTTACATTTGAGATGTGGATTCTCTGGTGTGTGTGTGGCCACTGTGTTGTTTTGCTGTCCTCCAGCTTGTTCTGTTCTTACACATGTTTGATCTGGTTATGAAGGTGGCTGGCAGGCAGATTGTTGAAGGCTGAACATTATTTCAAGATGAGAATTGGGCATTATTGCCATTGAACTTTTGAAAGTAATGGATGGTTACTGTGTTGGTATTATTCTTCTAAAAGCACTTTTTGTAGGAGTGTAGTGTAAATTCCAAGGTAAAAATGTTAATCTTTGAAAACCCAGAGCCAGGCTCCTGCTATCAGCCCCTTGAGCATGATCAAATCTGCTGGAGACTAACCAGATACTCTGCCCTCCCCTCTCCCTCAAGCTGTTTGCCACAGGGCAGGACCGAGACTCTTCTGTGGTAACATATTATATACAACATAACATTTCCCACTTTAACCCTTTTGGATTATGTAAATGTTAGTAGCACAACATTGTGAATGTAATTATCACTACCATCCATTACCAAAATTTTCCAGCGCCCCCAACAGAAACTCCTACCCATTAAGCATTAACTCCCCATTCCCCACCCTACTTCCACCCCTACCCCTGGTAACCTGTAATCTTTCTGTCTCTATGAATTTACATATTTACACGTCTTATCCATGAGATCACGCAATATTTGTCCTTTTCGTGTCTGACTGCACTCAACATTATATCTTTAAGGTTCATCCATGTTGTACCATGTATCAGACCTTCATTCCTCTTTATGGCTGAATAATATTCTGTTGTATGTATACACACATTTTGTTTATCCATTGTCATAGATTGATGGTTGCTTGGGTTGCTTCCACCTTTTGGCTATTGTAAATAATGCTGCTATGCACATTGGTGTACAAGCATCTGTTTGAGTACCTATTTTCATTTCTTGTGGAGTATACCTAGAAGTGGAATTGCTAGTCATGTGGTAATTTTCTGTTAAACTTTTTGAAGAACCACCCACCTATTTTCCATAGCCGCTGTACCACATCTTATTATTTAAAGTGTTTTAAAGTAAGTTGTAAAAAAAAGAAAAAAAACAAACACAAAAAAATTTAAAAAAAAAAAAAAAAAAAAGTAAGTTGTAAACATCAGTATACACCACAACCTACTCCCTGGCCCAAAGAAGCAAGAAAACAAAAATCTATTCAAAAATATAATTTTTACAATCTCTACTTGGTTCACAATTGACAAAATGTCTGTAGTTTTGCCCTTTTGAGTATAGAGGAGGATGAAAAGTTAAAGAGGGGTAGGTAAGCAGGTACTTTCCAAATGATCGCTGAGGTGTCTGACCAGGTGGCCTTGCTTGACTGAAGAAGCGGATCCATATGGGTGGGCACTGGGGCATTGTGGGCCTGTAGGAAATAACAGCTCCTCTCCTGGCATGTGTGTCCAGTGTCTCAAACAGTTCTTACCAATGTGGGCAGCTTTAAGGATGGCTGGAAGCAATGGCAGGGTCTGGACAGGACAGTACTGAGCTGCTGGAGCCGGGCTGTATAGCTCCTGGACATTTATTTGTGGACAGCCCAAGGCCTACTCTGACTCAACAATTCTTCTCGACCCCCTTGGCCCTTGGGAAAATATAGAGAGCTGGAGGAGCCAGAGGCTTTTGCTCTGGAAGAGGGTTGGATTGATCAGCTCATCAATCAGGGGAGTGTGTAATTATGTGGAAAGGACAGAAATCACTCCCTGTAGACCACAGACTTGGGGATTTGCCCAGAAGAGGACCTTACAGCTGCTAACAGTAGCCCTATTCAGTTTGGGTGCATAATGATTTTAAAACTAATCAGGAACCAAAGCCTGTGATCAGGGACAAACACAAATATCTTTTTGACAAAGCAAACATCTAGGTTTTGTCAGATAGGACGTTTCTGAGGAAGGTCAGAGTGATGTAATGGTGTGCGCCAAGCCTTCATCCTTAGACAGATGGCCCCCAGGCACCATCTGCAGCTCCCTGGGGCCCTTTGAAATCACTTCCTATAAAGTAAATTACCAGTCAGTACTGAGAATGGGTAAAGTAGCCATATCAGAAGTAAAACTAGACAAACGAAATTTCCTCTGGAGTTAGTTTCTTTTTCCTTCTTTACTTTATAAATAGACCTGAGACTTAATTATTTTGGTCAACTTTCTTGTTTAGTACTTGAATATTGTTACCTCCCCTAAATAGCCATCCAAAGTAAACTTCCCTTCTCTTAAACTTGGACAACTGCATTTATCCCTACTAGAGCCAGTGTCGCCTGGATATTTTTCATAAACTGTCTTGCTATTTTGGGTTTTCTGTTTTTTGCTGAGGAGGAAGTTGTGTTTTTGTTCCTGGTTTTTTTTCTTTCATCAAAGGAAGATTTGTTCTGGGAAGGCAGTGGGGGAGGGGATGTAATTCAGTCTTGATCAGAAGGAGAAAATGTATTTACGTATCCTATGTGTAAGTGACTGACCATGAATCTTAATTAGTATTAAAAACATTTCAAAGCAGAGCGCAGTGTCTGCTGTACTCATCCTTTTTATTTTATTAAAAGATTATCTGCTCATCTCTGTGCCAGACTGTGAGTATTCGCCATGGATGGTGCAGCCTCAGTTCTCAGAGACACACACAAGTACAGTTTTCAGACATGTGGGTGGGGTGTTAGAGAAGCTGAGGAAGGAGAGGGAGGGAAGGGACATCAAGGCAAGACCATGGCAGTGAGGGGGTGTGAGAGAGAGCTAGGAGGATGGGAGGGTGTGGCCATCAAGCCAGAGCACTGGGTTGTAACCTCTGACTGTGGAGTTGTGGCCCTGGGAACGGCTAACTGGGTACAGAAGGCTAAGGCTTAAAAGTCGTGTGGTAATAGTAAAAATAATAGCACTAACTGTGGTCATTTACTAAGTGTTGGGCCAGCAGCCCACCTCGGCCAAGGCGTCCAGGTAGAGGGAGGGCCTGGAAAGGTCGTGGAGGAAAAGACCATTTATGAAACATTTTCTCCTTACAAAATGGAAACTGAATATTTGAATGTATGCTGGGGATTTTGCTAAGTGCTTGAAGTGTATTTTCATTTAATCCTCACTTTTAGAGATGAGGTAAGCCCTGTTGTTCAGAGGTACCTGGGGTTTAAAGAGATTAGACGTAGGAGAGAGTGTGGTCTACAATGTGAACTCTGGTCCATGCTTAGTGGCAAAGCCCCAGGATGTGTATAGCCATTGCAGGTGATGTGCCACACTAATGAAAGATGTTTATGTGGGATGTTACTGGAGGTGTGGAAGGTGGGAACATGGGAATCCAAAATTACATATATAATTTTTGTGTAACATTTATGTAATCTAAGCATCTTTTAAAATAAAAAAAAAAGAGATTAGACGAGGTCATACATCCAGAAAATGGTGGGGGCTGGGCTCTCTCTGATCCTTCCGACTCTAACCCTTCAGAATTTAACAATGGAAAGAAGGTTCCAGAGGATATGGTAGAGAAAGGGATTTGTTGGTAGAGGGAGAAACTGGCATGGAAAATTGTTTATTGAGGAGAGGAGGGTGGGTGGACGGGGAAGCAGTAAGGCCATAGGGATGAGCAGTCCCTGGAAGGGACCTGCTGTGTTGGAGCAGGTGCAAAGTCCAGGTGACACTGACCTGGTCTCAGAAAGGGGCTGGGAGTTACAGAGAAGCATAAGGGCCGAGTGTGGGGATGTCTGTGCGATCTACAGTCTTGTGAGCAGCTTTTCCCAGACTGGGACCTGCAGGGGGTTGGAGGTGGGACAGTGCAGAGATGGGGCTCAGCCTGTATCCCTTTCTAATCTTCCTCCTGCTGTTGCCAAGTTGCCCGAGGGGGATCTGTGCTGTTGGATGAACCTGAAGTCAGCAGCCTGATATTCAATTTAGGTGTATAAATATGGGGAGGAGGAGGCAGTGCGGAGGATTTAATGTTATTCTCACGCTGACAGCACAAATACCGAGGGTGAGGTCAGATCATGGCCAAGTACCTGGCTTTGTAGACATCCCGCCTCGCATACATTTTGCTGCAAGGCAGGGGAAGGATAGAATTTATATATCATTTTGCAAATGTTTGTATGTATTGTGAGAATTTTGATTTTTACCCATAATAAAAAAAAAAAAGAAAAAAAATTATATGGTTTATGAACAAAAAAAATAATAGGGTGGGTTGGGGGGAAAATACAACGAATGTAAGATGTAGACTATAGTTAGTAGTAATACTTTGATGATACTTTCATAATTTGGGACAAATTTTTTACAACAATGTAAGGTGTTTGCGGTGGGATGATGTATGGGACACCTGTATGATGTTATGCATGTTTGTTTTGTAAGTTCACAATTTTTACTATACACTTATTATTTTTGTATGTTCATGTATGAATGATATACTGCAATAAATTGTTTTTAAAATGAATAAAAAAAGATCAAGTATGCAGTTGGAAATGCAAGTCTAGAGTTCAGGGAAGAGAACTGGACTAGGAAAAAAATGGCTTGTCATCAGCATAAAAAAAAAAAAAAAAAAAAAGATTGAGAGACCTTTCGACCCTTCTTTTGTAGCAGAATGGTATGAGATATATATGTCAGGAAGTAGATTTCTACCGGGCCTCCTGTGCTTTTCTGAGGTTGTAACCTAAAACTCCGTCGGTGGTGGCCAGTGGTATTTGTTACCCCCAGGGTGAATGGAGCTGGGGTCTGTCTCAGCTATTTGGATTTAGCGAGGTGTTTGTGAAGTGATCTAAGCTGTTCATAAGGGAAGTGCAGGCGTTCTTGAGAGTTCCTGTTATCATTTTACTTCATGTGTTTACTTTGGATTCAGCAGAATTCTTTTATTCTCCTGCTAGTGAGTTTAAATTCTGTGGTGAAAGGCAGGCTGTGCTTGAGCAAAGCTTTCTGTGTAGCAGTGGTGGCTATGGAGAGCGTGGTCTGTGATTATATAATAACTATGAATAAATAATAAGATGTTCTCATGGCAGGTCCTATAAGGGCAGCCTGGAGGCCATCATCGTGAGGGATTAAGTTGCATTGCAGTTAAATTTTGCAGCTGTCAGGCAGAGCAACTGTAACCTCCAGGTGTAAATAGACCTTCATCAGCATTGTTGAAAAGTGCTGGGAGGATCCCTAGCGTGGAGGGATGCTAAAGTCCTTTGCAAAGCCTCGTTACTGGCTCTAAGTTTTAACCCCAATATCTGGCTGGATTGTAGGGAGATTTAAAACAGTTCTTTTCCAGGAGAGGTAGATTGTGTATGAAGATGCTCACCAGTCCAAATTCTAATTTATCGTTTAACTGTCACCCTTTCTGTCCTTTTTCACCTCCTAAGAAACAGATAAGGACTAGGTAGAATAAGACAAACTTGCCTTAAAGTGAAAATGAGACAAGGCAATGATAGCTCTAAAGTAGCCCTTAGTTTTGGGAAAATAATGACTAACATTATAATGAGCACTTATCTTCTGTTCCGCTTGCCTTCCAGGTGTATTAATAAGCTCCTTGAGAGCAGGGTTTTCTTTTTTAACATCAGTTTTATTTATACATATTCATAAAGCATACCATCCATCCAAAGTGTATACAATGAATGGTATAAAAACCAGACAAACAAAAAATCTTTCTATCCTTCCCCTGCCTTACATAGCTGCTATTCTGTTTCCATCTCTCTAATTTATTTGTATTTATATTTTTTATAGATAGTCAAACCATATGTAGTTTAGTTTCTTTTTTTTTCTTTTTAAAGATTTTATTTATTTATTCATTTATCTCCCCCTTGCTGCTTGTGCTCGCTGGGTCAGCTAACCACGCCGTGCGGGTGGGCTTGCCTTCACCAGGAGGCTCCGGGAACCGAACCCGGGGCTTCCCATATGGTAAACGGGAGCCCTACTGATTGAGCCACAGCAGCTTCCCTAGTTTCTTTTACTTAGTATATTTCCTTTTTTTTTTTTTAAACCCTTAATGGAAGGTTAATTTATTGCTATACATTACTGTCCATAGTTTGTGCTTTGATTGTATTTTATATACACACACATATATGTTAGAAAAGTTGAGAACTTACAGAACAATCATGCTTAATGTGCAATAATGTGCAGAATTTCCGTACGCCACCCCTCCACCAACACATTACATTGTGTGAAACATTTGTTACAGATTATGAAAGAACGTCCTCAGACTATTACCATTAACTATGGTCTATAGCATACATTTGGTATATTTTTTCCATAACCCCCCATTATTAACACCTTGTAGTAGTATTGTTCATTTGTTATAGTTCATGAGAGAACATTCTCACATTTGTACTGTTAACCACAGTCCGTCTTCCACCACATGGTTCACTGTGTTATACATGCCTTGTACAATCTATCCAAAGTGTACACTCAGTAGCTCCCACTTTCATCAGAGTTGTGAAGTCATTGCCTCAGTAAATTTTTGAACGTTTTCCTTAGTGCAAAGAAAAAAATCCCATACCCCCCCCCCTATTTTTGGCCCTTAGCATTGATATAGTACCTTCTGACATTGATGCAAGAATATTACAATATTGCTGTTAACTATAGTCCATAAGTTACATTAATTGTATTTTTCCCTTGCATCACCATATTCTTACCGCCTTGTAATAATGATGTACATTTGTTCTAATTCATAGAAGAACACACTTGTATTTTACTATTAACTACAATCCTCATCTACCTCTGGGTTCACTGTGTTATTCAGTCCCTAGATTATTCTCTAGCTTTCTTTCAGTTGACATTTATGTTCATAGACTACCCCTTTTAGCCACAATCCCATTTATAAACCAGCCGTGTTAGTTATACTCAATATATACTGTATTGCCATCAACTCTATCCATTTCCCCACTTTTATAGTCAGCTCATTAAGCATCAGTACCCCTTGTCAGTCCTCGTCCTATCTCCTAGTAACCTATACGCTAGGTTTTAACTCTATTTGTTTATTCTTCATAATTAGTTCATATTAATGAGACCATACAGTATTTGTCCTTTTGTGTCTGGCTTATTTCACTCAGCATAATGCCTTCAAGGTTCATGGCTTTGGTTGTATTTTTTGCCTGATAATAACATTGTGTATCATTAATGTACATTTGTTCTGTTTGAAAGAAAAACAGTTTTATGTATGTAAAATTACCCACACTCACATTTCACATGAGGTTTGCTATGCTATACAGTCCCATGTGAGAGCAAGATTTTGTCTTTTGTTCACATCTCTATCTCTTAGCCTAGAACAGTGCCTGGGACATAGTAGGCGCTCTGATGAGTATGCTCAATGCAGATGAAGAGCCTAAGGCCCAGAGATGTTGAATTGCCCACCTAAGCTAATAACTGTTAGTACCTTGACAATAGGTAGATGCAGAAATTGGATGGCACAGAGAATTGGTTTGTCTTCAGAGCTTCCTCATTGAATATATTATTTACCATGGTATTAGAGGTGTCTTGCGATTTGCAAAAGTAATTTCCCCACCTGGGGGGGGGGGAAAGTTAGAATAATAAAGAATGTTTCATTGCTCACTTAATTTTAATTTTGAAGTAAGGACAAAAATTTTTTTTTTTTTTAATACTATGTAACTTTTTTTTTTTTTTAATAATTTTATTTATTTATTTACTTTTATCCATTTTTACCACCACCACCCCTTTTTGCTGATTTTGTGTCCATTCGTTGGGCAATTCTTTGTGTCTGTTTCTTGCCCTCTCTTCTCATCCTTCTCCTGTCTTTACTGGGATTCAATCCTGGGAACGTCCGACGTGGGAGAAAGGCGTCCTACCGCCTATGCCACCTTAGTTCCTGATTTTTTGGAGCATCTCGTCTTGGCTCTCCCTTGTGTCACTCTCCTGCTACATCATCCTCTTGCTGCAAGTCTTGGCGAGGCCTGAGGGCACACCTGCTCACACGTGACTTCTATATTTTTCTTTATTTTTACCAGGAAGTCCTGGGGATCGAACCCAGGTCCCTCCATATGGGAGATGGATGCCAACCATTTGAGCCACATCTGTCCCCCTGTGACTGTCATTAAAAGTAGACTTGATGAGAAACTAATTCTTCAGAGATAGAATAGGAAAGCTGAGGGCAATCTAAAGTCTGATTATAGTAATAAGATGTTATCATCTTAACACATAAGAAAACAAAATATTTTATTTGCCAAATAACTAGAATACAACATTTTAGTAGGAATTGTTCATGGGACACCAAGAAAGTGTATTATGAGAAAGGATTCTTGTGTAGATTAGTAGTCTTCAAACTTTTTTTGATATTGCTATTCTATCAATAAAATACTTTTTTGCTCACACCTGCCACATTTGTATAATTCACATGAATTATAATCGTGTATTTTCTGTACTAAGTTGCATGATAAAATACTCAAAATAGAAATAAAAAGGATGAGAAAAGTAAATGTGATTAGATTAATATTTTCTTTCTACGTCCCTTGCAACCCCCCACACTTTTGAGATAGCTAGTTTGGAAGACTGAGAGGAAGCACACCAGTTTTTGAAGGAGAGCTTGCTAGTTTTTTGGAATGATATGTGGATAAGAAACTGAAAGCGAGGTGAACTGGGCAGATTGAGTGTGGGAAGTTTTGGGGAGTAAACCAGAAAGCTATCCCTGGCCATCTGTCTACAAATGTTGGTCAGGTGATCACAGACCAAACTCTTACGAATTAAAGTGCACCTCTTAGAATTGTCACATCACTTATTCCTAACTGATTATGCTGGACATGCTGGAATAGAGGAAAAAATATAGTTCATGCAGAAGGTATGCAAAATTGCTTTTAAAGAAAGGAATAGGCATAAGTTGAATGTTAAGGAAGCCAGTTCAATCATTTGGAAGGGGAAAAGTGGAAAAAAGATGAAAATGCTGGACTTGACCTTGACAGGTGGTGTAGGGAGAGGTATAGTGAGGAGGTGACTCTGATCCCAGCTCCCAGGCCTAATGAGGTGGAATCAGTGGAGTGACTAGAGTGGAGGAAGGCTGAAAATTCCGGAAGGCAGATGTAGAGCCCTGTAGTGGGGGAACACTTAACTCTTGTTATTGTGGAATATTTGCTGGTAAACTAGTGTTAGTTTCCCCACAAATTAACATTTTCTAAGATTATTAAATACTTGACCTGTTCTGGATAGAAAATATCACGTGAGGTGAGACTATCATATTAACAAATATATTGTCTGCTAACTGTTGTCCTGTAATATGACTCCAAGGTGGAATTCATCAGCCTTGCAACATCAGTAACCACCTCAGACCAATGAGTGATAATGAATGTGAATGTATTGGAGATTCCATTGGGGTAGGTTGATCACAATTTCTTCTTGATCTATGAAGCTGGGTTTTAATGCTGTGATATTCTGGAGATGTCAGGCAGATTTAGAATTCAAGTTGTAGTTTATTGAAGAACCAAAAGCAGGCTATAGAAATAAATGATAGATTACCCAAAACTTCATTTTCATTTGAGAGTGCTCAAAACTATGTATTTAGTAGTGGATGAAGGTGGAATTTGATAGCACTTCAACAATGATGACATTTTGTTGATTATCCCCAAATCAAATATCTAAGTGTTATTGGAGTATCTTCAGCAGAAGCATTGAGAGAGAGAGAGGGAGACAGAGAGAGAGAGAGAGAGAGAGAGAACACAAACCTGTTCTGGAAATAAGATGAACGGGTAGACCAGAGAAAATGGCAAATGTGGGCTGTGGTTGGTTGGGTACTTTCCATTCCCTTATGAACTTTCTCTTGAAAGGTGGAATAAGGAGGTGTACCTAGTCTTTAGCAGTATTCGGTGCCGGAAAACTTTTCTTAATCGATAATCCTGATATCATTCAGGGAACTCTAGTAGTAAGTATTCCCATCTTTAATGTTACATATAAAGGGCTTAGTCACTTTCATAAATAATTTGTTGGTTTATTTGTGTCTTAGCAAATCCTTAGAAGTGACAGGAGTAGAATTAAACACTGATAAAATAAGGATTTAGATTTGCTGGGAATCCTTGAGAAAAGTGGACTTACTAAGAGAGTGAATCAAAGAAAAGCTCTGCTGATTCCAGAAACATTCATTAGGGGATGCATGAGTGCTCCTCCTTACCCTTGACCAAGAGACGGTAGGAGTCTTAAATCCTGTGACTCTTCCTCATCATAATTTGTGTGGGAAAAAAAGATTTAACACGAACACGTGGCTCTAGTGCATAGATTATAATCTGCCAAATCCTATTTCAAGGATTTGAGAAGGGAACAACATTCTGTGTGCTTACAGAAATGAATGAAGAGCTTTTAAAATTTTTCTGAGTGATCCTTGGTAGATTTTCATTTTGGGTCCCAATTTCCTTATCGGAAAAGGAAAGAAAAGCTTATTGGGTCCATGCTTAGTGGCAAAGCCCCAGGATGTGCTTATCAATTGCAATTAATGTGCCACACTAATGAAGGATGTTTATGTGGGAGATTGTGGGAGGTGTGGGAGGTGGGGCGTATGGGAATCCCTATATTTTTTGTGTAACATTTATGTAATCTAAGTGTCTTTTTAAAAAAAAATTTTAAATTAAAAATAAATAAAAATAAAATTTTAAAAAATTACCTGGGGTGGGGTGGGGCAGGAAGCTTATTGGAATCTCTTAAAGCCCCTTCTGGTTCTAAATGATTGTGTTCATTTTGTATCAATGAAGATAGTGAAGGTAAAATTTATTCAGCACTTAACTATGTTTGTTCCAGGTGCTCTTTGTACAATTGTGATCTTAATCCTTATTTCATTTGCTCTATAATCATATGTCATTATATTTGATTATATATAATCATAAGGGTGAGTAATGGACAAGTTGAGAAGCTACCACTAACAAGTGGTTGAGATGGAATACAATGAAAAATGGTCATAATAATAGTGATTTGTTAAAATTTTTGAGTGAAATAAAAAGTCAGTGTTTGGGGTATTAGTTCTATTGTCTCACGGGTTACTTAGAAGTAAAATAAACTTTTTAAAGATAGCAAGATCTCAAATTATACCCCTGGAAGAAATTATACCCCTGGATTGAGATGTTGGGCATGGTAATAAATAACACCTGAGATTTCCCTGTCAGTCTATGCTCTGAGCAGCCTTGATAGGAGAAAGAAGACTTATCGATTCACTCACCTTTTTAAAAAATGATAGAACTAATGTTGGAGAACGTGACTTCAATATGTGTCAACACTGAGCTTCTTGATACTGAATGGCACAGTGGAAAGACTTGCCTGCCTGCTTGGAGGCAGTGCTGGACCACCAAGGCATGTAAGAAGAGTGTTCAAGAAAGACCTAAATGTGTGCTCCCGGAAGTAGCTGGGCGCCCAAGAAAGAGCTATGGACTGGACCCTTGTCCCTAGTTTCTGTTCCCAAGCTTCACTTGTGCTTCTAGGAAAGTGCCAGGAGAAAAGTCCAGGAGAGATGTTGTATTTCACCAAGGCTAATATCATTCTGGGTAAAGTTGGGTAAAGTCCTTCTACCTGAGATACTGGTGGACATTGGATTGGGGGAAAAAAAAAAAAAAGGCAAATTGTATTGTTGCTGAGGTTGATACTGTGTTGTTTCCATTTTAGTAGAAGCCAAAGTAAAATATTCTGGCATGTATTATTTATTCAGTGTCCTAAGAAAGTCATTGGTAAGTGATGGGGCAATGTCTTTCAGAAACTGAATTCAAACACATGCCTTTGGAACCATAAAATACCTTGTACTTTTCAAGTTTCTTTGGGAGAAGATTTCATGTAAACAAAAACTGCCACTTTCCATTATGGCTATTGAAGACTGCCATATGAGAGACCAGTTTTAGAGTATTTCTTTCCCCTCACACACAGTTTGTTTGTTTTTTTCCTGATAGGATGGCAGATACTCAGATTGAAAATTTCTGTGGGCACCTGGCTTGTCAGTTAACTAAAGTAACATTTTAATTCAACAAGTAAAACAAATTGGCCCAACTAAATTATTCATAGGAATTACACAACTTGTCATTTAGAGTAGATGTTGGGCTATTCAGGTCATTTAGAAGGCTGTGGTTAAAAATAAAATGACCTAAATATCTAGCTCTTTTTTTTTTTTTTAAGGGAATTTTAATCTTTTAGGTTTTGACATTGGTCCTAATTCTGTTTCTATGGTAGAATGTAATAGCTACTCTTTCAGTGTTCTAATAAAGAAAATCTCTTCTCTGATTGTTTCACATAGTATATGTGGTTCTATTTTTTAGTCAGGTTGTATAAGTTCTATATCTTTTCTGACATACAAGGCATGTGTATGTGAGTCACAGGGAAACTGGAGAAGGTGGTAAGCAAATGACTCTCCTCCAAGAATAAAAGACAATTCATTGATTGTTCTGATCACTCCTACTTTAAAGGAAGGTGCATTTGAAATTTGAACTTGTCCCAAACTGCTTTTGAGTTGGGGCAGTAATTGGAGCATGAAATGTTGAAAATCAATTATGTATTTAGGGAGGATGAAACAGGCTGACATATTGAAGACATATTATATTCTGTTTGGTGGACAAAGCAGGACATTGGCATCCTATTCCTACAGTAAAATTCTGTCCCAAGGAGGTGAGACACAGATGATAACATATCCTGATGTACCCAAACTTTACAGAACATGAGAATATTTATAAAATCCTTGCCATTTGTCCTTGGGAAAAAGTGCTTTCTTAAAAATTAACTCAGGAAGCACATCTTAAGCAATTGAGCACATCTCTCCCACGTGGGAGGTCCCAGGTTCGATTCCCTGTGCCTCTTAAAGAGAAGACAGGCAGACAGAGCACACAACAAATGGACACAGTGTGAGCACAAATAACAAGGTAGGGGGGGGAATAAATAAATAAAATAAATCTTTGGGAAGTGGATGTGGCTCAAGTGATTGGGCTCCTGTTTACGATATAGGAGGTCCAGGGTTTGATTCCTGAGGCCTCCTGGTGAAAGGCAAGCTGGCCTGCACGGAGTGCTGGCCCGTATGGAGAACTGGCACAGCAAGATGATGCAACAAAAAGAGACACAGAAGAGAGAGACTAAGAGATGCAGCAGATCAGAGAGCTGAGGTGGTGCAAGAGAGTGAGCAGCTTCTCTCCACTCTGGAAGATCCCAGGATCGGTTTCCGGTGCCTGCCTAAAGAGAAGACAAGCAGACACAGAAGAATGTGCAGAGAGTAGACAGCGAGTGCAAAACAATGGGGGTGGGGATAAATAAATAAGTCTTTAGAAAAAAAAAGAAAAAAGCCCATTTAAAAAAAATTAACTCTGCTTTTTTTGTTGACTAATAAGCAAAGAATTTAATACTTTGTTTCATACCTACTTGATTCTGACTTAAAACATAGTGGCAAGTTTACAATGCATTGTATATTCCCCATGCCATTTTGGTGGTAAAATATTTGAAGGAGAGTTTAGAGAGTTTTAGATTTCTTATGTAACTTCACTGTGCTGTGCGGTGCTGACTGGCACTACTTAGTAGTTTGTGGATTTGCAGGATGCTTGCATGGATGTAGTCTTATTTCCACTTTATAGGTGAGACACCCGAGGACTTGATTGTGTTGAGGCTGAGGCCACGTGGTGGTAAGCAGCAGATCTGGGGTCACAGTCTCTTTCCATCTTCCAGTTCAATGGCTTTCACTGCCCTGATTAATATATATTTGTTGTTTGGTTTTTAGACATCATGGACAGAGAAGGCCAAAGAAATAGCTACTCTGCGCCTTAGATTTTCCTTCCATTCTGGTTCGTAGACTGAAGTTTTCTAGACTTTGCCATTCTGCCATTTTGCCATTCTGCCATTCTGCCATTCTGCCATTATGGGTTGTAGATCTGGATTGTAGATGGAGACAGTTATGCTTGAGGTTGTTTTTCACTGAATTTTAAAAACATTTATCTTCACCTGTTTTGATCCCTGGAGTATAAAAATACATGTCAGTTGATGTATACATTGTTTTGTTGTTGTTGTTGTTGTTGTTTTAAGAAAAATAATATGTGCACTGTAACTTTGAACTTTTCCTTCTTAGTCTTTTTAGAAAATACTATTTTCCTTACCAGGAAAAATGCCTAGTGTTTGAGGGTATATATATATGGCATATAGCCACTTGGACAGTTGGTCTCTTACCTGTCAGGTAGCAGTAGAAGTAAGAAATAAATTAAGGTGGGCGGTAATACTATTATTCCAAGTTTAGGTTGGTATACAGAATGTAATATTTAAAAGATAAAATATAACCATTCTGCATCGCTTTGAATTTTCAATAATATTTCAAAAGATCTCTTAAGTCAAACAAACATTTGTGTCAAAAAGGCAACTGTTTATTTAAGCAATATCCAAGTGTAGTGAAGTTTCTAATGGAGAGAGCTAGGTGCAGTCTGCCTGACTCACAATTGTAAACTCTCGGGGACCAGACTGGTATGAGTTAGGGAATAAATACTTGTGGTGGTTCTCAGTTGGAAGAATGCAAATATATACTGGATATGTCTTGTTTTTCACAGATTATTGCAGTTTTAAAGTAGTTATAAATTTGGTTATGTTTTGCATACTTATTTTTTAACGGAAGCCGTACAGAAGCTTTAGATAGTGGCAACACATATAAATTTAAAATTAAGACCCTGCTTGTGATATTCTTGTGTGCATGTTGATTTATAGCCTGGCAGGTTCTTCATGTGTGCATGCATGTGTGTGTGCATGCACGTTCTAGGAATACTATCATAGGACAGGCATGGAGAGCAAAACATCTTGCCAGTGATGCCCGGCATCCCACAATTCACAGGCAGCCAATTACATAGTGTTTGGCAGGAAGCCTCCCATTTCGTATATTTGTTGAGAGAAAAGAGAGAATGAGGAGTCTGTGGAACATTTAATAATGAAGGAAGAACAGCTAACTGCTGTAGACAGGTATTGAAAGTTAATCCCACTGGCCTCATACCGCATTTGCTATAGATGCATTCTCGTGAGACCTTTAGATTGAAAAGAAAGCCCAATGTTGAGCTGCACAGCTGTTAAAATAGTTATTTCTGTTCTTCCCAAACCATGATGGGATATGCAATATGTGGCTTTTGAGAACATGAACTCATAGTGCATTTGGAGTCATCAGGAACATTAACAACGTAATTCTAGCAAATAGCAATGGACCAGATTCAGTAGGCTCTAAGTAATTCTTAAGTTTTGTCTGCATAGCTTTCACTGTATGCATTTTTCATTTTGATCGTAAAATAATTTGGTAGATAGCTTTAAACTTTAGAATACTAAAGCTGTAGGACAAAAGTTTGAAGCTCATGCCTTCAGGGGTCAGGATGCAGTAACATTTAATATTTATAGAGCAGTTACTAGGTATCAGGTAGGGCTCTAAGCATTTACAGGTAATAACATATTCATGCTCACACCAGTCCTAGGAGGGAGGCGTTATGAATGCCCCAGTTTTGCAGATGGGAAACTGAGGACAGAGAGAGGAATTACTTGCCCAGGACAACATGGCTAGCTTGGGGCAGAACTGGGATTCCAGCTCAGAAATCTCTGCTCTAGAGCTACGCTCCTTAGAGCTATTGGCTATGGAAGGTGAAATGGTCTGGGAGATGAAACTAGCCCGAAAGCGGCAAATGGCCTCAGAGTTGGGGCTAATTATCTAGGAGTGGTGGAAGGAGGTGCTGCTGTTGATTGTTGCTGAGCAGGAATGTGTGCTCAATACTTAGAGCGCTTTCTAGTTTTCAACAGAAGCTGGAAATCTTTACTTAAATGTAACATCCTGATTTCTAAGTTTGTAACCTAGTCCAGTTAAAAATCAAACAAACAAATATGTGGGCCAGACTGAATACCTGTGGCCCAGTAGTTTCAGACCTCCATTCTAGAGGTATCAAGATAACCTTTTACTTGTCCAGGCCCCTCAATAACTCGTACCCCTGGGACACTCATCACTTGCCATAGTTTGGGCCCAGGGGCATGGTCTTGCTGATCTTTGCTTCCTCAGTTGGAATTTGCATGTTACAATTTTCACTAAGTGTGTGCTGAGTGAATGAGTCTTTACAGCACTCCTGATTTCTTCATGTGTGCTGCCAAGGGTTCACTGAGAGTCTAACTTAAAACCAAACCAAACCAAACCGGTTGATGCTGAGAGGCTCCTATACTTTCATAGTAGAGCTTCATAATTTATTGTTTCATTTTGGGCCCCTTTGATTTAACAGGACTGATTAAAATAGAACTTCAAAGTGGTTTCCCCCTCCCCCCTCCTTGCTTTCTTTTAGAAAATCCCAACAAAGAAATTTAAAAAATGTATGGTTGTGTAGAACATATACAAACCTGAATTATCTTACTTAGCATTTATGGCTGATTATTATGTGCTAGCCACTGTTAAGGGTTTTACGTGCCTTGTTTTAATTTGGAGCCAGCCGATTATGAATCTGTGAATTTAGATGGAATTTTAGAACTTGAGGGACTTGGGTATCTTCTAATTTGCTGATTTTGCATATGAAACTGCTCAGGGCCATCAAATTTAAGATACTTGCTTAAAGTCATGTATTGGTTTTATAGTGTAGGCCGAACTCTTGAACATACTTACCTTTTGAGTGGTGTAGTCAGAACTCTCTTGGAAACATACCTTTTGGAATGGTATGTATAGACAGGAACCCCCCCCCCCCCGCCCACCCCCCGCTTACCTTTTTTTTTTTTTTCCTGGCCTCTGCTCTAATAGTCTTTTCTAGATACCATACTGCTTCCACTTTTATCTTTCTATCATCTGTGTAAAAACAGGGTGTTTTAGTTTTCTAGGCTGCTTAAAGCAGATACCATGAAATCTGTTGGCTTAAGCAATGGGAGTTTATTAGCTTACAGCTTGAGGCTGAGAAAATGCCCAAATCAAGGCATCATCAAAGTGATGCTTTCTTCCTGAAGCCTGGCTGCCGATGATCCTTGGCTCCTCTGTCACACGCCACGGCACATGGTAGCATCTGCTGGTCTCTCCCTTCTCTTCTGGGTTTCATTGCTTTCACCTTCTTGCTTCTATGGCTTTCTCTTTCTCTCTGTATTCATTCCATTTATAAAGGACTCCAGTAATAAAATGAGGTGGTCATACCTTAATTGAAGCAGCCTCATCAAAAGATCCAACCACAATTGGTAAGTATTAGCTTTAAGAATGTGTGTTTCTGGGATACATACAGCTTCAAACCATCACATAGGGTTTGTTAAACAAAATTAAAGTGTAGTGTGCTTAAACAGCTTCTGAACTGACTATTACCAGGGTATTCGAAATGGTTCACTAGTACTGGTGTGAATTTAGATAATCTGTTGTGAGGTGCCTGGAGTTTGGAATTACCTGCAGTCAAGAAAAGAGACCCAGGTCTATCTTAGCCACAACCCTAAACCAAGTGATCGCATCATCTGACAGATAATAGTGTAAAAGTATAAGGAGAATTTTTAACTTAAAACAAGTAATTTATGAATGAATGATGTAGTAATCATCACATTCATCTAATACTTGACCTTTTATCATAGTGGTTTTCCAATCCTTGTTTGGGGGTTTGGGTGGGTGGGAGCTGCAGAGGGCAGGGTTTTCACTCTTCCCTCATTCAAAAGTCAAATCACTAAAGCTCTTCTTTTTAAAAGGCATTTTCTTCATGAAAAGGTAATCTTTTTACTGTAGAAATTTTTAAAAAACACAAAAAAGTAATTGCATCATTCAGAGATTTGACATACATTGACAATAAAATAGTAATTTTTAACTTTATTTAAATTTAAATAGAATATAACTGAAATTGAAGGAATTGCTGAACTTGGGTTAATGTTTTTTTTTTTTTTTTTTTTTTTTTTTCAAAAACCCCCCCATGTACTCAAAGAGGATTCTTAGTTATTTCAAAAATAAGAGTTCTGCTATGTAAAAATAGGTTTGAAAACACTAGGTTATGTTACTTCCTCACAACAACTTTTTGAAGTATTGATATTGCTAGTTTCATCATTGAAGACTTGTAGGCTGATGGAGGAATGTGTCTAGACTCCTGGGAGGGGTCACTGCTTGTCAGGGCCGTGGGCAGCATGCCTCCCTTTCTCAGCTGTTGCTCTTGCTAGTCTGTCACTCAGGCTGGAGATGGATGTCACAGATGTACAATTAATTATATATCACCAGGCAATCTTGTTATCCAGTGTGCAGTGGAAACTCTGGAATTAAGCAGGAAAGCTCCCTGGGCAGCCCACAATATAATGCATATGTGGTACATGCACTGAGGTGCATGCACCTTTCTCTTAACTTTCTCATATCTGGGGCCTCTTTTATCTGGAAGCCATTTGAATTAAGGATGTATGTTCAGGTGGTCTATCTATAAGAAATGACAAGCTGGGAATTAGAAGTAGAAGCTGGCATGCTTTTCACTGTAAGGATATTAGCTTGGGAAGAACACAAGCTTTGCAGTCAGACACCTCTGTAATATACCTTTGCAGGACAATAACTGTGTTTTGTGATGACTTGAGGCTAGGTCTTGTTAAATTTTCAAGTATTTATCAGGTGCATACTATGCACCAGGCCCTGGGCATATGATAATAGACAATTTAGGGTACTATTTCTGGCTCACAGTCTAGGAGGGCAGACGTTTTCATATGCAAATCCAAGGGAGTGTAATATGGAATGGGTACCGGGTAGAGATAAAGGAGCACAGGGAAAATTGAGAAGACCTCTGCTTTGGAGTAAAAGGAAATCTTGGGGAATGAACTGGAGTTGTAGTTGTCCAGGTGAAAGCAGAAAGACATTGCAAATAGAGAGAGGTTCTGTGTTTATGCCAATAGGGTGACTAGAATAGGGTAGCAAATTTTAGAAAACATTTTACACCAAATTAGTAGCCAAGGGAAATCATTATAGAAATTGTAAAAAAAAACATGGGAGCGGTTGTAGCTCAGTGGTTGAGCACTGGCTTCCCACATATGAAGTCCCAGGTTCAATCCCCGGCCCTGGTACCTCAAAAAAAAAAAAGTCAAAAACATACAAATTGTGAGGCATATAATAATGGACCTTCATGTACCCATCAACCAGTTCAAAAATGTCAACATACTGTCAATCTTATCACTATCCCCCATTGTTTTTAGTGGTTGGGGTATTTTAAAGCAAACCCCAGACATTATGTAATTTCACTTGTAAATACTTCAGTATGTATCTCTAACTGATAAGGACCTTTGACCCACCCCCACCTTTGTCCATTATCACATAAGAACAAAAGGATAATTTCCCAAATACATAGCCCATATACAGATTTCCTCCATTAACAGTTTTATACTAAAAGGGAACAGTTTCACTAGCTAAAAGATGGATTCATTTAGTACACCTAATTTTTCAAGGATGTTGGCTAAATGGGGCTTTAATCCATGCTTTTATTCTTTTCTTTAGGAATGTTATGTATTGTTTAAAAATTTCTGATAGTTTTAATTCAGACTGGCCCCAGTGGAGGACTCTGCCCCCAGATGGTTCCCTCGTCTGTTTGCTTCTTGTTTTTGCTTGTTGTTTGCACTTGTTGTCTGCTCGTTGCCTGTTTTTCCTTTAGGAGGCACTGGGAATCAAACCTGGGACCTTCCATATGGGAGGTAGGCATTCAACTGCTGGGGCCACATCTACTCCCTCCTTGTTTGTTTTTGTTCATTGTTTGCCTGTTGCCTTGCTTTTTTTTTTTTTTTTGCTAGTTGTCTGCCCATTGTTTTTTTGTTTGTTGTCTGCTTGTCATTTTTGCCCAACGTCTGCTCATGTTTGTTTGTCTTCTTTAGGAGGCACCAGGAACCAAACCCGGGACCTCCCATGTGGGAGACAGGTGCTCAACTGCTTGAGCCACTTCTGCTTCCTGCCTTATGACATAATATTGCTTATTTTTAGATAGCAAAGCCTTTTCTGGGATATAGAGAACACTCCTATCACTAGTACTGTGGGTACTCTGATATATGGCTTAGGATGCTCTGAGCAGTTCCTTTGGTTTTGCTTCAGTTTTTAGCTTTGCAATGTTTAGTTCTTGAGTTAGAAGTGTGCAGTTTGTTCCACATAATGCTACCCCTGCAACCTTTGAAAGCTGTTCCCTAGCACGCCTTCTTGGCTTTAGCCAGATGCCACGCTTGTTCCAGTCCCCTCAGGCTGAGCCTCTCCTTCAGGGCTTGGCCTCGGTTGCCCTCCTTTATGATAGTTTCCTTGACTACTTCAGCCTTCTTTGGTTTCCTGTCTCCTCTCTATTCCTCCTAATGTGATCTCTAGCCCTTAATTAGATGCTAATCTGTATTGTTTATAACTTTTCTTGCATGTGGACAATATGGTGGGGTAGGAGTCACTGGAACTTTGAAGCCAGAGTAATTTGACTTCCTGAATCTGTTTCCTTTTATTTTATTTTTTTTAAAGGTTCAGCTTGGGCAGCACTCCATGTGATGCCTGGCGGACCGAGCGGGACCTCAGAAGTCTAGAGTAAGATGGTTGGCAGCCTCTCTTAAGTACAGGCAACTGCATATGCTTCAACCTAGGTGATAAGTACTTCTTGCTTTACTAATGCTTTACTATTTTTGACCATGTCTTCAATAACTGAGAATATTTTTGGGGAGAAACGAACATTTTCCCAAAACCTTTATTCACTAGACACTCACAGCAGCTGTGTCACTCAGGAAGTGTTGACACTGCTTTTGGTCTTTAAATGACTATGTATTATTCCTTCCCAGGGGTGAAAAAAATGACAAGGTTGGGTTTTTCCGGATTGTTAACAAGATCAAAAAGCAAAGATATAAAGCCAAGGGGGGAAATATTCTTTCCACAAAATAGAGGTAGAAGGCTGAACATGCTAGGATTCTTAGAAAGTGATAGGCATTGCAAAAATAAAACTTTGACCAGAAAATGAAGGTTGCTGTTTTTCATGTTATTCTGAAGTGTAAGACATTTGAGCCAGCTTGAGTTTTTCATGTTGTCTGATTTTTAAAGGATATTGATACAAATTCACATTTAAATTTAGCTTTGTTAATGGGGGTTTAGAAGTTGAGTTGATTTCCTTTTGAGAGCAGAATTATTTAGTTATTTTCATGTTTCTAATTTCAGTAGCCATGGGTGTTAGCTGTGAAGTGGTTTATAAGAAGCCCTCTTTGATTCCTCTGCCATGTAGAGAAGACACAATTGCAGCCTTTTCTTGGATTTTCTTTAGTTTTCACCTGAGTAGTGGTGCTAGAGGGTGTGGTGGCTTGAGGGTACCAAAAGTCAACTTGAGGGCCTTAAATTCTTAGTGAAAATGTCTATCCTGTTTGCCTTTTTGTTGATATTTTGTTGTTGGGATTTTTGTTTTGACATTTTTGATGGGGTGAGATCCAGATCTCATGACTGACTTGTGTTCTAGGCAGAGGACCCTCAGCTTTTTGTGATGTGAGTCATTTCCTAGAAGGGCCTGGCTTGTTGGGCCTGGAACTCCCCTCCCAGGGGTGGGGCCAGCATCTGCATCTGGGCACAAGTCCAGAGTACCAGGAAGAAAGGGCACAGGTCTTCAGGGCTGATTGCCTGCCGGGCTGTGATCTGGTTCTGGGGCATCAGAGCAGACTGGCATGGGCACCCCTGCCCACTGACCTGGGGGTTCAGGATTGACCAACTCCCTGGGAGGATTGCCAAGATGAAAGGCAGTACCTCATCCCCCAGGCTTCAGCTCCCAGGGACTGGCAGGTTACCAACAGAGGGTCCACAGGAATGTTTATAAGAACTGAGCTAGAGGGTGGGTTATGCCTTTGGAACACAGGAGAAAGCTGAGTCATTAGATACAAGGTCAGAGCTCTTTAAGCAGCAAGAACAACTTGGAACTGTGTCTCTTTGGTAGGCCAGAGCTGTTTAAATCCCTATCCTAGAAATTCCCTCTGGCTTGTGTCAGCAAGGGAAGGTGGGCGGGCTGGGGGGGGGCCGGGGGGGTTGGCGAGGAGCGGGAGGCTTCAGCTGTCTGTAAGGAGGGCTGGTGGAAGCTGGAAACAGTAGGCCAGGCCTGGGGTGCCTGACTGCCTAGACCTAAATGGAGAGGTTTCAGTATCCTGGTAGGTCGTTTTAGCCTCTGTGTAAATGAATAGGTCTTAGGGTTTGAGTGGCATATTCAAGAATGAGCTTGAAACAAAACTCAGAATTACTTTTGAACATAGGCATAAGATTTTTGTTTTTAACTCAATATGGACAAGGAATTCCTTGAACCAAGTGTGAATCATAATATTACAGAACTACTTATTAAATTCATTAAAGCACTCTTCTTTTGAATGTGATTTTATCAAGCAGTAAATATGAAGTCAACCGATAGCCAGTTCTGAATAGATGAATGATTGAAGTTATTTGAGGTTGGGCTGCCCCCGGAATTGGTGGCTCAGACAGGCACATGCAGCAGTGCAGAATTTATTCCTTGAGCTCTTTGTCCCCCCACCTTTTTTTTTTTTAAGATTTGTTTATTTTTTCCCTTCCGCCCCGTTGTTTTACGCTCGCTGTCTGCTCTCTGTGTGTTCTTCTGTGTCTGTCTGTCTTCTGTTTAGGTGGCACCAGGAACTGATCCTGGGACCTTCCGGAGTGGAGAGAGGTACTCAATGTCTTGCACCACCTCAACTCCCTGGTCTGCTGCGTCTCTTATTCTCTCCTTTGTCTCTTTTTGCTGAGTCAACTTGCTGCACTAGCTCTCCATGTGGGCCAGCACTCCATGTGGGCCAGCACTCCGCTCAGGTCAGCTTGCCATGCAGGCCAGCTTGCCTTTCACCAGGAGGCCCTGGGAATCGAATCCTGGACCTCCTATATGGTAGATGGGAGCCTAATTGCTTGAGCCACATCTGCTTCCCTTCTATGTTCCCTTACAGCAGGGGTTCTTAACCTTTTTTTTTTCCCCAGGGACCTCTTTGCCAGTCAAGTGAAAATCACGGACCCCTTATAAAGTCCGCACTATACTGTGTATTATTTAATAAATATATCACACCCGCACCAACACGTCCCCAAAAGAATAATGTCTTCTTGAATTTCAGTTCAAGCTCATGGACCCCTTGTTAAGAAATCCTGCTTTAGAGACTAGAAATGCTTAGGGATGGGCCTGGAACTCCCCACCCTGTGGTGGGCTGCGGGTATGTGGTGAGAGCAGCCATTTCTAGAAGCTGTAAAAGGAGTTCCAGGTGTATTTTCATTCATTTAAATACCTTCTTCCCTAAGGTTATCTGGCCCTAGGGTTTCTGCTCAGATTGGCAAAAGGAGTTAGGCTGAGCTGCCAGATGGGGGTAGGGTAGTGAGGGTAATGGGTCATACAGAAATGTAGCCCTCTGCTCAAGGTCTGTACTCTAGTGAGGAGACTTACTCACAAATACCATAAGGTAGGATGAGAAATGGTGCGTGTGGGCCGACTGTGGGAGGAGGCAGGCAGAAGGCAGGTTCCAGCTGACAATGGCAGTGCTGAGGGTTCTGTGCCTGCCCTTGAAAGGTGATATTGGAGGCCACGTGGAGGTGGTGCCCATCCCTGATTCAGAGAACACTTTGGTCTTTGGGGCTGAGGCTGGCCATGTGGGCACCTTTTCTCCCGTTGGAAGCAGAATAACTGTTATTGGTGCACCAGGGTCATCTTTCAGAGCCACTGATTGTGCTGTATTGAAATGTGTTGGTATCCTTGGGCATTGTTGGGGAGTGCAAGGCTATTTAAACTAAAAGGGCCTGTAATCTACTGGTTTTGATTTTTTAAGTTGTTTCCTGACAGTCATAACTTCTCTCAGAGCTATCATTGTGTGCTGTGCCTAGCAGTTGCTCTCCACCCTCTTAAATTTATGGTGACAGGAAAACCAAATAGTCCCTCCTGTTAGAATTGTATCTAAAAGTGTAAATAGCTCTAAGTGAGGCTCTGGGAAAGAGGTGGTTGGTAGAGGAGTGGGGAGGCTGGGAAGTTCTCTTCTAAATGTTTGAGGTAAGATACAGATGTAGGCAGCTCAGAAGACTTTTTTATTCCTGTTTTCTGGATATTTGAGGTTGCTAGTTTCTCACATGTTTTTCATTAGTTCCCACCCACCCCCTTTTTTTTTCTCACTAGCATATAAATAATTACGCTTGCTTGAATCAATTTTGTTGTGGAAAGGCAAAAATGAAAGCTTATCCAGGGAAAATGAGACAAGGGTGAATGAAGGAAAACCCTGATACGAGTGAGGAACTTTGAGCCGGGAGTACTGGGATCAAAGTGGTATTTGAGGAAGCAGCCATGCACTAAAAAGCAGAGACCTGGTCAGGAGACCAAGGAGGAGGGCTGACTGATCAAACCCCACCTAAGGAAGTGGCAGAGGTTACAGAAGAGATTGCACAGCAAATCTTTGATGAACCCATATCAAAGGAAGAATTGATGAAGGTTTTGTTCACGGACTGTTATGTCTGTGTGGCTGATTAAAATGCAGACTCTTGAGCTCTGCTCCAGATATTATGATTCCCTGTGGTTTGGAGTGATGCCCAGAAATGCCCCTGGTCTTTCTGGTACAGATGGCCGGCAGCACATACTTTGGAAAATACTGGGAAAGGGCTTAGGCAAAGTTGGATTAATTCCTGTGAGAGAAATTGGGAAGAAGACATCCAAGCTGGACAGGCTGAATTTGGTCACTGTGTTACAGAAGGACAGGTAGAGAGCTGGTAGACCTAAAAATTGAAAAGGAAGTGAGAACAGAATTAGTTCCTGGGCTGGAGCACATATTCCTGCAACTGGACTCTTTACCCCGGTACCCCGGTTCTTTCTTATCTGCTTACTGTTACCTCTAAGAACATCATGATGCTAATGACTTCATGTTTGGGTTCAGCCTGTGTTGAGCCAGCTGGTGTCACACCAAGGAAAGCTCTGTTATTTGGGCACTATGGCTCCAGGTTATGTATGGTACACATACAATCCTGTAAGGAATATGTATGCTTTGTCTGACTTGAGCGAGAAAATATGGATCATCAGTTAAAAAGAAGGAGAAAAGAAAGAGAGAAAGAAAGAAAACAATGTCAGTACTGCTGATGGAAGAACCAGGAGAAATCACAGTGATAAATGTGGTTGGTTCAGTAGGTTATTCACATTTGAAAACCATATTATAATCACTTTTCAAATAATTAACACCTGACTTAGGAATGACCTTTACTAATGAGCTTGGGATTGCTACCTCTTATCCCTGCCTCTACCCTCCAAAGCAACGACACTCCTGTTGGCAGTTGCTTTTCAAGGTTTTCTTAGGGAATGTCCCCATCTGACTATACTCCTGTCTTTTCCCTGGGGGAGTGAGTTCCTCCGGGTCATACCTCACACCCACCCCAGTGACCATCATCTGCAAGTTAGTCACTTCACCTTCCTTCAGTCCCCGTCTCTTGTCCATTTGTGTTTATCCTCTCACACACACACCCCTTTTTTTAGGCATAAATATTTCCCACCCCACTCCCCAAAAGAAAACAAAGATAACCACATGCTGATCTTATAGTTCAGTGGTAGTGGGTCTCAACCCTGGGCTACATGTTACAATCAGCTGGTCAGCTTTAAAAAGTACCAACGCTTGGTTTTAATTATTCTGGGCATCAGAATATTTTAAAGCTCTTCAGGAGATTCTAATAGGCAGTTGATAGGTTAACAGTAACTAGTAGTTCACCTGTCTTAAGACCAGGCAAGCAGTAAGATTTGGAGTGGAAATAAGAACTTTATAATAGTGCCTTTTGTCATGAATGCATGCTGAAACCTCATGAAGCTCTCCTTCCTGTCTTCCTCCTCTGTGTAAGTCTACTTTCTATTAAGCACCCTCATACAAAATGAAACAAAACAAAAACAAGAGCTGCTGCTGCTTTTTTTTTTTTTTCCCCCCTTTAGGACTTCTGGGATATTGTTTGCCACCCTGTTGCAGTTGAATATGACTTGAGCCTTTCCAGGAACTCACTGATAAGATGGGGTGGGAGCCTTCATCCTTGTGTTGTTTAACCTCTCTGGGTCTCTCTTAGTCAAGCAGTATTCGGCACTGCAAATCCTGTACTACTGGAGAATTTGGACTGTCACATGGAGTCTATTGTGATATGGTTTGACCCATAAAAACACACAAGAGTCTTTCATTTGTGGTCTGCAGAGGCCCAATGCCAGATTTTTAGGGGATACTTGAGAGAGAAAAATTTTGTTGATATTTAACTTCCTTTTGGATAAACAACCTTTGAAGACTCTGTTGATCCTTGAAAGAGGGTGATGGCCAGGAGGTAAGCCCTGATAATTCTCAAAAGATTTTAAGGGTTTTTTGTTTAGGAGTCAGTTGGAAATTAGACCCGAAAATAAAAAGCATGTGATGGGCAGCTGAAAATTGTCACTCAGCTAGTCTCTAAACTCGTGTTTTAGATTCCACTAAAAATTGCTCCAATAAGTCTTTTGTCATCACTTTGCATTTTACATGAGAATATCTTGTGGCATAGCACTTGTTTTTCAAAACTTTTTGGGGCCCATATTTTGGGTTGTGCATTGAAAAAGCTTTTGAAGGGAGGGATGCCAAAACAAGTTAGCAAAAAGTGCCACAATTTTTTTTTTGCTGAACTAAAATTGACTGAAGGATAAAACATTGAAACTTGAGGCTTAGTTTCTCTTCTTAGTCCAATAGGTGATCTGGCAGTAGTTATAAGTAACTTCTCAAACACCACTCAGAGTTCCTCTGGTCTCTTTGACCTCCTTTTTTTCCTTTCTGTAATTACTGGATATGGCCCATAAAACCCATGTAGGACCAAATACAGAATCTAAACTCTGTGATCTCATCACCACAAAAACAGACTGTAGGGACAGGCCTCCTTCTTGCAGGAAGCTGCCTCCCCTTGGGACCTCTGTAACTGTAATTTGCAATGGTATCTTTGTAGTCTTAAACTCAGAAAGGAGCCCCCTCCCCTTACGACATAGTGTAACAAATGGGTTGCTGCAGATGGAGAAGAGCCATAGAGAAGCTGTGTGTTGTATATAACCTATTACAGATCTAACTTGAAAGCCACAGACTCGTCCGTGTGTGGTACAGGCAGAGGGTCTTCTGTCCACTGACAGCAGGCACGATGTGGGCTGTGATGGATATTCTTTCATACTTGTCTGTTGGTTGTGGTTGGGACAAATGAGAAGCCTGCCTTTTCTGCCGAGGTGTGCTTTATGAAATGAGGCTTGCAGCAGCTGGGAGATGGATTTCCTTCCTGGCTGTTAGAACCCTCTGTAAAGAGGCAGGTGATCCCTTTTATTAGCAAATAGGAGGAAGCTTTGGATATTGGAGCTACTGTTCACCAGGTGGTGCTGTCCTGCAGTGAATGCTTAAATACCATGCCTCTGAGGTTAGTTAAAACCAGGGGAGGTGGAAACCTGGGGTGCTCAGAATCCTTGGCAGCATTTGTGGGTTGTGGCTGAACACAGGTCCTTTTTGAGGCAATATTAAACATCTGGCATGGGGTGACCACCTGGCCCATCCAGGTCTCTTCTCCACATTCTGCTTGAATGAGAGCTCAGTTGCCTCTGAAGTGGAGGGATGGCTAAACCTTTCCCTTGGTTTCCTGTTAGAGAAAGTCATCTGCATTCCGTTCTCACCTTTGAAGTTCTGGTGGGGAAAGGCATGACTTCTACAACTCTTCGTTAAACAGACTCAAAAGGGAGAGAGGGCCTCCACCCAGCCTCTGCAAGCACCAACCTACTAGTACCTCGTGCCCAGCTAACATAGCTTTTGTTGGCTCAAACGTGACTACACACAATTCAGTCCTTCTTTTTTGGCAGTGGAGCCCAGCAGAATTGCTGTGAGAAGATTGACTTGGGCACGAGCCTGTTTTTTGGTGTCTTTGAGCATGGATAGCACCTTTGAAAAAGAACGTTTTCCGGGACAGGTGTAATAGTAAAAAGTATTTCCCAGAGAAATGTACTCTGAGTCAGTCATGGGAAGCCTCTTGTTGGAATCCTTTAATCAACAGACATGCCTTGAGCATCTCTACTTGTGGTGTGAGCTGAAGGATGGTGTTGGGGATTCCAGGTAAGGCAAGCCCTTTAGAAACTTTGGCAAAGAGAGGAAGGAGGTCACGGCAGAACAAATGCGAAGTCTAAAATCTAGACCTCAGCAAGGTGTTCTTAGTGCAGAGGAAGGACTGGTGAAATTCCAAGGGTGTGGGAAGGGGCATGCAGGTGATATTTGAGCTGTGCCTGCAGAATGACTAATTTCCAGATTGGGAGACAAGTATTTCAGAATGAGGGAACAGGGAGAGCAAAGGTGTGAAATTAGGAGGTGTGTTCGGAAATGGTGAATAGTGTAGAAAACTGGGTGTGGAAGTGGAACTTGTGAAGAGTGAAGCAGGAAAGAGGGGGAAAGAGAAGCTCCAGAAAACTAAGCATCCTATGGGTTTTGGAGGGGCTCTTGGCTCATTACCTTAAGCCTTTAAAACTGTTTCATTGTGTATTGGGCTGCAAATCCATTAGCATCACCTAAAGAGAATGGAGGTTGGGTTTGTCAGCGAGCTTTTCCCACAGTTAAGGGTATGTGTATGTACATGTCCCTTTCCTCTCCATCGCTGTCTCTTTGGGATTTTCAGGGAGGCCGTCACTAGTTTTATATAAACTATTTCTTGACTATTGCCGGGTGAGTGTGCTGACAGGTTTTCTTTCTTTCCAGTTCTCTTTCCAGCTTTCTGTGGTCGACTTCTCCAGAGGAACTTTCCTGGTGCCCTGATGAGACAGCTTCTCTCTGTTACAAGCAAGTGGAACTTGGGGTGAGGTGAGGTGAGCCAGACCCAGGGAGACGCACTCTGACAGACCAGGATTCCTAAGATACGCGATTTCCTGAAAATTTTGAGGTCTTTGAAAGTAAGGTAGTTGTTTTCAAAGAAATTTAAGAATTATCTTTTAAAAACTACTGTCTTAGTTACTGTGTTTAAGCACTCATATTTCTTAACACTTAACAACACTCAAGTTTCTAATTTTGTGTTTGTGCTCATTTTAGAGTGTTTTTTTTTTTTTTTTTTAATTACTGTCACTTCCTTCGTGGTGTCTAACACAGTACTTTCCACTGAACTTAGTTTACAGTTGGCATCTATAAAAGTATAATTGATAATTTTTTAAAAAAGCAATCCAGCCTTTTACATAAAGTCAGACTATTCTTTATCATTGTCATTTTCCTGTCCCATTCCTGCGAATCACCATGAAAAGCTTTGTGAAGTTTAATTATAAACTTGATAGATAAGGGACCCTTTGCAACATGCCTTACCCTGACTACTCGTCATAGGTTGGTTTAGTGGGTTATGATGGTTAAAGCCGGCTTAGGTCTATCTCCACCTGTTCCACAGGTTGTCCTGTTCAGTTGTTCTGAGTTGTGCCCTTCCCCTGCCACACATTTCAAGGAAGATTTTCTAATTGTATAGCTTGAGGAACTTTAGGAAAGTTGATAAACTTCGGTGCTAAGGTTTTTCTGTACTGTAGTCTTACCTGTAAATTGCAAAACAAAAATACCTACTTCAAGGGTTTTGGTGAGACTGGAGGCTCATTATGGATAAGGTTTTTGTTCTAGTCATCTTTTTTTGGCATTCCCTCTTCCCAGTGTGTAGCAGGTAGTTAGACTCAAAAATTTCCTTCTTTCCTTTAAGAAGAGAGAGCATCGGTTGTCTGAGAAGCGGGCCTCCTGTCTGATGTGTGCAAAGCTTGGAAGACTATTGCCATTTACAGTCGCTCACCATTGAGGCAGCAGAGCAGGGGTCCTCAGTGGGTCCCAGAAGACTCTGCCCTGGGTCCCTTCTCTGGGTGTTGCAAGTGCTTTTCTGTAGTAGATGGGGGTCAAGGTTAAAGCTGCCTACAAACCTCTGGGTTCTTGAAATGTTGTGATGTGCCAGCATACTCTGCCGTCTATCCTGTGGACTTGCCAGCAGGATCTCATTCTGCACTCACTCCTCCTGCCCCCTCTTGCTAACCCAGAAGGAACAGAGTGGCCACACTACACTTCCCCTCAAGACTTTGGGGGATCCTGCCAAAAGGCTGAGCTTCTCAACAGGTGGAGAAGTGAATATCACCTTTAAAAAAATCAGGATACTGGGACTCACCCCACATGTGCTATATACTCTAATTTCAGGGGGCAGGGGGCAGGTGTGAGAGTCCCTCCTATGCATATATTTTTTCAAAAGATTGATAGCCATATAGGATAAAGAGTTTAGATAACTTAAAAATAGTGACCAGAAGAGAAGACAAAACTACCTGCTTAGATCTAATAATGCTTACAAAGGGTAAGTAGTGTTTTTAGGAGACGACATTTCAGAATTCTCAAATACTCAAATCTTTTGTTATATGTGGGTGACTATTCTAGTTATTAATATTTGAGATGGTTAACTTTTTGAAAAATATTTGTGTGTGGGGTAGACTGAAAACAAAAAAAAACCTCTTTCTTACCCTGAGCAGATGTTTGGGGGAATATTTTTGAACTCTACTAACTAGTTTAACCAGTTTATACTGCCAAGTCAAACATTCCCTTGTTGTACCATAATATGTATTGTAGAATCATGTTATAACTTTAAGTTGCCTAGGACAACATCTTCTGTGGTTGTGAGTATACAAAGAATAAGAAAGATGATATTGAAGAACATTTGACTAAATTAAACAAGCATATAGGCTTATTTAGAAATCCAGGTGGGAATCTGCTTAAATGAAATATTAGAAAAGTGTGTAAAGATTTGCATATTGAAACCAAAGCCATTTAGACCTGTAGTAACACATTCTCAAAGTAACAAATAGCAATTTAAATATATTGCCCTTAGGATTTTTTAGACAGGGAATTTATTTAATATATTACACATTTCCCACTCCTTCAGTTTTTGTGTGGCAGAATTAGCTAATTTTTCTCTTTCTCTTTCCTGGGACCAATTTAGAAAGTAGATAGGAGCTTAATTGTGTTAAATGAGTTTTTAACTACATCTCTGTTTTCCATGTCTCCTTTCTATTGAAGAAAACCTTGCAACCTATTGTTATTTGGGATTTTATTAATTTGATGGGTTTTGAAGGAGAATGGTAGTTTGTTTTGAAATAAGAGTTTGAGAGTTTGGGAGGAACCTTAGAGATGACCATCATGTTAACTCTGCAGACACTGCTCTAGCTGGAGTCACAAAGACCCAGTAGTTGAGGCTTGTGGTCACTTTTTAGTCCTTGAAGTGATATTTCAGTGTCACTTGATACTACTTATTTGAAACTTTTCCCTTCTAGTTCCTTTGCACCATTCTTGGCTGTTTTTCCTTCTTTTCATCTCTTCTTAGTCTGCCTGTGCCTGCCTCTTAAATATTGATGTTGCCCCAGGTTTCATTCTTGGTAGATTTCTTAGTCTGCTCATCCTCTTTGGGGGACCCTTAATGCTTCATTGTCTTCAGCCATCACCCACACATAACTCTTGAGTTTCTCTGAGTTCAGCTTATTTTAAAAAATCTTTTAGACATTTCTACTTGGATGATTCTCAGGCACTTTTTAAACAATTGTTTTTATTTAGTTATATATATATGCACACACATACACACACGCACACACCTTAAAATTGTCATTTTAACCATTTTAAGTGGGCAATTCAGTGGCATTAATTACATTTACAATGTTGTTATCATTACCACCATCTATTACCAAAACCTTCCAGGGAAGCGGATGTGGCTCAATCGATAGGGCTCCCATTTACCATATGGGAGGCCCCGGGTTCGATTCCCAGGGCCCCCTGGTGAAGGCAAGCCAGCCTACACAGCGCGGTGAGCTGATGCAGCAAGACGACCCAACAAAGGGAGACAAGCAGACACAGGAAAACGCACAGTAAATGGACACAGCAAGCACAAGCAGCAAGGGCGGGGGTGGGGGGGAATAAATAAATAAAAAACCAAAAACCTTTCATCATCAGAAACAGAAACTCTGTATTCATTATGTAGTAACTCACCATTCCCCTTCCCTCTAGCCCCTGGTAAGTTCTAATCTACTTTCTGTTTCTGTGAGCTTGTTTATTCTAGATAGGTCATATAAGTGGAATCATACGGTATTTGTCCTTTTTGTGTTTGGCTTATGTATTAGTCAGCCAAAGCGGTGCAAAATACCAGAAATCTGTTGGTATTTATAAAGGGTATTTATTTGTGGTAGAAGTCATACCATAAAACATAAGTTACTTCCCTCACCAAAGTCTATTGCCACATGTTGGAGCTAGATGGCTGCCAATGCCTGTGAGGGTTCGGGCTTCCTGGGTTCCTCTCTTCCCAGGGCTGGCTTGTCTCCAGGCTCAGCTGTACAAGGTCAGCTGTAGACTATGAGGCTTTCTTTGAGACCCCACCCTCCAAGGGCCGGGGCTCAATGCCCTACTGACATGGCCCAATGAAAGCCCTAATCATAACTTAATCATGCCCAGATGAACAGACAAGTTTACAAGCATAATCCAATATCTTTTTTTGGAATTTATAACTATATCAAACTGCCAAACTGCTACAGCTTGTTTCACTTACCATAATGTTTTCAAGATTTATCCAAGTTGTAGCATGTATCAGACCTTCCTTTTATGGCTGAATAATATTCAATTGTATATATCCAATTGTGTGTATATACACAGACACAGACACACACACCATATTTTGTTTATTCATTCACCTGTTGATGGACACACAGGTTGTTTCCACCTTTTGGCTATTGTGAATAAGGCTTCTATGAACATTAGTTTACAAGTATCTGTCTGATCTATGCTTTCAGTTATATTGGGTGTACTCCTAGGAGTAGAATTGTTAGGACATATGGTCACAGGTACTTTTTTAGTTTTATTTTTGGTCATAGGTACTTTTAACTCAGGATATCCAAACTGAACTCATTTCCCTGTAATCATTGCCCATTCCCCACTCCCCTCCCCCATGCCCCCACCCAACAAATCCCTCACCTCCGTGCTGCTTTTTTTCCCATTTTGGTCAATGGTTTTATACTTTACCCTACTACTCTACTCAAGCCAGAAATTTGAGTCATCCTTTATTTCTCACTCTGTCAGCCCATATTTTAATTAACCATTAAGTCCTGTCATTTTAGGCTCCTCAATTAAAAAGGAAAAGGCAAATTTAAAAGCCATGTCACTAACATTTAATTATTGTGGGCTTTAAAATGTCTAGTTGGACCTATATAAGCAGGTGTAAGTACATGCTTAGGTCACAGGGCAGAGAAAAGCATGGTAGATTCGGGGATTTAAGCTTTTGGGTTGGTCACTCTGACTCTAAAGTGTTTGTCTTTGGCCTCATGCCACTCTGTCTTGCTCTGTTCCCATAATGCCACCGTGCTGCTTTAGTCACTTGATACCTAGGTTGATTTTGTTGAAGGGAGAAACTGGGGCTTATTCACTAATCTCTGTCAGTATGTATTTTTACTTACATAGTAGGTGCTAGAGACATGATTCTTAAAGGAAAAACTGGTTGGTGTCTTCTGTGGCTCCATTTAGGTTCAAGGCCAGGCACTTTGGCTGAGTATCAGCTGTGTGGCAGTATATAAGGATGATGGGATCAGGTTCTTACCCTCACGGGGTTTTTATGAGAATTAGATGGGTTTACTAAGTGAAGGTACTTTAAAATTCAGGGGCAATTTTGAGAAATTCTTTTTGGTTATGGAAGTTGATAGTTGGCTGGCTCAGATCTGCTTCTCTTTGTTGATTAATGACTGTGGGAAAATACTAAGTCTCTGGATTTCTGGTGATGGTTCTGACTGAATTATTAACTTACAGGTAATAATCAAGTAAAGACCTTGTAAATAAGAACAGTATATGTAGATCTAATTAGTTCTGAATGTGCATATTTTAGAACAGATAAGGATGTGGTCTACAAAAACTAGATAATATGTATTTAAGTATAAGTAGGTGAATTAAAACAGAGTCTACTAATTTTGTGTTGAAGTTCTGTTTATTCTGTTATATTGATCTTGGGAGAGGATGGATTTGGGCACATTTTGTGCTGTACCAAAATGAGCCCCAAATTGTGACACAGAATTAGTTCTATATTTTGTTTCCTCATAGGTCTCTCCTTTGTTCTCATGTTCTAAGGAAGAAATGCTCATTTTCCTCCTTCATTGTTCTCCCTTTTTCATTACATTTTGTTAACAAAGTTTGTCTAAGGAGAGGGTTTTTTTTATTTTTTTTATTTTTTTATTTAAGCAGTTTTATTGAGATATATTCACATACCATACAATTTATCCAAAGTGTACAATGTCTTTTACTATAATCACGGTGTTGTACCTTCATCACCACAAAAAATTTTAGAACAAGAAGAGGGTCTTTTTAAATGAATATGTAAAGCCAATTTGTTATTGGGAAATTTAGAAATCGTTTAGCCTTTCTGAGTCTCGGTTTCCTACAGCTGTAGATTTAGGGCAGTGCCACGCATTTTGCATGTTGTTTTGAAATCAATGAAGATAAAACCCCTAAAACACTCTAGGCGGTTTGTAAGTGGTAGCTGTTACTGTTCAGAGTTAGTTATTGAAGGCCTAAACTTTCACATTTAAAAAGGGTTAAGATAGCCTGTGATGAAAAGTTAGGAAGAGAGAACTGATAATGTGTGAAATGGGAGGAGATCTAGAGCAGGGCAAAGTATGTGCCCTGTTCAAGGGCAGCAGCATCACCTGGAAATTGCTAGAAATGAAAATTCTCAGAAGCTTTGGGGGTGGGGTGGGGGCGGGGAGAGCAATTAGTATTTTAACATGCCCTTGGGGTGATTCTGATACACTTTGGTCTGTGTATTTCAGCCAAAGAGTGCTGATGCAAAATACCAGAAATCGGTTGGCTTTTATAAAGGGTATTTATTTGGGGTAGAAGCTTACAGTTACCAGGCCATAAAGCATAAGTTACTTCCCTCATCAAAGTCTATTGCCATGTGTTGGAGCAAGATGGCTGCCAACATCTGCCAAGAGTTCAGGCTTCCTGGCTTCCTCTCTTCCTGGGGCTTGCTTGTCTCTGGGCTCAGCTCCTCTACAAGCTTCATAAGGCCAGCTGTGGACTATCAGACAGACTGCTTGTCTTTTTTCCTGGGGCCTTTTCTCCTTCCTCACGGCCAAGCTCCTCTGTGTGCTTACTTCTTGGGGCTACAGCTCAAAACTCAGCATCAGAACTCCAACATCAAAACTCCAACTCTGTGCTTTGCCATGTCTTTTTTATCTCTGAGTCCCCACCCACCAAGGGGTAAAACCTCTGAATCCAATACACTCTAATACACCCAGAGGAAAAGACCAGTTTACAAACATAATCCAGTATTTCTTTTTGGAATTTCAGTAATATCAAACCGCTGCAGTTTGTAAACCCACAACTTCTCTAATAAAGAAAGAAAAGGGAACATGTAGAGAAGCCAGGCAGGGAGGGATAATGGAGGGATAGTGAGGCCCTCCCCAGATTGGTGGGAGGGAGAAGAGAGGAGGTGGAATTGGTGAGACTTAGCAATTATTTACTGTTTTTCAGACAAGGGCGGAGGCTTTGAGTGTGGTGGACTAGTATGTGGTGGTGCCTGTCAGCAGAAGCAGGGAACACAGGCCCGTGAGTGGGTTTTGGAGATGAGGCAAGGAGAAGATGAATTTACTTTTTGTACACGTTGAGCCTGTGTTGCCAGGATTGATGCCAAAAGGTTGGAAATAAACCGCTGAAACTGTTGCACAGGTAAAGCAAGAGATATACAGATTCATGAGTCACCTGCATAGAGGTGGCAGTTGAAGAGGGTGCTCAGGTAATTTTCCCAAGAAAGATGATGCAGAGAAAAGAGAGCAAAGGATAGATTGGTATGGGCTTGGATGTTTGGGGTGATGGTGTCTAATTTCTCTTAGTTAACTTTCAATATTTAGGATTCTATGATGGTTTTTAAATAAACGCAGATTGTCAGAATGACATTGGAATTTTCCCGTAGTGCTATCTTTTGGCTCTTTGCTGTATGACAGAAACTTGTTCTTGCAGGTCATTTCTTCTTGGAATCCAAGGCATAGGGTGCCAAGGTCCAGTCTAGAATGCATCTGTACTTCAAGGGAAGAAGTGGAGTAGGGTAAGAGCCAAAGTGTGAGCTGGGACAGGCTGCTGAGATTCTCTAAGTCTCAATTTCTTTCTCTCTCAAAAGAGGCTAATTATAGTTCCTACATCACTGTTATGAGGACTGAGATGATGTCTGGGAAATACTTAGTATCTGCCATGGAGTTATCACGGCATGGATGTCTCCACCTCTGCAGTTATTTTTATGATAGGTTGTTGGTTTGTGGAATAAAGGGCTTCTGTTTGTAACCGATTTTCAGTATTGATAAGAGGAGATCATTTTCAGTAGTCAAAATATAAGTTTCAATTGGACATAAATGTGGTTTTAGGGTTTTCAATGAATTATCAGTACATTGAAATATGGGCTTTATTAATAAAGGTTTTGAGAAGGCAGAAAGCTGTTGAGTTGGAAAGTTTTACCATAGAAAAATAACCAGATTTTTTTTTTTAACTAGATATTATAAAAATAATTTTTTTACTCTCATGCTTTTTTACAGACTCACATATTTTGCTGTACCAGAAGGATATTTCATTGAGACAATGACAGCTTAACGAGAGCCTGTGTAGGTCTGTGGTTGAGCGCCTGCCTCCCATGTATGAGGTCCCAGATTCAATCTTCAGTACCTGCTGGGGGAAAAAAAAAGATAGAAAAAAAACTTAACGCATCTGTGCAACATCTTCATTACATCTTAGAACAATTCCACATCCACTATCTCTAATTCAAAGTCATTGAAAAAAACATGTATTTTTCGAAGGAAGGCGTTTGGACCACAAACTTACATTTAGGAAATAACTTTGTGCTGCATGTCTAAGTGTAAGAAATGCCCCTTCTCACTTTGGAGGCTGAAGCTTTTGAAACTCGATCTTTGAGAAAAGTAATCTGTGTGTACCTGTATGTGCATGTGTAGCTTCTTATTAATTGCCAGTGATGTGGTTTCCATGTTGTTTCACAATACTGATTTTGTTCCTTAGGTCTGAGTCGTTTCATGTGCTGTCTGTATGTGTTAAGAGAAGTGGCGACAGAATCAGTGATCAAAGGTTTCACTGCAGAATTACTCAGTGCTTTAATTGAACCTTTCACTAGGTCTTAGAGAAATAAAAAAAAAAAAAATCTGATGTTCGTACATGGCACTGCGACATTCCTTCAAGTGGAAAAGCTTGAACATCATAGGTAACTTCATAGGTTTAAGTGAAGTTTTATGGGACTTCTTACAAATATCATTTGTGATCTCCATATGTAGGAATTACTCTGTAATTCAAAATTTAGCTGAAGTTTTTTTTTTTTTGTTTTGTTTTTGCTATTAGGTTGGGTTTAAATACCTTGTGTTTCATTCAGAACTATCATCCTCACTCTTCTAGAATGGTTTGAGACTTGCATCTTTCTGGGAAGTTTGGCTGCTGCCACAGCTGAAAAAATGAGACAGACTTAGGTAATTTTATTAGTCTAGAAAAAGTATAGCACTCCTGCAGCTGTTATAATTCCTAACCATGAAAACAAAAACCGTCTCAGTTACCCAGGACTCATGAGAAATTGGCAGGGGCCCAATGTAAATCCGTGTATTTTGGACTCTGAATTATATTTATCTTCATATGGGCATCCCCTGAATTAGTGGCATGCAGCTGGGCAGTGGCCTAATATGAGGCCATGGGGCGAGAGAGGCTGTCTTGGATTCCATCCTCACTAGGAAGTCAAATCCAGTTAATTGTGGGAGATTTTAGTTGCTAGACCCAAAATGCTTTAAAAAAGGGTGAGGAGTTCACCAAGTAAACAACAAAACCAATACTGTATATTAAATGCACTTATCCCAAATACTAAACCTGGCTTTCTCATTTTTGTACATTGTTTTAAACTGTCAGTTTCCAGAGATCTTTCTCATGTAAGGCCATGCGTGGTTATTGTAGGCACATTAGCAGTTTGGGGGGGGTCATGGACTTTATTGTTAAATAGAACTTTTTCAGACTAATCTCAAAACTAGTATGGGATTTGGCATTTAATTGCCAAGTGCCTATGAATGGTACTTATGTGGAATACCTGATCCTGCTAATGTGTGCCAGTCATTAAATTACTGTTTAATTTTCTGAATTTCAGTGGTTCAGTGAACGGTATAAACCGAGCTGTTTCTTTAGAAGTATCTGAGCTTTTGGAAAGACTAAGTAATTGTTGCATTGAGTCTAACTCTGATCCTTTTGCTCAAGGGTCCTTAATCCTTGGGGTCATTGGATGGAATTGGGGGGGATGGGGAAGAGGGTACATCTGTGAACTTGGAAAGATAAGGAAAAAAAGACAACTTTTACTAATCTCTAACCAAAATTTAGTCTTTCCTTCACTGTGAATGTAGGCAAAAACCATGGATCATTAGCAGTACCTGTAACTTTGTCACGTGGAAATTAGATATTTTTGTCTTACATTGTTGCAGATAGTTTAAAATATCACTTATGCACATTATTGCTTAGGAACTACAGTAGTTATTAGACCTGCTACTATGTCTTATTATTTATATGTTAAGAAGCACAATTTTACAGTATCACAGATTTGCTTTCTAAATAATAGTCTTGACATACTTGAATTTTCTTTCCTAGCATGACTTGTCTTTGACTTTTATCTGGAGCCCTGGCATTCCCCATTTTAGGGCTTTTGGAGTCAACTAAAAAATAAAGTATCCTCCATTCCCATGTTACTCTTCTCACAGGCCCCTGTATAGCCATTCACCTTAAGACTATGTATATTGCAACCAAATGATTTTGGCCAAAGATGATTTTCCCTACAAATTTGAGATGACTACTGTGATGCATATGTTGATATCATTTCCTTAGGCATGGGAAGAGATGATGCTATGTGGCTTTTATGACTTTTATTCAGCTCTTCACTGTATTATCACTATGTGCATGTATTTTAGAACATGATGGCTGAGATTTAAACTATACTAAGTAAAACTGCCCAGCGAAAGAAATGGACACCAGACCATTCCTTGCCCCATCCCATCACCTTTTAACAAGCCTGATACAATTCATTCAGTAACAAATATGGTGATTTTTTGAGCCATAACTTCTGGGTAAGTGTGAGAGATAGGGAAAACATTTCCCATGTGACAAAAAGGTCTCTATCCCAAATAGTTCCCATTGGCAAGATGACCCAACTTCCAATGTTCTCCTCGTGTGGGCTGCTCAATTGAAGAGTTTGCTAATTTTAGCATGTATCCTGTTCCTTGGTGTCTCTGGGGCAAACACATTGACAGCACTGGTTTGAAATAATTTCAAGTTGGGTGCCTAGCAGAACCTGAGGGAGTGGACATAGGTGTCTTTCAATGGGGATAGGTTTCGTTTTGTTTCTTTCTTTCTTTCTTTTTTTTTTTTTTTTTTTACCCCGGATACATTTAGGGCATGGATGCTTCTCTTGGGGTGAAGGGGTATATGCTTGTGACAAAAATTGATTTTGCTTTCCTATTTAGTGGTTTTGCCTGGGTTGGACCTCCATATCAGATGCCTGGGAGCTAGGCTCCTTTGCATCCTAAAGAGGAGGCATTGCAAAGGAACCAAGTGGTCAGACTGGAGCCAGATCACCTGGATGGGCAAGCCCACTAGCCTCTCCTTGTCTCTGTAGAACGCGGATAGTAATAGTACCTACTGTAGAGAGTGGCTGAGAGGAATAAAGAGGAATCAGTGACTAGACTCCCCCCCCACCCCCAGTGCTTAGTTAGAGCAGGGCCTGGCCAGTGATTACAGGTAAATAGGGTTGGTGGCTGCACATTATAACCACCTGTGGGAGATTTAACACTTGCATGGGTATTGAGAACTCCTATCCTGATGAAATTAGGTCCTGGGGTGGTTATGACCCCATGTTCAAAGAGTCATAGCAAGTCATTGACAGAAGTGGAGGAGGCATTTTGATGTCTAACATTCTGCAGCATTAAGTGAAAGATCCATCTGTCAGTTAAAACAGCAAGAAATCTTTCTGTGATGAATAGCTCCCTTTCACGGGGCATCTTTGAAGTTTTCTGACCTTTTTCACTTTGAGGCCAGATGCAGTGCAATTTAAAAAAATTAATTTCTTTAGATTTATATTACTAGACTTCATTCAGCTGGCATTCACTGATTGCCTTTTAACACTTTTGAAAAATGGACTTTGACATGTCTTCAAGGTCTCTTCTCTCATGCTAAAGGCTTGTTACCCACACCACAATGTCCTACAGTTCAGTTTCTGTTTCATCATAGTGATGGTTTATCAGCTGCCGTGATTATAGTGCTTTTATCAACAGGTAATAAAGTTGCTTCCTTAAGTTATAGAGCCTACAGATGGAAGAAACGTGAAATCATCTAGTCCAGTAGGAAAAATAACTGTATTCCCATTAGATAGACAAGTTCATGAAAGACTAAGTAACTTGTCCAAAGTCATTTTGTAAAGTATTGCCTACTTCTTCTTTCGAGGGATTTGTGACTACCTCATGTCAAGAAGGTTGGGGATGAGACCTCTGTTGTATGATTTGAGTGGAATACTTAAGGAGAAGGGAAAAGAGAGGAGGTTGTGAGCAGAGTGTGGGCTTATGGAGCTAACTGCCATGATGAGTGTTGGGTCTCATATCCCCATATTAATAGTACCTACTGTAGAGAGTGGTTGAGAAGAATAAAGAGGAAAAAGCGAGTAGACATCCCTCCCCCCACAGCCTTAGGGGAGCAGAACATCCTGTGATTCTGCCAAGTCCTCCAGAGCTCTTTGAGAGAGGTTGAGGCCACATTCAAAAACGGTTTACACCAGGTGGTTCTGCAGAAGCCTTTTGGCCTCCTGGCCACTGGGACCCAGGGTTGACATTGATGTTCTCCCAGCTCTGGTTGGCTGAGTCCATAACTGCTACACTTTAATCCTTATGCAAAAGCCACCTTTCTTTGAGTTTGTGTTCAGTGTTTTCCTGGTCACCCTCTTCCCCCTTGCTTTCTATTCCCTATTCCCCCCATTCATTGAAGACTTTCGAGGCAGCTCCTTAGTGCCTGGGCTGATATGTCTAGACTTGGAGCCAAGTGCCAGCTTCAATTTTAACGACTGTGTTATTGTAGGAAAGTTATTAAATGCTCTAAGCTTCCTTTTCTATAGAAAGAAAACAATAAACCCTATCTCATAGATGACTTTTTAGGGGCAGGGGGCAAAAATGAGATTTAGTAGGCAAAACCTTCACTCTACCTGACAAAATAAATGCTTAATAAACATTAGTTTCTAGGATGGTTGTCGATATCTCAAGTCCTGCCTGTCTTATGGCAGCAATCAACTGAATGGCACATCTCCAAACCAAGAAGCAACAACTCTTGACTTCTTTGCGTCCAACAGTCCTCACTTTGAGGATATTCCACTTTAGCAAACCATGCTGTTGACCATCCTGTGGGCTTTGTAATCATCTGGAATTGCTCCACATCTAAAATCAAAAAATGTATTTAATAGGACTAGACTCTTTTTCGGCCTTTTTGTTCATTTATTCTGCGTGTGTCTTTGATCTCTTTGTGACATCATCCCTTTTCTTTTCTGTCTGACTATAGCACCTTTCTGGGATTCCCTCCCTTCCTATCCAGCCTTGATTCCTTGGTAAGCCACTCAACACTCTTTTACCAGCACCTTATCAGTCTTGTTGCACCAGTGCTGCAAACGCCCATTCATTGATCAGTCCTTTCACCTTTGAGTGGTTCTTTCTTGGGGCCATCCTTCAGGGGGGAGAACTCCATGGTTTCATCACTTGTTGTCATGACCTAGTCTGCAATCTGGGTTGGGCAATCAGAGCTGTTTAGCTGTCTTTTAACTATTCATGTGCCTTCCTCTCATTTTCCACAATGGCCATTCTGAGCCATCACTGCTCTTCTCACACCCTTTTCACTTTATAGAGAAAATGGAGGAGTGAACTTTTAGCTTGCTGGTCATCTTTGTTGACATTGTCATCTGCCTCTGCTTCACGTTGTTGACTTTGTATATCTCATTGCTTGGCATGGAGTAGATATTTAGTAATGTGTGTAGAATGAAAAAATCTGCGATTGCTAGCCCAGTGTTGTTCCCTATTTTGCCCCTTCCTCACTGGGAGAGCCAGGGCCACCTCTTCCATTGTTCCAGACCTTGCATTGCAAATGAGGGGTTGGAATGTTTCAATTGTGCTAGTCTATGACTTTATAAGTTATTTTTCAGAGCGTTAAGTATCCTTGTAGTTTAACTTTTCCCAAGAATGAATATATAAAGCAACTGTAAGAATGTTTACATTACACATGAAGTGTTTGGGTTTGTCATTTACTAATTTGTTAAAGGATAGCAGTATGTTTTGAAGTACAACCATTCCCTTTCAGAATTATAGATGAGTGAAAATTATGTTCTTCCACAAATGATGCATTTATATTCAAGTAAGAAAAAAATAGTGTTGGAGAGTGGGGGCCTGGGTCTCACCATCCAGAGGCTCACAGCCTGGTGGAGGAGGCAGGTGTGTAAGCAATCAAAATTTGATTAAGAAGGCTTTAAGAAGAGGGTGTGTCTGAGATGGGGATTTGATGTGGAGTTATGGAATTCCTTTGCTTTCTCTACTGGATGTAAATATCAATGTGATATCTGTGTGGTGGTGGTAATGTTGCAGTTATTTGGTCTTCCATTTGGGAGTGTAGGGAGAGGTAAATGCTTCGTTGGGAAGCGTCCAGGTGAAGGAACTGAAGACACTCTTGGTGTGATCAGGGGATTTCTGAAAGACTGGTACTCAATCTTGCAAATTATTGACTGGCCTGGGAGGCATAACAGTTATACCCAGGAATGGTGCCCTTCGTTATTTTCCTTATCTGTGCCCCTCCTGGTTTGCGGAAGAATGTATTGATTTCAGGTTTTGGCTTTTTTGTCTTTGCACTTACTCTTTCTGTGTGCACATATGGAATACCAGAACTAAGACCTTCTTGTGCTTCTGAAGCCTGGTATCAAATAAATATGTTTTTCATCATATCTTAACCAGGTAATTTTGACCATAAAATTGGAAATTGATACCAGAAAAATTCTTAAATTACTAGTCCAAAAAATGTTTTGTTGATAAGGGGAGAATCGTTAACTTTGATTTCTCCTCCATAACAACCCTGCTACTCTTTCATTCCAAGAGATTTCTTTAGTGTTTGTTGTGTATAATGTAAGGTGTCATGGGGGATTTGTAGAGTTTAAAATTATAGGGAAACACATTGATCATGTATCAATATAATATGGAATTAGAGAAAAGATTCCCTTTGACCAGCTTGGCCTGTGAAAGCTTATAGTGTTGAAAGTTAGGCTGAACAAATACCTTCATGGTACAGGCATACCTTGCTTTACTGCACTTTGCAGATACTGCATTTTTGTTTTGTTTGTTTGTTTGTTTGTTTTACAAATTTAAGGTTTGTGGCAACCCTGCTGCATCAGGCAAGTCTATCTGTGCCATTTTTCCAACAGCCTATGCTCACTTCATGTCTCTGTGCCACATTTTAGTTAAGGTATGTATATTGTTTATTTAGACATAATGCTGTCACACACTTAATAGACTATAGTGTAAATGTAACTTTTTCTTTTTTTGTTTGTTTATTTATTTAAACATAACTTTCATATGCACTGGGAAACCAAAAAATTCATGTGACTTGCTTTCATGTGAGATTTGCTTTATTGCAATGGTCTGGAACTGAACCTGCAATATCACTTAGATATGCCTGTATATAAAAATGACTCTTGTAACCAAAAGTAACTTGTTCATATTTTATTCCAAAGTGACATTTCTTTTCTGCAAAGTAATTATCAAAATAAGAACGTGTTTAAACAAACTTGAATGCAGTAATTATCTAGCGATTTGAAATCCTGGCTTAGAGTCAAAATTTCTTTAAAAACATTCCCTGAAAGAGCTTCTATTTACTCCTACAGAATATTTTAAATATAGGTTGAAAGTGATTTCATCATAGTAGGGAATTTCCACTTAAATTGATGCATCAAAACAGGCATTTTGGGTTGTGAGAAGATGGTAGAGTAGGAAGCTCCAGGAATCAGTCCTTCCGCCAAAACAACTATTGAACTGGCCAGAACTGTTTGAATCAACTACTTTGAATCCCCTGAGTCTAGGGGAACACTGTGCAACCTCCAGGGAGGAGTGGGAGAAAGAGGCTTGTAAAATACAATAAATGCCAGTGGGTTTCACCTTCCCTGCAGTGGCTACCATCCCCCTTCTCCCAGCCCTGTGGCAGGCAGCAATGGGCACTGGAGCATGGGCTCCTGGCATAGCTTGCCGGTGCCAAGGTGGTCAAAAAGATCTCATTCTCCAAATTCTGGAGGTGTGTGGCCTGATCCCAGATTGCTACCTTTGATCAGCCTACTTGACGTCACTGGAGCCACTGGGGCCGGCTCTGAGGGTGGTCACTGTTCCAACCCCATTCCTACCCCCCGTAAGCAAAGGGGACAGAGGAGTCTTAGACTGTAACCTTCAAAACTACAGAAAACATTTAAAGGGCTGCATTAACTAGGCAAGTGCTAAATCCAGAAAATGCTGCTTTAAAAACCATAGAAGACGTTCCTGGAACCCTTGCAGCCCCTACCCCAATTCCTCCACAAGGCTGGGTGGATCCAGCTTGCACTTCCCTTGTGGGTCCGTGGTCCTGTTCCAGAGGGAGCAGAGTGGCTCCTGTGTGCACATTGGGGTGCATGGATGTCAGTTCCAATCTATCAGGTAGAAGTCTGAGAGACTGAGCCTGGGAATATATCTCACAGGGAGGCTTTGCCTCCCAGTATTCCTGAGGGCAGAGAAGGTACTTGTAAACAGCCAGGATAAAGTGAAATACAATTAAGTTAAAGTGGCCTGCGGTAAGGACTACCTGCATGAAGTATCTCAGGGGAAGGTGTTCACTTGAATACCTGTAAACTGTTAAAAAGGAATTCCTAAGGCCTTTAGTAAGCACAAGCCCAGAAAAAGAAGGAGGCTCCTTGGCTGGGCTCCGTGCAGGCTCCAATAAAACAGGGCCTTGGGCTTCCCATTTGTCATTTCTTCTTGATAGGATACCAGTAGCCAAAGCAGGGACAATTTTTAAAGACAGTGAAAGGTGCTCTTTGCTTTGCTTTGTTTTGATTAGCTACTAGCATTCAAGAAAATCTCTGTCATATCATTAGCTGAACACAAACAAAAGAAACAGACATGGACTAACCCATAGTCAACACTTAGAGATTCTAAAATGCTAGTATGTAACAAAAGATTACAAGACAAACAGGAAGTGATGACCATCCAAAGGAACAAGATAAAAATCCAGAAACCATCAAGGAAGAGGACCAGACTTTGGGCTTATCAGACAGAGACTTAAAAAAAAAATCCTCAGTATGCTCAAGGAGATAAAGGAAAACATGGAGGAAGAACTAAAGGATATGAGGAAAATAATGAACAATATGGAAATCTCTTTGGAGAAATACTGGAATTGAACATAATAACTGAAATGAAAAATTCCTAGATGGTTTGAATAGCAGATTGGAGGTAGCAGAAGAAAGAATCAATGATCTCAAAGACAACTGAAATGATTCAGGCTGAGGAACAAGAAAGAAAAAAGAATAAAAGAGAATGAACAGAGCCTAAGAGACCTGTGGCATGGCTTCAAGAACAATATATGCATATTATAAGATCCTTGGAAGGAGGGGAGGGCGCAAAGGAATATTCAAAGAAATAATGGCAGAAATCATCCCAAACTTAATGAAAGACATGAATATGCACATTCTAGAAGCCAAACAAACCCCAAAAAAGATAGACTCAAAGAGAACCATGCCTAGATATGTAATCATCAAACTTCCCAATGCCAAGGACAAGGAGAGGGTTCTGAAAGCTACAAGAGAAAAGCAATGAGTTATTTACAAGAGAATACCAATAAGATTAAGTGCCACTTTCTCATCAGAAACCATGGAGCAAGAACCAGTGGTATGAAATATTTAAACTGCTGAAGGAAAATAATTGCCAGCCAAGAATTTTATATCTGGCAAGACTTTGTTTCAAAAATGAGGGATAGGTTAACACATTCCCAGATAAACATAAGCTGAGGGAGATCCTTACCACTAGACCTGTCCTATAAGCAATGCTAAAAGGAATTCTTCAGACTGAAAGGAAAGGACACTAGACAGTATATTAAAGCAGCCCAAAGAAACAAAGATCTCTGGTGAAGGTAACCATATGAGTAATTATAAATGCCAGTACTATTGTATTGTATTTTTTTTATGTAATGCTACTTCTTTCTTTTTACAGATGCTAAAATGCAAATGTATAAAAAGTAATGATAAGATGGTGGTTTTAGACATACAGTGTACAGTGATATAATTTGTAGCAAGTAGAAGAAAAGATTGGGGGACTGAGGGATATAGGAACAGTGTATGTGTATGCTATTGAAGATAATTTGGTATTAAAACAAATATGATTGTTATAGATATAGGATGTTTAACCTCAGGGTAACCATAAAGAAAATACATGAAAAATATATTAAGAAAGAAATGTGGTACCAAAAAAAAAAAAAAAATGTATGAAAGTATGCATTAATGGAAGAATTGAGGGTCATAAAGGTGTAAGATTTATAAAGACATTAGCAAAGCGTCAGAACAAAGTACTGCATTATGAGTAGTTACTTTAAATGTAAATGGATTAAACTCTCCAGTTAAAAGGCAGAAATTGGCAGAATGAATAAAAAAGCATGACCCAACTATATGCTGTTTAGAAGCGACTCACCTTAAATTCAAAGACATAAGCAGGTTGAAAATGAAGGGATGAGGAAAAAAATATACCATACAAATGGTAACCAAAAGAGAACTGGTGGGATAGCTTTACTAATACCAGATAAAATATACTTTAAGTGAAGAACTGTTATGAGGGACAAAGAGGGTCACTATATACTGATAAAGGGGTCAATTCATTAAGAAGATATAACAATTATATGCACCTACCAGCAGAGCCCCAAAATAGAAGCAAATATTGACAGATTTGAAGGGAAAAATAGATGGTTTTGTATTAAATAGATTACAGTTTACCACTTTCAATAATGGATAGACCATAAAACCAGAAGATCAATAGTAGAAGACTTGAATGATACTCTAAACCAACTAAACAGACATATATAGAACACTTCACTCCTACCACTAGTGGAATATACATTCTTCTCTTGTAGACATGGATTTCCTAAGACTTTACACCTAAAGCACAAGCAACAAAAGAAAAAAGTAGATAAATTGGAACGCATCAAAATTTAAAAACACTTTTATTCTTCAATGGACTGTGTCAAGAAATTAAAAAGACAACCTATTTAGGGAGAAAATATTTGGAAACCACATATGTTAAAGGTTTAACATCCAGATGATATGAAATTCTACAACTCAACAACAAAAAGACAAATCAAATTTAAAAATGGGCAAAAAGATAATTAGACATTTCTCCAGTGAAGATATGCAAATGCCAAAAAGCACATGAAAGGATGCTCAACATCTAGCTCTTAGGGAAATGCAAATCAAAACCACAATGAGATACCATTTACCATGCTAAAGACACACTTTAGCATGGCTACTCTTAAAAAAAATGGAAAATTACAAGTGTTGGAGAGGATGTGGATTAATACAAACTTTTCGTTGCTGGTGGGAATATAAGATGGCGCAGTCACTGTGGAAGACTGGCAGTTCCTCAGAATGTTAAATAAAGAAAATTACCATATGATCTTGCAATCCCACTTCTAGGTGTATACCCAGAAGAATTGAAAGCAGGGATTCAAACAGATATTTGTACATTGATATTCATAGTGGCATTATTCACAATTGGCAAAAGATGGAAGCAATCTAATGTCCATAAACCAAAGAATGGATAAATAAAATTTGGTATATACATACAGTGGAATATTTAGAGGGGTAAGAATGAACGAAGTTCTGATGTATGCAAAAATATGGATGAACCTTGTTCAGTAAAATAAGCCAGGCACAAAAGGACAAATATTGTACAATCTCACTGTTATGAAGTAATTAGAATAAGCAAAACATAGACTCAAACTAGAATTCAGTATACCCGCGCCTGCATGGGGATAGGGAATGAGGAGGTAAAGCTTAAATTGTGGAGAGTTTCTGTTTGAGTTGATGGGAAAACTTTCGGTAATGGATGGTAGTAATGTTATCACAACATTGTGAACCTAATTAACAGCACTGAATTATATATTTAAATATGGTTAAAAGGAGAAATGTTAGATGTATATATGGTACTACAAGAAAATTTTTAAAAAGATTGTTTGCCAGCAGGATGGGGATTTGGGGATGATGAATAGGTGAAACACAAGGGATTTTTAGGATGGTGAAATTATTCCGGCATCATAAAACCCATGGAACTATACGAAGAGTGAACCCCTAATGCAGGGGTTCTTAGCAAGGGGTCTGTGAGCTTGAATTTAAATTAAAAAAAAAAAAAATTTATTCTTGTGGGGACATGTTGGTGTGGGTGTGATATGTTTATTGAATAATACACAGTATAGTGTGGTCTTAGTAAGGGGCCTGTGGTTTTCAAAGGGGTCCATGGAACAAAAAAGGTTAAGATCCCCTGCCCTGGGGAGCCGATGTGGCTCAGTGGTTGAGCGCCGGCTTCCTGTGTATGAGGTCCCAAGTTCAATCCCCAGCTCTGGTACCTCAAAAACAAACAAAAAATAACCCCAAACAAAAAAAGAACCTCTGCCCCAATGTAAACTAAGGAATTTAGTAAGTTACTAGTATTTGTTATCAATTGTAATAAGTTTACTACTCTAATGCAAGAGTTAGAAGAAACTGTGTGTATGGGGGCGGTTGTATGGGAATTCTCTGTATTTTCTGTGCATTTTTTCTGTAAACCTAAAATGCTCTAAAAAATAAAGCCGATTAATGTTTTTTAAAAGCATTTTGAGTTCAAATGTCATGCCTAGAACACTTAAATTCACATACTTACGGCTGTCAATTTACTGTTTTTTCATAACTTAGTCAGATTTGAAGTCTTTTTGCCTAATATAAACCCAACTATAAAGAAAACAGTAGAACTAGGGTACAATTGTACAATGGATTTGAATAAAGAAGACTGAATGGTTGGGTCTAGGTGATTTAGGGAATAAATCATAGCTTAACGATACTATGTGACCCAGCTATGAGAGTTAAGCAAATGAAAGGCCAATTTGTTACTTATCACAGTGGCTTTCTGGTTGCTTTTGATACATAGTTCACTCTCCCTCACCCTCTCATCTTTTTGGATGAAGCATATAAATCCTAGAGCAGTTATGTAACTTGTTCCCAGTCACATTGTTAGGACTATGTCTCTTGAGTCATAGGATGGTATTTTTTCTCCTGCAGAACAAAAATGTGAGAGAGACATCCTGGAATTTCAAGTATTCATCAAGGGGTGGTTTTTCCCAGCCCTGAAGGATCTCAAAGAATGTTGAGACAGGGCTGTTGCTCTTGGGAAGCGTTTATGTAATGCAGGGTTTTCCATGAATTTCCAGTCAACAGCCAGTGCCCGCTTCTAGCAGACCTTTGTTTCATTGTGGTCTCTATTCTGCTTTGTTTTCTCTTATTTGCTTATTCAATTATCTTGTAGACTGCTTCAGACTTCCAGCTACCACCACCCATTTCCTTTCTTTTGATAAACATTAAATGTTGATGCAAAGAAAAGTTCTAAAGGTAGGCTGTTATTTAGGTGAGTCAAAACTTATTAGATATTTAAAAAAATACAAGCCCCTAAAACTGAGAATATTTTGATGTTCTCTTCTCTGAAATAAGCAATATTTCTTGTTTCCAGCATTTCATCATGTTTACTTAATTTTCCAGTTGTTTTGCTTGTAAATATTGCTACTCTGGCTTGATTGATTGATTGATTGATTAATAAAACAAAGGCAACTTAATCTTCAGAAATAATTTTGCTTTGAGGGTCAGACGGATAGTTTGATGGGAGAAGCTCATTCAAATGAAATATGTGCAGAGCGTCTAAGTTTAGGTTTTTGGGATCACTGGTCTGAGACTGGCGATTTTAAGGATAATTTGGAGGTAGACATGAGGGGATGTTATGAAATTGAGCATTTCCTTCCTTAGTGTCTCAGTGAATGGTCCTACATGGTTTTAACGGAATTTTCTTATATTCCTTGTGAATGAAAATATATAGGAATGTTCTTTGTAAATAATAAACTGCTATAAATGCTAGTTACTTGCTTGATCTGGAAAAAATCACTCATCTGTGTTCATTACAGCCCTGTTAAATTTTTCAACAAATATTGGGAACAAAGTGGGTACAAATGTCTGTGTTCCAACTTCTGTTTGTATCTGTTAAAGAATAAACATCCTCTCTGTTCTCAGTTCACAGATTTGACTTGAAATTGTATAAATAAGCAGTATGGCACTCCAGAAGAGGAAAGTTTTAACACTAGTGTTTATGATTTCAGACAAGGTGGCCATGGTTACAATATTGCCATTGTGATTGCAAACTAAGATAGATTTTGTCTTGTTTTGAAATCATCTCACTGTTTTATCTTGAAAGATTTTTGTTATATTTTATATGCCATTGTAAGACACTGTAGAACCCTAATGCATAACATAAAGACATTGTGCCTGTCCCCAAAGACTTTAGATGCTAAAGGGGAAATACCATACCAGAAATGAAAGTAAACTTCATAGATGGTTTAACTGTTAGGTTAAGACTTTGTCAGTTTTTTTTTTTTTATTTTATTATTATTTTTTTTAAGATGGTACCAGGGATTGAACCTGGGACCTTGTACATGGGAAGCAGGTGCCAATCATTTGAGCTACATCTGCTTCCCACTAGGTTAAGGTTTTAAGCAGAAGAATATGGCATTTTGGAAACATAGATGTTGAGTGGTAGTCAAAATGAGGAAATTTTAGGTGAAGGAAAATTCAGGTCATTGGTCTTTAATATTGCATAATCACCTTTATTTCCTTTAAATGAACAATACAAAATTTTTTCTCCCATTTTTTAATCTCAATGGTAGAAACCTAGAGGCTGGCCTATCTTCTTTATCAAATACATAATTTAAAGAAATGACAGAAAAATAGCTAGAGGTCAGGGTGAAACAGCCTGGAAAAAGATCTTCTCAAGTTTAGGACACCAGGTGAAGGCTGGACACCACCCAGAGGAGAAAGGGACAAAGGAGGGGAATCATGACCAGAGAACTGTGGGTTGAAACCAGTGGCTGCTGCTGCCAGCATCCTCCCCCACACTAAAGACACCATAGAATACTCAGGCCTCTGGGCCTACCACTACAGACAAAGAGGGTTCCAGGGATCCATCACTCCAGGAGAGGGGAGAGAGAGGGACATAGCCTAAGGCTGACTAAGCTTCTGACCCACAAATCTGGTCTGCTGTATCCCACCAGCCCTTCCAGGCGGGGTGGGGCTGTGCCATTGTTTGCCTTGGGAGCAGCCAAGGGGCTAAAGATATATGACCCTCCCAATATCCTCTACTAAAGGGACTGATTGTTGAGGACACAGAGAGGAGTGGAAATATTTTCTAGCCAGGAAAAGGGAAGGTGCTGCCAGAGAAGGCTAGAGAACTGTCTCTGAGAAAGTTTGAATCACAAGGCTCTTAGCCTCCAGACAAGAGGCTCAACAAATACACTCCTACCAGGCATTGAACTGAGAGCGCCATCTGCTGGCAGACCAAGGAAGTGCACATGAGAAAATTAAAAAGAGAGAGAAGCTTTTTCTGGCCTTTATAGCTCTCCACCCCAAGACCCTACTACAACCAATTACTGGGTTCAGAGCCTAGTTTTGAGCAACTAGCAGGGACAATCCTAACAATCCAGGTCGAGCCAAGAATCAAGGAGCAGTGGTAACACACAGCCTCCTGCCACTAAATCCCTACAAAAGAGAAAGAAATTGAGCATCTGAGTAAACTACATCCTAATCAGATACCTAGACATCAGCAAAAAATTACAAACCATACCAAGAAAATGGAAGACATAGCCTAAGAAAAGGAATATATCAAAACTCTAGAATAGACACAGGATTTGGGAAAACTAGTTAGTGAGATGCGCACAAATTTCCAAAATCAAATTGAATCAAAAGACAATATGGCTAAAGAGATGAATGACATCAAGAAGACATTGAGTGAGCACAAAGAAGAATTTGAAATCCTGAACAGAAAAGTAACAGTGCTCGTGGGAATGAAAGACACAACAGAGTGATTAAACAAACAAACAAACAAACAACAACAACAAAAAAAAACATTAGAGGCATACAAGAGCAGACTTGAAATGATAGAAGAAAGAATACGTGATACAGAAGACAGAACAGCTGAAATTGAAGAGAGAAGAACAGAAAGAAAAGAATGGAAAAAATTGAGCAGGGTCTCAAAGAGTTAAATGACAACATGAAACACGACATATGTGCCATGGGAGTTCTGGAAGGAGAAGAGAAGGGAAAAGGGGCCAAAAGAGTATTTGAGGAAATAATAGCTGAAAATTTCCCAACTCTTATGAAAGAAATAAACTTACATGTCCAAGAAGCACACTGCACCCCAATCAGAATAAATCCAAATAGACCCACTCTAAGACACATATTACTCAGAATGTCAAATGTCAAAGATAAAGAGAATATTTTAAAATAAAATTTTATTGAAGTATATGGGAAAAAAAAAAAAAAGAGAAAATTCTCAGAGCAGCAAGGGAGAAGCAAACAGTCACATACAAGGGACGCCTAGTAAGACTTAGCATGGATTTTTCTTCAGAAACCATGGAAATGAGAAGATAGTGGTATGATGTATAGACTACTGAAAGAGAAAAACTGCCAGCCGAGAATTCTTTATCCAGCAAAAGTGTCCTTCAGATATGAAGGTGAGTATAAAATATTCACAAACAAAACACAAAGAGAGTTAGCAAAAAAAAAAAAAAAGTCCACCTTTGCAGGAAATATTAGAGGAAACCTTAGAACCTGAAATAAAGACAGGAGAGAGAGGCCTGGAGGAGCATATAGAATAAAGAATAGCAGAAAGGATAACCAAGAGTAAAAAGACAAAAATATGATATGACATGAAAACCAAAGAATAAAATGATGGAAGTAAATAATGCATTTACAGTAATATCATTGGGTTTAATATCCAGGATATATGAAGAGATGTTATAAACCAACAATATAAAGACCAATGACCCAATTAAAAAATGGGCAAAAGACTTGAATAGACATTTGTCCAAAGAAGAAATACAAATGGCAAAAAAAAAAAAAAAAAAAAAAAAAAAAACAACCACATGAAAAAATGCTCAGCATCACTAATGGTTAGGGAAATGCAAATCAAAACTACAATGAGAAATCATTGCACACCTATCAGAATAGCCATTATTAAAAAGACAGAGAACTACAAGAGTTAGAATGTGGAGAGATAGGAACACTTAATCACTGTTGGTGGGAATGCAGAATGGTACAGCCATTGTGGAGGACTGTTTGACAGTTTCTAAAGAAGCTGCATATAGACTTGCCACGTGATCCTGCAATACCGCTATTGGGTATATACCCAGAAGAACTGAGAGCAGTGACATGAACAGACATCTGCACACTGATGTTCATAGCAGCATTATTCACGATTGTCAAAAATTAGAAACAACCCAGGTGTCCGTCAACCAGTGAATGGATAAAGAAACTGTGTTGTATTCACACAGTGGAATATTATGCACCTGTAAGAAGAAATGAAGTTGAAAAGCATATAACAACATGGATGAACCTGGAGGACATTATGTTGAGTGAAGCAAGCCAGACACAAAAGGACAAATACTGTATGATTGCATTACTATGAACCAAATATGTTGTGTAACGTATGATTAAAAAAAAGATCTTATGTATCAATACATTTAATTGAGAAATGTATGTTTTTATTCAACTGTGTTTTCTTTTTAAATTTATATTTTCATTTATTAAATGTACAAAATAAAGTTTAAAAAAATGACACCTAAAGTTGTCTATATTGCCAAGGATTTATTATTAAGTATCTGAATACAGCCATATATTGTATGCTGTCATAGAGGCTAAGGTTTTATGGGCAGAAATTGAGGATTGTATTTGGCCAGTATTATTTGAGTTATACCTGTATTTTTGGTCTGTAATGTGACATTTAAAGTAAAACACAGAACTATGTTTTATCCTCTTGGTACTTTTCCATAAGTATGTATGTTACCACATATATCTACTAGCACATTCTACTAGTTGCTACCTCTACTAGCAACCTGATAGCTTCTGGCAGGTTTTTTGTTGTTGTTTTCCCAGATACTGGGCTTGTCATTTAATCAGTTGGGTCTGAATTACCATGTCTGGAAGGCAGGTATACATCATTTCTACTTGGTTTTCACCAGTGACTGATAAACGTTCATCCATTTTAGGGGAGAAATGACAGTAGTTGAAGTTGTTAAGGGAATGGACGAATAGACGTGTGTTATGATGCGGAAGATGTCATTCAAAGAGAGCCTGCTGGCTGCCCTCACAGTTCTGCGTGGTGCATTTACACGGGAGAATTTACTGCTGCCGTCTCATTGGTCTAAAATGGGGGTCAGAAACTGAGTATTCTCCATGTCTTAAGTTGATGGGACTTGGCCAAGTAGCTCCCCTTAAAAAAGCCATGAGAGCTTTTGTTTAGACCAGAACCGTGGTTTATTAATTTATTCCCAGAGTCATATTTGTCAACAAGCTGGACGGTGGTATTTTGTTGATTGGGTCAGCACACTCTGGGGCAGCCTAAGAAAGGAAGCAAATCATGAGATTTAAGCAAATTATCAGAACAAGAGGAAGTAGTTACATGATGCCAATGTTTAATGGCACCAGGCTCCTTTAGCCCGATGCATCCATTTCCAGATTTGGATGTGGGAACGTTCATTTGTAAGTACAGATATTATTAGGTGCGCTCGCTAATCTCTGGACTGTGTTGCCAGCGCTGGCCTCTCCGTCCTCTTACTATAACTGCACTTGCCAACCACCCCCCCTTTAGATGGGCACAGTCTCTAGGGCAGTTGATGAATATCAACTTTCAGTTACATCTCTTAGGCAAGGGATGATTGTGGCTCCCAAGTGACTGCATAGCTCCACTCTGGTCTGTGTTAATTTCAGAATTGAACTTGCTGGGGGCAGCCTTTTTTTTTTTTTTTTCCTCTTTCCAAATAATGCGTAAATGTGTATGTGGAGGGGGGTCCCTTACTGTTGCACTCAAGTATAACTTCTCCAGGCCACAGTTTGAAAGCGTTTAAATTATAAATTTAAGCTATTTTCCTTGAGTTGCTACTTACAGAGGAAAGAAGGAACTGAAAAAAAAAAAAAATTAACAGGACATGTTTAATAGCCTCTTTTATATAACCCACAACCACCGATGGAGATGGGACTATCCTCAAAACAGCTGAACTCCCCCAAATAGGCAAAATAGGTGTCTGGAATAAGATGCGAAAGCCAGTGTTACCCAGTTCTTGACCTGTGGGATATGTAACGTAAGTGGCATGGTGGGGCCGCTGAGGATCAGGTGATGACCAGGAGACTAATCAGAGCAGCTTCCCTTGCACAGTGGCTTTCAGCTGGTCAGGGATGCAGGGAAATGGGGGTTCACGAATAAGTCACCAAGGCTTGTACGAGGGACCTTAAACAAGCATCACTGGCATGGCTCTGTTGATTTTGTGTTGTTTTGTCTTTTAAGTATGTAGTCCTCACTAAATTACCAACCCTGGAGGTTGGTTGATTTATTCAGAGACGACTTATGTGCTTGCCCGGCTGGCTTGCTTTCTAGCTTTTTAAAATTTTGCATATCTTTTTTTTTTTTAAATACAGAATTTTTGCATTTTTTTCTTTAACCAAGACCTTCAGTAGTAAATTGTGTTTCTGCAGTTCCTCGTATGATAGTGACACCACAGCCCTCTTAACAGATTCAGTGTTTACATAACATTTAGGTGAAACCTAAGTCTCTCCAGCAAGATTCATTCAAGTAGCATTTTTTCATGAATTAGACTCTAAGCTATGCCCCTTTTGTGTATAAAAGTTTGCTGACAAGATAGTTTAACCCTAATAAACTTTACTCTGGCTTCTCCAAATTCTGCCAAAGACATTCTCTTCCTAATATCTCTAGGTTGGTGGGTTGGTTGGTATAGTTTCTGTTTGATTGCTGTTGTCCAAAACTTCCATTGATCTAAGAGGAGGAGCAGGCAGGAGTGGGAGGAGGAGGACCTTTGCTGGGAGTCAGATTTGGGTGTTGGTCCTGCTGTTAATTAGCTACATGACCCCGAGGCATGCCAGTCTCCCAGAGTCTCTTGTTTCCTCATCAGTAGAACAAAGGGCTTGGAAAAAATAAATACAGGCTGGGACCAAATAAATGATGAGAAAGGGTCACTCTGCATGCTTACCTTGTGGGAGTCTGAATGGAAACACCTTGGAGCTCCTTATCCCCCTCATGGTACCCACAAAACCTGTGCTTCACTCTAGGGCAGGGGTTCTTAACTAGGGGTCTGTGGGCTTGAACTGAAATTCAGAAAAGCATTATTCTTGTGTGGACATGTTGGTGTAGGTGTGATATATTTATTAAATAATACACAGTGTAGTGTGGACTTAGTAAGGGGTCCGTGGAACAAAAAAGATTAAGAACCCCTGGTCTAGGGACTGAGAGGTGGTGTGGGGTACTCTACCGAGGCAGTTTTGAGCATTCAGGCCAGCCAGGCAGGTGTGGGGCCCCCCCACAGGGGGCCACTTCCAGCCCTCCGTCCTCCTCCATCCCTCTTCCTTCCTCCCACCCTCCTCTCTCTCTTCTCTCTCTCTCTCTCTCTCTCTCTCTCTCTCTCTCTCTCTCTCTCCTCTGTGTGTTTAGAGGCAGCTTGCCTTCTCCCTTCCTCTCTTGGGCATCAGCATGGTTGTGATGCAAAACAACCCTCCACTGTTACACTCAGACTTGTTGCTGTTTGGGGTTGTCCACCTGTCTCCTGAGTTAGTGGAGGGGAAAGGAGATTAACTTCATGATGAAATAATGGTCCTTTTGTCTGTTTCTTGCTGTAGAAAAGGTTTCTAGTTTCATCTTAGGCCTGAGCCATTGTGTTGTTTTTACAAGCTCAGTTCAATCCTGCTTAAAAATACAGTTCATTATTAAAAGGATTCAGCTGTGCCACCACGGGCCAGTCTACTCATGCCTCTCCCCTCCCCGCCCCCAAATCATACCTATATATAGTAAACACTGTGACATCAGGGTTAAAATGTGTTCCCACTTGTATTTATTTTGCAAATGCTTATAAGGTATGTTTCATTCTGATAACCTTTCAAAGGGCTTTCCTTGTGGTTGCATAATTAGCAGCACCTGTAAAACATGCCTTTAACGACATAGCTTCCTTCTTCAATGCTATCTTTTAGATTCTGTGTTTTAGTGTTTTCTTCTTTTGCTGAACTGAGGCTGGGAGACCTCCATTGCTGTGCCAGGCATCTTACAGTAAAGGGCCAGGTTTAGCCTCATAACCTTAATTAGATGTGGAATGCTGAGAATGCACTTTTATAACAAGACAGTGAACTTCTGGTTACTCCATTGAAAGTTGTAATACAGTCCTTCTGTCCTCAGCATTGAGTTTCCCATCTTAGTTTATTCATAGAAAATTAATGTAAAACTCAAGGTACCTTTAGATTGTCCTAAGTAATCTGATTGTGTGAACACAAGTTACCTCTTGTATCAATATTCAAGTTGTATTCCAACTTACAACCCTTATTTCTTCTCTCCTCCCCTCTGTTTCTCTTCAGAAGTAAGAGTGTTGAAAATGCTAAAGGCTGTGTTGAAGAAGAGCCGAGAGGGAGGAAAGGGAAGCAAGAAGGAAACAGGTATGTATAGAAGAGCGAGTTGAGCAAGTGGGTTGGGTCTTGGCAGCAAGATCCAACTCACTCCGGGCTGAGCAGATTTCCTTGCTTTGGGAGTGGGTCAGAGAGCGTGGTGTGCATTAGAATAAACATACTGGAAGCTCTGAGAAACTGGTGGGGTACATATCTATCTCTTTTTAATAGTAAGTTCTAAATGCATTTGAGCTTTCACATGGGAAATGACTTTGAAAATTGAGTTTGGATTGTGAATCATATCCTTTGCCAGGAGACTTTTAAGGTTCATAATTTTAACAGGTCATTCAGATGTGCAGCCAGTAAAAATTATAGACTTTGAGGGGTAGCAGGTGTGTCCAGGAATTTGATTTCTAGAAAGCCTTTCCCTTTTCCATATGTGATTACATTTTATATGTTTCACCAACTGCTGCTGACTGGTCCTCATCTTTTTGAGTATCAAATTTTACCCCTAACAGGTGTAGTTCTACTTAATGCCAGGCCACTAGTTTTCATTATGATGAGAACTACTTATTTGGCTTGCATTTCATTCCTATTTGTAGCGTTCTGGTGTATATGTAGTCACTATGACTCTAATAGCCTAAATGTGATAAATTCCCCCACGTTTATTTTGGTGATGATCAGTGTTACACCCTATTTCTCAGCAAGAAACTGTAGGTTGTCTAACTATCTTGCACAATAAAAATCTGTTAGCATGACTTAATTTCACTGAAATGTGACATTGCATGTAAATTCATGTTAATCCAGAGTGATTGAGGAATGGCTGGATGTTTCTGAGTTATGTATGTTCTGTATCAAATACCAAATACAAGTGCAAGGAAGAGAAGTAACCAGTATCTAATGACATAAACAAGAGACGGTGGTTAGCTCTTAACCTTAGAGAATCAACTCCTAGCTTTGAATAATTAATTAGAATTGTTACTATGGAGAATTTTCTCTTCAGTTCACATAATTTCTATCCAAGGGGGCATTCACTCTCTGTTTGGGTCAAGGCCAAATATTATTAGTTTTCTCAAAGCTGTTAAAAAAAATTTTTTTTTTTTTTTTGGTTTTGGCTCATTTGGCCCCATTCTAGGAGCTTTATTTGCTTCTTTAAAAGTCTTTATAATTTCCAGCATAAAGTTAGATTTCAAACTGTCTGTCATGGGTGGGGTTGCCAGCGGTGAGTTATTCTTCTCAGGACCAGGGTCTCGAAGCCAAAACCTAGTCAGTAACAGTCTTTTACCACAGACCTACCATCCTCTTTGACCAGAGCCAGACTCTTGAGAAGTAACAGCGTATTAACTATCCTGGGCACCTGTGCCTTTCAGAGGGGCCAGGCGGTGAACATAACTTGTGTGTGAAACACTTCCAGTTTCAAAGCATGTGATTTTTGGGTTTATTTCTCCTTTGGTCTTTAAGAGCAACTACTGCTTTTTCTGAATCATTTCTTCATAATAATTTCCACACTATGACTTTTCACTAATGCAAACCAAATTGGAAAATCAATGGGAACATTTCTCATAAAGCATCTGTATGGTATGTTCCTTTTTCCTCTTAACTAGATCCTGCTTGTATTCATTTGGAAACAAAGCAGATGGAATTTTAAATCTTGATGAAGTTATGTCACAAGATGATTGGGGAAAATGGCTGGAATTTGACCATTCATATGTTGAGCTCTGTGCCAACTCTTATGTACATTAAGGAAATCGTAGCTAAGTTTCTCTATAATTAAAGCTAGTTAATCTAGGGAGGCTGCTCTGAAACTTGGGTAATAATATCTCCCACAATGTGGAAAAATTTTGCTCTACTTTTTCTGTGGTGGCTTTGAGTTATGTACTCCAGGAAAACATGTTGTTACTCTTAAATCCATTCCTTGTGGGTGTGAACGTGTTATAAGTAGGACTTTTTGATGAAGTTATTTTTAGTTAAGGTACAGTCAATTGAATCAGAATGGGCCTTAATCCTATTTCTGGAGACTTTATAGAGAAGGCCACAGGGAGCAGCCAGAAGTCAATGGAACCCAGAGAAGAAAGGAGAAGACTTACCAGGTTGCATTGCCACGAATTCCAGAAAAACCAGGAACCCCAAAGATTGCCTTGCAATTGGAAGACACCACCTCCTGGAGGCAGCAGTCCTGCTAGCCTCTGAAACCATGAGCTGATAAATTCCTGTTGCTAAGCCAACCCATTGTATGGCATTTGTTTTAGCAGACAGGAAACTAAGAGTTTTCATTGAAAACCAATCTTTGTCACAAAGACAAAGGAAAATATATTTTTATGTACTTGGACACAATCCATAGAAATTTTTAAAATATTTACATCTAAAAAATTGAGTTTAGCTTTTCATATCCTTTGATTTGTTTTTGCAATCTTTTATTTTAAACAAATCAATTTTATTGATACATATTAATAAAGCATACAATTATTCATCCAAAGTGTACAATCAGTGGTATTTGGTATAATCACATAGTTGTGCATTCATCACTTCAGTCATTATTACAGCATTTTCATTATTTCAATAATAATAAAAAAACAGACATTCATAACCTCTCAATCTCCATGCTTCCCTTGCTGTACATACATAGCTGGTATTTCTGGCTATTCTTGTGCATTTTTTTTAAAGCAGTTTTATTGAGAGATAGTCACGTACCATGAAATCTATCCAGAATGTGTAATCAGTGGCTTTTAATATAATAACAATGTTGTGCATTCATCACTACAAAAAGTTTTAAAACAATCTCATTACTCCAAAAAGGTAAACTCCATTCCCTGTAACAGTCACCTCTCAATCCCTCCATCTATCCCTACATAACCAGCCCTACATAACCACTGATTTCCTCTTTATAAATTGATCTATATTTACATTTTATATACATAGAATCATACAATATGTAGTACTTTGTATCTGGTTTCTTTCACTTAGCATAATGTTTTTTTTTTTTTTTTGTCTGATATTAACATCTTGTTACATTAACATATATTTGTTCAGTTTCAAAGAAAAGCACTCATATATGTAATATTACCCATTCATATTTCACATGAGTTTTTATTATGCTCTACAGTCAATCTTGAACTATACTTTTATGTTCAACTTGTTTTTGAGAATTTAGAACATAAAATCACTGCGTTCAATTTAGTATTCTTCACAAGAAAAACAAGTATTTTCCAGAAGTATTAAAGTTGTCATTCCTTCATTACTGGTAAAATTTTAACAGGTATTGGAATTCAAGTTACATATGTATATAAGGATATTTGAAATATTGTATACAGTAAGATAATAAGCTATTGAAAGTCACAGAGTAAACTCTAAAAAGAATTAACAAAATTCTTTGTGTATGTTTTTTTTTCCTTTGGAAATGCTTATAGCTGGGCAAAAAGTATTTTGTGGGTTCTAGAGGCTATAGAAGGGAAGCGACTGTGGCTCAATTGGTGGGGCTCCCGTTTACCATATGGGAGACCCCTGGTTCAATTCCCAGGGCCTCCTGGTGAAGGCAAGCCGGCCTGCGTGGCGTGGTGAGCAAGATGACCCAACAGAGGGAGACAAGCAGACACAGAAAAATGCACAGCAAATGAACACAATGAGCACAAGCAGGAAGGAGGGGATAAATAAATAAAAAATAAATCTTTAGAAGCTATAGAAGCAAGTTGGAGAGTGCATTATTAAAATTTACAAAATTCTTTTTGGGAAAGTACATTCGCCTTGCCCCTATCAATGCATACGAGCATTATATTTCTCTTGACTTTGAGTTAGGCCTAAGGGAGCAAAAATCAATATTAAACCATAATGGGGGCAGGGCCAGGTGATGAAGGCATCTATTTTTTCACACACTGCTCATTAGGACATTGATCTAAAACAAGCAAATGAGGTGCGCTATCTTTATTTTGAAGCTCTCCAGAGTGCTCTACAACCTTCTGCTACATGTTTCTTTATTTTAAGTGACCTTACTATCAGAACAATTTCCTGTTACTGTTATTAAACTGTTACTTAGTTCTGAAATTCAATAATTACTGCACTGTAAGACTGTATCCTGATAACAAATCTGGAACTAATAAGAGTTTTAGAGTAGCTATAACAGCAGCATGTGTGATATCTTTTCTATATGGCAGTACTGTATAGAAAATGAAGAGGAAAAAAAGTCTCCTTAATAACAACAAAAGCTTTAAATGTCAAAGTAGAAAGAAATGTACCAGACTTATGTTGAAGAAAATAAAACTTTACCAAACGACATGGAAGAAGACATGAATAAAGGGAAAGTAATACTGAATTCCTGAATGAACAAATTCATTATTTTAAAGTAACTTGTTCTTTCAAAATTACCTGTACATTCAGTTGAATCCCCAATTAAAACCCAACAAATTTTTAATACAACATGACAAGCTGATTTAAAAATTTACCTGGAAGAGAAAATGCTTAAGAATAGCCAAGAAAAATTTGAAAGTGAGGAATAATGGATTTGTCTGTCAAGCTATCAAAATAATATGAAAAGATAGTCACTGAAGCAGTGAGCTATGACTGCAGGAGTAGACAGATTGATGGCACAGAAGAGTTCAAAACAGATGCCATTCTTTTTATTTTTTTAAACTTTGTTTTGAAATAATTTTAGACTTATGAAAAAATTGCTAAAGTCATTAAGAGTTTCCATTATATCATTTACCCAATTTCTGTTAATGTAACTATCTTAACCATAATGTGATGATCTAAACTAAGAAATTAACACTGATGGAATACTATGAACTTCATTTGAATTTTGCCATTTGTCCCACTAATGTCTGTTAGCTGCTCCAATCCAGATTCCCACATTGCATTGAGTTTTCATGTCTCCTTAGTTTCCACTAATCTGGGAGAGTAATTTAGACTTTGTTTTTCATGACCCAGATATTTTTAGAGTTCTGGTTGGTTTTGGAGAATGTCCCTTAATTGGCTTTGTCTGATGTTTTCTTATGGTTAGATCTAGCCTATTCATTGTTGGCAAGAAATCCACCCAGAGGTGGTGATATGTCTTTCTTAGTGCATCATATATCACCTCTGATATGTCAGGGATACATGCTGTTAATATGTTTTTTAACTGACGATGTTAACTTTGACCACTTCATTAAGGTGGGGTCTGCCAGGCTTTTCAACTGTAACATTACTATTTTTCCCTTTGATAAGGCTTCGGTGGAGGGATAATTGAGACCATGCAAATATCCTGTTTCTGATCATATTTTTGCCAACTAATTTTGACATCCATCAGTGATTCTTGCCTGCAACAATTATTGTGGTGTTTGCCAAATGGTATGGTAACTTTCTGTTTCTATCATTTCTTCTATATTAATGGTAATTCTACTGTAAGCAAGAACTGTTCTTTCTCCCCTGTTTGTTTGGTTTTTTACTTTCATGGGTATCTATTCTATCAACTCTAATCCCTTATTGTCGTCATTTCTTTTTTCGCTCAAATTATCTCAGATTTGGCTCACGTGTCTTTTTGACATGCCCCGATAATTTTTTTGAGCACTGCCTTACTATCTGAACACAAGTTGTTCCAGGCTTATCTTTATCCTTTCCCTGCATCAGCTCTGGAATCAACCCTGGTTCCTGTTTTTGGAGAATGGTACTTAGAAACCAAGATCTGGTTGCTAGGTGTGCTCATTTCTTCTGGGATGCCATTGTTTCTAGACCCTCTTAACTCACAAAGCTGGGAAATATATGCATATATACCCATACACACAGCATCTATATCTATCCATCTCTCTCTATATATATAAAAATCATTGGGAAGCGGCTGTGGCTCAATCAGTAGGGCTCCCGTTTACCATATGGGAGGCCCCGGGTTCGGTTCCCGGGGCCTCCTGGTGAAGGCAAAAGCCCGCCCACACGGCGTGGTTAGCTGACCCAGCGAGCACAAGCAGCAAGGGGGGGGATAAATGAATAAATAAATAAAATCTTTAAAAAAAAAAAATAAATAAAAATCATGAATTCACACTGATGCTTCCAATTTCAGTTTAATACTACAGCATTTATTCTATCCTTCCCCCCTTTCCTTATTTGTATAATTCCTTTCTCCGACAGTGAGAAACCCAGCTCTCAATTATCCACATCATAGTTTCTTAAATGCTCAATTCTAGGATACATGAAAAGTAGAGAAACTGATGTCATTCTTCAAATCCATCTTGTCTTTTTTTTTTTTTTTTTTTTTTTAAGATTTTTTTTTTTTTTTCATTTATCCCCCCCTTGCTGCTTGTGCTCGCTGGGTCAGCTAACCACGCCGTGCGGGCGGGCTTGCCTTCACCAGGAGGCCCCGGGAACCGAACCCGGGGCCTCCCATATGGTAAACGGGAGCCCTACTGATTGAGCCACAGCCGCTTCCCCATCTTGTCTTTCTTTTAGTTTCTTTGCTATAGCTCCTAGGGAGCTTAGAGGCAAGTGTTAATTCATCTGTAGCAAATAGAGCTCTGAAGTTGGTGTGGCAAGTTTATTCATTTTAGCTGTCAACTTTGCTCTTAAAAATTGCTTATAGATTAATAACTTCAGCTAATTTTAGCTGCTGCAGTGTCAGTTTGGAGGTTCCTTGGTAGTCTGTCTAACTCAGTGAATCAGTGAATATTTATTCACTTCTTACTATATCAGGCTGGTTGCTGGGGGCCAGTGGTGAATTAGACCAGTGTTTCTTGATCATGGTGTTTTGGACTGGATAATTCTTTGTGTGGGGGACTGTCCTGAGTATTGTGGGATGTTCAGTAGCATCTCTGGCCTCTACCCACTAGATACCAGTAGCATCACACCCGCCCCCCCCCCCCACTGTGACAACTGGAAATGTCAATGCCCCCAACCCCCGGGTAGGGATAAACAGGACCGGGGGTTAGGAATTGAACATGTTATTTAGGGGGACACAATTCATTCCATAACAGAGTGTGTAGAAGACCTAGAGAGGTAGGCAAGGGCCCACCTTGGGCTTCTTAAATTTTAGCATCTCCATTGACTATGTTCCCTGGACCAGCAAACACTGCCATCTTTTACTCTACCTTTTTCTCACCACACCTTTCCCTTTCTTAATACACTATGACCATTGAGTCCTGTTGATTCTACTTTTATTTCCTCTTTGTAATCCTCAGGGTACCTTCAGCCTCTTGGAGCCAGAATTAATTGCTCGTTGGCTCTGTTCTTGTAAGTTTTTGTTCATTGTCCTGGTGTAGGCCTTACCCCAATGTATTGTAATAATAGAATGATTTATTCCAGCAGTGGACTGTGAGTCCTTCAGGTGCATAACAGGGCCTTGTTTATCTTGGCATCCTGGTTCTCAGCACAGTAGCTGGCATGTGGGATCAACAGGTGTTTGTTGAATTGATATAAATTACTTCTGCAAAAGGATAAGCTTATCCTTGGGTATCAGGCAGCTTTCTTATTTATAAGCGCCAGAAACTGACTGTTGCGTATTTACCACCCACTCTATATCCCCCATCCCCTAGCCAATCAAAAAAAAAGGAGTGGGGGAATTTATTGAAAGAGATTAGGCCTGGTTTGGGGTAGGATCCAAAAAGAAGCCATGTAACTAGAACCATTGCCCAAAACCACTCCATAGAGATAGTGGAGGGCAAGATTGCAAACCTCCAACAGATGTTAAATGCTCCTGTTTGCACTGCTGATATCACCAGCCTGGCCAGTGCTGCCTCTGGGAACCATTTGCTACCCCCAACAGCAAACCAAAAACAACAAGAGACAATAGTGAAGTTTTTACATGGCCATGTGTGATACATCTGAGTGACTGAGCCTGGTTCACACATCTGGGTTTTAGCTGTAAGAGAAGCTGGGAAAAGTGGTGTCTGGAATTATTAACTTCTATAGGGTGAGAGGGACTTTACTTCACATCAAAACACAAATTCTTTAATTGTAGATGTTGGGTAGGTCTCCTCCTCCAATACTAATAAAGAAGAGCTATCTAGTACAGCTCGTTTTAATAGCTGCTGCTTCCGCAGAAAGAGTAAATGGCTCAGCTAGAGTTTTGGACTGTTTTTTTCTACTGGTCTCCCAGAAATGAAACATAATTGTATCTAACATCTATGAGCTAATGAAAGCTCACAGTTGAGTGTGTGTGTATATGTGTTGTGTTTAACCCTTGACATAGTGATCTCATTCCGGAAGCATTAGACAGGTGTGGCCTCTTGCCCTCCTTAGAGGGGGCTGGTCCCTCTCCCTCTCCATGCTTCCCTTCTGCCTGCTGCCAATCTTAACGCCATAGTTTTTTTTTGTTTTTTTTGGTTTTTTTTGGCCGTTTTGCTCCATCCAGGTTCTCCTAGGTTGCTTGGTATTGGTCTGGAAGTAACTACAAATTGGGGCAGAAGAGCAAAGCACAGTAAATTTTTAATTGTGGTACTGCCACATTTAAAATATAGACTGATTAAGAACAGTTGCTTAATATGCCAAAGTAATAGATGTTTATTAGTGTTTCCCTTCAGTTTAATTATTTGTGTTCTTTTTTCAGCAGGGGGGCTTAGTTTGAAGCAATTTATTAAAAAAAACATTTGACCTTCACCTTTCTGTTGTTAAAACCCAGGCACTTGCCTAAGTACTCTTGTAATGGTGTTAATTAAAGCATTGGATAGTCTTTAAGCTTCAGTGTGTGTTGAATTAATCAGTTAGTTTTGCATCTAATCCTTCATTTTGAATTTGAAGTAAAAGGAAGCTGGTTGTCTCTAAAGTTTAAAAGCCGTTGATGTGATTGTTAAACTTGGTATTTTAAACCATTCCAGGCTGTAGCCTGGCTTTCAGTGGTACCTTCTAAAAATGCCTCAATACAAACTATGCTTTGTTTTATCTGGAAAATATGAGGCTGCTTTTGATTATTTTGTACTGCGTTGCCCATTTTCTGTGGTTGTAGACTATTATTTAGGAATTTAGTGCAGTGACTGTCTTGCTGAGCTATGGATATTTGGTAGTTTGTTGTTAACTGACTCCAAAATCGTTTCCCAAGCAACAAAACAAGCAGAAATAATTTGGTCTAAACATATTGTATTTCTCTTTCACCAGGGCATTTATACAAATCCTGCAAAATATTAGGACATGATTTAAATATAGAATAGAACCAGGCCGACTTTTAGTAGGAGCAGAGATGCTGTTCCCTCCAGTTCAATTGTATGTTTTTTTTTTTGTTTGTTTTTCTTTCCATCAGTTTTTCCTTTTGTTGTTCCTTACCCATCTCAATGTCTAGAAAAACCACAGACTTAGGAGTTAGAAGATACATATTCAAATCTCAGTTTGACCCACCTCCTCATTAAATTGACCTTGGACAAATTTCTTGACTACTTTAAGCTAACTGACAGGGATGTTGTCTGAGTTAAATAAGAACATTTTTGCAAAAGTGGCTTGATATCTGGCTTATGTTAAATATTCAGTAAATCTGTTCTTTCTTGAGAAAACTGTGTAGTACCTTAATGAACAAACAAAACCGTTTTAAAACTTCTTGTTCCTTCTTTGTTGCAGAGAAAGCATAACTGGTCTCAGCCAAAGAAGTGACATTCTAGAAACTTCTTTTCATGACTCCCCATGTTCAGATACTGGCTTTGCCATTTATGTGGGTACTAAATGCCCTCCTACTCTTTATGCTTTTCCCCATTACAAAACTGTTGAAAGCTCCAAATCATTTGTCTGCTGTTTTGTGCTTTGAAAGTAATTTACTTTTTTAGCTGATATCAAATGCCTACATTTTATCCTTTTTTTGTGTGTGAAGTTAAACCGAAATGCTTTTCCCTTTGCTAAGGGTATTTCAGGAATAGTCTGCTTTGGGAATAGATTTTGAACTTCAATTTTTAAAGTTTCTAAGATGTTTCATCTCAACACATTCTTCATTAATGAAGATCTTTATATGAGTGGTCCCTGTCTCCCATTCTTTTTGTTGCTTTCCCATATGCTTTAGGGAAGTATGAAGGATGAAAAATTTATGGAAGGAACAGAACAGATAAGTGCTGAGCGTTTATCATGTGTCAGGCATATACACATAATAAGTCAAGCTGGTCTGTCCTGAACTGCTTGTTTTCTGTAACAGGCACGATTAGAGAAAGCTCTGGACTGAGAGGAGAAAGACTTATTCTAGATCTTTCAGTTTTTATGGCCAATAAGACCTCCAGTAATTCACAACCTATCTGAATCATCATAAAGGATGTGGTAAAATTCTTAAACAAGACTTATTTACTTGGGCCCTTTGTAAATGTGTATGTGTGTAAATTGTGTAAATGCAATAAGAAACTTAAGTTGTAATAGGGAAATGCAAATTAACAGTTGTGTCCATTTTCTATTGTCAAATCTAAGTTCATTTCACAAAGTTTTTTTCATTAAAGCTGCTTTTCTGTTTAAAAAAAAACATTAGTTTTATTTTGTGTAGACTTAGTTTTCAAAGATTTTATCATGTTCTTAATTTCCAAATAAGTTCCATATTTGAATTTCCGTGTGACCTGTTTGCATTTCCTAGAATGGTAATCCCAAGGTTTTACTTCTATTCTATAGAAATGTAAAAACCTTGATTTCATCTCATCTTACTGGTAAATATAGTTCCTGAGGAGCGGGAGGTAGGCTAACAAAGATTTTGACGTAGATTTTTTTCTGCCCTAGAGGATGATTTAAACTTGTTATTCCTCTTATGGGTGGGGATGGGAGTTTTGACCTTGGACCCTGCAGTTGATGACGATGGCCACCAAGGTGAACCCAGTCCTGGTGTAAAGCATCAAATTGAGGAACCGCAGTTCACATCCAAAATCATGGAACCAGAAAGCAGGATCTATGTCTCCAGCCTCCCCACCCTCCCCTCCCTTTTTAGTGGCAGGTTAGTTATACCACATGAGCCATAGTGTAGACTCAAGTGAAGTTTGTGTCCTTCGTACTGGGGTAAAAATAAAAGTAGTACCTGAACAGTTGGTTTAAATTCTCTACACTCTTAAAGTCTGTATCTGAGAGTTGCCTATTTTTAAGGAAGGTTGGGTACATCAAACAGGTACTAGATTTGGCACCTGGCGATGATTTTAGTGCCCTCCGAGTGTTTGAGAGCACACAGTACTGAGGAGTGACGATGGCTCCGGGGCAGGGCATGCACATTGGTGGCTATCTGTGGTGATGTGGACTCTTGTCTGGAGTTTCTATAGATGATGAAACTGACTGGTAGCAGAGACCGTGAATGCCGGATACACACTTTGGATTAACCTGCTCACTGTCATCTTCCTGCTAATTGTCCTTTGATTACACTTCTTGAAACTGAACAGTTTATATGCTAATATCTTGCTTCCTTGTGAGGTTGTATTTTCCCCCACATAAGGAAATTTTCTAGATAATTTGAGAACTTGTTTCCAAGTACCAGATATGAAAAATATTTTGATATTTGATAGTACATTTTCTTTATTGTTCTAATTATAAATGTAATACTACATTTCACTGATTATAGAAGATGCCTTTATTCTGTGTACCAATAAGGAAGAAAAAACTGCTGTCAAACTAACAAAACTTTCTCACTTTGAATGTTTATCATACTTACTGGAAATTTCTTTTGGACTTCTTTAGACAGAGTTTTAAAAATCACTCTTTTCAATAAAATACAATAAAAATGTAAGTGAAACATATTGCCTAAGGAATTTTTTAAAAAATTATATTCAGAGTCTGGGTCTTTTGAATCACTTATTGACGTAGTCATCCATGGCTGTGTTTCTCTCCACCGCATCCATTTGCCATTACAAGCACCGGTGATGCAGCATTCCTTAAGAGTGCTTCACCGTTTCTCCAGGACTTTCTTCCAAGTTGCAGACACCCATTCTGCAAGTTTGATGCCATCCCTTTCATGATCTCAAAAGGAGGTTTCAATGGAAGGCTTTCAGACAAAATCCAGAGCTCTTATTCCTTCCACAGTGGACTTCAAGTGGTTTGTTGGCTACAGTTGTGTAGTCATTCCACTGGATGTACTAACCCAGGTTTGCATAGCACGGACCATCATTTCACTACCACTGCCTGGCTGATAGCGATTTTAAGATGCTGTCAGTTCTGACCTATATTTTAGTTTTGGAAAAGCCAGAAAGTAGAAAAACATCACTTTTGAATCACTGCCCAATATGGTAAACATTCATTGTAGAACGTTTGGAAAATACTGATAAGAGTACAGAAGAAAACAGAATATGTCTTTTGCTTTATTGTTTTTTTTCCATAGTGCCTTTAATCTTTGAAAAATTCATAATATACCATATACCATGAATATATGTAATATATATATAATGTACCATAATATACCAATATACCATGATTTTTTTGTATACTTATTGTTTCCATGTTTATCCTCATTCGTTAAAAAAAAACTATGGAAAATAGATATTATAGTGTGAATTCTGATTACTTTAGTGGAATAATCTTGGCATTTGGTAGAATTCCATGGCATGGAATTAATAATTAAAGAGATGAGCTTTTTAGAAGCTCTTGGTGCCTCTTGCCAAATTGTTTCCCAGAAAGGTTGTATTGGTCTCCACCTTGTATAAGTGGTGTGTTAACTTGCCTGCTTAAGTGGCTCTTACTAGCACTGGATAATTTACAGGTTTTAATAATCTTTGTCAATTTTATAGGTTAAAACATGTATTTCCGTGTTTTTAATTAGCTTTTCTTTGAGATTAGTAGATATCTTTTAAGTATTTAGTGCCCATTTATATTTCCTCTCCTGTGATTGCCCTTTCATGTCCTTGTATATTTTTTATTGGGAATGTGTTGCTAGGCTTGTCAGTCTGGTACTTTACTTTTCCTAGTGTGACCTCTGGTGTGTTACAGTAGTGGGTGTGTTTTTAATAAAGGCATTTATTGGAGCATTGTCAATGAAGTTATGAATAGTTAAGAAGCTCTTAGTCAGCCAAAGGGGTGCTGATGCAAAGTACCAGAAATCTGTTGGCTTTTATAAAGGGTATTTATTTGGGGTAAGAGCTTACAGTCACAAGGTCCTAATGAGTCCAACTCAAGGTCTTTTTCTTCACCTGAAGTCTGTTGTTACTTGTTGAAGCAAGATGGTGGGTGATGTCTGCAAGGGTTTAGGCTCCCTCACTCTCTTAAGACTCCATGGTCCCAACTCCTTCTGATCTCAGCTGCAGGCCAGAGGGCTCTTTTCTTTCTGGCTCAGCTGCTCTGTTCTCCTAACAAGGTTGGCTGTAAACTATCAGGCGAATTGTTCATATCTCTTCTCAGGCCGCAGGATCAGAGTCCTCTTCCGTGTCTGTGGAGCTCTCTCTTCACGTGCTTATCTTATTCTGTGTATCTACTTCTGTGTGTCCTCTTGACTGAGTGTTGTTTTTATATAGCCCACAAAGGGGGTGGGGACTCAAACTGAGTCACCCTAATGACATGATCGAATCAAAGCCCTAATCTTAACATAATTTAATCAAAGGCATCTCAGCTGAATCTAATACAATCAAAAGGTTTCATGCCCAGAGGAACAGACCAGTTTACAAACATTATCTATGTCTCTTTTTGGAATCCATAATTAATATCAAACTGCTACAGATGCTATGTTAATTGGCTAAAAATGTTTCTCTGCATTGTTAAAATTTTATGTTCGTGCTGAGGCTAAAAGTCTGCTGGTTTGATTAGTTTATATTCAAGAAAATAATTTAGAGTGAAACCAGAATAAAAACATGAAATCAACTAAAATTAATCGTGTTGTCCACAGTACTTGATAGCATTCTGCCTCTGTGCACAGCCAAAAATTCTGACTGCTTACTCCTACCTACATGTGCCCGAAGCCTGACTCCTGGTGAGTTCTTAACGGCAGTCAGGGACTGTTCCAGCAACATCTCCTTAATAATTTGCTGTATTCATAAGCACAAACCTTTATCTGTAGTTGCATCTTTTTAGATTATAATATAAAGGAATTCTTTTTCAAAACTATGATAAAATAATGAAATTTTAAAAGGTTTTAGGTCTAGAAGAGCTGTAAGAAATTGAGTTCAATGTGCTCAATTTTAAAGGGCTATTTGGAAGAGAGTCATTGAGCAACTGTCCAAGGTCATAGAATTACTAAAAGCAAAGTAGTTTTTTTGATCCAGACTAGTTGTTTCCACTATGTCTCTGGCTGGTTCTCTTATTTTTATATGTAGTTCTGAGTAAACTTAAAGGTTATATATCTCTGAGATATCAACTAGTAGATTTCCTTTATAATTTCTCTCTACAGGGATGGATGTTTTAATTTTTTTTCTCCTAAGTTTTTTTTTTTTCCCCCTAGAAGGGTTATTTCTGAGATTGTTACATGGTCATACCCTAGACTGAGAGTCACTGTGAGTAATATCTTTATTTCTCTTTCTGTATTTAAAAACCAAGCTCTGCTTGGTGTCCTCAGAACTGTAATAAATCCAAACTATTCTGAGACCATTTATTTTGTAAATCCATTCAAACCACATAAATGTAAAATTAAATGCAATTATTTAAAAAACACTATAGAATGATATTAAGGGAAAAGATACCATCCCGATTTCTTCTCTGATTCCCTTTTCACTCCCCTGAAGGCAAGATGGTGGGTGATCTTTGCGAGGTTTCAGTCTTCCCCTCTAGGCTTCTGTCTCAGGCTCAGCTTCTTCCTGATTTCAGCTGCAAGCTGGCATAGGGTTTGTCTCTTAGGGCTTCCAGTATCAGTCTCGGCTCTTCCCAGGGTCAGCTGTAAGCTATCAGGTAAAATGGCTGTTTGAGCCCTCTTCTGTCTGTCACATGGCAGGATCAAATATGACAGAGCTCTCTCTTCCTATGTGTCTGTCTGTGTCAGACCCATCAAGGGGGTGGGAACTCAACCTGAGCCACGCCCACTGGTATAGCCAAAAGCCCTAATCTTAACAGGTAATCTAATCAAAGACAATTAGTTGAATTTGATGCAATCAAAGGGTATCACATCCAGAGGAATACATAATATATTATGTTTACAAACATAATCTTTCTCTTTTTGGGACTTATAAACTCAAACTTCCATAGCAACAAATGTTCTTTATGTGACCTAGATATTTTCCATGCATATGTGCAGGTGAACACGCATACACACATGTATAGACATATAAACATGTATGAATATACACATATATATGCATATATATATACTCTTAAGAAAACCTGCATGAACTTTGTAATATATTTTATTCTGTAAATTGCTCTGTTAATTGAATCCATTTTTAGACATTTTTGCATATTAGCATGTACCAATATATATAGGCTTTTAAAAAATTGCTCAGTATTACACTATGTGAATATTCTATAGTTTATTTCATTATTTTCCTATTGATGAACACTTTGTATCTCTTTGTTGTCAGCATTACAGCAATACTCTAGCAAATCTCCTTGTACAGAACTTCCTGTGCTTTCGTGAGCATAATGGTATGGTAAATTGTTGGATCAAAAGTTTGTTCATTTACAGTTTTCTTAGATTTTGTCATATTACCTTTCAAAAAGGTGGCATTAAATTTATAATTCCACCAACAATATATGAAGATTTCTTGTTTATTCACACCCTCATCAACATAGGTTTTATTCAAACTGTTTCATCTTTGCCAGTATGAGAGGTTAAAATGGTATCTTCTTGCCTTAATAATACAATGTTTTAGAAAAATTCAAACATTTTTATGTTTATTGGCCTTTTGTTGAAGCCATACTGCCTGTGTTTGCATCCTGGCTCCACATCTTCCTGGTTGTGCAAACTTGGGCAAATTATTTAATCTTTCTGTGCCTCTTAGGGATCTTGTGAGGATTTTTGAGTTAATATTTGTAAAGTGCTTAAAACCATGCTTGGCACATAGTATAAGTTATATAAGTATTTGTCAAAAATAAATAATATAAATTTCTTTCTGTGGCCTGTCCATTTACCAATTTTTCTGTTGGGGTCAGTAAAGCTGTTTTAATGTTTCATTAAGTGCTTAACCATTCATAGTTTACTTACATAGTTCTAAGCTAGTGAAACATGTGTCATGTTTAATTTTGAATTATAAATAAAGACTGAAAAGATTCATCTAAGTCATCCTTCATTTTTTATTGGATTAGGCGAAGGACTTTATATTAATTCTGTAAATTCAGTGTTGAAAACTGACTGAGAGATTACAAATCATTATTTCAGGGAGGTTAGCTCTCTTTCTTTCCTTGCTTTGTGTGTGTTTTGATGCTGCTAATCTGATTAAACCTCTTTGCACTATATCCTTAGCTCTAAGGTTCTGAAGTCTTCCCTCCACTCTCTCCGTTAAATTGTTACCATGGTTATCGGGCTCCCCAAACAGTACCTCAAATCCCTTCTAGTTTATGGAAGCAGCAGCTTAAAGATGAATGAGAACTCTTGCTGGTTTGGATTCAAGAAATTTGGGTTAAGAGTCCAGCTTGAATGTACCTACTACTTCTCTCCTTTTGAGCAATTTGTTTCATTTTTCTGAACCTCAGTTTTCTTGCCTATAAAATGGCAAAATGATGTACATAGTAATTATGAAGGTCAAATTAAATTTTCTTTCCACTTAAGACATGATAATGTTGAAGATGTAGAGTGTTTTTCAGTGTTTTTTTATAAACACATAGTATCCTTGGTTTTGAGAAATGCCTTTTAGGAAATAAAATACTCTGACAAATATTTAAATGTGTATCAGGAGTTTTTGATACTCTAAATGTTGGGGGGTAGTAGAGAGATCTTTTTCTTAATCAAGATTAAAGAAACCAGGAAGTGAACCAGACTTCACCAGGAAGTGAGTCCTGGGACCAGAAAAAAAAAAAGGCAGTGCTAATAAAATTTCCTCTTTGAGTGCTTACTGTGTATCATGCTGTGTGCTAAATGCATATAAACATCTCACATAGTGGGTAACGTATTAGTGAGTATCTTACTCATTTTACTGCTAAGAAAACTGAGATTTAGAGAGATTAAAATACTAGTTTAAGATACCACACAGTTACTGAGTGACAGAGCCAGGATTTGAATCCTGTTGGTCTGTCTCCAGAGCCTAGAGGGTATAGCATTGTGATTGAGCATGGGTTCTGGAGCCAGGCTGCTTAGGTTCAATTCCCAGGTCAAGTTGCTTAACTTCCCCCATATTTTCATTTCTCCATCTGTAAAACGGGGATAAAAGTATCTACCTCCTCCGGTTGTTGGTTGGCAATGAAAATTAAGTAACTTGAAGTGCTTAGAATGGTGCCTTGACCATAGTAAGCATTTTATAAATGTTTGCTTGTATTATAATTTATGGTAATTTCTTTGCCATTCTGGCACTTTGCTTTTCTGTTCTTTGACATTCTCCTAAATATCTGAATATCTCAGATATTTTTGTGTCCTTAGTTCACTTGTCTGTATGGCAGACAAGACCACGATCCTTCCCATTCCATCTGGTGAGATGGAGGAAAAGACCTGTGGTAATAGGCATGTTCTTAGCAAAGTGCTGTGGGGACAGTTGCTGTAAACAGTCCTGGAGGGCATGTGTTTGCTGCGAAAGTGAACCAGGAAGGGATGTGAGGGCTGAATGCAGGGGTCTGAAACCAGGTCTCAGTATCTGCACAGAGGGTGTGTGTATGTGTAAGCATGTGCAGTCAAAGGTGGTGTGCACACATGACTCAGTAGTCATCTTTGCCATGCAGGAATGGGTGCTTGAGTGGCCCGAAGGGCAGTGAGTCCTAAACATGGAGTTTCACCTGGACCCCTTGAAACAAATGCAAATTCCCATCACACCTACAGGAGTCAGGCCTACCTAAGCACTAAGCATCTTTTTTTTTTTTTAAAGAGGATATGGGAGATTGAATCTGCAACCTTGTACGTGGGAAGCAGGTGCTCAACCACTTGGAGCTATCTCCACTCCCTCTTTTTTTTTTTTTTCTTTTTAATTTGAATACTAGCCAGGTTTGATCGTCACAGGTAGTATGCTGTTTGTTCCTGTGTCTTTGCAGGGCCAGCCCCGACCAGACATGGCACATATATGTGTGTGTGACTTTGAAAACTCTTAGTAGAAGGAAATCACCTCTTATTTACTAAGCCCTGATCTCGTGGCCCTGTAAACTAAAGGTGAATTTGAAGTACAGGTGTTTTGGAAAGCAGATGAATGAAAAGATTCTATTACTAAAATAACAGAAGGACAGGATTTGATCAAAGTAACTTGTGAATATGTTTTATTGAGTTCTTGTGTTTATGCTGATTCCTCATCAACATTTGCTTGTTCTCATGCTTATAATTACAAGTTAGATGCACAAAAGTAATAGCTATTAAATATAATTTTGATGTTTACTTTACATACAACTTTATAAAAATTATGTTCTTTTCTCAGAGTGATGCTCTGAAAATGAATGAAGTGAGTAACGCACATCCCAATTTTTCTATTTGAGAAACTATGATTAGAATGGAATGTTAATATGGTTAGCTATAGTGAGACAATATTGACATTGTTGCTAAGATATCATCCAAGGCATGTCATTGAGGCTGCTGTTTTGGAAATTGAGCAGTGCTTTTGTGGGGGGGGTGGGGGGGTGGGGGTTGGAATTGATGTTGTGATGGTGGAGCTGAAATATAGCGAATAAAATGACAGGCACAGAAAATGTAAAGTCATATCATTCTCAACCTCCAATTTTGTTCCTGTAATACAGACCTGAAAAGAACCTAGTTAAATAGCCCATGTACACAATTGATTTAGTCTGCTTCTTTCTAGAATGTGAACTGAGTTGGTTGTATTGTGCCTTTTTTTTTTAATGTGTTTTTGTGGGGCAGAAACTTTAAATGCTGCCTAGAAACTCTGAGGCATTTTTTCCAAAATGTTTATAGATCACATTTTCCTTGTAAGGAATTGTAATAAGATAAGTGGTAGCAGTTCCCCTTTATCCTCTTTCTTTCTCTTCCAGCAAGGCCTGCTGGCAGATAGCTTTGCTGACGGGATGGCCCGAGTTTGGATTTGACAAGTTAGTGAGGAGGTGGTGTACTGGTAATGCGGCATTGTTCAAAAAGTCTTCTTCCCTCCATGTATTTTTCCACCCCCAAAATGTCAGTGAGTCCAATATGACAGAATGTTCCTGATGATTATCATTCGCAGAAACGTGACTTGCTAAATTATCTGTGGATTACAGTCAGAATTTATTAAGCGCCTAATGGTGCTGTAGGCTCGGTACACTCCTTGGTTAGGGGACCCGCAGCCTGGGAAGGCAGGACTATGGAATGCTGTGATTAAGTTCAGACAGGTCAGACTGCTGGGGTCCAATCCAGATCTGCTGCTTACAGGCTGTGGGTCCCTAAGCAAGTTACTTAGCCTCCCTGAACCTTAGTTTTCTCATCTGTAACAATGAGACAAGGGTAGCATCTACTTGAAATTGGACAGGACGAATATATAAGGTGATATATATAAAGTGCTTATGAGTAAGGTGCCTGGCATGCAAAGTATAAGGGCTTAGTAACTGTTAGCTTACTCATCTTATTAGGGCAGATACATTTGATGTGCTTACAAATGGAGAGCTAAAAATAAATCCTGAAGTGTTACTGGAGTGCCCACTTAATGTGAAATTGAAGGGTAATGGTGGGGGAAGGTGTGCAGTTGAGGAAGAGGATGGTTTTAGCAGCTGGATATTAAGTGGGTAGGCACAGTCCCCAGGACTGCCTCATTCGTTGAACAGTTCCAGGGGCCCCATTCACATAGATCTGAGATGTACAGCATGTGGCTCACTGCCACCATCCCTCTTGGAAAGTTCTATAGCAAGAGTGGAGGATTCTGAAAGGTATACTTGGGCTGCTGTTTTTTGAGACAGCTTAATGTTAAGGATTAATTGGTGATAGGAGGGTGAGTGCGGAGAGGTTAGAGTTTAGCTAGAGCTAAGATGGTGAGGCTCCTTTGAAGTATGATGTATGTAGGGCAAGGAACTGAATATTAGACCTTAGGTTGGCTGTAGCCAGAAGCCAGTCCAGAAATTGAGTGAGAACAATCAACAGGGGACGCCATTTGACATCAGTAAGACCTAGGGAAAAGATGAGTGTGGGCAGTTTGGGCCAGGTGACAAGGGCAAGTCTGAGCCAGGTAGGCAGGGTAAAACCATGCTGGAATAAGGTAAATGGAGCCATCCTTCCTGGGGAGGGGGATGAATGAGAGCAGAAACCACAGGGACTTATGTTAGGGGTCTAGTGGGGAGTTTTGCTTTGGAACTTCTGAAAGTTAAAGGAGATGGATACAAATTTATATTTCAGATAAATATTTAATGGAAAATAAAGTGTATTTTATTTTGTAAAATATTCTCATTATAAAAATTTCAGAATATACACCAAATCGAGAGTGTAAAGGAAGGAGAAAAAACCACTGATACTTCCACCCCTCCATCCCCCCACCCCCAAGAATAACCACCATCAGCATTTTAGTGAACTCCTTTCTAGCTTTTGCTTGTGTATATTTATTTTTCCATTATGATCATATGACATGTAAAATATTGTGTGTACTGGCTTAAATGTTTATTCTGCATGTTTTTTAAAATGATCATATGGTAAACTGATTTTTTTTTTTTTTAATTTAAATTCCTTGGCAATGAAAATGGTCATTGTGGTGTTCTTTGCAACTCTGCTTGTTTAAAGGGGGTGGTGGTGGTGAATAGAGTTTTCCCTGTCTGATGTTCCAATTATGTAAAATATGTTACCCATTGTTACCAAGTTCTGGCACAGGGCAGCTCCAGTTATTGTTTTAAGCTTTCCTCAGATAAGTTAAGAGATTCTGTCTGTGCTGGGGGCTGCAGGGTATGGTTCAAACAGCATTTCCTGAATGAGAAGGGAGTAGAAGCAGAAAGAGGGACTGTTGAGTGAAGTACTGGAAGACCAGTCTTGGGTTACAATTTTTTGGATTTTTTTTTTTTAACCATGATGTCTCCCATCTTGAGTCCTTAGTTTTGATTCTTTTATTAACTCCCCATTTCCCCCAGAATAGTAAATGGACTGTTTACTACCTGAGCCTTTGGGTATCTGGGAATGTTTTTTGGTTGGTATCACATAGGATAGAAAACTTGATTTGGTTTTATAAGGTTTGGCTATGCCATCCCCCCATCTCCATCCCACTCCCCAGTTTGGCAGATGTTGGTATTTGACTTCTGGCTCTTGGTGTTGGAGAGAAGTCTGAGGTCAGTGTGGTTCAGGTTCCTTTAAAAGTATCCCATGGTTTTAAACATATCCCATTCAGATTCTGTTTTCGGTTACCACCATGTTGGTAAAATTAAATTTTTCTTTAATTTTTCAATTTAAGGTTTTGCCAGGATGAGTCTAGGTGTGGGTCACAGGGAAATAGCTGAGAGCATAGTGGGTCCTTTTTAACTGCACACCTCAGCTCAAAAAGTGGCTGTGTGTGTTTGCTTTTTTTTTTTTTAAGATTTATTTTTATATATTTAATAAATAATTTTGCACTTGCTGTCTGTTCTCTGCGTGTTCTTCTGTGTCACTTGTCTTCTCTTTACGCTGCATGGGAAACCCATCCTAGGACTTCCAGAGTGGGAGAGAGGTGCTCAATCTCTTGCGCCACCTCAGTTCCTTGGTCTGCTGCATCTCTTATTGTCTCTCCTCTGTGTCTCTTATTGTTGCGTCATCTTGCTGCGCCAGCTTTCTCCGTGGGCCAGCTCTCCTGTGCGGGCCAGCATGCCGTGTGGGCCAGGTCCCGGCTCAGGCCAGCTCGCCTTTCACCAGGAGGCCCCCGGGAATCGAACTGTTGACCTCCTATGTGGTAGACGGGAGCCCAGTTGCTTGAGCCACATCAGTTTCCCTGTGTTTGCTTTTAAGATTCAGTTTATCTTGTTCTTATATCTTCTTGGGAACACCTTTTGTTTTCCTTGTCTATAATCTTGTCTCACATCACTAAAATTTTTGCCTCCTTCATCATTCTGCACAGACCTTCTCAACCTTATTCTCTTTATCACTGACTTCATTTTCCACTCTGTTAATTCTTTTCTTTACTGCCTGATATGTGGCTGTAATTTTGCTATTGCTTTTTGAGTTACCCTCTTGTCTTTCCCTATCTTTAGCCTTAGTCTATAGCATAGATAATTCATCAGGAAAGAGACACTATATGAAGGGTACAGGGTTCATGTCATCTTAGTTTCTATTGCGGATGCCAAGCAGTTGATTGAATTTTTTTTTCTGAGTTTTCTTTCTTTGAGTCTTCAAGAGATATTCCCTTTCACTATGAGCTATGTGCTTTCCTCAGTGTCCCACTGGATATTTTTATTTTGCGGGCGTGGTTGAGGGAAAGAAAAGATCTAATCAGTTTTGTTTTTACTTATCAGAATCTGTTGTTTCCTGCTGATAGGGTGGGGTGGAAGTGCTGGAGCAGACAGCTGGTAGGGGCTGGCCTCCCCCTGCCGCTGCTTCATTGGCTGAAGCACTGTTAGACCACCAGTTGTGTGTTGTAGCAACAACAAAGGCTGTCCCCTTGTCACCCTTATAATAGCTGAGAATTCTTTCCTTTTCTGGAAGCCCCTTATCCTTTGGTATAGTTTTTGCACTTTAATTTTTTGTCTTTTACTCTCTAGTTAACAGGTATTTTATCAGGGTGCTGGGAAAGGCTTTGTCAGGACTGCTAGTTAGGTGCAGTTTTAAACAAGCAGGAATTCATGCTAAAAAGGTGCCTCCCTCTCCTGTTCTCCCTTTGACCGCTTTCTTTTTGAGCCCCTCTTTCTCCCCCTCCTCTCCCCGTCTCCCCATCCCAATCTCTACCTCTTACCGTCTTCCTCTTCCCTGAAGACCAGGTGTTTCTGTAGGTCTTTCACTTACCAGTGTTGTGTGAGAGCCTGCACCCCCCAGCACACCCATCCACCACCACCCCCTCCACGGAGAGGACAGTACCCAGAAGAGAGAAGGCGTGAAGTGTGCATACCCAGAGCCCACTGGTGGTGGGAATACAGGAACCTGACCTTCTTGAGAGCAGTTTCACTGGGCACTCTTCTTTCTTCCTAGTCCTGTGTCCACCTTGGCTAACTAGAAGTGAGCTCACCTCTGGACAGGAAGATACTGCACACGTGCCACTTTGAAAACACACTTTGCGGAATAGAATCTCAGGTCACTACTTGCCAAGTTAGGCCAGAGTGGGTGGCCCACTTAGCCTTCGTCAAATCTACACATGGCTCAATCCCAAGGAATGTACATTTAAAATATTTATAGGTAACATATGCACATAGAAAAGAAAATGTAAACCATGGAAGACTGTATACTTCCCACTTATGCTCCCAGTCGGCTCGTACCCTTTCCTAGAGGCAACCACAGCTACTGGTTCCTTGTGTGTCCTTCCAGAGACACTCCACACATGTGCAAGGGGTATGTGTGTGTGTGAATGTGCACCCCTTTATATACATATATGCATATACATATATACACATATTTAGGTATACATACAAGGAATGCAAATTTTGAATAATTGAAACTTTTATCTTAATCATCTGCATGATTGTGTATTCCCTCAACATTTTTCTTTGCCTTTTCATTTCCCCCATTTCTGTCTTATAGTAGGAACACAAGATTTCAGATCTTTTACCACCTTCTTGCCTCAGTAGTTCTCAATCCTAGTTGCACAGTAGAGTCACCTGGTGAGCTTTAAATAGCAATGCCTGAGCCATGTATCCCAGACCAATTAAAACAGACTCCTGAGTAGGGCCTAGGCCTCCTCCTGTGTGGACAGGATTGGGAGCTGCTGTTTTAATCAGGTGTGCAGAATTCAGAGTTGCACTGTATTTGACAGGATCTGTGAAGCTGAGTAATGTAGAGCAAATTCCATGCAGATTTGAGATGATGTGCTTCTGACCCCAGCTGTCCTGCTACTTCATGCGTCCCCTGTGTCAGGCAGCGTGCCTAGGCTTTGCCTTGGACTGTGGGCTGGCTGTGGCTCTCGGTGCAGCAGCCACAGGTAAAAAGAGCAGACCCAAAGGCTGCAAGAGTTAATGAATTTATAGTACAAAGTGAAATGAGAAGAAGCTATTTAGGGTGCTTGATGACTAAATATCCATTTTGGATCTACTTCTCTTGTATGGTGACAGCATAAGGTTTGACTGAAAGAAAATTAATGATCACTGGGCCTGGGTGCCTCCCAAATGGAGTGTTTTGGGAGTGTTGTGGAGCTAATCAACCCACCGGCACAAAAAAAATGAAAATAGATGAGGGAACAGGTTTCTTTTCAGTGGCCCAGTACTGTGTGTAGACCTACATAGACTATTTTTGGTTTTCCCTATTAAGTATACATAACTACGTAATTTTGAAAAGCTTATCTCGGTAGCATTTTTCTAAGGGGAGCAATACTGAGAGGATGGATTCTAGGTTTCGACTGCCTGGGTTCAAATCCCAGCTCTACCACTTGCCAGCTGTATTTCCCAGCAAGACTCGATTCTTTCTGTGCTTTGGTTTCCTCAGCTGAGAACGGGGATAATAAAAGCATCTTCTTCATGGGGTGGTTGTAAGGATTAAATGAGTTAATATGTAAATATATAAATACCTGAAATTCTGCCTGGCCCATAGTACATCTGCAAAAGCCTTCTTTCAAATTGTGCACATTTTGGGGTTTAAAGTGGGGAGTTTTTTTGAGGTCATATATTTTTAAGGCGAAGAAATTTTTTATATATATATATATTTTATTGGACAAGTTGTGAGCTTACAAAAGAAATCATGCATAATGTGCAGAATTCCCATACATCTCAACATGTTACATTGTTGTGGAACATTTGTTACAGATTATGAAAGAATACCATCATATAACTGTGGTCCATAGCTTATATTTGGTATATTTTTTCCATATACCCCTATTATTAACACCATGTACTAGTATTGTATATTTGTTATAGTTCATGAGAGAACACTCTCCTATTTGTACTGTTAACCACAGTCCACCTTCCATCCACTGTGTTATACAGTCCCATGCCTTGTGCAATCCATCCAAAGTGTACACAGAAACGCTTGATGTTAACATGTCTTCAAGGAAAAACGACAATTGGAGAGGAAATGTCAGTCTTATTTACTCATCATCTGTTTCAGGATAAAGCACATTTGTGCATTTGGTCCTATAACCATTGGATATTAAGAATTAGACTGTGAGAATAGTTTTTACTCATCTTTATTTAGAGCCCACTTGATGAATTTTTGAAGACAAAAGGATAAGCCAGTTCTACTGACCAGGGTTCTTGACCCTGGGGTTCACAGTTTTCTTGCCTCTTAGTGGTATTGAGAATTAGTCACAACTGAATGAATAATGATGTTAAAAACTGCTTTCTTGGATACACTTAAATTTCTTCTTTTGAAAATGTACCATAACAATCGGTAGCTCTGGCTAGATACTTTGGGAGACCCTGTTAGACATAAAACAGATTTAAAGTGCTTTCATTTTCAGAAAGAGCCTTCTGGAGGATTAAAAAATGATACTGGAGGAAATCTTTTCCAATTTTCAAGGTTTCTCTGTGTGTATATGTGTGTGTGTGTGTGTGTGTGTATAAGCAATGTGGTAGTAAAACCTTATGATGGAAAACATATTTAAGAAACATTAGTGCTCTCTAAGGCAGAGACCACACAAAAGATGCCCTAACACATTTAATGCCTCGTTAAATGTATTGCACAGGTCCTGTTTTCTGGAACTGGATAACAGAACATCTTTTCTCTTTCTGTTCTAAGCTTCCACTCCCCCTTCTTCCACCCGGCCACTTCAATGGCACAATAAATAGGAATCTTATTTCCTGCATCTGCAGACCTATTTACCTATCTGAGCTTCACCCTTTCCTTTCTTGGGTCTACCTTTCATGAAATACACTCTTACTTTCATCTCCCTGACTTCGTTGTCCTCATTTTTTTTAAGCCTTCTCTAATCTTGCACTCCATGTACTTTATTTTAATCTGTAATGTTGGACATGGCCATTCTGCAAAACCTTCCATTCACCTCTCCAATTCACATTTCTTCCATTATGAATTTAAATCCCTTTCACAGTGTAATAGTGAAAAACTTTTAAATAAAGAACTGCCATCAAAAGCCATTTCTGCTCATTTAAAAATGCGTTACTCGATGGCTTTATCCCCTTTGCTAATTCCATTATCTTGAAAATTTTTAGTTTTTGTGTCTGCATGTGTGTATATAAATGTATGTATTTATTATAAACAGGGAGGGCCTAGTAAATGCTTCCATGCCCTTTCTGGTCTTTTATTTTTGCAGATGAGAGATTTTAAAATAAGATAAGGCCTGTGTGCACGTGTGTGTGTTTACACTATACATGTATATAAAAACATACACATGCATGTGATAGAGACCACATGTGGCCTGCAAAGCTTAACATATGTTTACGATCAAGACCTTTACAGAAAGGCCCTCTATATAGATTTAAATCATTTAAAAATGTGTCTTTTGGGGAACACCACTTTTCAAAATGGGGTTCTTAATTGTATGGCAAGTGTGATGGAACCTGGGCTGGCCGTTTGGGGTCAGATTCTAGCGGGGGCCGCTGTTCCTCACAGTTCACTCCGGTGCCCTATCTTCCTGTCCTGCAGTAGGGCTGGACTCTGAGATTTAAAACATGTTGGGGTGGAAGTGCCTGCCTTTGGTGTATAAATGTTCCATGGGAAACACCTGCCGGTGACACAGGAGTCAGCCTGCCTGGTAAATCGTTGGTCGCTTGAGAACATGGTTTTCGTACCCTGGAGAGAATTCAGTGCCTTGGCTAGGCTGGGCATTTCTGCTGCAGCAACAGAAGCGTGATGGAAGTGCGCTTCCCATCACTTAACTGAAGTGGGGAATAAAATAGGTCACAGTTAAAAGAAAAACATCTATTCTAGAGCTTAAAAAAAAAAAAAAAAGTGCCAATGGTGCTTGGTTGTTGCAGTAAAATGTCTTTAATTCTTAAACCCCTTTAAGTATCTGCTGAGGAATGTTAAATCAACTGGAGAATTTCTGGTGTCATGTTGCCCAGAACCAATATTATATTCCTTGTGTGGATGCTCCTAAAAGATTTTCACTTTCTGCCACTGGCGTCGTCAGATGCTTTTGCACTTGCTTTGACCTTAACCCCCTTGCCTTTGTGCTTTTAAAGCACCAGGCTCCAGCAGGCCACCTCAGGCTTCTGAGCCACTGGATCACCCCACTTGCTTTGCGCTGCTATTCATAGGCAAAACTTCTCCCCCCACTTTCCACCTCCCTAATAAAAGAAAGCTGAAAGTTAGGGGCCTTTGTTTTTTTCTGGGAAAAAAAAAAAAAAAAAAAAAAAAAACCAAACCAAATAGAACAACATGCTTAGGACTGATGTTAAGGTGAGGAATCAGAGAAAACTTGAAGTAACCTCCCCCCCCCCACACACACACACACAAGCCCCTTTGCTGAGTCGTTTTATTGCAGACTGCATCACATCAAAGCACCAGAGTGCAGCTGCTCCAGAGAGTAAAGGGCTTCATGATTACAGCATGCTTTGGAAACTCATCCCCACCAGATTTACAGTTAATGAAAATATTTGCTTTGCTTGATATAAACAAAGTTTATGGGCAAAATTTGTAAATAGGAAAGTCTTTAATTCTCTCTTTTAACCTTCAACCTCCAGTTTCTCTTTTATCACACAGGAGAATTTTAAGTATTTAAGAAAATAAACCCTTTCTCAGTAATGATCTTTATTTTTATTTCTTGTGTTGTCGTGATAGATGCATTTCTCCCTTTTTCTCGATCCCTATCCATCTGGAGTTTTCCACGTAGCTCAGAAACACTCCTGTGTGAGTAGGGAGGTGTGCTTTGTCCCAGTGCCTGGTGGCATATCACACCATCCCCACAACATTGGGGTCAGTGATTTGGGCAGTTTAAGACCAACCACAAGGCTGTTTTGTGTGTGTAACCCCCTGGGGCTGAGGGTGGTAGCTCCACTGGATATGTAAGTAAATGAGCCTGTTTCCCAGCTAGGCTAGTTTCTGGTTCATAGCCTTTGTTTTCTACCCAAACTCTCAACTTTTTATCACCAGTTCTTTCTTTGTGCTGTTTTGTTTTTGTTTTCCCTGTGTTGTCAGCTATCAGGCTGCTGGTTAACCTCATCCTGCTCTCTAATCCTCCACCCCATCTGTTTGATTTTTTGGTTCAGAAAATCTTTTGTAACGGGGGAGACTTCTTACTTCACTGCCCCCAACACTAAAACAAGCACAGTGATGCAATTTGGAACCTGACAATTTGGGCCACATCCCTTTTAAGCTTTGTACTCAAAGATCTGCAAAAATTGAATTCCCACCTGGCTAGTGAGCTTTCATTTTTCTTTTTGGAAATCCAATCCTCGATTTTTTTGGGAGTCAGGATGTCATAGTAAGGACCATTGGATGGCTTTTGTCAGAGAGACTGATTTGCTTGTGGAAAGCTTTATGTATCTTTCCAGTTCTGCTAGGTGTAATTTAGAATTTGAAGATACTCTTTAATCATCAGGAGAGTGATTTTCCTTCTTTCTCTGCATACTCTCAATTGCTTCTTAGTACATACTGATTGGTTTGGTGGGGAAGGAACAATAGGAGAGCACATCCTCTGAGAACTTGAGGACTGGCTGTATTTTTCTGAGGCTGACCCGAGATACTTTTTTTCCTTTCATACTCTCTACACTGTGATTATATCCTCTGTATTTTTAGGGGCTCTGCCTGTCCTAGAATGTTCAAAATGGTAAGCTTGTTTGTCCCCAGGTTGTTAGGGATTAAATAACAAGGAGATCCTGCCTTATAAGCAAGCCATGCTTCCAGTTCCATGACTAGTTTGGGGAGTTTTAGCAGGGAGTTAGGGAGTAGATGGGATGAGAGAACAGCTGTGTGGTGGTAGGGAAGGGTGTTAAAGCAGGCTTTAACTCTCCTGGGCATTAAAAGGAGTGAACTCTACCTTCACTCTCCTGGACATTGTTTTTGGAGAGTGAAGGTAGGAGGCTAGGGCTTTCTGTAATGGAGCTTGCCATTTGAATCTATTTTACTGATAACCATGTAAGATCCAATAACCCCCCTTCCTTACTTTAGCTCAGATCAAAGCTCCTTTTGGATCATCCAAGCTTGGTCTTTACCTAAACTCGGATCAGTCACTTTCTGGAACCATTCTTAGGATTAAACCAGACCAGTTGGCATAATGCAGAAAGGCAGAGTTCATTTATGCTTGAGCTGTGAAGCTTGACTTTTCCGTCACTGCATGAAAAGTTTTATATAAGAGTGGCAGGAAAGCAGTCATTTAAAAAATATAAAACATGTCTATGATATTTGGGAATGATATTCTAAGAATGAAGTTCTTAGGAATTAAATTTGAATCTACTGGTAATGGAAGGTCTAATTGAAGGTATTCTCTCTCCACTCCAGGAGGTGACTTTGGTCCAGAGACTTCTCCAGACCTCCCCCCTGGCCATGGTGGTGACTTTCCTGTGAGCAGCCTTCCGGTAGCTGAGGACACCTATAGGGTGAGCTTGGCCAAAGGTGTCTCTATGTCTCTGCCTTCATCACCTCTGCTGCCTCGACAGTCTCACTTGGTGCCATCAAGATCAAACAAAAAATCCCCAGGTAAATAACAAAAAATATCCACTAGCTATCTTGGTGTTCGAAGTGATACACATATCGAAATTAAGCAAGTCTAGTTCTCATAAGAAATCTTCTGGGAGAATGTTTTTTCAGTAACAAGGTACAGTAACTTCTGGAAAAAGGAAATCTTTATATGTATATATGTAAATACACATATGGTTTGAATAGACTCCCTTTAATTCAGCCTATAATCTGCTTTGACTGCCCAGGCTTGACTTTTATGAAGATTCAAGAGCTTGTTATAAATACGAATGTTAACTAACAATTTTGTTTCTTGCTCAGGAATTTGGAAACATTATAAACTTATTGCAGTGCTTTTAAAGGTTATGGATTTAAGCAAGAATAATCTGATGACAGTTTGTTTATTACTACCAAGTATTTTATACTGAACTTTTTTGCTTGGTTACTTCATCCAGCATTTGAACAGCTATAAAATTTAATTGTTTGTGAAAACTCAGACTTGGAAATGGGTAGGGGCAAGAGACTCACCGATTATGTGCTATAAAGTATTTTGGCTTCCCTCATCTTTATAAACTTTTTGCACTTAACATTACAAAGAAAACAAAAATCCAAACAAATGTTATTTAACTTTGAGAGGTTATGAATCAGATGTGAGGAGAGCCTTTCCAAAATGCTAATACATGGAATCATAAAAGTTCTATCTTCTTTTTAAGGTTTACTAAAAGTATTTGTTTACTAAAAGCAACATAATTGGGGGCCCTTATTGATCATTTGCCAATGCAGGGACTCTTCTCAATTACATATAAACATATTCTCAATTGCTCTAAATTGTGCCCTGGGGTTGCAGCATTGAGATGTGTTTTTCTGGTGCTCTAAATGTTTGTATAACTTGCGATGTCATATACATTTTTTCCTGAACGATTTAATGCATGTTTGAGGTTTATGTGGGCATAAAATTAAGAGGACAAACCTTAAGTATCTGATGTTAAAAATTGAGCTACGGGGGGCGGATGTGGCTCAACTGGTTGAGCGTCCGTCTACCATATGGAGGGACCCGGGTTCGATCCCCGGGACCTCCTGGTAAAATAAAAAAAAAAATAAAAAAATTAAAAAATAAAAATAAAAAAAAAATTGAGCTACGAATTGGTGAATGCCCCAAATCTTCCATTGTATGAAAATTTTCTTATTTTGGACAGCATTGCCTACTATCAGGTCGTTAGCTAGAACTTGGAAACAGTTTTGGTATGAAGGGATTTCCTGTGCCAAGGAATTTGACCTGCTTATCAGTATTTGGAGAAATTCCTGGAATGCCCTTTCTTTCCTCTTTGTCCTCCCCTACCCTTATATCCCTGTCGAATTTCTTCCCTTTCCTCAAATCATAGTTCCCACACTGCCTCTCTTGTCATCCTGATTATAATTACTCTCTTCTTTTAAAAAAAAATGCTCACATCATTTTGCTTTTTGTTTTATCATCAGCTACATCATTTTCCCTTTTGCCTTGAATTAACGTATATATGTGCGCCTGTGTCTGATGCTTGAGGTCAGGGAAAATGTCTAAGAACAAGTTCTCTGTGTAAGGTAGGTAATAGAGATGTTTCTGAAACTATCTGGATCCTTGAGACTGCAGTTGTGCATCATGCCAAATGCAGAGATTTTTCCTTTTGGGCAATATTTCTCCTATAGTCTGTGCAAACTGAATAGATACTGCTTGGACCTTAGGACTGGGGAACCCTTGAGAAGTCCCAGGGAACACATTGTGCTCTGGACATAATTTTATTATTAGTAATAAATGTAATATTTGTTTTAATGTGACTTTAGACAGCATTTGACAGGCATGGCAAGGATGGGAAGTGTAACTGTCCTAAAGGGTCTCACCGAGGCTGGTGGTAACACGGACACCCGGGCAGAGAAATCCCTGCCTGCCTAATCTCCTTATGTATCCTGGCCAAATTAGATATCCCTGGCTTTGAGAAACTATCCTAAAGTTCATTTTTTCCATAGGGATGAAATTTATTTTTGCTAAATTCTTGGATAGTTGTTCTGCAACATTTTCTTTGCAAGGCCTTATGAATAGAAGAGAGTTCTGCAGCATTTGCCCTTTTAATGGGTTGAAGAAAATATCCTCCGTAGTGGACGTTTTGGATCCAAAATGGTAATTATGTAAACAAAGTATTACTGGACAGCTCTGGTTTCTGGGCTTCTGGGTTCTTGGCTTATGTCACATAAAAGAATTTAAGGACACACCGTAGGGTAGGCAAGGGAGTAAAGAGTTTATTAAGAAACAGGAAAATAAGAAAAGTACATGCTCTGAGGCACAGATCATGGGTATGCTGCAGAATGAGATGCACATGTGGGGCCCCAGCTCTTTGCTGTTCTGATTGGTTGCCCCACCTGTCAGTTCTTAGGGGGCCAATGGGGAGGCCTTTAGAGGTTATCCGGGGCTCGTGGATCAAACGAGATTTCGTGGTCAGGGTCTTGGAGGGTCTTTTCGGCCGCCTTCTCAGGAGGTTTCCAGGCGGGGTCTGTCAGTGTATTAGTCAGCCAAAGGTGTGCTGATGCAAAATACCAGAAATCTGTTGGCTTTTATAAAGGGTATTTATTTGGGTAGAAGCTTACAGTTACCAGGCCATAAAGCCTGGTGACTTCCCTCACCAAAGTCTGTTGCTATGTGTTGGAGCAAGATGGCTCCAGGAGTCTGCCAAAGGTCCAGCCTCTCTCTTCCTCTGAAGGCTCCATGGTCCCATCTTCTTCCAGTATCAGCTGTAGGCTGGGATAAGTCTCATATCTCTCCAGGGGCTCATTTCTCTCAGCTGCTCTGCTTTTTTCCACAAGACAAGATAGCTGTAGACTATCAGGCTCTCTCTCTTCCCCGGGCCTTTTCCATATCTATGGAGCCATCTCTATTCCTCTGTGTTCTTCTCCTGTGTGCTTACTTCCCTGGGCTTCAGCATCAAAACTCCAACTCCCTCCTCTGCCATGTTATTTTCTCAACATCCTACTGATGTGGCCCAATCAAAACCCTAAGCATAATTTAATCAAGTAAAAGTGAAACCTTTGAAGTTAATACAATCTAATACACCCAGAGGAACAGACCAATTTACAAACATAATCCAATGTCTATTTTTGGAATTCATAAATAATACCAAACTGCTGCAGTCGGCTACTTTGTCTGTCGGCCATGTGGTCTGTCGGCCCAGCTGACTTCCCCCTTTCTCTATACTAATCTACCACAAAAGCAGGTACTTCTGTAATGCTGCAGTGCTATGTGTTGCCCAAATCTGTGCAGCAAATTAGTGTCACAATGGTAATTTGGTTTCATTATCTTGGCAATTTTAATTTGAAAAGTAAAGGTCAGAGATGCTTGCTTAAAAATGGCAGTGACTCTGAATACATCCAACTGTAAACAATTTTCCTTCCAAAGCACCTAACGCATGCAGATTTCTGTTTAAACCATATTTTTGGAAAAGTATCCAGAGCCCTAATGTTCTACCTGCCCATAAAAATAGCTAACATATGGTTGTGAACGTGCACTGGGATTTAAAAATATCCATCTATTTAAAAAACTAGCGCTACTGCTGGTAATGACACAGTAAATACAGGGTGTCCTCAGCACCTGGAGGACACTGAGCCCTACGGAGGGCCCCTCTACTGGATTCAGGCATCACACCAGCTCTGAAATGACCTTGATGGGTTTTGTTCTGATTTGTAAGATAAGACCCCTTTCTCTCTTTTGTTTAAGAAGGTGTTTTTTAAAAAAAAAAAAAACAAAAAAAAAAACCCTCCAAACCTGCTTTACTTGTTTGGATAGAAACTTCACATCTTGATGCTAATCAAGAAACTGTCAGGGTGAAACCTCATGTGAAATATGAATATGGACAATATTGCATGTATAAGACTGTTTTTTTTACAAAATATAAATACAAATAAACTAGAGAGATGGAAACAGAATAGCAGCTATGTCCAGCAGGTGAAGCATAGAGAGATTGAGAGATGATGCGGGGTTTTTTTGTCTGTTTTTTCTTTTATTATTATTATTATTGGAAAAATGAAAATGCTTTAATAATGATTGAAGTGGTGAATGCACAACTATGTGATTATACCAAATACCATTGATTGCACACTTTGGATGGATTTATGCTTTATTAATATGTGGCAATAAAATTGATTTGTTTAAAAAAAGAAAGAAACTGTTGGGGACCGAAACTATTATTCCAGTAAGGGTCAAATACTATAAACCTCGGTACTAAGGTACACTGAATAACACAGCCAACATTAATGAAAATTTGTATATTAATACAATTGGTGATTAGCTCCTGGACCTTTGGAACTCTGGACCAGAGATAATTTCAATAATGTGACTTTGCATTTTACATGATTACATTTCTTACATTCCGCTTATATTGCTATTTGTTATTTTTATTTACTCTACTGCCATCTTGCTCCACTTATTTATCTGTTTTTTTCCACTACTAGTTGGGAGATTTAGTTCTCAGGATTGTTTCAAATTTCTCTTTTTCCTAAATGGGGAATATAATTTCTGGGAATGAAAACAAGGGCCAGTGTAGCTGTTGCAATTCTTTTTGGGTTAAGAATTCATCAACAATTATAATATATCCTTGTATCGTCCTGAGACAAGAAAAACCCTTTTTTTGTGTGTTTTTTCTAGCAATACCATTAGTTACTACATAGTTGGATTGCTTTTCCCAGATCCATTATGAAACAATCAAAAGGTAAAGGCATGTGTGTGAGAAGCAACCATTTAAAATACTGTGGCAAAGCCTCCCTAGCTAGTGGTAAAAGTCCGATGCTGCCACTCGTCTCCTCAAGCTTGCCTGTGGAGGGAGGGAGACTGGGTGGTACTTGCTCTTTCAGCCTCTGCTGCTTCCAGCTCCAGTTCTGTCTCCCTAGTTGACCTAGCTGATATAGTAGTTTTGAAAACTTTCTGATTGTCTTTTTCTTTAAGAGAAGAATCTTAGAACTGACAGGCTGTGAAGTAGAACTCATACTGCCTCTTTGATTCTTGGACCATGGGTTAATGATGTCTGCCAAGGCTCTCCTTTTCCCTATCCCACAAGAGTGGTATTTGTGGAAAATTGGGAAGTCCCCATCATTGAGAGAGAACTACTGTTGGCATTTTCATATATTTTTTCTTACTCCATTTTTGATCAATATCTGCTTTCCCTGTATCCCAGCTACTTAAACCTGAGACCACACTGTGTATACTTCCTTTCATGTTCTGCCTGCCATTTTCCCCTTAATATATCATGAACAATTTCCAGTTTGTTTGAAGGACTTGATATTTAATGTCAGTTTAATTCTAAAATTGAGTTTTTAAAACTAATTTCCAATTCTTGTATACCTGTGTTATTTTCCAGGTTTTTTGGTTTTGCTTTTAAATTCCTGATATGGATATTTTTGTCCAGTAGTTTTTGCACACACCGGTGAAATCTCCTTAAGGGTGGCAGGTTCCTCAAAGTGGAATTATTGAGCTAAATGGGCTGCATTTTTTTTTTTTTTTAAGATTCTTGATACGTGTTGCCTGGATGCTTTCCAGCAAGACTGTATTGATTTCACATTCCCTCCAGCTCTATTTGAAAGGTTTCTTTTTGAAGTTAACATTTTGTGAGAACAGCCTAAATGGATGGTGCTTGTAGATGCTTTGTCAAGTCTGGTGTGGACTACTGAGAATTAGCAAGAAGCTTCATTCTGTAGCCTTCCTCTTTTGAACTTCCCTTCTGTCTGCATGTTTCAGACAATTTCCATTTTCTTTCTTTCCACAGTTCTGTGTCAGGGGAATTATCACAGCTGAGTCAGATAAAGTTCATGGTCAGAAAAACACTCAGCTGGCTTCCACTTTTAGCTACAACTGCAGTCTTTATTACCTGGCAAAGATCACAGAGATCATGAACGAACTGAGTTTGGAGAGGCTTCGAGAATACGTCCAGTCAAGGCCTCTTTGCCTATGTGGAAGCAAAGACCTCTCAGTCATTACAGAACTTGGCCACATTCTCCCAAGCTAGTGGTAGAGCTTGGCCTAAATCCAGGTTCTTCAGTCCCTCTGCTACAGCAGGTTATTCTATGCCCATCTCATTGTCATTCTGCCTGGATATTTTTGACATCTGAGGTATAAATGTTGCAGGTCTGTGTTCTGGCTTCTTGTATGGGAGAGGAAGTAGTCAGAGAATGGCTCAAGGTTGTATGCACAGATCCATCTGTGAGGCTTCATTCTTGGGAGATGGAGAATAACACAGGAAACACAACCAGCTAGTTCTAGTCATCTTGGGAAATCAAGCTTTCACTTTGGAGTGGTCAGGGCCAAAGCCAGGGATCTAAACTTCAGCAAGGACAGTTCCTCCTGCTGTGGTGAATTGGAGAACATATTTGTTCCCTCCTGGAGACTTACCGTATAGTAGCCTCCTCCAAGGAATAGATGGCTCTGCCTGTGCCTTACTGCCATGCCTGGCTGTGAGCAACACTCATACACACACACACACACACACAGATTATACTCTCTTCTGCTTAAAACATGCATTCACGCACTGGGTTGAGTGTGCATTTGTTCTACTTTGAACTTAAGTACTTTTGAGTGATACTTATTCCACTGCAGATGAGTCCTGGTTCACCCATATACAATTGGCTGCACATTGGAATCACCCCAGGAGTTTCAAGAAATACCAATGCCTTAGTCCCACCCCCAGAGATCCCAACGTAATGCATAGGAGGTATGCCCTGGATGATACGTAGATAATGCACTGGCATATATTTTCTTTCCTATGTTTAAACTTATTCCCTTGCAGTTAAAAAAAAAAATTATTTTTAAAAAACCATAAAACTTAGGGCAATATCAGTTGATGTATACATTTTCACTGAATTGTTACACTTTTTGAAAATACTTTGTTGCTTGATTCTGCCCCCGACCAAATCAGTCTCTCCTAAAACTTACGTTCCACTCTAGTAAATAAAGTTCAGAGGATTATTGTAAGGTGTTTATGAATTTCATTGAAAATTTAATGTGGGGGTGAGGAGCTTTCCAGGTGATTCCAATGCATAGCAAAGTTTGAGAACCACAGATACAGAATATGTGATTGTCTTATTGATGTGGGTTAGTGTTTTCACAGCATTGTGCAACCATCACCACAATATAATTTAGAACATTTTCATCTCTCCTAAGAGAGATTCCTGTACCCATTAGCAGTTACTCCCTATTCCTCCCATTCCCAAGCCTCTGGCAACTGTAAAACTACTTTCTGCCTCTTTGGATTTGCCTATTTTGGACATTTCATATAAATGGAATCATACAGTGTGTGGTCTTTTGTGTCTGGCTTCTTTCACTTAGCATAATGTTTTCTAGGTTTATCTATTTTGTAGCGAGGATATAGTTGGGAGCCGTGAAAACAGGATCCAATCACTTCCTTCAGATCATTGTCCTTTGGCAATGGGACATCCATATGTAACTGTTAAAATGAATAGGATCCTTTTAGTATTTCATGTTCAACTCCGTGTGATTGGTTGAAAATACTATTAGACATATGAGCAATTTAAAAAAGGTGGTACCTCACAGTTATAAAGTTAGGAATATACCTTTCCCATATCTAGAGAGTACTGTTGCTGGACTTTCTCTGGGTTCTTGGCTAAGCTACGTAAAATGAATTTCAAGAGCAAGCCAGGTTAGTTAGGCCAGTAATTTATTAAGGAATGGAGGGAAGAGAAGTGGGAGAAAGTAGCAGATTAAGGGGCCCAGGCAGAGAGGAAGGGTCTGAAAAGGGATAAAGAAGGCTGATTTACAGGCTACAGTTCCCCATTACAGATGACAAATGCCCAGGTTTACTTGCATGCTATTCCAGGCAGGAGGGAAGAAGTCAAGAGTAGGGGCCACTTCAGCCTTTCGCTTGCTTTTTGAACCATTACTTACTCTATCCCTTTGCTAATGACAGGGGAGGAGTCCCAGCTGTTTGCTATTTTGATTGGTTACCCCACCCATCAGTCCCCTGGGAGGGCCCAGTGATAAGGCCCCTAGCGAACATCTGGGGCTTCTCCTGGCTTCTGGAGGATATCTCATTCCAAACGGGAGTTCTCGCAGGTTCTTCCAACAGCCATCTTGTGGGGTACTGATGGCCATGTGTTTAATGTCAGCAGTTTTTCTTCCAGGTTCCAGATCAGTCTCTTTATTCCTAAACTAGCCTGCCTCAGTACTGATACTTTAAGGTCCAACATCTCTCTCAGGGTTTTGTCACGGATCAGTGAGCAGAAGCAAAGGGAAGTGTTTAAACCGGGTTTCTCAGCACCCTTCTCATCTCTGCTTTCGTATACTCTTGTCACTCTCCCATTTTCTTAGGCTTTGGTGGAGGTTTTTTTCCCTGCATGTTTCCCACCACCTGCAGTTAATTATGACTTGAGGTTTTATCCAGTCACACTTTACAGCAGTGTCAGCTGCACCCTGTGGTGGTGTCACATGGTAGTGGGAACAAACCCAGTGCCATGTTCAGAAATGAGTGTTTTTACCTCAAAGAAATAGACTGGGGGCAGGAGCAGCAGTGGTAGGAATCTCTTCTTTTTGATCATTTCTCATTCACAGAGACACAAAAAGTCATAGAAGCCCATGGAGACTATTATATCTGTATGTAACATCATGAACGTTAGTGTAAAATACGGATAGGGAGAAAAGACTGATGTCCCAGCTTAGCTCCTCAAATTTGCTCTGAAACGAGTCTGTGTGCATGTGTGTTGGCAGGGAGTGCTGGCCATGTTCCAGGCAGAGGGGCAAGTGTGCACAAAGGCCTGGAGGAGGGAAGCTAAAGTGAACATAGAATGATAATTTCTAGAAGACAGACACTAGTCTGAACTATAGTGTCTTAGAAAATGGGAACTAGTGCCTTCTTGAAATACCTCATTATTGGGGCCTTGAGCACTGAGACCAGTAAACTTTGCCTTTGGCTTTTATCTAGAGCGGCTAACAGTGTTTTTCATGGAACCCTTCAAGAGAACTAAGAAATATAATTCAGGACACACTTTTCTGAGGAAATAGGATTTTTTTGTCACTTTCATCACCAACAAAGTCCTCCTTATTGGTCACAATTAGGTCCTAAGCATCAGTTAAAGTGGTCACCTCTTGAAGACCCTGGGTGAATATTATCCTCAATACATCAGGAACTTGGGAGACTCTGGTTTTAGCTAACTGAATGTCAGTGACCTGATGCATTCACAAGTCCCCTTCTGGCCCCGTCTTGAGCAGGAAGTGGAATCACCTCAGAGCTTTGTGCACTCAGGCAGCTTTATAGATAAGATGGGTGTAATAATGGTGCTTCTCTTATAGGGCAAAGGAAATGTAAATGAGATGTTGACTGTGAAGTGTAGGGTCTCATAACAAGCCCTCTGATCATGGATGCTGTTTTCATTTTACCATCTGCCTTGGAACTCATTTTCAGCTTCCTTCAACTGACTAGGTGGCCCTAAATGGATTCCCACAGTATTGGACCCTTCCATTCTTTGTCCTCAGCCAGATGCCCTCCAGTGCGATTCCACCCTCAGATCTGTATGTTTCCTGGCAAGCATCTGTCTTCTTGATGTGCTAAGCCGGCCTCCTAGGAGGCTTTGTTCCCTGTGAGCAAGACATGAGCGCAGTGGGGCATAGAGGCTGGCTGACTTGTGGTCCCACTCCCAGTTCTGCCACCAACTACTTGTGTTATTCATCTTCTTATGGTTTGCACTCGAGTCATGTGAAGTGATTAACATTTTAAGTATCATAAAATTTTCCTGTAAAGGAAACTATCTCTTAGAATTGGTGATGTAAGTGAAAAGGGCTAAGAAAGTCATGGTTCTTGGCAGAAGAGAGAACTTCAAGTCAAAAGAGGGTGGGATGCCTGGTGGTGCCCTGCCTTTAATTTGTGAAGCCCCCATGTGCTTTCTGTGGAAATGAGAAACAGTGATTCATGGAGCTGATGGAAAATAGATGTTCCAACTAGTTCCAGATTCATCCCCCAAGCAATAAATAAGAAGAAAACTCCAGTTGAAGTTGTGTGGATTTCAAGTTGCTATATGGGGCTCCTCATAAGAGCAGAGTTACAGAGTCACTCCCTACACAGGTGAGATATCAGCACTTCAGGCAGAAATCCTGGAGTCAGGTTACCCTTGAAACTCTCTTAAATGGCTCATAGATGCCATGTGCAGACATACTGTTTCTGGATGGCACAGCCATTTTCCTTCCACTCTTGAAACAGATCGTTGTTTATTTGCATGAGCACAGATGCTGGCTTGTTCTTAGGGCTATATTATTTCAGAAGTACATATCTTACACATCGGGATCACATCCGGGAGGGTCACATGAGGCTGAGACTGATCGAGGGAACAGCAGATACGTCTCTGATGCTCACACCCGGGTCCTTCCGTGGCTGGTCACATTTGCTCCTCCATTCTTGCAAGGGACACATAGTTAAATGCAGGTGAGGAAAATGTGCCCAGGTCACAACTCCACTGCGACTCCAGTGGGAAGTGTCATTTGAGAGAATGCCAGGAAGTCTTATGGCCACTTCTGTCTTGGGGAGTTTGACGTTTCACAAGGACTCTGGATATAACCCTTGGATATTGAGGGTCTTCAGTAATCAAAAGAAAATACATGCCTTTTGTATACATCATAGAGTCTAGTGTTAATATTTGATTTGGAAATTAGAGGTCTGGAAGGGATGTTTATAGGCAGGGAATCTTGTGTCAATTAGAAGATGTTTGTGGACTTTATCCCTGACATTTCATCTTAGTGAAAATTCAATATGGATTTGCATTATTAAAATATTTTACTTTTAAAAAATAATTTGCAAAACATCTTTTCAGTTACACAGTTCTTATTTGAGCCAGATGTGTTTACTCTTTGATTTGGATGAATTTGCATACACTCATATATGCATATCAAAACTTGAAGAGATCCATGCAGAATGAGTGATTTTTTTTTTTTTTTTTTTTTAAAGGAAGTTGTCGGATTTAAGTGGGATCATATCTGCAGTAGGTAAATTTAAACTTCTTCCCTCACTGTGTTCTAAATGGAAAAACCCCACCCAGGTTGTGTGGTATCCTGGAAAGTTTCTGGCCCTAGCAGCCAGCCAGACCTGGGTTCAAATTCCAAGTCCCTGTTCTTAGTAGCTGTGTGACCTTGGAAGTTCTACATTAACCACTTTGACCCTTGGTTTCCTCATCTGGAATTGAGAATAAGTTATCTACCATACAGGTCTTTGTGAAGATTAGAGTGAATGTTTGCAAAGTACCTGGCTCATAGAATGTGCTTGAGAAATGCTGCTGCTGCTGCTATCACGTCATGTCGGACTACTCTACAGTTCTGAGATTGCGTAAATTGCTCCTTCTCTTTTTTTCCTGGCCTCCCTCATGCTTTGTCGTCGTCGCCTTTTAAAAAAATATTATGAGATTTTTATAAGAATTGTCTCATGTGACAATGGAGATGGGCAAGTCCAAGTTCCATACGGCAGGCCACAAGCAGGAAACTCGGGCAAAAGTATTCAGTGAATTCCCTGGGAGAAGCTGGCCAGCTGAAGTAGAGATGGAAATTCTCTCTTCTGACTGCTGAAAGCACCATTTCTCTCCTTTTAAGGACTCAACTGATTAGATGAGATGTCTCTCATTGTTGAAGGCAAACTCCTCTCTTGATTGTAGATGTAATCAACTGTAGCTGTAATCAGCCATAGATGCATTCAAAGTACTGATGATTTAAGTCCAGGAAATATCCTCAGAGTAACAATCTGGCCAGTGTTTGCCTGTTTTCTTTCTTTTTTTTTTTTTTTTTTTGGTATCATTTTTTTTTTTAAACTTTATTTTGTACATTTAGTAATTGAAAATATAAACAATTAAAAACTAAAAAGGAAATACAGTTGAATAAAAACATATTTCTCAATTAGATATTTTTTTGAATCATACAGTATGTTATCCAATATATTTGGTTCATAGGAACACAATCACACAGTATTTGTCCTTTTGTGTCTGGCTTGCTTCGCTCAACATAATGTCCTCTAGGTTCATCCATGTTGCCATATGTTTTATGACTTCATTTCTTATTACAGCTGCATATTCCATCGTGTGAATAGACCACAGTTTGTTTATCCATTCATCTGTTAATGGCCACCTGGGTTGTTTCCAACTTTTGGCAATTGTGAATAATGCTACTATGAACTTTGGTGTGCAGATGTCTGTTTGTGTCACTGCTCTCAGTTCTTCTAGGTGTATAACCAGAGTGGCATTGCAGTGTCACGTGGCAAGTCTATATTCAACTTCTTTAGGAACTGCCAAACAGTCCTCCACAGTGGCTGTACCATTCTGCATTCCCACCAACAGTGAATAATTGTTCCTATCTCTCCACATCCTCTCCAACACTTGTAGTTCTCTGTCCTTTTAATAGTGGCCATGCTGATAGGTGTGAAATGATTTCTCATTGTAGTTTTTTTTTTTTTTTTTTTTTTACCGGGAAGTCCCGGGGATCGAACCCGGGTCTCTCCATATGGGAGACGGACGCCCAATCAGTTGAGCTACATCCGACTCCCTCTCATTGTAGTTTTGATTTGCACTTCCCTAATCATTAGTGATGTTGAGCATTTCTTCTTTTTTTTTTGCTATCTGTATTTCTTCTTTTGACAAGTGTCTATTCAAGTCTTTTGCCCATTTTTTAATTGGGTCAGTTTGCCTTTTTATTGTAGAGTTGTAACATCTCTTTATATATACTGGATATTAAGTCCTTATCGGATATGTGATTTCCAAATATTTTCTCCCACTGTGTTGGCTGCCTTTCCACCCTTTTGACAAAGTCCTATGAAGTGCAAAAGTGTTTAATTTTGAGGAGATCCCATTTATCTATTTTTTTCTTTTGTTGCACGTCCTTTGGGTGTAAGATCCAAGAAACTACCACCTATTACAAGGTCTTGAAAATGTTTCCTTAAATTTTCTTCTAGTAGTTTTAAGGTCCTGGCTTTTATATTTAGGTCTTTGATCTATTTTGAGTTGATTCTTATATAGGGAGTGGTATAGCGGTCCTCTTTCATTCTTTTGGATATAGATATCCAGTTCTCCCAGCACCATTTGTTGAAGAGACTGTTTTGTCCCGTTAACATGGATTTGGTAGGTTTGTCAAAAACCAGTTGACTGTATAGGTGAGGGTTTATTAATGGATTCTCAGTTCTATTCCACTGATTGATATGTCTGTCTTTATGCCAGTACCATGCTGTTTTGACCATTGTAGCTTTGTAATATGCTTCAAGGCCAGGCAATGAAATTCTTCCCACGTTGCTCTTCTTTCTTAGAATGCTTTTGACTATTCGGGTGCATTTTCCATTCCAAATGAATTTGGTAATTGCCTTTTCTAATTCTGTAAAGTAGGCTGTTGGAATTTTGATTGGTATTGTGTTAAACCCATAAATCAGTTTGGGTAAGATTGACATCTTCACCATATTTAGTCTTCCAATCCATGAACACAGAATGTCTTTCCATTTGTTTAGGTCTTTTTAAATTTCTTTTAGCATTGTTTTGTAGTTTTCTGCATATAGGTCCTGTACTTCTTTGGTTAAATTAATTCCTAGATATTAGAGTCTTTTTGTTGCTATTGAAAATGGAACTTTCCCTCTGATTTCCTCCTCAGATTGTTCATTACTGATGTACAAAAACATTACTGATTTTTGTGTGTTGATCTTGTATTCTACCACTTTGCTGGACTCATTAGCTCGAGTAGCTTTGTCTTGGATACTTCAGAATTTTCTAAGTACAGGATTATGTCATTCTCAAATAGTGAGAATTTTACTTCCTCTTTTCCTCTTTTCCTTTTTTTTTTTTTTCCCCCTTGTATAATTGCCTAGCTAGGACTTCTAGTACAATATAAATAACACTGGTGACAGTGGGCATCCTTGTTTTGTTCCCGATCTTAGAGGGAAAGCTTTCAACCTTTCCCCATTGAGTATGATGTTGGCTGTGGGTTTTTCATATATGCCTTTTATTGTATTGAGGAATTTTCCTTCTATTCCTGCCTTTTGAAGTTTTTTATCAAAAAAGGATGCTGGATTTTGTTGAATGCCTTTTCTGTGTCAATTGAGATTATCGTGTGTTTTTTCCTTCAATTTGTTAATGTGGTGTATTACGTTGATTGATTTTCTTATGTTGAACCAAGCTTGCATACTAGGAATAAATCCCAGTTGGTCATAATGTATAAGTCTTTTGATATGCTGTTGTATTGGATTTGCAAGTATTTTGTTGAGAATTTTTGCATCTATGTTCATTAGATAGAATGGTCTGTAATTTTCTTTTCTTGTAGTATCTTTATCTGGCTTTGGTATTAGGGTGATGTTGGTTTCATAGAGTGTATTGGGTAATTTTTTCTCCTCTTCAATTTTTTGGAAGAGATTAAACAGAATTGGTGTTAATTCTTTTTAAAATGCTTGGTCCTGGACTTTCTTTGCAGGGAGATTTTTGATGATGGATTCAATCTTTTTATTGGTTAGTTAAGTTCTTATATTTCTTCTAGCATCAGTGTAGGCTGGTTTTACATTTCTAGGAATTTGTCCATTTCATCCAGGTTGTTTAGTTTGCTGGCATACAGTTTCTCATAATATTCTCTTATGATTCTTTTTATTTCTGTGGGTTTAGTCGTAACTTCCCCCCTTTCATTTCTGATTGTATTTATTTGCAACTTCTCTCTTTTTTTCCTTGTTAGTCTAGCTAGGGGTTTGTCAATTTTATTGATCTTTTCAAAGAACCATCTTTTGGTTTTGTTGATTTTTCTCTATTGTTTTTTTGTTCTCAGTTTCACTTATTTCTGCTCTAATCTTTATTATTTCTGTCATTCTGATTGCTTTGGGTGTTTTCTTTTGATGTTTGTCTTTTTCTCTTGACCTGGAGGAAGGGGAAGCCTCCACTGTTTCTGTGTACGAACCTTTGAAATCTAAATGTTGATATTTAGATTTTGGTTCGTAAATGTTGGTGAAACCATTACAAACCAACTTGTTGATATTTGGATTTAGGATAGTTGATTCCCGGCATGGCTCTGTGGATGAGCTGACCTGTCCACAGTATCTGTGGATGGGTCTCTCTAGATCCTCCCAGCCAAATGTCTTGTTTATTTATCCTTGGTTGTACTGCAGCTTTTATTGAAAGTGATGAAGTTCTGCCAGTGAGAACACAACCAAATTTTAGAGGAATGTGAAAAGCAGTTCACAAGAAAACAAACTGATACTAAGGATTTTGGGCATGAGGGTGTGCAGCACGACCTAGCATCTGGGCAGTGGTGGAGGTGAGGGCAGATTCTGCCTGCCTAGATAAAGATGCCTCGGTGGTCATCTGGCCCGTCTGGGATTCTCAGTCAGGGGGAAGTAGTATCAGGAGAGGTCAAGGAAGTGTGCATTAAACAGTTTCCAAATACTTAATATTTACCCAATTTTCAGCCTTACTACGTATTTTATTTTTCTTATAGTTTGTGGTACTTTAGTAAGTAATTGAGGAATAACAGGTCCTTTTAAGGCAGGAGCACTCTTACCTGTAGCCTGAAATCCATGAGTCACATTGATTTATTGACACTATTGCTAGCAGATTTCTGTGTAATATACAGAAGGGAAAAATAAATAAAGACCTGTTGAGTCCAACATGTTTTTGCTTAAGGAAATTTACTAGCAGATTGCTTTAAGATAATCACATTTTTATTTGCATTCTGGCAACCTTTGATTATTTTTGTGCTTTATGCTCCCTATTTTTTCCTTACAAACTGGAAATTCTTAGGTCATGTGCCCTTTGGCCTTTAAAAACAAAATCCCTTTTTATGCAGTAGTACTCTCATGAGCTCTTTCCCGCTCCAGCTTTCATTGACTTGTTGGCAACTAAGTTGACAAGAATCTCTTCCAGGATCCCTCTCATTATAAAAGATAACTGTAGGTGGATGTGACTATTTTTGGTGTTGATCTTTATTTTCCAAATGGCCTCAGAGGTACTCCGAATTACTTAAATCCCTCTTTCAGCAATTTCGTGAGATTCCATAAACATTTGTTTTATACAGAGTTATTGATCAGCAGCCATGTATTAGGCTCTGGGCTAGAGGTGAGGTGTTTTACAAAGCTAAATGAATACATGACAAAAAACCTAGTTTAGTGAGAGAAATGACTGTTAAAACGTTGAGATCTCTAAAGTGTTGTGACATCATAGAGAACAGCAAGGATCTCTTTGGGGTGGCTGGGAAGGTTCCCTGTAGGTTTGACATTAGAGGGGTTACATGGCCATCAGGAGCTTTCAGGTGACAGGTTGGGCAGGAAGACTGTCCAGTAGGGAAAAAAACAGTCCCAAGTCACATCTGGAGAGCGTGGTGCCAGGTGGCAGTAGAGACAAGGATGGAAGTATAGTTGGAGCCAGGAAGGGTTTTACTCTTTTTGCAGTGGATATATTTTGACCGTTTTTAAGCAGAGGAATGATATAAATAGACTTGGGTTTTAGGCCAGTGACTGTTTATTTCATACAGGCCATTTTGGAGGTGAGGAAGACAGGTTGAGAATCATATAATGATTCAATGAAGTATTGTGGCTAATACCTTGGCAGTGGAGAAATCTTTGCAGAGGAGGAGAATGGGGTGAAGTGGTGGCTGATTTGAAAACATTTTAGGACAAAGAATTGACAGGTTGTATTTGTACGTGAGAATTGGGCAGGAAGAAAAGTATAAATTGGCCCAGGGGCTGTGCTTCCCAGCCCTTTTCACATTACAGTACACACAGGAAATACTTGTATGACAATTAGGATAAATGAGCTGTCCCCTGGAACTCTGCCTCACACTCTGCCCAACAGAAGGGATCCATACCCTGGCACCTTTGACTCATTCTCTATATACCATTGGGGGAGCTTTGCTAAGGTCTCCAGCTTTGTTTTCTAGATGGATCCAGACTCAACAATTTTCCTGTGTTTGTGGTTTTACATTTCCCCCCTATTTCATTTTTATGGTACCTCGTAGGTAGGCATTGCTCCCGCATTTCAGGTAAGGCTCCGAAAGGTGGAATTTCAACCCAGGTCCTCCGATGCTAAGTAATGCTGTTTATGTCCTGCCACATCATTAGTGTGAAACAGGTTGGTCAGGTGGAGTGGCAAGTTTGACTTTGAATATGTTGAATTTTGGATGTTTTACTGGACATTGTTTGGGAAGATCACCAGGAAGCTGGAAATGCAGGGTCCCTGAGTTCAGAGCTGGCTCCAAGGGGGCAAGGATTTCAAAATGTGGCACCTGTAGCAGATACTATATAGAACAAGTAAGATAAGGAATGAGAAGTGTCTGTTAGCTTTTGGAAATATGGTGTTTGATGACCTTAGAATATGGTCTGCAAACTTTTTCTATAAAGGCCAGATAGTAAATACTTTAGAGGGCCATATGATATCTGTTGGAATCTTTCATTTCTGGCATTAATGCATGAAAGCAGTAAAAAAGGATACATGAATGAATGAATATGACTATGTTACCAATAAAACTTTATTTATAAAAGCATGCTGTGGATCAGATTTAGACCATGGGCTGTAGTTTGCCAGCCTTTTTGTTAAAGGAAAGAATGGGGGAATGGAAACTTGGTATTTACTCAGTACTTGGTATGTGCTAGATGCTTTAAAATTTTAACCCTTAGGTATAGGTACCAGCCCCATTTATAGTTGATGAAACTGGGGAACTCCAAGAGTTTAGTTAACTTGCCTGAAGGTCACACAGCTAGTTAAATACTAGCTGGGATTTGAACCTCTGTCTCATTCCAAAAACCCCAGTTATTTCCACCTCACTTTACTGCCGCCCAAAACAGCGACTTTAGGTCAGATCACTCTCAGAAGGTACAGATGGCAGAGAAGCCATCAAGCTGTGTTCCTGCCGTGGTTCTTCACATGACCTTCAGTGAAGCAGTATTTTTCCTGCTTCACCCTCTTCCTCTATGGCAGATGTCAAGTGGCTGCCAGGAATACAACCGGAATTCTTTAATATAGAAGGTAAAGGGATTCTCCCATATGTGAAGGCTACTCTTAGTCACCCTTTGAACCTTGGGTGAACTATTTTTTCAAATAAACATGTACTTTTAGAATAGCTTTAGATTTATAAAAAAGTTGCAAAAATAGTACTGAGAGTTCCCATATACGCTGTACTCAGTTTACCATTATTAACATCGTGCATTTGTAGGATACATTTGTCACAACTGATGAACCACTGTTGATATATTTTTATTATAGTCTATAATTTTTAGTCCTAAATGCCTTGTTTCTGCTCCAGGATCCCATGCTATGTTTAGTCATCCTGTCTTAGACTCCTCTTGGCTGTGGTGGTTTCTCAGACTTCCCTTGTATTTGATGACCTTGACAGTTTTGAATAGTGGTTAGGTATTTTGTGGGATTACCCCTCTATTGGAATTTGTCTGATCTTTTTCACATGATTACACTGGGTTATGGGTTTTTGGGAGGAAGAGCACAAAAGCAAAGTGCCCTTCTCACCACGTCATATATATCCTGTCAACATGACTTATCACTGTTGAGGTTGATGTTGATCACCTGCCTGCAGTAGTGCTTGTCAGGTTTCTCCACTGTAAAGTTGCTCTTATTCCCTCTGACCTTTCCATACTGACTCACTGAAAGGAGGTCGCTATGTGTAGTTCATACATAAGGGGTAGGGAGTTATGTTCCTCCTTCTTAAGGGCAGAGTAGCCACATAAATTATTTGTAATTGTCTGCATAGGAGATTTGTCTGTTCTCCCACATTATTTATTTATATCAGTGTGGACTCAGGGATAGATAAATTTTTGATGTACTTTGAGGTAGTTCAGGACTCGACTGGCCCTTCTTGTTTCCTTGTTGGCTCTAGATGATACTAATCAATTATTGTAGGGGCAGAGGATGAGTGAATCAGTTCTCTTAAGTCTAATAGGCAGGTGCTGCCTCAGCTGTTTAATTCCATAGTAGAGACTGTTAACCATATGTGTGATATTTTGAAACCTTACGGAAAAAGTATTTCTGGGCCTTGATGGCAAAACTTTTCTAGAAGGGCTGCACTTCTGTAGTGCAAATAAGCATTGAAGCAGCACCACCTTGTGGTAAGTGCAAAACGAGTAGTAAATTCTGTGAGCAATTCCTTGCCAGTCTGTGACTGGTACCTGACCGCATCCCACCTAGTAGCCAAAATACTTTAGGAAAAGAATAAGTATTTTCAGTTCTTAGAGAAAAGAGAGGCTACCTTCTTTGTCTTTAAACATGACCAGGTTTGCATAAAAAGCAAACACTTTAAAGTTAAAATTCTGAAGTTACTTCTTTTGACATAGTAATTTTTAACTTTTAATATATATCTTGATGTGTCTCCCCTGCCCCCGATTATCTGGAATTGTTTAATAGTCAAAGTATAAAAGTGGAACAGGTTGGAACTCTGCTTCTGGAGATATTTTTTTTCGGATGCAGGCAAGTTGAGGAGTTTTAAAAATAGTTTCATTCTTCTTTGCCCAGGGGTTTTAAGATGTTTTTGTGCTCAGGCCAAAGATGTCTAAGCATATGCAGAAAGTAGCCAGGGAGTCTGCTAATGCCCACCATGGTGTATGGGAACCTGGGATGGGGCTAGATTAGCAGCCACCTGCCTCCTGGAATGTTTACATCCATAAGAAGAACTATTAGAGCAGGGAGGGGAGGGGGAGTGGATGGGATCATTTAATATGGCCGTGGAGTGGACCTGGTTGACTGTTAGCAGGTGCTAAGCATGAGATTAGTGTGGCAGTTGGTCTTATTTATTTACTATTTTTAAGGTGCCGGGGCTGGGGATTGAACCCAGAACCTCATATGTGGGAAGTTGGCACTCAGCCACTGAGCCACATCCGCTCCCTATAGGTGGTCTTTAAAACAGAACAAACAAAAAAACCCCAAGATGCAGCATGCTTTTTGTTGTAATAAATCAGCGAGTAACCAGGAATTCTAAATTTAATGTTAATCTTGATCAGATTTTGAGAGCGAGGTAAAGTAAAATTTTAGTTGCTTTGGCCAATAAGAAAAATTCTGTATGAAACTAGACTGTAGTGAAAGTAATATGGAGAACATTCCTTCTGTTGTGTCCTGAGCCGTAGGCACTGAGAGGAAGTTGAATGCTGCCACTGATAGGATTCCCAGGATCTGGGTCCCTGCAGGGTCGGGGTTAGGTGTGTTGTGAGGAGATGAGCTATGGCTGTGACTCTTCACCTGGCTCCTTGTCATGATGTCATGGGTTACCTATGTCGTTGGTGAGTGCAGTTTGTCCTGTTAAAATCTTGGAGATAATGGCTAAGTCCAAAATAACAATTTGCTATTGCTCTCTTAGGTATCTGATGTTTGCAGGAGGCACTTCAGATAATAGGAATCACATGCTTTCAAGTGTGAGCTCATCATCAAAGAGGTCAGAGAAGGACAGTTGACTCATGCTCACTTTGTCTTGCTTTCAGTCTGAGATGTGTCCTACTGTGTAGCTCTCTGGGGTTGTTCGAGGCTTGTGGCTTGACACACTGACCCTCTGACAGTGTATAGCAAGACTGTGGCTGCTCCTAACCTCAGAGACAGTGCTTCAGCTCAGAGTATGCCAGGAGCACCAAGGTGCAAGGTCGCGGGGGGATGCTGGCAAGTACACAGGTGGTTAGAGCACAGAAGAACTGTGGTGGCACACGGAAGGTTGTGGAATTCAGGTGAGGGACCTGAAATACATGATGCCTAGTTGGCTGGCTGTGGAGAAGGGGATAGACTCGTGGTCAGTGGTGGTCCTGGATTCCAGGATTTTTTTTTTTTTTTTTTTTTTAAGATGAGAGAATCTTGAACTCTTTCCTGTGAACATTTTGAAAGGGAGAGATTGACTTTATCCAGTGAGAGACAGAGAAGGGAGGCTCCTAAGGAAAGGGAATTGACAGTCCTTAAGATGAGCCTTTTGTTGTCTGAGAGCAGCATTTTATGCATAGGAGATATGAGTTTCAAATTACAATTCAATGTATTATAGTGAAAAATTTTTAGTGTAGCTTTTCATAAGCCTTTAAATTCAGTTTATAAATCTTGTGTTGGTAAATCTAATTTAAAATCGTGCATTTAAAATAAATTGCTTGTAAAGTTAAATTACATATTTCAAATAGAAATCACAAGGCTAATCAGATACTACGATATATCACATTTTAAAAACCATAAAGGGGAGAGGATGTAGCTCAAATGGTTGAGCACCTGCTTCCCATTTATGAAGTCCTGGGTTCAATCCCTGGTACCTCCTAAAAACAAACGAAAAACAGCTCTCATTGGGGAGTGGACATAGTGCAGTGGTTGAGTGTCTCCTTCCCACTTAAAAGGTCCTGGGTTCAATCCCTGGTACCTCCTTTAAAAAAAAAAAAATCTCTACCACATATATATATCCTGATCATGCCAAGGATGCCAAACTTATTCCTAAATGTAACACAATTGTATCAGTATTTTGGGTGTGATTTACTTCATCACTGTACATTTAATTCTGAACCTTGCTGGGGGTGAAGGACAACCAATATGGTAGAGTCTCATCAACTCTGGCAAATTGAGATTAGGGACAATAGTTCAGGATCACAATATGTTACTGTATTAGGATTATGTCTGGCTTCAATTAAAAAAAGAACAGTCAATAAAAAATACAATGGATTAAAAAAGATGAAAGTTAATTTTTATCTCATATGAGTAGCCCAGAGGTAGGTAGTCCATGGCCTTAATGATGTCAAGGTGTCATCAGGGAACCAGCCTCCTTTCTTGGTACTTACCATTCTAACACAGTGTCACTTCATGGTCTAATGTGATTGCTGGAACACCAGCCAGCATGTCCACATTCCCTGCCAGAGGAGGAAAGAGAGGAAAGCTTTGTGTAAGCACTTTTCTTCAAAATTTCACTCAATACTCGTTTATTTCTCATTGACTGCCATTACCTAGCTGACAAGGAGACTGGGGAATGCAGTCTTTTGTTCATTTAATGTACTGTCCTGCTAGAGTATAATTTTAAAAAAGATTTGTATTCTTATACAAATATAAGAAGTTTATGTATTAATGATTTTATTCAGCTCATTAAAGAGGGAACCAGTAAGATGCTAAGACTGGTTTAAATAAGAATTTGGATTATAGAGATTATATTCTCTGCTGCCTGAAAATTAATTTGCATTGCCATGAATGAAAATCATTTGCATTACAACACCTGGCACAACACTGAAGGGACTCCCTGTCATCTCTTTGCCTCTTTCCAAGTATTGGATACTTTTAAAAACAGTGATCTTCGAATAAAAATTAGGACACTCGTAAGATAGAAGAAAGGATGATGTGTCTGCCTGTCAGTGAGCCAGAGATGTTTGCCCAGGACTTGAGACTTAGAGCTAGCTTGATTCCCCCTGCACTGATGGACACCCCAGGTCCACACTCCTACCTTTTAAATTTTTTTTTAGGAGGTACCAGGGATTGAACCTGGGACTTTGTACATGGGAAGCAAGAGCTCAACTAATCTACACCCACTCCCTTTTATTATTATTATTTTTTTTTATTAAAAAAAATTTTGTGCCCTGCAGCATGCCCATAACCTGTGTCTCAGATTTTGTCCTCTTTTCTTGTTTCATAATAAACTCTTTACTCCCTTGCCTACCCCCCCCCAAAAAAAATGTGTGTGTGGTAAAACATACACAACATAAAATCATTTGACAGTGTTGTGTAAACTTCACCACTATCTATTTCTAGAATATTTTCATCATTCCAAACAGAAACCAGTACCCATTAAGCAATAACTCCCCATTCCCCCTGGTAATGGCTTTCTGCTTTCTGTATCTGTGGCAGTTTGGTATTGTTTATGAACTCCAAAAATAGATATTAATTGTTTGTAAATTGGTCTGTACCTGGACATAATTAAATTATGATTAGGGCTTCGATTGGGCCACATCAGTAGGATGTTGAGTCCCTGCCCCCTTGGTAGAGGGGGGCTCATAGATAAAAGTACACAGCAGAGCAGAGGAGTGAGTTGGAGTTTTGATGCAGAGTTTTGAGCCTGGGTAGTAAGCACACAGGAGCAGAGCAGCTAAGCCCAGAGAGAAACAAGCCCCAGTAAGAGAGGAACCCAGGAAGCCTGAACCCTGGCAGACGTCAGCAGCCATCTTGCTCCAACATGTGGCAACAGACTTTGGTGAGGGAAGTAACTTATGCTTTATGGCCTGGTAACTGAAAGCTTATACCCCAAATAAATACCCTTTATAAAAGCCAACAGATTTCTGGTATTTTGCATCAGCACTCCTTTGGCTGACTAATACAGTCTCTATGAATTTGCTTATTCTAAGTTTTTCATATGAGAAATCATACAATATTCTTTTCTGCCTGGTTTATTTCACTTAATGTGATGCCTTCAAGCTTTATCTATCTTGTAGCATGTATCAGCACTTCATTTGTACAGTTGATAATATTCTATTGTGTACTTATACTATATTTTGTTTATCCATTTTATCTGTTAATGGACACTTGGGTTGTTTCTACCTTTTGGCTATTGTGAATAGTGCTGCTCTGAGCTTTCGTGTAGAAATAGCTGTTTGTGTCCCTGCTTTCAGTTTATTTGGGTATATACCTAGGAGCGGAATTGCCAAGTAATGGTTATTCTAGGAACCGCAAAACTGTTTTTCACGGTGGCTGCACCATTTTACATTCCCATAAACAATGTACGAGGGTTCCTGTTTCTCCACATCCTCGCCAATGGTTATATATTATTATATTTTAGTAATAGCTATCCTAGTGGATGCGAAGTGGTATCTCATTTTAGTTTTGAATTGCATTTCTCTGATGACTAATGATGTCGAGCATCATTAATATATAAATAATATATCTTCTTTAGAGAAATGTCTATTCAAGTCCTCTGTACATCTTAAAATTGGGTTGCTTGCCTTTTTGTTGTTGAGTTATAGGATTTTTAAAAATATGTTGGATATTAAACTTTTATCAGATATATGATTTCTAAATATTTTTTCCCATTCTGTAGTTTGTCATTTCACTTTCTTGATAAAGTCCTTTGGACACAATTTTTAAATTGGGTCAATACCTAGAAGTGGAATTTCTGGGTCCTATAGTAAGTGTGTTAGCATTATATAAAAATGCTAACCATTTTCCAAACTGGCTGTACCAGTTTACATTCTCAACAGCAATGTTTGTGAAAGTTCTAGTTTGTCAGCATCCACATCAGCACTAAGTATTGTCAGATTTTTATGGGTTTTTTTGTTTGTTTGTTCTAATACGTGTGTAGTGGTCACTTGTTTTCCTAACTAAGTCTTTTTAATAGTCTCTTTGAAAACCTAGTTAGGCTATAGCTACATCTCTGACCTGCCTGATTTTAATTTTTGAATCTTACTGTGTAGAACAACAATTCTTATAAATATTTCTCTGTAGATACCTGGATTCTGCTCTTTCTAGCATTTTCTTGCTCTTCATCTTGGTGTCCAGAGCACAGGTAGAAGGATTAGCTTTATGTGGATGTGATAGGATGAGTCCCATTGCAGACAAGTGTGAGGATGGAACTGAAAAAAGTTTAAGGCATTTCCTTATGATGGCCATTTTCTCTGTTGTAGGAAGTGAGGGTTCCTGTATAAGGTGAGGAGTGGGGTGTGTATGTGTATGCATACGAGATTTGGTTGAGGAGGGTGGAGAAGTTTTGAATTGGCCATGGTGGAGAATATAGAGAGAGCTGAAGAGTGAGCCACAGGATTGCTCTTCTCCTCCATGTCCTGATGGCTAGGAAGGAGTCTTGGAGCATCTGCCACATGTTCCAGATGATGCTCCTGCTGCTCGTATAGAAGCCACACTTTGAGCACCACTGCTCTTTCAGCCCACAAGGAAAGGGCGTTTTCAGAGTTCCTGCTTCTCTCCTTTTTGGAGGCAGTTTTTCATCATGCAGTGTAGGGCTCATTTCTGCTTGCATGAATAGCAGAAGCTATTCTCCTTAAGGGCTGCTTCTCTAGCTCCTTTGAGAAACACTGGATTTATCATTCCAGGAAGGACCCAGATCTTTCTTCCAGGGACATCTTGAAATCATGATTTGTGGTTATTCATTTATTTGACTGGTGGCTAATGACTTACCAAGAGAACTAAGCCAATTTCAGTTATTAGGTATTTCATGGTAAATTACAATTGCTACCAATAGTTAGAGGAGGTGAGAGTTAGAGCCTTCCCCCTTATAAACTACTACCAGGTAAGAAAGAAAACAAGTGCCAGACTGAGTTCTGCACAGACAAAGGTTTACTTGCAAGCAGGCCCAGTGCAGCCATACAGTCTGCTTTTATATTCCCCATGATGTCCCAGCACTGGGTCTTTAAGTGCTCAGTGCTCTAGCATCTAGCATTCAGTGTTCGCCATAGTAAATGTGACAGTATTTCATAAGCAGCGTATTGGTTTTCTATTGCTGCCCCAAGAAATTACCACAAACTAGCATCTTAAAACAACACAAATTTATTTCTCAGTTCTGTAGGTCAGAAGTCTAAACACAGTGTGGCTCTGCTGGTTCTCTGCTCTTAGTTTCATAAGACCTAAATCAAGATGGCGGCAGGGCTGTGCTCCTTTCTGGAAGGTCAGGGGGTGAATAACTTCCAAACTTGCTCAGGTTGTTGGCAGGAAGCAGCTCCATGTAGCTGTAGGACTCAAGTACCCATTTCCTTGCTGGCTTTTGGCCAGGGATCATTGTCAACTTCTAAAAGCCACCTGCATTCCTTTCCCTGTGGCCCCCTTCCTCCATCTTGAAAGCCTGTAATGGATCAAGCCCAAAAGTAATTGAATCATTCTCATGCTGCAGATTTCTTTGTTCTCTCCTTCTGCCTCATCCCTCCTCTTCCTTCCTCTATCTGACTGACTTCTGTTTTTAAGCGTTCATGTAGTTACGCCGAGCCCACCCAAATAATCCAGGATAATTCCCTATTTTAAGATCAGCTGATTAGTAACCTTAATTCTGTCTGCAAAGTCCCTTTGCAGCAGTACCCAGACTGGTGTTTGAAAAACCAGGGGACAGGAATCTTGGAGGGACAACCTTGCGAATTCTGCCTATTGCAGGCAGGATTCAGATTATCCTGCTGTTTTGCAACAGAGGCCTAATAATTCCCCAGTGGACATGGGACCAGGGGGCCATTCTGAGAGCCCTAGGTTTCTACAGCTTTATACCTGGGTCACACAGGGTCGGATTACCTCTGCAATATTTCTAGTTAATTCCCTTATCACAAAAATCATGAATTTCACTACTGAAAATCAATGTCCAACCACCATAATGCTAATTAACAAAGTCAGTAATTTAACCAGCAAAAGCCCATTTCTTGCACCAAGTATGCTAATTAATGAAACCTTGGTATTGGCTGGTAATAAGGATAGTTAGCTCACTGGCTTGTAGCAGCCATCTCCTGAGTGTGGCCTTTTGATTAAGAGCTAGCTAACTATTCCTCAAGTGCATGTTCCAGATTAAGACAATTAATTGCTTTCAGGTGGTAGAGTAAAGCCAACTGACACATGTTTATGTTGAAGTGTTTTGAAGTAAAATTCAGACAGTGCAGTAAGACTCTTGACCCCTCAACTTCTTGTGCCTGACACTCAGTGGATGTGCAACAGATATTTGTTGAGTAAGTAAATGAAGCGAATGAATGCATGTCCCTGCTTTAATTTATAAAACCAATTAAGTACAGTAAAGGAGCAGCATCACAGATCAAACTGCATTGGCAGAAAGTAGAAACATTTCTTAACATTTCTTTTAATGATGGTTTAATAAAGGGAGCATGGCTCCATTTTGACATCTGTTTTCCAGCTAGATTTAAGCACCTTTATGGCAAAGCATGTTTACAGCCTCACAGTGCCTTGTGTGTGACTTGAAAACTCATTGTCTGTCCTTCATAATGTACTGTCCACCCTTCACATGGACTTTTAAAAATAAGGAATTTGAGATTAGTGACATTTGCTTTATTGATAAAGCACCCCTCTTCTAAAAAAATCCTCTTACTCATCTCCTTTTTATTTTTGTGAACATTTCCCAATGTGAAATGAAAACCTAAAAATTGATAGAAAACTTTACAGTGAAAGTTCAAAATGCTTTTTTAAAAATCTGTAAAATGATTGATAACAGAAAGTATCACTTTTCATAGACTCCAGATGTCCTGAAAAATGTGAGCTCTATTTCAAATGCATTAACTAGCCTCAGGTGTTCTGCATCTCAAATATTACACACACACATATATATAATTATTTTTAACTGAAACACTCAGGAATGAAAAGTAACCTCTGCCCTTCTCTCTCTGTTTTACTGCCTGGAGATAAAGCCCAGTTTGGTTTGTTCCCCCATCCCTTTTAAAAACTATATTCCTTATTTGGCAATTTCTAAGCAGCAAAATAGTCAGCTGTGAGATTAAAATGTCAAAAAGAGTAGGAAAACTGGCCGCTGGGAAAAATATATTTGGGCATTTACATAAAGGCAGAATACTGAATGGAGACAATGCTGTGTCTTAAAGGTTATAAAATGAAATGATTGAAGGAGAATTGTGATTTCTGCCTCAGACTACCACAGGCCCCCTTCTATACAATTAAGGAAGCTGGCAGGGGTTATTAATTTGCAAGCTGTGTACTTGGTCCCTGAAAGTTTATGGCCGTTTAACCTGTTTGGCACCCCCTCTTTAAAAAAAAAAAAAAACTTCAAAAGCCCTGTCTTTCCTTTGAGGACCCTCGTCCTTGTACCACCTTGCAGAGATTCAGATGAGGGAAGGAATCTGGAGTTCAGAAGAACTGGGTTAAATTTATGCTCAAGAGCATTCCCTGTTTATCTTAAGCCTGGGAGCCGGGTAAGTTGGCACTCCAACCAAGGCTGGCAGAGCCTGCTTGGACCTGACGGGACAGTGGCCAGTGGTGGTCTTCTGTAGAGGCCCCCCTGCCCTGACCTGTGCTCTGGATGTGGGGTACCGTTGCCTCCAAAGTCAAGCTCCCCTCTCAGACCCAGTACACCAGAATCCACATTTTAAGAATGCTCCTAGGGTCCCCCTATCCATATTAAAGCTTGAAAAGTTGCCTTGTGCCAGTGCCTTCAGCTGCCCAGAGGTGCTTGGGAGGTGAGGTGGCCTTGGCAGGGAAAGGTGATAACTTAGATGAGTCGATTGTCAAGCTAGTTCCAGCAAGTCTTGACTTGTTTTTAAGAGCCTTTTACCTTAAAACTTGGCTGGTAGCTGGAACACCATGCTTTTGGATGTAATGTAGCATTACATGCTGGTTAATTTGGAGAGACTAACCTTATAGCACCTGGTTGGTTTAGATAAAGGGAGAGAATTCTTGTACTTTAAAGTAATTTGGGATTGGGGAGTGTTGAATGTTTTGTTCTACACAAAAAAAGCTGTTTTCCAAACAAAAAGGTCGGTAGTTTTCCCTGAGTAAGGAGTGTTGGGGAAGTGGCTTTTTCTGTTTTGATCTCTGTTGACAAATAATGTGGCCACTTCCTTTAGGGGAGGTTTTCACACTAGTGACATGGAAATCAGTATGACTGTGGTTTAATAGATGCCCATGTCTATTTTATTTTTAATTACAGAAGTTGTAGGTTTACAGAAGAGTCGTGCATAAAGTACAGCGTTCCCATATTATTAATACCTTGGGTTAGTGTGTTACATTTGTTACAATTCATAAAAGAACATTTTTATAATTGTGCTGTTGACTATAGCCCGATTTATGCATAAGACCAGCATCTGTGCATTAAAAGAAATGTTCCCTGAGAGGAACCCTCCAATCTCTTCCTGCTGTTGTTTATGAGCTTGGCTGTCATTGTCCTCGCAGGTAGGGGTGGGAGGGGTGCATCTGGGAGCTCAGCAGTCTGCATGTAGAATTTTTTTTTGTAATCACAGTGTCTTAGTTTGCCACAGGGCTGCCGATGCAAAGTACCAGAAATAGGTTGGGTTTTATTTAGGATAAAAGCTAACAGTTCCAAGGCTATGAAATGTCCAAATCAAGGCATCATCAGAGAAGCTTTCTCACCAAAGTCAGCTACTGTTGATTCTGGTATCATGTCTTGTGGCAAAGATGGCCACCAACCTCTGCCTTCCCTTCCAGAATCTCCCGTCATCTCCTGGAGCTCAGCTGTGAGCAACCAGGCATAGGGCTTGTCTCTTTCCAGGCCTCCTCTCTCAGGCCTCTTCTTCCTGAGTTTAGTTGTGGCCTATCAGGCATGTGGCTCATCTCTCCTTGGACCTCAGCTCTTTGAGCCTCTCGAGGCTTCTCTCCTTGAGCTGAGGGTGAACCTGGAGCTTTCTTTTTCTCTGTGTGTCTGCCTCTCTCTGTGTCTCTTTTTATATCAGACCCAGCAAGAGGGTGGAGAGCCAAGGTGGCTCACGCCTCACTGACCTAGTCCAATTAAAAGCCCTAAAGCAATGTTATCAAGCAATCTAGTCAAAGGACCCTCAACTTTAATGCAGTCGAAGGGTACCACACCCACAGGAATAAATTAATTTAAGAATGTGATCCTTCTCTTTTTGGGATTCATAAAATAAGTTCAAACTGTCACACCCAGTTTTTTTAGTTTCTCACTCAAGAGTTTAACTCTAGTCCCTCCGGGATCTTGGAAATTTAACCTTTCCACAGATAAACTCAGCCTCCAGGATGAACGAAGGGACACACCCTGGTTTGGGAAGGGGCTCTGAGGTGGGGGATCTAATTCTTCCTTAAATAGATTTCCAACCAATCCTCCCTGTACCTGCTTTCCAAGGTATCTGGTGTGTCCTCAGCCAAACTTGCTGAGTCCTGGGCCTAGGCTTTCCCTCAAATCTCTCCCCCCCCCCCCCCCCCCAGTACTGCCTTTCTGCTCTGCTCGGACCACTGCCCAGGCCGTCTGCTTCGCTCTTTCAGAAGTTTCGTTTCTTGCCTGTGGTTGTCTCCTGTCCCCACTGGTCTTTCTTTAACTCCTTTACTGAGACTTTCAATGATGTTTTGAAAGGGAAAGAAGGCAAAGGGTGTTCATCTGCTGTTTTTAATTCAAAGTGCACACAAATTCACCAAAGAACCATTCAGGGGACAAAGATTCAAACCTCTGTGTTTACAAACTCATCTTGTTTTACAGTGTTTGTGGTTCCACTGTTTGTGAAAGGTAATTTACAAAAAGGATCACACTGGAGAGCGGTTGTTTACATTCACTTCATAATATTTAAACTCTTAGTAAAAGTTAGGCTAGATCATAGACAAATGAGTATGAACTTACTAACTCTACAACCAAGGTCTATAGACGATTGGGTGGTGGAAGGTGCCAGTGCCCTGGTCCATTTCTAGAGTCACATGTTTAAAAATCCAGATTTCATAGTTTTGTAAGTGTTGAGTTGGGGTTCAGTATGTGGGCTTTGAAACTGCACAGACCAGGGTTTGAATTCTACTTTGCCACAAGCAAGTTACTTAACTTACTTGAGCCTCAGGTTCCTGACCAATAAAATGAAGGACATAGTGCTTTTCTCCCAAAGATGTTAGGATGGAATACATTAGTATCTGTATTTGCTTAGCCTCTATGACATTGGATGCATGTTTATTTACCATGGTTTCTTCTAGGTCTCCTTTCGTATTTAACGTTACTGTTTACTGTGCATGTCTCTGTGCTAAGCCTGGGAACTCGAGCGACCTCGATCCTGTCTCAGGGGTTTTCCTCCTGTAGCAGAGGGCTCACTGGCTCATCCTTTAGCTCTGGGGCATACTGAGGCCTGAGCTGGGGGAGACGGGCTGGGTGGGGCTACTGTATTTGAAGCTAGGTCTCCCCAGTCCAGAGGCCCTGCTCTTACCACCACCACTCCTCAGTGTAGAATGTTTCTCAGAGTCAATGGCTGCCTCTGAATAGAATATAATTACAGACGCTTTAATACAACTTGAAGACTTCCAAATGGATGGGCAAGGATGCTTTCTGAAGGACCTCGATGACGTTGGTTCAGCTTTCCAACCATTCGTAATAACTATTGTACATTCGTGTGAAATAGCCCACATTTCTAAAAAGTAACTTACTGTTAGAGAATATTTTTGAAGGGTTTATGTGTATGGGGCAGGTGGGCAGGAGCTTGGAAGTAGATCACTTCAGATTTGCTGTTACTATACCTTGAAGGGTTGAAGTGAGCAGACAGTTCTCCCTCGGCTCTTGGTAGCTTAGAATTGCCAAACAGTAATAATAAAAGGCTTTTCTTCCCTCTGAAATCTTCAAATGAAGGAGAGTAGATGGAGGGGGAAAGGATGGCAATGATCCATTTTACCATAGGGATGAGGTGGGGAGCCAAAAGTATGGACAGATTCTGGTATTTGTTCTGGTTCTACTTTGCTCTGTCCTGTTCAGGCCCTTCTTCCTAGTTTGTGTCTCCTCCATAGCAAATATGTGCCCCTACCCCTTTCCCCATGCATATTTTTATGTGGATATATATGTTTTAAGTAAAATCTGCTTTGTTCTTTATATATGATTGTATATCCTAGATTTTCCACTTAACATTGTGAGCATATTTTCCCCCTTTCCTTTACTATTCTGTTTTATTTTGAAATAATTTCAAACTTACTGAATAGTTTAAAAAATATTACAGACCCCATACAGAGATTAAGCAGTATTATAGCTGCCTGGGAATTGGTTTAGTTTTGTAGTAGAATAGATGCTTTTACAGTAAACCTTTAGATGGCAGCATTTCTCACCATAAACTGTATTTGGAACATAATTTCTCAGATGCATGAGATGTTTGAGATAGAAGGATGCTCAGTTTGCCTGAATCAGCCCTCATTGTACGCTGGATGGAGCTGGGGCCAGAGAACTGACCATAGCTCAGAGCTGCTCTGGGGAGAGAGTTGCGAGCCCCTGCCTGGCTCTTTCCCCCACACCTTCTCTTACTGATGTAGAATGTTTCCTTTCTCTTTGGCCTTATTAAAAGCATGCTTGAAGTGTAAGGCAACCAAGGAAAACATTTAAGAGTCAAGTGGGTCATAATGCAATGTTTTAAAGGAGGAGCAGACAAAATATGCAGTCTTTTTTTTTTTTAAAACACATCATACAATTCACCCGTTTAAAGTGTACAATTCAGTAGTTTTCAGTATATTCTCAGCGTTGTGCAACCAGTTAATTTTAGAACATTTTCATCCCCCCAGAAAGACACCCCCTGTCCCTTAGCCATCACCCTCTAGGCTCCCATATCCCTCTGCCCTAGGCAACCACTCATACATTCTGCCTCTCTAGTTTTGCCTATTCTGGACATTGGATATGAATGGACTCATAGAATAATGTGGTCTTCTGTGATTGTCTTTTTTTTTTCACTTAGCATAATATTTTTCAAGTTTTAGCCATATTGTAGAATGAATCAGTACCTCATTCCTTTTTATTGGCCAATAATATTCTATTGTATGGATATAGCATATTATCAGTTGATGGACATTGGATAATGTGAATAATGCTGCTGTGAACATTCACGTGCAAATTTTTGTGTGAGCATATATTCACATAGGAGTAGAATTACTGGGTCATATGGAAACCTCTATATTTAACTGTTTGAGGAACTGCTAAATTGTTTTCTAAAATGGCTGCACCGTTTTACATTCCCAACAGCACTGTGCAAGGGATCCATACAGCCTTATTAAGAATTCTAGATTTTCTGATAAGTTGGAGGTGTGGGGAAGGTAGGAGATAAAGACTCTCAGTCTCTCTTATGTCCCTGAATTGCATGCTGGACTGGCTGCTGTGCCTTTTTGAAGACAGCTATCTCAGCTGCCAAGAAAGCAATCTTCTCTGCCCCACACAATTACCGTGCGTCACCAGTCTGATAAAATGCCTGCGTTATATGGCTGCTCAGAGCGTGTTGATATTACAGGCCAACTGTTTGTAATCCTTGCCTCCTGACTTTGGAGATACCAAGCAACCAAATAGTCTTTGTCCTAGTTAGAGACAAATTCTGAATAAAGAACTCTTAACCACAAACTGTCCAGGTTTGAACATGTCAAAATCACCTACTTGATATACACTGAAGACAGCTTTAGAGACTTCACAGCAAAAGAGCAGCTTTTCTTTTTGTCAGAGTTTACATTCTGAAAACTGAGCTTATTACCCTTTTCTTCTTAGGCAGTCCAGACTGGACATTCCCGAGTCTGTACTGAAATGACTGTGTGTGTGTGTGTGTGTGTGTTCGTGTTCAAGGGAGAGGAAGGGGCCGGCTCTTCCTTTAGGCATATTTGGGTCCTGGTAAGGACACACACTGTACATTCTGACGCTTTGTTTGCATCTGGAAAAAATTAGACACACTCAAATCTTTCCCACTGCAGGTCCCGTCAGGAAGCCTAAGTATGTGGAAAGCCCCAGAGTGCCTGGAGATGCAGTTATAATCCCGTTCAGAGAAGTGTCTAAGCCAGCAGAGCCCAGTGAGAATGGTAAGATTATGTTTTCATTGATTTCCCCCCTAAAGATTTTACATAATGGCACTATCCATTTCAGAGTGAAACTTGAGTGCCTCTTACAGGAATGCTTTCCTGAACTGGTGTTTTTGGGGTTTTTTTTTTCCTCGGGTAGTTGGAGATATCTGTGTAGTTCATGTAAATTCTTGGAATTATGTACACAATGTAGGCATAGTTGAGTAACTGCACATGCATTGTTTAAAGGTTCAATCTTATTTCCTCTGAATTTTTACCCACCCGGGATTGGGAGAATGTGAAATGCCAGACGTATGTGGTTTCCAATAATTTGTTGTGTTTTTTGTTTTGTTTTTAGTACACTGCTGTTTTAGAAAATTCAGTCACAAACTTTGGCTGTAAAGCTGAAATTGGACAAAGCTTATAATAACGAGCTTTTAAAAAGGGATTTGGTAACTTTTGAAAGTTTCTTATTTTCTTAACAGCTAAGATTTTTCCCTAGGTGGTATTGAAGTAGGTACAAATGAAAAAAACCCAACTGATTGAAACCTTTTAGTGAAGACATTTTATATATTGTTTTCCCCCATCTGGCTGTAACATTAAATAGATGGAGTAGTAGCGCTGTCTCTTCTTCTTCTTCTTTTTTTTTTTTTTTTTTCTTTTCCTTAATTCAAGAATTCACCTCACCTGTTTGTTCCTTTCTAGTCTGTTCCCCAACTTATAACTGCTATGGTCTTGTAATTTGGGTATTTTGAACTTGCATCTTTTTCCCTATGGAAACATGCAGCTAGGAATCATGGTCTATGTAGAGAAGGCTATTTTACCCTCAGTGTGCATCAAAGTTTATGTAGTAATGCTGAAAGAGAACTTAGGAAAACTCATCCTTACTTGCACGTTGGAATGCCTGCTCCTCCCTGCTCCCCATCTGCTGGCTCCTGTGTGCTCTCACTGCTGTGTGTGGGTTTGTTTCTAGTGAATGGCATGGAGTGGGTAAGAATTAGAGCATAGAAGGAACATGTAGTAGGAGTGGTGGTGAAAATAAGGCTAAAAATTAACTGAGAAGGAACAGCTGTAGCTCAGTGGTTGAGCACCTGCTGTGTATGTACAAGGTCCCAGGTTCAATCCCCGGTGTACCTCCTAAAAAAAAAAAGATTAAAAACTTAGAAGAGGAATTGGCAGAGGCTGAAAATTGGAAAGAGGAGTTTGAGAGGGATGGGTGAAGAGAAGAGGCCAGGCACTGGACATTCTGGGCAGAGAAGAGGCCCTCCACAGTGATGTCTGATTAGGTCAGCTATCCACTGATAGCTGAGGCTTCTCTCGGTTGTGAAATTCACGTGTGCAGGATGCCCATGTGTTTGTTCTCCCTCATTTCTATTCTGAGTGTAGGAAGAGAAATGAAAGCCTATTCCTCTGTAAGTGAATATCAGTAACATAAGTTATAGAGTTCTCTGCACATTTCAGAATAAGCCTGCTACCCCTAACCCCATTCTACTCCCCAAAGCCTTTCTAGTCCTGAGTTGGTTGTGCCCCTGGCATTTTGGCTGGTCCTGATTCCATTATGTAACATCTTCCACCCTGCCTGATAGTATAATTGAGGTTCTGTGTCAGATTTAGGCTCGCCCTAGGATGGGTAAGAGAATGTAGACATTTGGGATTTTTTATTGGACAAAGAAAACACAGGTTATAAATAATTCCCATTGTTGAGAGATTTTCTCACAATTACCCATCTTTCTTGGGGAGGGGGATAGTCTTATGCTTGGCTGCGGGCCAAGCTAAATTCAAGCACGCTGATTGGAATTGCTGGCGTGGTCTGGAGTCTGCTTGCGTGCTCACGCCTGAGACCTGAGCCCTCCAGTTTATCGTCATCAGTCTCCAGGGGGACTGAATTATGCCATACCTGGGCTGCAAATACAGGACCAGACGTTTATATTTCACCTAAAATTAAGAAGTAGAGTACATTTTCACTTTTTTAGGTGTAGTTCATGTCTGTGGCTGTATGGTCTTGCATGAAGATAGCCATAGTGTTTGAGGAAGCCCCAGAAGTTATCTTTCTGTTAGTTGATGAGGGAGGTGGTTGCCTAACGAAATTAACTTGACAGGTAGTATAGAGTGGTGTGTTTTGTAATCCCCATGGAATCCTTTAAATTTCACTGGTGTTAATTAAATGTGCCATAATAAAAGTAAATTTTATGTCCAGGTCATTGAACCTAAAGGAGAGGCTGGAGCTAACTAAATCAAATAATTGAGTTTGAGTCTTAGTTCCAGCAAATACAGATGCATGGTGGGCTTGCCCTAATTTCAAAGGTTTTTAATATCAGCATTGTCACTTGAGTTTTAATGTAAAATTTGGTTTTAGGCTTTCCATAAATGATAAGTGCCTTTGGCGTATCTGAAGACATTTTTTGGGGGGACTGTCAATAATAGCATTTCAGAATGCACCAGACTAACAAACTCTATTGGAAACAGTTCCCTGTGAAATGTTTGAGATTTCACATAGAATTGTGAAATATCAAGTTATTCTTCCATGTTTGAATATGCTTTCCAGACTAAGTTGCCTTACTTTTGTTTTGGTGGTTGTGTAGCTCTGTAAGTTCTTGATTCTTAGCTCTCTGAAATTTAAATCAAAGTACAACAAAACCAATGAACACTTTGAATTTGTTTATTATAAGTAATTGTATTTATATGTTATTGCCATATTTTCGCAACCTGGAAGCAGGTTAGATAACATGGGGCAGATGAAGATTTTTATCGTAAGCAAAGAAACTGTTTATTAAAGTTTGTATTCACCTGGAAACATCTTTAGGAAAAGACATTCCACAGTATATTTAGTATTTTAAATTATTTTTTAGAACAGCATTTTCTACTCTGGCAAAAAAGAATGATTTAATGAGGTACTCAAAATACAAACCCCCCTTTTCCTCTGACATGGTCATCAGAAGCTATGGCTTCTATAGAATAGGTGCTTCACAAATGAGGTTCCTATTGCGAAACCAATGTATTGTTTTGGGGGGAAAAGTCATTTATCCAGAAAGCCTCACCTCTGCCTTAAGGGGGAAAAAAACAACAGCTAAATTAGAGAAGATTATTAAATTATAGTAGGTTTTACAGGTGTATATTTCTTTAAATTAGAGGTAACCATAATTCACTTAGGTTTGCTTTAATATATCATTAGCTACTTGAGCAAGCTTTGATGGGGAGGGGTGAGAAAGTTTTACTCTTATGAGTCATTGCCTGTGGTGCAGAGCAATCTGAAAATGTGAAACTTTTTTCTGGCAGTATGGTTAGCAAGTAAAACTAGATACATGAAATAAGAACCTAATTAAATACAAACTGTCTTATTGGGAGTTCTTTTTAAAATATGTTTAAGTAAACATTTCATTGATATCTTCTCATATTTTTGAGTTATAAACTATTTCAGACATTCAGAAAGATGTAGAATCTGTAAAAGATATAAGGAATAATAACGCCTGTCTACCCACTCCCAGTTTAAGAAATAAAACAACTCTTTGTTTACCCTGATCATATTTTCCTTCCTTCCCCAAGAGGTGACTTTTCTGCTTTTGGGGATATCTTTAACTTGCAGCTTCTTACAACGATGATGCACCATTTGGTCTTTGAAGGTTGAGTAAGAGTTAGATGGAAGTATAAGAGGGGGACATCTGTGTGTGATGGAAGAGAGATTAGAGGCAGGGTATTCATTCATTCTGCCCTTCCTTGAATAAGCATTATATAAATTTCAAAGCTATGAAAAGCACTGTGCTATGGATGCTACTTGAGATGGATTCTCAAACATAGGCCCTTTCTTCATGGAGCCTTAGAGTCGGGTGATCGTAGTAAGACCTATAATGATGATATAGTGACTATACTACCAGGAGGAGGTAATATTAGCTGACCCACGCTATGATGAGTTAGGAGTTCAGCTGATGGAGGTTCTATGCATGGAAAAGACTTAATTGAAGCTATGCTGGAAGATTTATCTGGCAATGGAGTGAGGATGGAATAGGGCCAGTGACTAGAAACAAGGAGAATGGTTAGAAAAGGATTTCATTAGTTCAAGTGGAGGGAATAAGGTCTCAATTTAGAACTAGGTTGGAAAAGAAGAAGTGGTGAATGGGAAGATTTTGTGGAATTGCAAGTACCTGGGAGCCAAAAAAGACAAAGTTGACATCAAGGCCCTGAGACCAAATTAAGAGGACATGGAAGAGAAGAAACAGATTTGGTTTGAGTTCAATTTTAGGCATGTGGGGTTTTGAGATTGGTAAAACAGCAAGGCAAAAGTGCCTAACTGAATGTTGGAAATTAAACTGGGATTTAAGAAAGCTCTCAGGGCTAGAGATATAAACCTGGGAACCATTTGCTTCGAATGACATGATAAGATTAGGTAAGTTAGTCCAGCAAAAAAGATCATGGAGAGAGAGGACTGAGGCAATACCAATGACGGGATAAGAGAGCCCTCCAGATTGCAGTATACTGGAAACCATGGGTTTCCCCTCTGTGTGTCTCTTATCATGATTACCACTTTACCTCTTAGAGGACAGAGTGTTTACAAGATGAAAAATCAAGGGGAGTTGGGCTATTTTAAAAATATTGTGCTTAATAGGGTTGTTTTAGGAGAGTATTGAAAGTGAATGAGTTTAAGTTGTAGGTAGGTAATGAAGGAATAGAACTAGTGAGGATGGACTTTTCTCTCCCCAAGAAGTTGAGCAGATAAGGGAAGATGAGAAATCAGTTCTTAGGGTGAAGGGTGTAGGTTGGTATGGCTGAGTTCATTTTTAAGAAGTGAGAGAATTTAACACAATCATAGACTTAGAGCAGAGGTTCTCAAAGTGTGGGCTTTGGACACCTAGGTGCCCCCAGTACTCTTTCAGGGGTCTGTGAGGTGAAAACTTTTCATAATAATCCTAAGAAGTATTTGCATTTCTCCTTTGTTGACATTTACACTGGTGGTACAAAAGAAATTATTGGTAAAACTTCTAGTGCCTTAGTACATGTCAGGGCAGAGGAACCAACATATTAGTGCTTGTTGCATTCCTCACCACCACACACTCAGTCAAAAATGAAAATTCACAGAAGAATGTCCTTGATGAAGCACTAAAAATAATATTGTTATCTCTTGACCCTTAATACCATCTTTTTTAATATTCTCTGATGAAATAGGTCATCTGCATAAATGCAAAAATATAAAACGATGCTATACTTCCTGTACTAATTTTAAGTGGAAAATACAGTTATTTTTTCCATAAAAAATGTTATTTATTAACTTGTATTGTTTTATTCTTTTAAAATGAATATATATTTTTAAAATTCTTAGTTTTACTTTCTAGTACGATAAATATCAATAGCTATAACCCATATAAGCCAAAGTTCTTTGGCGTCCTTAATAACTTTTAAAAGTGGGTCCTAAGACCAAATATTTGAGAACCACTGGCTTAAGAGAAGGAAAACAAGCAAGTGAGAACATTTTAAATAGAGGTAAGAAAATTGATCCAAAAGTCTGATATTAGTTATCTAGACTTGAGGGGACGAGGACTTAGAGCTAAGCAGTGATAAGACGGAAGAGAAAAAGGCTAATTCAGGAACCATTTTGAAGGAAGAAATGGCAAGGTTTGGTGACAATTTCAACATAGGGGTAAATGAAAAGAAAAGTTTAAAGATGACTTGTATGACCAATGTGTTTTAGTATTACAGGCTAGAAACCAATTATTGGCAGAAACAGAACCATTTCATGGATAGATGTTCCTCTAGAAAGACTATCATGCAGTTCCAAGGAGGGAAGCAGTGGTGATAGTGGAAGAGAAGGAGCAGTCAGAAACAGGACAGTGTGTGTAAATAGAGGTCAAGGAGGGCACAAGGTCCAGCAAGAAGCAGGTCATGGGAAGGGGAATAACACCTGTCCTGGGCCTTTCTCATTTAACAGGCTTGTGTGAGGTATTAAGTCAGTTGTTCAAGGTCTTGTAGCTGAATGGCTGAACATTGTAAGCAATGCCCAGTGCTCCTTGGAGGTGGTTCAGGATGGAGAAAAGCCTCCATTTATGGAGTGACCTTCGCAGCTGTAATCAAGTTTGGCTTTAAGGAGAGAGAATGATTAGATGGGAAAAAAAGGAGTAAGTGCAGGCCAAATTGGAGTGGTTTGTAATCAGAGAAAGGAGGGTATTTGTTGTCTTGAAGGAATAGTGAGTTCAGAATAAGCTAAGACAGAAAACGAAAAGCAGAAAGCTCTTTTTTTAGGCAAGAGAAATAAAATCATACTGGATATAGATAAAACCTCTCAAGAACCAGAAAATGAAATAGTAGTGAAGTATACACCATTGGTGTTAAAATTGGTAGAAATTTTATGAGATGTTTCCCATAAATTATTGTTTTTGAGCCTCGTAGCACCTCTGGGAAGTGGGTTTTGGCCGCCTTACTATTGAGGAAATTGAGGTGCAGAGAGATTCAACATTATTGGGGCTCAAAATAGCTTTAGCATTGAGAGCAAATGATTATAAGGGTATGGATAGATTTGAAGTTAAGGTGGTGATAATTGAGGGGCTGGTCAGTTTATGCATTGCACCTCAGTGTTTATGCCCCAAACGTGGTCCAATAGAATGTGATTAGCTTAAAAGGGACAGGAAGGAAGTGATGGAAGAAATTCTCTTTACTTTCCCCATTTGCTTGTGATATTGGGGATTCCATGAAAACACTACTGGGAGGAATATCACCCTCCACCTGCCTAATGGATTCCTGAGAGTGTGAGGCCAATTACTTTCTGAACTCCAAATATAGCCATCATAAAAATTTTTTTTTAAAATTTTTTTAACTTTATTTTGTACATTTAATAATTGAAAACATAAACAATTAAAAACTAAAAAGTAAACACAGATGAATAAATACATACATTTCTCAATTAAATGTAATGGATACATGTAATATATATATATATTTTAATCAAACAATATATTACACAATATATTTGGTTCATAGTAATGCATTCATACAGTATTTGCCCCTTTGTGTCTGGCTTGCTTCACTCAACATAATGTCCTCCAGGTTCATCCATGTTGCCATATGCTTTATGACTTCATTTCTTCTTACAGCTGCATAATATTCCATCGTGTGAATAGACCACAGTTAGTTTATCCATTCATCTGTTGATGGACACTTGTGTTGTTTCCAACTTTTGGCAATGGTGAATAATGTGGCTATGAACATCGGTGTGCAGATGTCTGTTGGTGTCACTGCTCTCAGTTCTTCTGGGTATATACCCAGTAGTGGTATTGCAGGGTCACGTGGCAAGTCTATATTCAACTTGTTTAGGAACTGCCAAACAGTCCTCCATAGTGGTTGTACCATCCTGCATTCCCAACACTTGTAGTTCTCTGTCTTTTTAATAGTGGCCATTCTGATAGGTGTGAAATGATATTTCATTGTAGTTTTGATTTGCATTTCCCTAATCATGAGTGATGTTGAGCATTTCTTCATGTGTTTTTTTGCCATTTGTATTTCTTCTTCGGAGAAATGTCTATTCAAGTCTTTGGCCCTTTTTTTTTTTTTTTTTTTTTTTTTTGGGGGGGGGGGG
>JAKSZT010053928.1:19801046-20139266 GCA_026826555.1 Tolypeutes matacus | reverse complement strand
GGTAAAAATCAAAATTCTCACAATACATACAAACATTTGCAAAATGATATATAAATATATATGCATATATGTGTATTTGCTTACAAAAATGTTATTTATATATATATATACCCCATTTTTTAATTGGGTCATTTGTCTTTTTATTGTTGAGTTGTATCATCTCTTTATATATCCTGGATATGAAACCCTTATCAGATATGTGATTTCCAAATATTTTTTCCAATTGAGTCGGCTGCCTTTTAACCCTTCTGACAAAGTCCTGTGAGGTGCAAAAGTGTTTAATTTTGAGGAGGTCCCATTTATCTAATTTTTCTTTTGTTGCACGTGCTGTGGGTGTGAGGTCCAAGAAACCACCACCTACTACAACGTCTTGAAGATGTTTCCCTACATTTTCTTCTAGTAGTTTTATGGTCCTGGCTTTTATATTTAGATCTTTGATCCATTTTGAGTTGATTCTTGTATAGGGGGTGAGATAGGGGTCCTCTTTCATTCTTTTGGTTATAGATATCCAGTTCTCCCAACACCATTTGTTGAAGAGACTGTTTTTTCCCATCAGTGTGGGCTTGGTAGGTTTTTCAAAAACCAGTTGACTGTATAGGTGAGGGTTTATTTCTGGATTCTCAATTCTATTCCACTGATCGATATGTCTATCTTTATGCCAGTACCATGCTGTTTTGACCACTGTAGCTTTGTAATATGTTTCAAGGTCAGGCAGTGAAATTTCTCCCACATTGCTCTTCTTTTTTAGAATACGCCATCATAAACTTTTCATGTTTGTAAATCCGAGATGTAAACTGTTACTAGGAGACGAGGTCTTTCTCCCCCCAATGCTGTCCTCACTGGCATTGTGTAAGGTACACCCATCAGTAACAGTTCAGTGTTAACCACCATAAAAGAATGGAGACTCTCCATTTAGAGTGGTCCTTTCGAATTTGGTTTCGGTATCATTTTGGAGTAATGATTAGCTTAAAGAAGATTATACCTGGCTGTTCAAATTTCATTCAGTATTTGGTGAATAACTATGGAAGTATGAACAAATTTCCATTTTACAGTTTTGGGTGTCAGTGTGATTTCCCAGGCTGCCCATCTCTCCCTAAATGGTGCTGTCACACTTCACCCAAGGGTCCTCCTGCCAGAATGATCAGTTCAGTGAGAAGAAACCTCTGTGCATTAGGGAAGGAAGGATGTGGACAGCTTGACGTGGATTAAGGAATTCAGACTGAAGAGGACTTTCTTAAGGGGAAGGTAGCTAGAATGACATTTTAGAAGAGGGAATACTCTGAAAAGACTGTTGGGAAGGCTTAGGAAGAAATAAAACTGCAGTCGTGGAATGCATGCAGAAATTGACATAAAGAATGTTTGCCCATTAATCTCAAACCCAGGTAGTGTTTTGGAATTGAGGTAGCAGCAAAGTCCAGGTTGAATAGTTAATCATGAATTTCGGTGTCAATTCGGCCATTAAACCTGGAATTGTCATAGCTTCCCAGCCTGTTTGGAGGGGGTAGGTTCCAATGACTAATCGACTTTGGTGTTTTTTTTTCCCCTCCCCCTCCTGAAAACTTTACAGAATCTGGGTGCTTGTCTATAGATGCAGTGTGGAGGCAGCAGTGGTTTTGCTGGGGGTGCTACCGCACAGGACCTCCATGGGATTTGAGGCCCCTGAGTGAGCCCCAAGTGAGCCCGAGGCTGCGGCCTCGCTTGTTGTCAGGATACATTTTGTGGCAGCCAAGCTTGTGCAGCTGCTCTCTGCCTCCACACAGCTGCCAACTGGGAGTAGTTTCTGGCTCTTTCCCCAGAGTGTTTCAGGTTAAACCAGAAGCTAGAAATTCTGGGACATGGTCACAATTGGGTAGCAGTATGGAGATTGTTTCCAAAGGAAAAGGCGGTGTAGAGCAGAGAAACTGCTGAGAGCTGCCCCCTCGCCCACTTCTTCCCCTTTCTGCCAACATCCTATCCTCTACCTCTAGTCCAGCTGCCCCCTAAGATAAAGCAGCTACTCTGCCTGAACCTGGGTGGGCCTTGGGTCACGGGAGGGGTAAAGGGGCGGGGAAGGGCCGAGACTGATCCTTTCTGAAGTGGTTCAGCCCTTGGGTGTGCCTGGGCTGTGCTGATTTGGTTTGGTTCCCACTTCCCTTTCCCAAATGCCCACGTCCCTTGAGAATCAAAATGTGGTTTAAGGTCCCTGGTGGGAAGGGACCTTCTGTAGAGTGGCTTCGGGGGTGTGGTTGACCCGCCCTGGCATGGGTCTTCTCCCCCATGCTGGCTTGGGGCCACTGTCCCTTCACCTTACGACTGTAACCCAAATGATCCAGAAACATCAGGGTTCTCTTACCCTAGAACAATCAAGTCTTTGTTACCTTTTCCTTGCAGTTTTCTAAGGCAACTAAAAAGCATCCAAGTGTCAAACAGCTCTTCTTACCCCAACATAGGGAGCTTTTGAAAGCAAGCAAGGAGTGGGGTGCTTTTCCTTCCTTGAAGATACTGCTGGCCTAGTTCTCCTTGTAGCTGCCTTGCTGGGAGCAGGACTTGGCAACACTGCTATGTCAGTGAGGCTCATACAGAGGTCTTCTCAGCCCTGCTTATTTTGATTTTTTGCAGTTCTTTATAAAAGGCAAAGTTAGCATTGATCTTTGTTCATGACACTCTAGCTCACAAGTAACATCACTATTTCATTCTTCTTTCCTCATTTTATTTTTCTAAGACCTTTGTCTATTACCTGCACATTTCCACCTCTAGGGGAACCATGTTCATGTGTGTATGGCTCTAGGAACCTAGACGATTAACAAAAAAAGAACAAACGTTAAGATAAGTGACTGTATATAGGTTACACATTGTTCTTCAGTTTTAACTGCAGTAAGCATGGTTTTCTTTCTGCATTATCTCATCCCCTGAAGGATGCCAGTTTGAAAAATGTAAGAGAGGGGTTGGGGTGATACGGGTATCATTTCATTATTTGTCAGCCATAATTAAATGCCCTTAGGCTTTTGGGGACAAGGTTAACCTGCAGCTCAACGTTTAAATCAAATCCAGCAATAAAGTTCTTTCAAAGGCAAAAAGCCAGGCGACCAACCTTGGGGAGAACCTGAGACAGGAAAGGCTTCCAAGCAGGCCCTGTGCCCTTCACCTAGCATGTACTTCCAGCTGTGCTGTGGAGTGAATGGAGAAGACAGCCTGCCCTTTGTGCAGCTCTGCACGGACAGCAGAGTGTCAGTGGGTCCTGGCCCTGGGGACTCACTGCTCTGGGATTTTGAATGTTTGCTTCAGTGAGGTTTCTTCTACGATTGACCCTTGAGTGGGAATGCTGGTTTTAACTTTCACTGCTGTGGGATATGCTCGCTAAGTTTTCCACCAAAGTAGTCATGCCTCTGTCTTGTTTAATGTGGGCTTAGATTGCAGTTTTTACCCCCAGGCTGTAAATGGCCTGGATTTCTGCCATCACACCCCTTTAGTTTTACCTTAGTTCAACCTCCTATGGGTATTGGCCACAGAGCTCTTTAAGAATCAGATGAAGGATAGGTCTTTTGCTATCCTTGTGTCTGATGTACCCGTTTTTTTTACCTGACATGGAAATAGAAATCGCTATCAGATAATGCCACGAATGCCTCTGGTTCAGGTCAAATATTTTGCCCCTTGCACTTGGGAGTTTCTGTTTTACCGTTATCTTAACCTGTCACAGCCTCTTAATTAGAATGTATTGCTAGAGGACAAGCAGCATTGTCAAACTTAGTGCATTTTATAAAAATACACAAAAGCACCAGACAAGCAGCTGTAGTGCCAACTCATTCAGATGCGACCCTGAAATTCCCCAGAGGGGCATCTTCATTGTTTTCTTTCTTTGTTCCAGAAGCAAAGGCCGATAATGAACCGAGCTGTTCGCCGGCAGCTCAAGAACTGTTGACAAGGCTGGGATTTTTACTGGGAGAAGGGATCCCAAGTGCCACACACATAACCATTGAAGAACAAAATGAAACCATGGTAATGGCAGAGGAGAGGAGGAGACTGCGTTTCCTACTTGCTCAGGGGTGAATGAAGCGCTAACCTCCTTCCCCTCCTTGAGTGGGGAAGATGTTTTTGGTCAAATGAGTACTGGGCTGTTGTGTCTTGAAATTTATTTCAACAGTTTGTTTCTGGGGTTTTGCTTTGGGGAGAAGCAAAAGGGAGGAAAACTTAAGACGATGTCCAAGTTAACCTTCTGGTCACCACCCTGAGAAGAATGGCTCAATGAATTAAAGTGGCTAAAAGAATTCCTTAGTAATGACACTAACTTTATCTTTACAGCACCATTCTTTTCATCTGGCTGCTTTGGTATTATGCTTTCCTGTGCTTTTCTAGCTGCTGAGATTTTGGAGTGTCAGTGAGGCGAGGAAAAGATTTATAGGAGATGAGGCAGAGACAAAATAAGATGAGATCAAATAGTTCATCTACTGGGAGAGGCATCCTCACCCACCCCCCTGCCCCCGCTGCATCCTAAGGAACAGCAGCGCACAGCCTGGCACTTTAGAGATGTCTGCGTTTGAATAGCAATGAGGAACGGAGCTTCTGTCCCCCTTTGAGAATTTCTGTGAGGGTGTCATGCATTGATTGAGATTGCAGTGGCCACCAGTTTCCTTCTGCCTGATCATCGCAGAGCCCATAAATCTTCAGGAATTGAATCAAGTTGCAGTGCTCATGAAACATTACAAAAACAGAGTCCCCAGATTTTCTGTACAGAGGTCAAATAACCCATTTGTCTTCTGCAGACTTTAAATGAAAGGAAGTCTGCCTGTTGGCTATTTATGTTTTACAAATGTGCATTCCCACCAAATTATTTCTGAGACAGCCCTTTTCATAAAGAGGAAAATCACAAAGAAGGGGTAAAGAACAAAGATATTTGTCTTTTAAAATTTGGAGACCATGTATATAGTTAGCTTCCCTAGATTTTAAAAGCTGCCTTCCATTTTTCCTGCAGAAAGGATTTTTTTTTTTTTTTTTGGTGTCATTGTTTTAATGTCGAAAACAAAAGAGTGTGCAGAAGCATTGTGTCTGCCGTGCTAACTCCTCGTTCCGTTCGTCCTGCAGTGCACAGCTCCCACCCAAGGCATCAGTCCTTGCTCCACACTAACCAGCAGCACCGCATCTCCCAGCACTGAGAGCCCCTGCTCAACCCTGAATAGCTGTGTCAGCAAGACGGCTGCCAACAAAAGTCCCTGTGAGACCATTAGCAGCCCTAGTTCCACCCTGGAAAGCAAGGACAGTGGAATTATAGGTAAGACGCACACTCCTCGGTCATGAAGTGGCTCAACGCGCATCAGCCAGAGCCTTACCCAGGTGCTCCTCTAAGAGGGTCTTTACGGTGGTGTGTGAAGGTCGGTCTGCCAGTCCCTGCCCTTTCCTTTGCAGGCGGCACTGGCCCCATGTGCTGATGAGAGAATGAAGCATTGGCTTTTAAATTCCTCGATGTTTATTTTACAGTGTGCTCATTCGGTAAAAAAAATTTTCAAGATCAGAGTTGGCCTGTGAAGTTAAAAGACTCTTCTTCCTCACCAATTAGTTCCATTTGTTGGGGATTGGTTCACACTGGGACATACAGCAACAGGACAGTGAAACCCCTGCCTGTTGAGACGTCTTCCCAGCCCAGTCTCTGGGTCACTTATTTCCCCTACAACAGTTCAGGGGTTTGCTCTTCAGGGTTTCTTCTAATGGGGTCTGGCCACTGTTTTGAGGCTGGGATCTTCTAAGGATGCTCTGCCCATGCCCTTCCACGTCCATGTCCACACATAGGTGTAGTTACCATCCACTGAGGGTCAGGAGACAAGGTTTCTAGTCCTGATGCTTAAGCCAGTTAGCCCAGTGACTTGATCAACATTTAACTAACGTCTCTGTACACTATCTCCTTCTCTGTAAAATTAAAGATTTGGATGAAGTCAGTGACATTAGAATCATTCCAAGGATCTTGTTAAGAACGCTTATTTTTCTCTCCCATCCTAGACAGACTGTACTCCCATTTCTGGAGGTGGGCCTGGGCCTCTCTGTTTGCCAGGTCTCTGCTCAGCTAACAGACCCGTTTAACTACTGGATGGGATTGCTCGGGTCCTCGTCTCTAAAACCACAGTGTCATAGTAGTGGAGCCCTACTGAACAACTCAGCTCCTTTCATTTTGCTGAATTATGTACGAATTTGAGGGACGTTGAACGTGTTATTATGGATTAAAACCCCACTTATGTCCACATTAATATGTAATCAAATGGAATGACATTTGAGCTCCTGTTTTCTTTAGTCCCCTGGGGTTGCTGTCTTGGTTATTTTGAATAACCAAGTTGCAGGCTCATGCAGTTCGTCTTTTGGAGGTTGCCCCTGATCTGTGAGAGTCCTGGGAATGGGTTGTGGATTCTCTTGAATGGACTTCACCATGGCTTTGTGGGGGTCCCTCAGCTTAAGGAAGGTGACCGCTTCTTTTGGTTTTCACTTTGATCAGAATCTTTACTGGACTGAAGTTTGGTTTTGTTTTAACTGCTTTAAGCTATAACTCCCCTATCATAAAATTCGCCTGTTGAAAGTATTGGATGGTTTTTAGCATATTTAGACTTGTGCAGTCATTGCCACTGTCTAATTTTAGAGCCTTTTTGTCACCTCAGGAAGAAATCCTGTACCTACAAGTAGTCATTTCCCCATTCACCATCCATACCCTCTGCCCCTGGCAACCACTAATCTACTTTTCTGTCTCTGGATTTGCTTCTTCTAGACATTTCATTTAAATGGTGAGCTGAAGTTTTTTTGTAGGAAATTTAAGTTCTTTTCACTCTGCTTCAAGCCCTTCCAAGTGAGTTTATTCTGCTAATTCCCTGTTCTCATCTTACCCTGCCTCCCCACCTGCTGTTTAGTCTAGACCAGCAAAGTTTTCTAACGTGACTTCTGTTCTCGGTAGACCATTGTCGTTAATTCTGTGATAGCCAGATGACTTTCTTCATATCTGAAATGTCATGTCCTCCGGATGGTTTATCTTCCTTCCAAGAATTGGCCAATTGTATAATTTCTTAATAGAAATGTTCTTTTTTATTGTATGATCAGCATTGGCATTGCAAGCCTCTGACTATAACCAAGTCAGTTTCTTGTTTTGCTTGTTGCACGTCTTTTCAGTAGCAGAGGATCACCCATATTCATTCTTCTCACTCTTGCTCTCCCTCCCCCCTCCCCTCCATTGAGGTACAGTGCTCTAAGAGAGTTCTAATCAGGGATGAGAAAAGGGGTTCATGTGGTTCTCTGACAATACAGAGAAGTGAGCCATTGAGTTGCAGAAATAGCAAGGCTCTTACTTAGTACTTGATATAATTTAGCCCTGTCCCGTCCCAGACTGGTTAGTTCCCTATTGTCTGCTCCCGATAGCACCACATGTTTTCCTTCACTGTACTTGTTTTATTATTTAAATTTGTCTCATCTTTAGCATTATGTCTATTTCCCAAATTCTTAGCACAGTGTCAGGGATGAGAAATGAAGGAAGGAGAACTGTCGCTACTATCAACTTGCATTGTAGGAGGGACCATTTTGTTGGTTTCTGAAGAAGCTATGCAGGATTCATTTGCATGCTGGCTTTGTGAAATCCTCTAATGTCCGCTTGTATGTAAGCTCTGTATTGTAGTTGAAGCTAAGTGGCGCATTTCCTGTTGAGGCTGCCCTTCTGTTCTCAGCTGCCCTTCTGTTCTCATGTGTTTCCTTAACTCTAACTCGGCTGGATGTGAAAGTGGGGACAATTAAGATGAAAACGAGGGAGCAAGGAAATGGTTAGCAAGTCCCTCTTTCATAGAAGACCCCACCTTCTGGAGATTTAGGTTCTCACGGCTGTTGCATGGAGCAGGATGTAAGTGGATAAGAGGGGAACCCTGTGCTGGTGACAGTGCTCTTTTGTTCTCTTCCCTTCATGACGTGACCTGTAGAATGAGAACCTGTTGCTAGGGGGCATATGACATGTGGTAGGGAGGAGAAGGAAAAGAAGCAAGTATATCTTTCCTAGGCAGACCATAGCGACATGCCTTTGAAGGGACAGGAGTGGTGGATCAGAGAAGGGAACGAGCTTCCTCTTAAATCAATTCAGGGTTTGCAGGTGCCCTTGTCTCTCCAGGAATCAGGTATCTGACTCAGTGGTGGTTCTGTGGTTGGTGGGGGGAGGGGTGTGCTTTTCCTCCCTGAAGAACATGCTGGTTTTTATCAGGTATAGCCTGGGAATGGCAGCCTTTAGGCATCTTAAATGTTTAATGGAGTAAAATATTCAAGAACACAGTGATCCTAGTGGGCAGAGACGAATGTGAGATACTTGGCTTCCTGCTTTGGGAAGGCCTGGCAACTGCTTGTAAATAGACAGTGAAGAGCCACGTTCCAAATTGCACAGCGCCTGGGGAAGGGGAGGAAGAGGCTTTCCACTTAATTTTCCATTTTAAGAAGTCTAGGATTTGTCAACCAGTAGGGCTGGGGGCTGGAATGGAGAAGCTTCTGGGGAATAGGTCAATACAAAGTGCACACACTGCCTTGGCAGGACAGACCTCAGTAGCAATAGGTTTCCACACAAGGTTCTCACCCACTGTTCCATTGCCGTTACTAGCAGAGTGTATTTAGGGGAAATTGCAAACAGTGCTAACTCACCCTAATGCCTGGGTCTCCCTAACGATTGGAGCGCATTTCCATTGTGCTGATTATATTTAATCTAAATAATTTTGGCAGCAGATGCAGGGAAGGAAACTTGTGTTCCTGCTTGCCCAGGGCAGCCTTCCCAGGGCTGCTGCAGGGTGCTCTGTGTTCTTTAGCCACTGATTTTGACATACTGCTGGTTAAGAGAATTTTCTTTTTAGGAACCGCTTCGTAGGAGAAAGGACAGACTGGTGACCATTAAAAGGATTTCTTGGAACCCTTGCAGCCTTTCCATGCAGAGGCCAGGGTTTAGTAGCACCTTCCCCTCTCCCAGTTCCAACTTCATTATGTTATCCAGAGGGGAGTCTCACTTCCTCCTATTTCAGAAGATCCAAACTCTTCCAACATAAACGTCTTTAGAGGTATAGTAACTCTGTCGTGTAGAAATACAGTCTAAGCTGAATGGGATTAACTAAATTCCTTCTGAATAAGTTTATTTTTTTAAAGTTCCTTGCTCTCTAGATATTAAAGTCATTTGGTATTACCTGAAAGTTGAGAGTCTGATTTTCAAATTTGCAATGTGAAAACCTGCTAGATGTGAAAAACAGCTGTACCCAGTCACCATAGAGTAGTTTTTCAATTACTTGCTTTGAAAAGAAAAACTTTATAAAGAAGTATGCTTTTAAAGGTGTTTCCTTCATGCGTGAGAAAACATTTTTTTAGTGACACTCCTTTGACTAACTTGCTTCCAAAGGGGTTACCCATTTAATCTGTTTTAATCGCAGCTTAGAAAAAACTTGTGTGTTCATTGGAATGTGTGTGAAAACCAATGACAAAAAAAAACACACTGAAAATAGTGTTTTTAAAGCATATTATTTAATTTTTGTTTATTTAGGAAGAAAGAGAGAGGGTGGGGAAGAAACAAACAAAATCCACCTGTCCTATTAATGTTTAAAAAAAAAAAAAAAAAATCCTTTCCATACATTAATGGTAAATGTGCCAAGGAGAAGACCTTTCCAGTAGCAATTAAAAAAATCCTGGCTGAGGGCATGACCCGGTTAAAAGTCAGTCATCCCTTATGTTCCTATCCTCTCCTGCCTGCCTTTGCCTGCTGAAATGTATGATCTGCAAAGTGTTTCTCTAGTATCCTAAATGTTTCCTTTTGAGAAATGGGTTGATGGAGTTAGGGCAACTCCATGGAGAAGAGGGATGCCATGCAGCCAAGTGGGTGGTAGCTGCCTTTCCCTCACTGGGAGTGTTTCCCACACAGAGCAGGTGTGTCGCCACCTGCCCGGCTCCCCAACATCTTAGCTGGAACCCATGCGCCATCACATTCCACCTGGCCTGGTAGCTCTCGGGATGATTAAGTGCTCAGAATTTGAAAAGGGCGAAGCATGAACTTCTAGGCTCTTCCTGCTGCCTTTTCTTATCCTTTCCTCCTGGGGGCTTCCATTTGTTTTCCTCTTGTTCACTGTGAAGCTGGGAGGCAGGTATAAATTGAGACAGTGGAATACCTTCACAAAATCATGTTTTTCCTGCAAAAGTGGATGCAGTAAGGTAAGGTACTTGGTTAGCATCCTGCTGGCGCTTACTAGAGTTTGATAACTTGTAAATCCTACCATTTTTATTTCGTGCTAATGCTGCTTTCTCGCCACCTGTATTGCCCCGATTGCTACCAAATTGATATGCTTTTAAAATTGATTTGGTAATAACTATTTAGAGTGTTTCAAATCTGTGTGAATAGTCATTTTGCTGCCTTGCCTGCAATTTTAAAAATCATCTTTAATTATACAAGCTTTTTTTAATCTCTTGGGTGAAGGAGGAAATTTTTTCTTTACATAGATAATTCAGTAATATATTTAATATGGGAAAGAAATCCTTGGTGATAAGATTTGTGTCAGCAAAGCTCTTGCTATACTTTCATGTGTTTTAGCAAGCATTTATTGATGCCTACTCTGTACCAGGGGCAAGCTGATTTTGTACCAGAACAGTAAAGATAAGGCACAGTATCAATTTTCAAAACTTGTTCACCCAAGGGACCAGAGAATGGTCTCCAGTCCTGTGGAGGGTTTGGACAAGGTTTAAATTGCTGTAGAGCTTAAAACATTGCTATCACTGACGAGTTGGGAAGATGTGTGTCCTAGGTTCATAATAGTAGCAACCACTAATTATGCCTTGTGCTCTTTTCAAGGGAGTCCGAGAGTCTGTGGAGTCATTTGATGATGTTAGAAGCTCCATTGTCTCTGCATTCATTTACAGATTATGCCAAGCTTTACCAAATCACTGTGCTGCATACTTTTGCTAGAAAACTTTGACTTGTCTACTGTGTCAGACTGAATTTGGGCAGTGCGGTATAGTGAGGTGGGTCCCCCTGCCCCCTCTCTCCCTTACTTTTCCTTTAGGTGTTTCCAAAATCAGAGAACCTGATGAATGCTGCTGTAAGTGCATGGGTCGGGTCCCTGGCCTTGCTGCAATGTACTAGCAGAGCATGCCTTGCGCAATGCGGGTGAGCCCAGAGCTGGAGATTTGGTACAGAGATCCGTCTGTCACAGTCCAAAGTACAGGGCTCCCTGTGCAAAACCAGAGGGGAAACAGAGACCTGTGTCGGGTTAGACTGGCCTGGCCTGAAAAGCCAAGCTGTTGTCCGTGGGCGGTTCCAGGAAGAGAAGCCAGAAGGTGCCCTGGAGCGGAAGGTACCTCCAGCCGCGCTCCCTTTGGTGTGGTAGCATCGGTGCCTTTGCTGGACCCTCTCCTTGCTGGACCTAGGGAGGTTAAAAGCCGTGGGTCCAGGTGAGCTGCAGGCTCTGTTCTCTTTGTGGTTTGTTCTCGGTGTGTGTTATTCTCTATGTGGGGAGGGCTTGGAGTTGGGTGTGGGTGCAGCATTTCTGCTCAGAAATATTTAGTACCTGCTGGTTTTATGTGAGCAGTCTTGCCCTTTGTCAGTCGGGGAAGTCCAGAATATGGCATGTGTTAGACGTGAGGTGTGACTGCAAAGCAGAGGAGTGACCCCTTGCCCAGTGAAGGGGATAAGGGTTTCCCTCACAGTATCCCTTTGTCTTGTCTCTTTGATCCTTTCCCAGCCTCCTTTAGCCTTTGCTACAGTGGAGCTTCCCTTTCTAAAGCTGTTAGTGATATTACTTCAGTCAGGTCGAAGGAGGCAGTAGCTACAGTACTTGGACTTCCTTTTTTTCATTCATTCTTTTCCTTCTCCCATTTTTATAGGCAACCATTGTGTTCCTTTTGTGTTTGATCTTTAATTTATTGGTCCAGTCTTTAACTTTTAAACTCTTCCTGTCAACCATTAAGCTGGATATGGAGTTTAAAAAAATTGTTTCATGCTACTTTACTTTTCTTGAGTTGTATGGGGAGAACATTCTTGCATACTCATGATATATGAGGCACTTTTCGTATGCTATGCCCTTGCCTAATTTTCTCTACAGCCCAGGGAAGGACAACTTAATCTCTTTATAGGGCCCTTGCTTTGAAAATGGAGAATGCAGGATGGTCTGCCGAGTGCTTGAAGAAAATTTCAGTTGCTGTTTTGTTTTGGTTTTTCCTCCTCATCCTTTGAAAGTGTTTATCTTTGTGTATATTTTATCTTGTTATATATTAGTATAGTTCATAATTTATAAATACGTACTTTCAGATGCATGCTTAAATCTTTCTACTAATAGTGTTGCAGGATGGGACCAGTTTGTCGGGCAACCCTCTAGGGCAGAACAAGGCTTCAGGTGGTGTGAGGCTTTCCTGTGCGTAAGGCTGCTAGGAGGATGCTGGGAGGATTCAGAGAGTCAAGATAGGATGAGGGTTTCGAGCAGACCCCAGCACATAATCAGCATTATTGTCATATTTATGTTAGCCACCATTATTGTTGTGGTTATTTCCTAAGGATACATATTTATTTATACTTAATCCTTCCCCCAAAGAATTTGAAATGCTCTTAAGTAGACATTTAGTAAAACAAGATTTTTTTTTTTTTTTTTTTTTTAAGGTGTGAGTTGGGGAAAGGAAATAAGAGTAAGAGAAAAGATGAAGTGAGGGGCCAGGTTCATAAGGTTTATTCACTTTGCTTATTAGTAGGCAGAACATACTACTCTTTTTTTTTTTTTTTTTTATCAGACAGAAACAAAATATATTTATTAGAAATAGGACCCAGGCACACATTACACACGTTCATGTTAAGAGTTACATCTGTCCATGTGAGTGTGTCCTCTCCTGACAGTGCGGCATACTACTCTTAAGTTTCCTAGTAACCAGTGTGAAGAGAGAAACAGCATCAAATACATAAGATGATGGTATTAAGGTGAAGACAAAAATGTACCTGCTCCTGGCACTGGGTCCCAAGACCCAAACCTCCTTATGGGTCCTCAAAAGGAAGGAACCAAGGTTTGAACCCAAGCTCCCTGTGCTTTTTATTTCTTGTCTTTTCAGTAGCCGAAAGAGAATTCTGTTCAATGCAGCATACCTTTGGTTTCACTGGCCCTTGCTTTCTAAACAAACAATTCTGGACTAACACTGTAGTCAGTTTAATTTTCATTTTGATGTTCTATAAATTTGATTTAGATCCCACCAAGCGGCTTATTGGGCCCTGGACTTATACTGATTCCCCTGCCCCCCCCCCACCAATTCTAAGTGTACATTCTTTTCGACATAGAAAGATCCTCCAAAGGCAAAAGAGGCATACACACACACAAAGGAAAAGGTGAGAAGGAGAAGGAATACAGTTTTGAGAGAGATGTCAGTTTTTCTAGTCTCTCTCTTTAGCTGCAAAGTTGGAGGTCAGTGATTCTGGCCCTGTCCCTCTCTTCTCATGGGTAGTTATGAGTGTATATATGTCCTAATATATTGAGAAAGTGCTTAGGAATTATTATATCCCTGTACACAAGCAGGACTGTTTAAATGTGCTATAACTACAGAAGAGGATAGGACATTGTCCCTGGCTGAAGGGAATTTTCGAAGTCCAAGGTGAGTCAGAAGTGGCACATGTGAATCAATGAGCAGTACAAAACCTAATTTAATACTAAATTGTGTGGCACAGCCTACCCTCTGTTTGATGAAACATAAGGCTGATAAAGCACTCATTTCACAGAATCCTGCATGCTGGAAGAGTGATTGAGACCATGTCTGGGTATGATGGCAAGCCTTAATTGACATAAGCTGGCATCTGTGCTGGTTGAAGAAATAAGATGTTGGAATTTTTAAGTTGTTAGACAACTTGAAAGATTATCCAAGAACCAGGAAATGGCAAGTAGCACTCAGTTTCCAGAGCTTAAAGAAAAAAAAGTTGTCATAGTTAAGATGTTGCCCTAGTTTGGGGTGCATTTATGTGTGTTAACTTGAAGGTGACTGGGTTAACTTAAGTAGGAGTTTGAATTTTTGTTAGCCTGGAAGAAAAATAGATATTTTTGAGTAGCCTGTCATTTATTGTAATAACTAGTTTTTCTCTTTCTTGGAGACTGTGGAACTACCCTGTTTGGTGTGATTCTTAGTTTGTGCAGGGAAAGCTGACTCGTAGGGCCTTTACTACCTCACTGCATCTGCTTCCAGGCTTAGTTGTAGTTGAGCAGAGATGAAAGCACACTGGTTGCACTTCAACTGTGTAGGCTGGATCTGGAGTTGGATCCCAGGGAGGAATAGTGTGAAGTGGGGAAATCTCAGTGGGGCTTCTTTTTGGGAAGGCCTATGGCTTCAGAGCTTCTGCCTCTCAGAGCCCTGGTGAGTGTAGATGGTGGAATGCCTCTCTTATATGAATTTCCTAAGGGCAGTGGGACTAGAGCACCTCCTGCTTATAAACACTGACCCTGTCAACCACCCATTTTCTTTCCTGTAACTGCTGGGTCCTAAATGTTTCCACCCATCGATCTCTGGGCACCTTCGTCCTGTCCCTCCAATCCAGGAATCCAGCCCAGACTTTGCCCTCTCTCTTCAGCTTACTCCCCAGGACCCTGAAGACCTGTATCGGGTGCTGTCAATTGTAACAGGAAGCGGGGAGAGCCGAGTGCCTGTTCCCACTGCTTGAGGTCCAAGTTAAGATTCAGATCCTTGGTGGTTTGATTCTGAAGTATTTTGGCATTTAGGGAGAACAATTGAGGAAAAACATCACTTTGACCTTCTGTGTATTTTTCAACTAAAGAATAGGTGCCCCGGGAAGCGGCTGTGGCTCAATCAGTAGGGCTCCCGTTTACCATATGGGAGGCCCCGGGTTCGGTTCCCGCACGGCGTGGTTAGCTGACCCAGCGAGCACAAGCAGCAAGGGGGGGATAAATAAATAAAAAATCTTAAAAAAAAAAAAAAAAAAGGAATTATTTAGAGGGCCTGCATCTGCAGGCAGGATCATCCCACCCACCATATCCATGGGATATAAGCCCTCTCTCACTTGGAGTTGGAGTGGACATCACCATCCCAGTCGCCTCTGGATTGGGGGAAGAACTATGGACTAGAGTGGACTTGATGGTATTCTCTTGCTCACATATGGTGATTCTTGCAATGCAAGAAATTATAACAATGAGGTGGAGCCAGTGGCCACTTGACAGTTTTTTGGGTAGGGAGGGGATGAGCAGTTGAAATACAGGGGCTTCTTTGGGAGTTGGAGGTTGTCCTGAGTACTGTTGTGGCAATGGATGTAGGCCATTTTAAATCAGCACACACCACTCAGAACTGAGTGGGAGAGAGTGTGGTCTACAGTGTGAACTGTGGTCTATGGTTGGTGGCAAGGCTCCAGGATGTGTAAGTTCATTGAGGTTGGTGGGCCACACTGTGGGAGATGTTTGTGTGGGATGTGGTGGGAGGTGTGGGAGGTGGGCAACATGGGAATGGGAATCCCAGTGGGTTCCGTGTAATATTTTAGGTAATCTAAGCACCTCTTAAAATATATGTATATATATATATATATATAAATAACATTTTTGTAAGCAAATACACATATATGCATATATATTTATATATCATTTTGCAAATGTTTGTATGTATTGTGAGAATTTTGATTTTTACCCATAATAAAAAAAAAAAAAGAAAAAAAAAAAAAAGAATAGGTGCCCCCAAATAAAACAGTCACAACAATAAAACCTAATCCCCAGACAGTGGGCTAGCCTGGGAACCTAACCAGTTATAATGTGTCTCCGGGAAAGCATTCTGAGTTTCAAATACTGGATTTATAAATAAAGGTTTGTAACATAATCTGTGTTACAGGACTGCCTGTATTTTATGCCCACAACTTAAGAGGTTACTATTAATAATTAATTACCATTAATGAGCAATAATCTCATTTATAAATTAGACTGTTCCTGCAAAGTGTGTCACACAGTGCCTGGCATGGGGAAACCTTCAATAAATATTAACTGCTGCTATTATCACCACCACTACTGGCACTTTTAGGGCGGAGAGAGTCTTTTGCTATGCTTATGCTCATGTAAATAGGCCATTAAAAATGCAATGAAGGCTGTGATTTGAATCCACAAAAGTGGAGAGGTAGGTTAATACTGCTGTTAGAACACTTGGGAATCCTTGGAGCAATGATGGACACCAAAAAAAAAAAAAAAAAAAAAATGATGGGCTACTCCCCAGATCAGGTTACACTTTGTTTAGGACATAATGCTGACCATGTTGAACTGATAGCAATGAGGTTAACTGTAGCGTCTCTGACCACCCGTGGAATTGAAGCTTGTCCACTTATTAATTCATTATGCAATCATTTATTGAGTCCCTACTATGTTCCGGGTGCCGTGCTGTTCAGGAAAGGCAGGGGTCAGCTTGCCTTATATACTCTTAAGGGGCTGCAGCAGGTAGGTGGGATTTTAAAATAGGAAGAGGACCCGAGGATAATGGGTCCAGGCTAGAGCAGCAGAAGCAAAGAGGGTCTTAGAATTAGTAACAGTATGCCCTGTGATCATGGGCACAGCAAATAAAGAGTTTTGTCTTTTGATTGCCTCTAAACCTCAAAGAACATTGCAAAAAGAAACAAAACAAAACCCCTTCAGATCCTTTGATCTTAAATAACTGACTCTATTTAAGCTAAGTCATCAGGCTGCTGATAAACGTGTGTTATCATCATAGCGTGTTGATGAAGTAGCTTAATTCAGGCAGCTGGGGTCCAAACGCACTGTGGGTGGGTACCCTCCCATTTAGCCGGCTTGCAGTTATGGGCCTGGACTGCCGAGAACCAAGTAGGGAACACAAAGGGCTCAGTGGGCATGGCCCCTTCTCAAGGAAGCCGGTGTCTAAGACCTTGTGGCAGGATTCCAAGCCAGGGTCAGGTCAGCGGCGGGGCAGCCTGAGTGGCCTGGGCGCCCTGTGGTTGCAAGGCCATCATATATGGCTCAGCGTCTCTAGATCAGAGGTGGCTGTTTGCAGAAGCTCTGTAGGGTAAGTACTGCGTCTTTCCTCCATCATATCACTCCTGCTCTTTTGCCAAGATGTTTAAATACTATTTTCCCCTCTTTTTAAGTTCTTTTCCTGTGCTAGCTTGCTTTCTTAGAGGTTAAGTTTTTCTTCTGCAGTCACAGCATACTTTCCCATGCTGGTACTTTCTCTGCCTTAGTTACCACAGAGGTTTTGCATTCTGTGCCACTGAAGGAATAAAATGAAGTTAGGCTCTCTGGAGCATCTTGAACAGATGTTATGCAGTTTAATGCTAAGGATCAAATTCTCTGCTTGACTTTTTTTTACAATTGTCTTTGTTTTTATAGGTTTTCTCCTGCATATTTTCTACATTAACCATTGTGTTTCTCCCCCATCCCCATGAATAAATATTAATTTGGAAAGGATGCTTAAAGGTTCGACGGATTAAATGAGATATGAATTCTTTCGCAAGCAATTCATTTGTGTTAAAAAGAGAGAATACATTGTTGACAAATCACATAGATTTATCATTAACTCTCAGATACTTTCACACAACTTTTTCATTATCTTCTTATCAGAGCATTTTTTCCTTCCCTGTAGAGTGATTTAGCAGTTTATTTCCCCTGATAAGTAACATTCTTCTAATTACCAAAATACAGTGTCTGAAACATACTTTGTAAAAATCTGTGTGGACCAGAAAACTGCTCACTGATCACGGGGAGGGCCATTGGTATGTTTTAACTCTCAGCAGCAACAGCCCAGCTCTGCCTGGCCTCCTTCAAAGTGTCTTGGTCTCTCATTTCAGCCACAATTACAAGTTCATCCGAAAATGATGACCGGAGTGGCTCCAGCTTGGAATGGAGTAAAGACGGAAGCCTAAGGTTAGGGGTACAGAAGGGAGTGCTTCATGATCGCAGGGCAGATAATTGCTCCCCAGTGGCAGAAGAGGAGACCACTGGGTCAGCGGAGAGCTTGCTGCCCAAAGCTGAAGCCTCAGTTGGAGATGGTCCTGTCCCTTATTCTCAGAGCTCCAGCTCGCTAATAATGCCACGGCCCAACTCAGTTGCAGGTAAGGTCACACCTCTCCCTTGTAGGGTTATCTCCCTGGCTCTGCGGTGTCCTGCGTTCACTGCCTTCACCTGGCCTAGCGTAGCAAGCTGCCAACTGGGAATCTAATCCAGGCACTCACCTTTGCTGGGCCTCAGTTTACCCATCTGTAAACATGAAAGGGCTGCACTTAATGGTCTTTAGGTGACCGCGCTGCTCTGAATTCTGTAAATCTATGATTTGGGCTGTATATGACACTTAGTGTATATAGGAAGAAAGTACAAACACTCTCCCCTGGGTTTTTGATATTTTAAGCCTGAGTAAATTCATGACTTTTAATTACGTTTTGGTAAATGTACATCATTGTTTAGAGCGTGTTTGTTAATATCAGTTCAAAGAGTTTCTCATCTGGCCTTCATACTTATTTTTGTATAATTGAGGCCCACCATAGAAGTAAGGTCGATTTTCTTTATAATTCAGTTATAATGGAGCTTGCGCTTCAAACATAAGCAGCTCAAGTGAGAATTCTCAAACAAGGAAATGAAAATGAGCAAGACAGACCTGCTTTAGCAAGATGTGGCAGCTGGATCAGAAAGTACCAAATGTTGAGAGTTGACTGGTCATTGGGTGGTCATCAAGCAAAGATTCTGAGCTATCATGTCTGCATAAGGTCTTGAGTTTCTAAACTCCATGTTCTTCTTGGGTTGAATTCAGAAGAGGAGCTTGTTACAGTCATTCTTTGTTACCAATGTCGTACTTAAAAATTTCTACTCTACTAACATATGGCCCCAGATTCTTTTTTCCTACATCAAAGGATTTTTCTGTAATTGACTCTGCTCCTTCAGGATGTGGTGGGTCACTCTGGTTGTTGGGTGGGTTTTTCAATGTAACTCTGAAGCAGCTGATAAATAAATAGCCTTAATGGAAAAGTTCTGAGACACAACTCTAATTCACTTTCAAAGGAAGTAAAATGGCCTTATTCCAGAAGAGGAATTTGGCACATCTGCCAGAGAGAAATACCGGAGAGCATATGAGTATTGAGTGATGATTATTCCACAAGAAGAATTTCCTCCCACCCCCCTTAACATAATATATTGCACCCAAGGCTTTTTAGGCCATATTTACCTAGTTATGATGGATGGTTCATTTGTATTATCCCAGATTGACTTCAACAAATGGCAGACTTGCATTGAGCTTAATCAAGCTATTTTTAAATTAGGGAACACATTAATACATTAATTTTAAAAGTGTTAAAAGCATCCCATTTGGGGTCATGTTTTCTATTCGACCTGCTTTTATGTGGTCTCCTGCCACGTGAGGTGACGGTGGGTGAGGGCTGAGATTTTCCAGGAGACTGCCGTGATTGCGGAGTAGGGCTTTCTGATGTCTGCCATGCTCATTCATTAGCGTCTTATGTATGCACTTGAGCTAGACCTCCTGTGGCATGGGAGAGCTTTTACCTCTGGGTTTGTGCAGGGATTGCTTGGCTTAATAGATTTGCTCATTTCTTCTGTGTTGCATACTTTAAAAACATATTTTGGAAGGAAATAGGGAAGCAAGTGCTTTACCTCATAGTGTCTTTGAACAAGCTAGGATTCTGGTAGATTCTTCATTACCCACCACCATACTCTCAAAGCTGAACCTCACTTAAGAGGAAATGGCAAGATTTTTCAAGTGTCATTGAAAAGAATAGATTGAGGTTGTATATAGACTAGTATCTAGTGACTAGAAGGCAGGTTGCTACAGACAGGGCAGTAAGCAACATTCAAAGTTAGAAGGAAATCAGTTGGAATGAAATGATATGTAAGGGATCATATATACTGAAATCTCTTGGAAGAAGTATTTACATGGTAAGATCCATGTTAACACATTTAGCAGGAAAGGACATGAGCTTGGGGACAGAGTCAGGACTGGCAGGCAGGTGAAGGGAGGGTGATCAGGCCACTGTTAACAGCCTCCCCATGGGACGCGGCCTCCAGGAGGGGTTGGAGTGTGTCGTGAGTTCCTCTGGTTGCCAGCCCTTTACTGTCACTGAGCCTGTTACAGAGAACTCTGGTTATCTGTTAACTGTCTGATACAGTGAAAAATTTTTGTCAAAGATTATAAATTTAAAATAAAATAAAATAAATTTAGGGAGTGAGTGTATCTCAGTGGTTAAGTGCTTGCTTCCCATGTACTAGGTCCTGGGTTCAATCCCTAGTACCTCCAAAAAAAAAGAAGTTGGCTAGGTTTAGCAATTGTTTCACTATACAGAGATTTTCTTTTTAAAGGTATTTGTTAGGGTGGGGGTAATTTGGAATGCTGCAGTCAGGTCCTTGCTGCATGGCGTGTCAAAATGTATGACACAGGCAGCCTTTCCTTTGTTTAGAAACTAGAATGAGAAGCATTTAAAATTATATCTTAGATAATCTAGAAGTTGGGGAATTGAGTTCTATTTTTGACATACACACACCCCTTTTTTTTCCTTTTGAAATACTTTCTAAGTGAATCACAGAACACTTAGTTTAATTTTCTATGAAACCTCAAAACACAATTACCATCCCCTTTTCTTGAAACTCTTAGCTGGTAATGGCCCTGGACTTACTGGCATTTGCCTTGGCTAGAAGGCCACAACTCACTGTTTCAGCAGATGTTTCTCTTTGCTCAGCTTAGAGAAGGCTCTCCCTGCCCACCCCCCAAAATACTTTTCTGCAACCTCTTGAAATGTGTTGCTTACTCGGTTGTTAGACACAGTATACGTGCAGTAAGGGTATAATTAATTTAATTGTAGAGATGTTAGCAGTAGGTTGATTGCACCAAGGAATTATTGCTTTGCCTATGGTTTTTTTTTTTTTAAGCTCTGAATAGTGTTTAGGATTATAAAGGCATTTATTGTTAAATACTGAAATTGAGTCTGAATCTTTTGGTAATGTCCAAGAATCTACTGCAGGCGTGTGAGAAGGCAGAATGTGGTCCACATAGCCTTCTCTGGGTAGGTGGAGAGCACCTGGGCCCATCACAAAGCAGTTCAGCTTCGCTGTTCCTATGCCACTGTCTCCATCAGCGGCTCTGAAAACGCCTTAGAAAGCAGAGGTAGCTGGCAGCTGGTGACTTGCAGCTCTGCTGAGCGATGGTCCATTTCACCCATCAGTCTAATTAGGTTTGAAATGGAGAATCAGACAGAGCAGTGGAGTTGCTGAGGGCGAATTGTTTCATACTTTGGATCTGAAGCACTGGTGACTGGAAATCTAAAGGGAGAGAAATCTCACCATCTCTTCCAGAGCATCTGTGTCAGACTTTTTTTGCTTTTTTGCAATCCTATATTCAGAATGCCCTTTAATCTCATATTTTTAATCTTTTCAGTTATCACGAAGTTATAAACTGACTATTATGTTCAGGGGCAGGGAAAGAGGGTTTCCTACCCTTTTTTGAGGCTCAGAACACCTTTCTATTCGCTAGGGCTGAAACGGCAATCTTCGTGGCTGTTTTGGCTCTGAAGTGAATTGGCCTGTGGGTTTTGGCCGCAGCTGCCTTTCTTCCCTGACTGTGACGTGACTAAGTGCATTCACAGTGAGGTGTGCCTAGGAAGGGGCCTTCACAGAGGCCTGTGTGGTCCCAGGTCCCAGGCAAGAGCCTGGAAATGTGTTCTGAGCTGTGTTATTTGTAAGGAGACTGGCGTTGGGTGTGATCCAGTTCTCCCTCCTGGTTGTGGAGGACCTGGAGACAAGATAGAGGCCGCCTTTGGAGTAAATAGGTCCATTTGGGAAGTTCTGCATAAGGAATTAGCTCAGTCCTTCTGATGGGAAAGATTTGCACGGTACTCTATGTGCCTAGAGTATTCACATAAATGTGTACACTGTGTGTAAACAGGCTGTGGATATACACCAAAAGGACATAGAAACATAAATGTATGATATTGCAAAGTCAAGGCCTTGGACTTGAGAAGGTGAGGAGAGTGGATGTTTGGTTGCCCCTTGCAGAATGCAGCAAGGGAGGGGCCCACCATCACAGAGCCAGGCCACGGAGCTGCCCAGGGGGTTGTTGCATGAAGGAATGAGAGGGTGTAGTGCCAACTGGGAGGGGACAAAAAGCCTAAAGCCTCAGGAGGGTAAATGACACTGGTCATTGGGTGGATGCTGTGTTGGAGCTTTTCAGAGGGGTTTCAGAAGACAGGTGACCCAGTTCAACCTCTGTCCCTCACAGCTTGGTCCCACTAATGATTTCACCAGTCCTAAGAGGTCTTAGTCCTTGGAATACAACTCCTGCTACCTTCCTCATTTGCCCCTCGGTTATGTGTAATACTTTATTATCCTGGAAAATAATCTTATGTCTAAGGTCAACAGTCCTTTATGTTGTGCTATTTAACCCATAACTCAAAGTCAGTTAATATTATTAGATTTTTCTCACTGTGACCTAGGGTGCATGTGTAAATATGAGGGGACTTTTTTTTTTAAGGGCAAATGTACTGTGTATTTGCTGCCAAAATTTGCTGAGAATTAACAAAATTCTTTTGCACTGGATATTTTTATAATGTAGTATGTATGCTTGAACAGACTCTTGATGTGTTTTTTTTTTTTTTTACCAGCTACCTATGTGCAATGAATCTACTGATTTTTGTCAGAGGCAAATGTGATTAACTGATTTTCAGAAGTTAAAAATAAAACATACAAACATACACACAAGTATTTGAAGCTTAGGAGTATATTTATTTCTGATAAAGTCCACTTTATCAGAAATAAGTCAGGAGAAAGGGACACTTATACTACTGAGGACTAACTTAGTGGACTGGGCACCGTGAAATTCTGCATGCAGAACCTGCTTGCTTAATTAACAAGGTTGGAATTCCCAGCATCACTGGAGCAGAAGCCAAGAGTCTACCATGGTGCCATGCGCTTGCAGTAAGTACTGAAGCTTTAGTGAATGACACTTGATTGTCAAGGTTCCTCATAAAAATTCATGGTGAAGCCTGTCTCCTTCCAGGAATAATGGAGAATTATGTCAACCATATCAACATGACTTTGAAGAATAAGGAGCAGCCCCTCCCCCCTTTTAACCACTTTTTTATTAACAATATTGCCAGGAAAATTAACTAGAGCCAAAAACACCTTTGAGTAAATTTTGTTAAGATTCTGAACTGAATTGCTTTGTAATTTATAATCTATAGTAATTTGGGTATGAAATGCAACTCAACTTTGAAGAGACTAAACTTCAGTTTACTATTACAGCGACGAGCGCAACAAAATTGGAAGACTTGAGTTACTTAGATGGGCAGAGAAATGCTCCTCTTCGAACGTCAATTAGATTACCATGGCACAATACGGCAGGAGGTAGGGCACAGGAAGCTAAAGGTATTTGTCCTTGCATCCACTGTGATAATGGATGGGATTAGCTCATTCACTAAACGTTGAGAGTCTGTGATAACCAGCATTTAAGAGATCTGTTTTAATAATGATGTGACGTGTATGTGCGCTCATGCTAAAAGTTTATATGTAAGGTCGTGAAGCAGGCCATTTTTAACAGGGTTCTTCCTTAAAACATGATTTAACTTGCTTCCGGAGTTGAAAAATAATACTGCAATAACTTTTTTAAAAAAATATTTATTGTGGTAACATATGCAACAGATTTCCCTTTTCAAAATACTTTCAAATATATAATTTAGTGGTATTAATTACATTCACAACGTTGTGCTGCCATCACCCCACCCTTTACCAAAATTTTTCTGTCACTCCAAGCAGAAACTCTGTGCTTGTTATGCATTAACTCCCCATTCCCTGCCCCTTCTCCATCCCTAGTACCCTATAATCTAGTTTCTGTCTCTATGAATTTGCATGTTCTAGATATTTCATATAATTGAAATATTTGTCCTATTGTAACTGGCTTATTTCATTCAGCATGCCCTCTTCAGGGTTTGTCTTAGCATGTATCAGTATTTTGTTCCTTTTTACATTCGAATGATAGTCTGTTGTAAGCACTTTTCACATTTTGTTTATCCATCCATCTGCTGATAGACACTTGGGGTTACTTCTATCTTCTGGCTATTCTGAATAATTCTGCCTTGAATACTGGTGTACAAATATCTCTTCAAGTCCCTGCTGCGATAAGTTATTTTGAAGTAAGGGGTAGGGTAACACTGCCTAGATTTTTTGTTACCAGCAAAGAATTAACTTTCTTTCAGTTCCTTGCCTGTATGGCCACTTCCTACTTCTATCTGTAAGGCACAGGGTGTGGTCAGCACACTTACCACGTGGGGCCCTCAACCCACCAAAAGCTCTGGCATGTTTCTAGGGAAGCTGCGTTCCCATTTCACTCACACGGTTGTAGAAGAAACATGTTAAATATAGTCTCAGATAAACGAAGGTGATGCGGTTTGGTCCCTTGCATCACTTACTCTAATCCTCTCTCCATTGGCCTCTGAGTAATGAAAATAACTCAGAGGCATGAAAAGACTAGAAAGTCATTTTAATAGGACGCTTTGTAGGACCATTGTGGTATGAGGCATCACAGAAGTATTAATAGAACCAGATGGGAATATTTACAGATCCCTCACGGATAATACTAAAGGCTGTGCTAAGTCTAATATACAAGGATGATATATTCTGAGTTTCTTAGTGTATAAAACTGTGATATTTTTCTAAAATAATCTTTTTTTTTTAAAGCACGGTTTGCTCCCTACAAGCCACAAGACATTTTGTTGAAACCTCTGTTGTTTGAAGTACCGAGCATAACAACAGACTCTGTGTTTGTGGGAAGGGATTGGCTCTTTCACCAGATCGAAGAAAACTTGAGGAACACAGAACTGGCAGAAAATAGAGGAGCAGTAGTCGTTGGAAATGTGGGATTTGGGAAGACAGCAATCATTTCGAAGTTGGTGGCACTTAGCTGCCATGGAAGCCGCATGAGGCAGATTGCTTCTAACAGCCCCAGTTCATCATCTAAAAGTATGTCCATGTTTAATTACTTGTCTAGTTTATAATAGTAATGTAAGATAGATGGAGGAAAGTGCTGTTTGGGTAGACATAAATTACCAATTTTTCTCAAGTTGTTCCAGCTGCTATATCAGGTTTGTAATCATGTTAGAAATGCATTTGAATATTTCTATTCATCAGAGCCCTTATCTAGCTACAGCTAGGGCTGGGGATAGGGTAGGGGGAGGCCAGCTTGTCCTTGTTGACCTCCTGAGCTCTAATGTCTGTCTTCATATGTGTATAGGCAGAGGGGGGCCAGTAAGGCCTGATCAGGTGCCCTGGGGCAATTTAGGTCCTAAAACCTAGAGGTTAGGTTCCTGGCAGAAAGATCCAGATAGACCCTGGTGCAGAATTTTTTTATGCCCTCTTCTCCATAGCCTTCGTCTTCCATGCTGGTTTATCAAAATCATAAAGACTATCTCTAAACAAGGTGAACAAGTACAAGTGAGCCATGAATTTTTTTTTTTTTTTAACAAAACAATTTAATAAAGGGCACTGGAAGCAGTGGTTATACCATGTGCACTTATTACCCATTAAAATACTCTTTGGGACTAATCAAGAAATACATTCAATATTCCACCCTTCCCTTTATTCTGATATTGTAAATAATGGAATTGGTCTCTCTTCCCTGCAGCTTCAGATTCCTCCCCGGAGCTCCCTTTCACTCCATTGCTTTCACCTGGTTCTTCAACAAGTGGTCCCAACATAGCAAAAAGTCCCCCTGGGTTTGGGTTTGGTACTCCTGAAAACCAGAGACCAAGAGAGGATGCAGTGAAACACCTTGCTTCAAAGGTAATCAGCTCTTGTTTTATGGGAGCTTTCCAAGGAGAGAGAGAGAGAGACACAGAAACACACTCGTACTTCTTGCTAGTTTGGCTTCTGAGAAATGAATTGTAAATGAGATCTTATATTGGAGAAAACAATTGCTTAATGCAAAAGTATCACTTTTGGAAAAATTGTGATGTAATACTCCAAATAAAAGGTATTAATGAAAATGTAGAAAGACATTGGCAGTGGACTTCTGTCTTAAACAGAGTTCCTCAAAGCAGCAGAAGAAGATATCCTGGGCATTCACCACAAATCCATCCTCATAAGCACGTGCTCCCCTTAATTTGGTACAAGATCCAGAAGTTTGGGAGCATTTAACTTGACCCAGACCCCTTCTGCCTGAGCTCTATAGCCCCAGATCCTTGCCTCCTGGCATCTTCTGTCAGAGGGTCTTGTGATGCTGTAAGAGAGACCTGGCTCGCTGTCCCTTCCTAAATTCATGGTCATCAAGGTCCTTCTGAAATTTTCCTTCTGCTCAGCACCTGTCACCAGTTCAAAAGTCGCCTTTGCTGCAGTAAAGTGTCTACATCTCTGGCTTCCCGTGAGCTGCTGGGGTCTCCCTTGGCAGCAGTGGTGTGGGTCAGTAGAGCTGGAGAACCACCAGACGTGGGCAGGAATTGAGGGGCAATGAGCTGAGGAGAACCCATTGAGTTGAGGTTGCCACAGGGGAACTGAAATGAATGGGTCTCTGCCCAAGATTCCTCCTCTTCTCTTGCTTCCCAGCTCGTGGCTGCTCCTCACTCGGGGTGGTCAGCGCTGATGCTCTGACCACTAAGACAGAACCATCTCCTGGCCATGCGTAGGGGACCTGTGATGAGGGGTGCAGTGCAAACTTCAAAGCTGCTCTTGCTACAGTAATTTTCCCAAGCCCTTTGACTGCAGCCCACAATAAGTAATACATCTAACACCTGACACACGGTACTCGTGCATGCATAATCACACACAGAGAGAAGCAAAAGCGCCGCTAAATTATACTTCTTCTTACATCCTGTAACACACTCTGGTATTTTTAATTCTTTTTATTAAAAACAACAAAACAACTGTTGTGGCTCCAAACTGATTTCACGACCCACCATTGGGTTGCCAAACGTATTCTGTAAAACACCGTCCTAGACCCTGGTGCAGGGTGGCTCCTTGAGGCAGCTGCATGGGGGTTTGTGCAAGCTTAGGTGTCTGGCCACATGGTTCCTCCTAATCTCTGTCCAGGGGATAGTTGAGGAGCAGTCAGCTTTCCTCTGAGTGTTGATGATAAAGTTAATCTAAAACGGGGAACACATGGCAGTTCCAAACTGGCCTGAGAAAAGCCTCTCCACACCTCCTTCTGCCACTTGCTTTTTCACAGTCTGCAAACCTGTCATCTAATCTCACAACTCCCACTGACTATCTGTGTCACCTTGGCAGTGCATTTAACTTCGGTGTCTGCTGCCCTCAGCTGTGGTGCTTGCCCTGCTTATCGATGGCAGCGACTTGGGCACATCTGAAAAATATAATGCTCTTTACACAAACGTGTCTTGCCCTTTTTGACCTTCCTTACCTCAAACTTAAACTCCTCCTTTGATCCTCATTTGAAAAGGTATCAGATTTTCCATTCTATAAAGTGTACCTCTCACTCCCAAGATATTTCCATATGTGGCACTTTCTGTGAGGTCTCTCCAGCAGAATAACCTTCTGCCACTTCAAATTTATTGCAACAAAAGGGATACTGCTCATCCCTCCCTCTACTTTAGATATTTCTCCTGTAATTGGGCAGGTACCTCTCTCCACATGTGTGTCCCTTCACATTAAAGGCATAAATTTGGTGTTTTCTGTTTTCATCCTTGGAAGAATATCCCTTTGAGCTTCTCCATAGTGTCACTGGAGAAGCGTGCGTGTGTCTGTACACGTTGGGGATGGGGTTGGGGGTTTGACCTACCAGGGACAAGAAGCAGCTGGAACTTTACTGCCTGGCTGTCATAACCACCAACTTTTCCATCCGCTTTTTGGGATCAGTAGAACGGTTTCCCAAGGGGGATGCTGAAAAGAGGAATGTAGTGGAAATGGCATTTTTTAATGTCAAGACCATGGGGATGGCTTGGCGTTGCTTTAAGCTAGGTGAGACTTCAGGTGTTATGAATGACTTTTATTAGTTTATGTTTATTTCAGAGTAACTTGTCCTGATCTGAGTTCTAATCAGGACTGATTTGTGGCTGCCATTAAAGATCTGCCTAGGACTTAGCAAACCACATGAATAAAAGAAGGACTTGATGAATGAATTATGTGAAATAATGGTGTGGTCTTGGGGAGCAGAAGCAGAGTGTCTTGTTATCCCAGAGAATGGGCAGAGCCCTGTTCTCATTTGCAGTCCTGGAAGGGGCTGCATGCAGGATGAGGTGACGCTGACCTCTGCTTCCCCCAGGTCGTGGCTTACCACTACTGTCAGGCTGACAACACCTACACGTGCCTGGTGCCTGAGTTTGTGCACAGTGTCGCTGCACTGCTCTGCCGCTCCCATCAGCTGGCTGCCTACAGGGACCTTCTCATCAAGGAGCCGCACCTCCAGAGCCTGCTGAGCCTCCGGTCATGTGTGCAGGACCCCGCGGCAGCTTTCAGGAGGGGCGTGCTGGAGCCACTCACGCACTTGAGAAACGGTACCTCCTAGTAGCCCCCCACAGCCCCCCTCTCCCTAGACCCAGAATGCCCAGGTGGTTCCCAGAGGGGAGGGTGGGCAGCCCGGCCCAGGTGGAAGTGAAGTGCGGCAGGGAGCATGGGGGTGAATCAGTGCAGACCTTGTCCCTTCCCTAGACATTCCCCAGAGTTCCCTCCTTGACCCCCAAGATGGTGTAGTATTAAGAGGGAGCCACACCTAAAAAGAAGTAACTCCATGGTTGAACATTTCCAAGGTAGTTAATTTGTAACCGTAGTTTATTTAGATGCGGTACACTTTAGAAGACTGTTGGTTGCATAGTTTGCACCTTTAGGTAATAGGAGAATAAATTGGCTGTTTGGGAGCATTTGCCAGTGTCTGTTTTTTTTTCAGGGCCCTGTTCAGTTGAGGTGGAACCTAAAATCAGTTCTAGAAGTTCTGGAAGTTTCCATTTGATTTTTATCCCTAAATATCCCACAAGATGGGGGTATTGATGGCATCCCAGGCCCTTTGGTTTTCCATCCTTCTTGCCATTTGCCCCTCACCTTTGAGCTCATTGATCTGCCAGAAGGTGTTCATTGGTCCTCAGTTCCCTGGGCAGAAGTTGTAGTAAATGAGGTTTTGCTGGTAGAAAAGAGTCCTGCTGTAGGAGTCCGCAAAGCCGGGCCATCACTGTTGTGTGGCTTGAGCTGGATGGCCTTGGCCCTCTGGGGTGTCACTTTACCTTTCCTGGAATCCAGCGTGGAAGCTCTGGTGGGGGACCCAGCATCTCTCCCAGGTTGGGCCTCGCTCTGTGTCCTTAACTTTGCTCTAGCTCACCCCAGTGACAATGGTTTATGAGGAGCCAACTGTATCATTTACTTGAGTGCAATTCTGCTAATGTGTGTATTACAATATGTTTCTGAAAACGGTTTTGTGAGAATTGGTTTTCTTTTGGCTCGGTGCTCCAGTTTTCATTATAAACATAATAGAAAATATGCTTCTGTGAAAACCATTTATTTTGCCATATGTAAACATTTTTAGTTTTCTCTACTAGCACTTTAAATTGTACATTAAAATATGCTGGGTGGTATCATCTTATAGAAAAGTATTATTTATTTCTAAATTTAAAACATTATTTTATCCTTTAGAGCAGAAAATTCCTGAAGAAGAATACATTATTTTGATAGATGGCTTAAATGAAGCAGAGTTTCATAAACCTGATTATGGGGATACACTTTCTTCATTTATTACCAAAATTATTTCCAAATTTCCTGCCTGGTTGAAGTTGATTGTGACTGTGAGAGCAAATTTTCAGGTAACAAAAGAATTCTTAAATCTCTTTCCAAGTCCCCATACCCAAAACTTTATAGTGATTAATACCAATAACTTAAACTGTTGTGAACGATTGAGCTGCTCAATTGGAAACTATATTAGGGCTTTGAAAAATCAGTCTACAGAGCTCCATATGGGCAAAAATCTAAACTTTTTCCCTTCAAAGCGTTTTTATCAAGATGTCAGGTGTGTTTCCTGTCAGTGTCTTAAATAGAAGTGTCTAGTTTTGATTTACCATAATCCAAGTTTCTGAACTGAAACCAGTTTGGAGGCTGTTTGAGGTGTCCAGCAGGTCTGCTGCTCTTTAAAGCTTTTCTTGCTGGTAGTCATTTCCATGCACTTGAGGTGGCGCTTTGTTTCTCATGGGGCGGGGGGGAAGACACTTTAAGGCTTATTTCAAGAGGAGGTCTATTTTTGTCATAAAACTTAGAAAAAGGAAGTGACATTTGCAGCTTGGAGAAGAGTGATTTTTCCTTCTTTTTACACCCCCCTCCCCTATTTGAACCCTAAAATTACATCTTAGCCATTTATCCCTGTCCTTTTTGATATTCATTTTAAAATAGCATTTGACCTTTTTTTCTCGCATTAAAAGTGGAATTAGACAACTCAGTAGAACTTGATACTTGTTTTTATGGGCATTTGTTTCATACATTTTTCAGTAATATTTTTACACAGTAAGCAGAATTCAAAAATCAGGTGGGCATGGGAACAGGAGTCCTAGGTTTTACTTATGAGCTGCGTAAGTTTTCAGCGGCTCAGTAAACTTTTGTGTAAAATGGGAATAATTGTGCTCTCCCGCCTCCTGTGGTTATTTCAGTAAGTGAGAACTCGCGCTAAAACACTTCAGAAATGCTAGTGGGGAGTACAACAAAACAAAACAAGAAAAACAAAACAGGCAGAAGCTCACCTCTGCCATTTGACATCAGGATAGTAGTTAATCTAGAAGTTAGGAATTGAGACAGGAAGGGTTCGAGGGGCTTTTGGGGAGCTGGTGATGTTGTATGTCTGGCTAGTTACACAGGAGTATTCGACTTTGTGAAAATGCATCATACTGCATATGAGCAGTTTGTGCACAGTGCATACTTTGTATTTTCAATTCAAAAGTTTACTTCATTTTAAAAGTTTATCTTAAAAATGAAGTTTTGAGAAAAAAAGTAGCAACCGTTAAAACAGTGATTGTGGGTTCTGGAGGCATAGTGTCCCCATTCTGCCAGGCTGTCATGGGCACACGGCTCAGGGCAGTTTGAGAGGCCTCAGTTGGGCTACACAGCCCCAGTGTGTAAAGCAGGTGGGGGGAAGCCCCTTACCTGGGCATTGGCCGTCCTCTTAGATGAGTGGGGCTGGTGTGTGAGGTCCTTGTTACATAAGCAGTAGCGTAGCGTGAGGATTACGAGTGTCAGGTCGCCTACGGGGTGGCCTCTTCTATCTAGCTCGGCGCCACCTCCTCAGACGAGGGCCTTGCGAAAGCTTTCCTGATTCAATCTCACATCAGGATTTCTTTCACATAAGCTTTTTATCTTCAAGTTATCCAATTACATGATTGAATATGAAACAACAAGTCTCTGTAATCCAGGAAAATCCTCCTTGAAAGAAAACTAGTGAATCTGGTTTGAAATGCTGCTAAAATAGAAAAGAAATCTGCGTGGAACAACACCGTGGGCTTTTGTGTTTTCTCCCCCACAGGAGATAGTAAGTGCGCTGCCGTTCACCAGGCTATCCTTAGATGACTTCCCAGACAACAGGGACATCCAGGGCGACCTGCACGCGTACGTCCAGCACAGGGTCCACAGCAGCCCAGACATCCTCAGCAACATCTCTCTCAATGGAAAGGCCGACGCCACCCTCATCGGGAAAATCAGCAGCCACCTGGTGCTGCGCAGCCTCGGCTCCTACCTGTACCTCAAGCTCACCTTGGACCTCTTCCAGCGGGGGCACCTGGTCATTAAAAGCGCCAGCTATAAAGTCGTGCCCGTGTCTCTGTCGGAGCTGTACTTGCTGCAGTGCAACATGAAGTTCATGACCCAGTCCGCCTTCGAGAGAGCGCTCCCCATTTTAAATGTGGCCCTCGCGTCGCTCCACCCCATGACGGACGAGCAGATTTTTCAGGCTATTAATGCTGGCCACGTGCAAGGCGAGCAGGGGTGGGAAGACTTTCAGCAGAGGATGGACGCTCTCTCCTGCTTCCTCATTAAGAGGCGAGACAAAACCCGCATGTTCTGCCACCCGTCCTTCAGGGAGTGGCTTGTGTGGCGAGCAGACGGGGAGAACACAGCCTTTCTGTGTGAGCCCAGGTACGGTGGGCCGCTTGCTGCCAGCTGCTGTGGGGTTAGGAAGAGGATTTCAAGCAATGCAGTTCACATGCTTTAATGGACAGACAACACATGACGAATGATTCGGTCTTGCTACTTTGTTTTCTTATTTTTTCTCCCTTTTTGGTGAAAAGAGCAGCAATGGGAAATTTCCTCTCTTTCTATACAGAAGTTCCCTTCCTTCAATTGTTAGAATTTGAGGGGTCCTCAGTACATTTGGATGAAAGAGAGTTTCGGTACTGCCTGGGTGAAATGTCTTTGCTGTCCATGTTCTTCTAGTCCTCCATCTCCTCCCCTATCCCCCAAGTTTTACAGGGGTCACGTGTGGCAGAGTATGATGTCAGCTCCAGAGGAGCAGCAGGATTTGCTAAAGCTGGTCAGTTTCTCTACCTGTGGATCTCTGGGCGCCTCAAGGATCTCCTTCCTCCCTCCTTCCCTTCCTCCCTCATTATTATTTTTTTTATTCCTGATTAGAATTCAGGAAGAAGAATTATGAACTTAAAAAGTAAAAGTTTCTCAGGCTTCCTTGATATTCCCCAGCTTTTCATATCTCCTAGACTTGAGCATTATTTACATTTTATAGTATTTGCTACACTTGTTATGTTTTTTCCTGAAATACGTTAAATCATTAGTGTCATAACATTTCACCCTCTAACTCATGCATCTCGAAAAAGGGGGGGCATTTTCTTATTTAAACACAATGCCATCATCACTCCTAGTCATAATTTATCAACATCATCAAATATTTAGCTGTGTTCAAATTTCTCCAATTACTTCCTCCTTTTTTTAGTTATGTTCAGATCAGGACCCAAAGTTCATAAAATGCATTTGTTTCTCTGTTAGTCTATAGCTTTTTCTCCTCAACCTCTGTTTGTTTTCCTTGTAATATTTGTTTAAAAAGAGCAGTTGAGTAGTGTATCCTGTAGAGGAGTGCAACTGTGGAAGGATCGCGTGGCGAGTTGTCTCCTCAGAGAGGTGGTAAGCCATGAGCTTAGCTGAGAGCACTGGAATCCTTTGGTTTGGCCACTGAGGGGGTGTGTGGCCGTCCCACCCCATCTGGGCCGCCGTGGTACTTAGCACTGGTGTGCCTTTGTGGCGGACACAGTCGGTGTAGCCGCGGTGCTCAGCAGCCTGGGGGCTGTGAATGACTTTGCTATGGGCCAGGCTCAACCCTGGGACCAGCCCTTCATTAGGGACCAAGAAGGGCTTGGGGGCCTGGAGCACTGAAAAGTGGCTGGGCCTTGTTTCCATGGGAACAAGGGAAGCTCTCATCTGAGAGGCAAAATCCCAAGCTTGAGGCTGAGGAGGTAGAATGTTTCTGAGGGATCACAGGTTATATGCTCACGGGAGAGTCTGAGACCAGTACAAGACATGGGACAGGACTGTCAGTGGGCAGCACGGCCTCCCTTGTTCTGTTGAAACCAATCCCCTGGTCTCCATCTCCTTGGTTTTCTCGCCTCTAATGTGGTTTATCTGAGAGACAGGCTTATATATGTAGGTAGATAAATACAATTTAAATGATGCATGCTTTTAATCATCCAGATTAGCAATTATTAGAAAACAGATTCAGGAGACAGCATTATTATTTTTCAATAATGTTTGTACTTCCTTCTACAATAACTGCTTTTTTCCAACAAGATAGTCACTCAGGTTTGTCAGGGTGATCTGAAGGAGAATCAATCACATCATGCCAAGGTGACAGCTGTGGGAATAAGTTACCCTCGGCATCTTTTCCAAACCAGTTGGCTCAGATAAAGGTGTGGAGTGTGAATAAACAGAATGAGTCCTGCAAACACGGAGGGTGAAATGGGTGGGATGGCTTCTACATGACAGGATGAGTAGGGGAGTAATTAATGGTTTGAGCTGAATGTCCAACCTGTGCCCAGCCATAGCAAGAGCCCGCTCATACGTCTTTACCTTCTCTCCCCCACAAAGATGTGTGTTCCCTCCAGGACCGGAGCTTTTGTGATCGTTAAATGTTGCCGAGCGTGGCCTGGTTTTCTTGTCCTCCCATTGTAAGGCCTTTTCTTTTGGTGGTGACTCTCCCAAGGACAGGCCTGAAGGTGCCAGGTCCTGGGGTGGTTCTGCTCTGCCTGTCCGTCCATCCATCCATCTATCTATCCAAGAAGTACTTACCAGGTTATTTAGCAAGCACTGGGCACTTTGCTAGGCATTGTGAGTGTAGACAGGAAAGCCCCTTCATCTCATGGGGGTTCCACTTTTGTGATGGACACACATCAGTAAATAAGATGCTGAGAGAGTAATGTGGGTTGCACCTGAGTGATTCCAAAGATAAGCACCCACCCCGGCCTAGCCACTGTGGGCTGCTTCGCAGGCATGGGGGAATCCAGAGAAAGCCTTTCAAGTACTTTGAAGAAAAAACAGCTCATGTCATCTTCTAAAGAGAGGCAGCCTTTCACCTGTTACGTATGGTGACGCTGAAGCACCAAGAGGACAGCTTGGGGGATCACATGACAATGCACCCACCGTGGGCCTGTGGAGCAGGGTCTATTTTTTTTTTTTTTTAATCTCAATTTTATTTACTCACACTCCATATCCACTAAACATACACCTCTCCTTCCCCCATCCCCTGGAAACCTCTAATCTACTTTCTGTCTCTGCGAATTTGCCATTTCTAGACACTTCTCATAAGTGACATCGTATGTCCTGTATGTCTTTCTTATTTCACAGAGCATAGTGTTTTCCAGGCTCTTCCGTGTTGCAGCATGTCCTAGAGCACCATTCTCTCTTATGGCTGAATAATGTTCCATTGCGTCTTTGTACCCCATTTTCTTCACCCACTCATCTGTTGATGGACTCATGTCCACAGTCAATAATGCTGTTCTGACCACTGGTGTACACGTGTCTGTTTGAGTCCCTGTTTCCCCTTTCTTTGAGCATATACCTAGAAGTGGAATTGCCAGGTCCGGTGGCGATTCTGTGTTGATTGGGAATGGGACCTTTTGATAAAAGCCTTTGTGTTTCCTGTCCTAGGAACGGGCACGCTCTCTTGGCTTTCATGTTCTCCCGGCAGGAGGGCAAGCTGAACCGCCAGCAAACCATGGAGCTCGGCCATCACATCCTCAAGGCCCACATCTTCAAGGTGAGGTGTGCCCCAGCATCGGGAAGAGGCTCCTTGTTGCTGCCATTTGCATATTTTGGTTTTGACAGCTTCAGCCAGCCCAGAAGCCCTCCACAGGCCCTGTCCCAAACACACCCCTCCCTTCTCCCTGAGAGCACTGTTCTCTTCTATCTTAATCACTTCCTTGCATTCTTTATAGTTTATTACCCAAGTGTATATCTAAACGCTATAGGTAAGCTTTACTCTTTTCCCTTTAGCTCTCCTTTAGGTTTCTAAAGGTTCCGTTTCATTCCCTTTGGTTTCTTTGTTATTTATTTGTTGAAGAAACTGTTATTTGGCAGTTGTAGTTTCTTACCGCCTAGATTTTCTGGTTGTGTCCTTCTATCTCATGGTGTAGTTTAACATGTTCCTCTTTCCTCTGAATTTCCTGCAACTCAGTCGCTGGATCTAGAGACTTTGTAGAGTTCAGGTTTGATATTTGGGGGGGTGGGAGGTGGTGAGGGGGAGGCAGGATTACTTTATAAATGGTAAGCATTTCTCAGGGGGCATATAATTTCTGCTTGCCTCTCTTTTGTGACGTCATCAGCCATTACTGGTCGCTCCTGAAATCAGTCATTCATTAGGGAATAAAAAAAAATGGTGATCTAATTTTATTGTTTATTCTTCCTTTAATTTACTGGAATACTTGTATAAAGAGAAACTTTCTCTACTGTGTGTTTCCCCAGAGGTCCGGTTCGTGCAGGGGAGGCAGGCTAACTCCTTTACCTTGAGTTTAGGTAGGGTTCTAAAGGGCCGCGCAGTCTTCGTGCGGGTCGCAGTCTTTGCTGCTGTCAGTGCACATGCGCACGCTCTGGTGCTGTACTTGGGAAAGGAGGGGCTGAGCCAGATTATCTCTGATTGTTTCCAGGGCCTCAGTAAGAAGATGGGAATCTCTTCCAGCCATCTCCAAGCCCTGTGGATAGCTTACAGCACCGAGGGGCTGTCTGCCGCCCTTGCCTCCCTCAGGAACCTCCACACTCCCAACGTGAAGGTGAGCGGCCCCCGCCCCACCTCTGGCTGGCTGTCCACCCATAATCCTGTTTTCCCCTGCCCTGGGGAGTGGCAGGAAGGCGAGAGGAGCTTCTAACCGTGCTTCTGCCCTGATGTAAACCACACAGGCTTGCATGTTCTGATTATTGCAAGTTCTTTTCTAGAAGAGCTTTTGCTGAGCTTTTGCTCAGGCAGGAAGATGTGAGTGGTCAGGAGCTGCCCCGGGAGCTTGTGGTGACTGTATCAGAGCAAAAGTGATAAGCAATTCGCAAACCGAAGGTTGGAGAGAGATTTCCATGGAAATTGAGTTTTACAGTGTGCTGGGTTACTTATCTGAACCACCTCTTCATGGTTCAAATAAAATTAAATGTTGATGAGTGATATAAAGGGCTCAGCACTCAGAGGAAAATCTGCTTATGTGTCTGCCTGTAATGCCTGCTCAGCCTTGGTCAGCATCTATCACGTCACAGTGTTCTGAGCTTTTCTGGATAGATTGTCCTCCCCCATTTCTTGCAGTCTAAGATTCTTAAGCACAGAAGGGCCAAGAGTGGCAGGGCCACCAAGAAGGTCTTTGGCGTCCTGGCCTGCTAGAGTCCAGGCCTCTGAGCCTCAGGCCCCGATGTGCTTGGCTGCCTGTGGGAGCTCCAAGGCAGTTTCCCCGTGAGCCATAAAAACGATCTGCTATGCCCCTCTAGGTAGCATGAGGGAGGCCCAACGTGGGCATCCAGCACAAGACCAGGCACAGCCCAACTCAGCACCCCAGGGGCCTGTCTTCCACTTCTCACTTTTGTTCTTCTAGCCCAGGTGGAGAGGGCCACCTGCCTCCGCAGTGGCGCTGTGGGCGACCCCTGGGGAGGTTCTGCGCCTCTCCCTGCCATTCTCCTCACGCCTGGCACCACTCCTCAACTGTCAGGCCTGCAGGGCTCCTCCCCAGTGCTGGGTAGGCGCGTGCTCAGCCTGCATCTCTGCACTGGAGGCACGGGGGTGTGAGGGCAGACAGCTAAGCCTGGGCGTCAAGGAGGACCCGGCAGTGCCCCGAGCCTGGGGGCGGCTTGCCCAGACCCCTGATGCCCAGTGCAGGGCCTTTGTGTGGAGAAGAGAAAGAACTCCGCCCCCAGGGGGCGCAGGAGGTGTCTTTGCAGAGACAGAAGTGCCACCTCCTCCAGGCAGACTCACCCTCCTGCCAGGGCTCAAGGTGGGCTGGGCAGTGGGCCCCGTTGGATTTCAGCCTGGACTCCGCCCCTTGCAAGCACAAACTGTGTAGCTGCACATGTGAACCCCGTGCTATCCTCCCCTCCTCGACTCCTGCTCCTTTGTCAGTTTCCCCTCACTCTGCAGACCTGTAGGTTTCAGTGCCACAAATGAACCATACGTGCAATTTTTTATAGAGTGGATGGGCAGAGATGCCAGTTTTTATACAAGGAGAGCTAGCTCCAAGCTGCTGCTGCTGATCAAAGGGAATTCTAACTTCCTAGATGAAGTTACTCTAATAGAGTAGAGAAAGCTGTTTCCTAAGTTTAGATTTCACATAATGAAGTCCTCTTAAGAATTTTTTTTCCACTTAGATTTTATAGAAATAAAAGTTGAACTTACCCTAATAACATGACTTTTCATTTCAGCTAAAAGTATATCTTTTAGCTTCTCCATAATTAATCAAATTCTATAATGATGACAAGGAATAAAGAAGTAAGAATAAAAGTGGCAAGATCTGTTTTCATGAATTACGGGCACAGCAGTTATTCTTTTCTTTTAATATGGAGAAAAGTAAATGAAAAACGCCATCCTCTGTTGAGTACAAGTTTTTAAGACAGTAAATGAAAAGTGCAGCATAATAAAGTAATGAGTTTGACTCTCCTCCTGGGATTTGGAATTTTCTTCTTTAATATACTTGCAGTCTTTTAAGAGTTACTCCTCTTTACTTTGGTAGAACTCCAGTGTCACCTACATCTACCTCATTCCCAAAATTAGATAACCTGGTTATAGAATCATTTGGCTTTTTGTTATCCTTCTGTTTCTTTTATCTTTGAAGAAAAACTGTTTTTCACAGAATCTTGAACAAATTACAGTAATTTAAAATTATGCATGCAATTAAGGAACTTTTTTTTAGAGAGTGCTAAATGTTGTCATATAGGAATGAATGTCATTTTGAACAATAATTGCAGTTTGCCACTGTGATAAATTAAAGTGTCTTGACTTAGTCAGGAATGATTACTTCGTCGATGGCTTTTAATTTGAGTGGCATGCCAGTGGTTTCTAATAGTTTAGTCTCCCTTTACCAGGCCAGGGTCATGCCAGCCAAGACCCTGTCTGACCCACTGGGGCTCTTGCCACCAAGGCCACCAGGCAGCCATCCAGCTGGTTGTTTTGCTCACACCGTCTCCTGGGGCCAGCTGCCAGCACAGGCTTCCCCTGGCTGTGGACTCTGGGGAATTCAGGTTGTGATTAGTCTCTCAGGGTGAAGGCAGGGAGGGGAGGAGAATGGAAACCAGGCCTGGATTTGGGCCTAACTTCCCTTGGCTGGGGGATCCAAAGTCATATCCTGCATCATAATTAGGGCATGCACGCGTTAGAGCAGTTGTGCTTAAGCGAGCCTCCCGTGTGCCTAGGGAGAAAGCAGACTCCTCTTTCCCTTTAAGAATGTGCTGGCCAGGGTCCCTTCTGTTCCTCATGGTTGCCTTGCTCTGCCTGCCACTCTCCCTCTTTGTTTTCTTTCACTCATTAAGCCAGAGGCTTATAGATAATACTGCCATTTTCAAGTATCAAAGGAGGGCTTCTGTGGTGGTGGCCAGAAAATTTCCGTGTAGTTGGAAAGAAATTTATGGGATGAACCACTCTTAAACACAGTGCAAGCTTCACTAGAACTGCTGCTTCTGGGGCTGGACTGCTGTGGGGCAGTAATTAGCTTTGTGCCCAGAGCTAATCTTTTCCTTGCCCCCTCTGAACCTCAGTGTTGCCACCTGTAAAATGGAGATAACAAATGAGCCTGTCTCATAGAGTGATCAGAAACTCGGTGAGGTGGCATATGCCAAGTGCTTGGAAAAATACTTACCATTTATTATGTGTTCTGGGCGAATTAGTTATTTTTCTTAGTGCTGCTCATCATCTCTGGAAACCTGAGGCCTTGTGGATGTGCTGTTGGAGGTGGTTGGGAAGAGCTGCCTGCCACGAGGTTTGTATGAGGTCTCTGTGCTGCTCGGGCCTGTGAACAGCACCGGGCAGGTGCACAGGTGATGTGGCGAGGAGATTGGAGCTGCGGGGTGCAGGGCAACTTGTGCAGTGCTCCCGCTGTGCCTTCCGAGGCTCTTGCCCCTTCTGAAGGCTCCGTAAAAGGGTGATTATAGAAATAGCAGTCACTTTCCACTGGGTGCTGGGTGCTGGGGCTGTGTGCTTCATATCTGTGCGCTTTCATTTCTTATCTGCACAGCACCCTGATGAAGTGGGACTGTTTCATCCACATTTTCCAGATGAGGAAACCAAGGGTTAGGGCATGCAGGAGCATATCCCAAATCACACAGCAGGCAGGACACCTGGCCCTGGGGAAGGCCTTGCTCCACAGGTGCATTAATCACCTCATGTGTTTACAGCCCTGGTGCCAACTGGAGCCACCCAGGGAGCTCTGGGTGCCTGGGCTCCACCCCCAGTGAAGTCAGGCTCTCCAAGGGTGGGGCCCATGCACTGGAAACTTTTCACAGCTCCCCAGTGATTTTAGTGTTCAGCAGCATTAAGACCCATGGGTTAGGGAAGGTTCACAAACTGATGGGGCATTAAGTGGGTAAAAGTATCCCAGCATTGCACCAACAAAGGAAACATTTTTCCTGAGAAGCAGTTGAAGTGCAAATTGATGACACACATTTTGTAAAAAGGCCTCCAGCTAAGCGCATACGTTGCAGCTAGTCTTGTTTTAAGCGAGGTATTAAGCAAGACTGTATTGAAAATACACCTTTCCAACATTGTGACCAAAGAATACCTGAATAGGGTCAGGTATTGCCATTCTTTCAGAAGGCACCTGAAGCCCAGAGAGGTTGAGTAATTTTCTGGAAATCACACAGAAAGTTAGTTAAAAGGTTGCTTGAGAAAGCAGACTATTTAATCCACCTTTTTTTTCTCCTAGGCTCTTAAAGAAAGATGGAATTGATGGGGAAGGTGAAAGTGAGTTACTATCAGAGACTGCCAGGGAATTTACAAACTGTTCCTGCCTGTGTTGTGTCCAGAGACTCTGATGTGCCTCTTGGCATTACATGTATTTTGGAAAAGCTCCTAGAGTTCTTACATGCTTCCCTGGCTAAGAACCACTTTCCTAAGTTTTTTTCTTTTTTTTTTTAGGCCAGTAAAAAGAATTTATTTGGGAAATGAGAGAAAGAACAGAGCTTACTGAGAAATGGGAGAGAAAGACAGAAATATATACCAAGACTTGGTACGGGCCCCTCTAGAAAGAGCTCACTTTTCCTAAGCTTTGATAAAATCCCCACGTAGTTCACCTATTATTTCTATATTGATAATAGTTAATTCAAAGTGGAGGGGGAGGGGAGGGTCTCTTACTTTGGATATTTTAAAATACTTTTGAATTGTATTTGAGCCTGGTGGTAATTTTAAGAGCAAACCTATGTCGATTTCTGCAGCAGGCTTAGTGGGGATTAAATATCAGTGTTAGGACAGGAAGACATTTTCAGATTTCCATTGGTATTTTCTGCCTTTCTATCCATAACTGCTTATTGACTGCAAGAGGCTGGCTTGGTTGCTAACCTGGGTCAGCCTAAATGATGGGCCCCTCCATTGGGTACAAAGGACTGGGCAGCTGGTAGGCTGGCCTTATCAGGGCCTCCTCGTCAGTCCTCGTCACTGTTCTTCCTTAAATGTAAGTAGCAGTCCTAACAGTGCAAAGGATTTAATACTGAGTCAGCCCTGTCTGTGGTAGAGCTCTGTCTGCCTCTCTTCTCTGTGAACTTGTATCTTCGAACCACGCTGGGTGGAGAATGGCTGGGGTTTGTGCACGGAGGCAGTGAGGGGTATTGGGGGCGGGGGGTGCTTCTCTCTGGTGATGCATTGGAGCAGAGACCTCCAGGAAGCCATCCTTCGGGATCTGTATCTATGGAAGGAGATTCTAGGCAGAGGAAACTGTAAGGCGAAAGGCCCCAAGGCCACGGCCTGCTTGGCCTACACAGGAGCACAGAGGGAAGGGAGCTGGGTGAGAAGGTCCTAGAGGAAGCCAGGGCCTAGAACACCAGTGGTGCAAGCCTCAGTAGCAACTGGGGCTTTTTCAGATTTTACCCTTTTGGCTCTGACCCGTGCATATTCTGAGTCATGGTTTCACCACCTAGTGGTATGAATTTCCCATGTCTATCAGTTTGTAAATATTCTGTCAGCTACTCTTATGGACACACATCATTGTGATACTCTGAATTGTATAGTCCTCATTTTCCTTCCATATCTGAATTTTATCCCTGGGTGTTTCTAGTCAAATCAGTGATGCTATGTCCCGGGTATTGACACTGAGTGAGTAGCTCAAAAGGCCTCCAGGGTTTTGCAGTGGGCAACTGACTGCTGTACAGGACCACTGAAGGAAGCAGTTTAAAGAAAGCAGCGGGCCTCTTAATAGTGTTAAAGGAGTGTCAGTTTTTTAGCTTCTGGAAATTTAAAGATGATATTTGTATACCTAAAATTTATATACGGTGTTCAGTGATTTTATTTGAAAATCAGTAGATTAAAAACAAAACAAAACTCCCTGATATTTGGGGGTGGGGATGTGTGTTAGTGGGTGATAAATACAGTAATTAACAGAAAAAGCAGATTATTTTCTAAGACTGTGGTACTGCTGACAGTCCAAGGATCATGTGATCATTTTCAGGTGTTCTGCTTTTTCTTTGAGGAGCACTTAAGAAGCAAAGATACACTATATTTCTTTTTTGGCTTTGTTACCTTACTATCAATTATTTAACCCATGATGATTATTCCATTTGCAGAAAACTAAATTTTCTGGTTTTAGCTCATCAGTGTCACCTGGGAGCTTGTTAAAAAGTCACCTTCTCAGGCCCCACCCAGACTTACCTAATCAAAAATTCAGGGGATGGGATGAGCAATCTGTTTTCACAGCCCCCGGGGGGATTCTGATGCATGCTCAAATTTGAGAACTGCTGGATTTAAGTGATGATACAGAAAATGGCGGATACTGCTCTACTCCAGAAATGTCAAGACTGGTGTGTACCTGAGAAATTAAAATAGCCTTTTGGGGGACATATCCCACAGGTGAGCCGTCTCCTGATTTTGGGAGGAGCCAATGTCAACTACAGGACGGAAGTGTTGAATAACGCGCCAATCCTGTGCGTCCAGTCTCACCTCGGCCACGAGGAAGTGGTCACTGTGCTCCTGGAGTTCGGCGCCTGCGTGGACGGAGCGTCGGAGAACGGCATGACGGCCCTCTGCTACGCAGCGGCCGCCGGCCACATGAAGCTGGTGTGCCTGCTGGCCAAGCGGGGCGCGCGGGTAAGCAGCAGCCCCCGCCGCGGGGGCAGGGCGAGGCTGTTGTCACATCATGGTTAGAATCGGCCGCCCCCAGCCTGCCTTCTGTCGCTACTTTGTCAAAACCGGGGTCTGCTTGGCGGGCAGCCTGGGGGGAGAGAGGCCACGTGTGGTGCGCTGAAGCTGATCCTGTGCTTCCCATTGCACCTTGGCCGGCAGCCGCCCAGGGAGGACCAGCCTCTGAAAAGCCTGCAAGTGTTGACCTAGAACTTACAGCAGAACTTAGCACCCCACCCCGACTGGTGGTAAAGGTTTTCAGTGTTTGATTTCTACGCGCCCCGCCCCTTTTCTTACCGCATTTCAGTTCATGTCTCTAAAAACACTAAAATGAGTCCAGTCGGTCTGAGGAGCCACAGGCTGTGCACACACGGGTGGGAGCCAGGCTGCCTGGGTGGGAATCCTCCCCTCTCCGCTCAGCTGAGCCTGTGTGCTTCAGGCTTCTGGTCTGGGAAATGGGCGAACCAGTAGTATCTACCTCAGGGCTGTGTGTGAGCATTACGAGAATCAGCATGTTAGCATAGACGGCCATATATTACTAACAAGTTGTTCTAGGGCTGTCAGTGTTAACGGGTTAAATAAAAACAATGACTAGCTCACAGTAAGCTCTTTGCAAGTGTTTTTAGAAACACTAGTAAGATCCTGTGAAAACAACAGTGTCAAATGAAAACCCTGCCATCGTATGGATTTTTTTAGGTTTACTATAAGCATTTCATTGAGGGTAAGTGTGTTTTGACTAACGGTAGAAAGAGCCTGCTAATATTTGTCATCTTTTTATTTCATTAGAATGAAGTTCAACAGAAATACATTAGGCTCATAGCAACTGTGGAAGTCTGTTTTGGTGGTGGTGGTGGTTTTGTTTTTATCTCAAAAACACAGCATCTGGGGCGTATGAACTTTAGCTCAGAGGACAAGGGGAATGTTGCCTTTCTGCCTTCCCAGTGGGTGTGTTACTGCACGTCATCACGCCTCGGTTTCCAGATTCAAACTGTCCCTGAGCCTTATTCTGAGGCAATTGGGCCCCCTCCCATACATGGCTGACAGCTCTGTAGGAGGGCAGAGGTCACACATGGTTCTCGCAAAGCCTTCAGGTCGGGGTGCTGTGCACCCCGAGAATGTCCAAGCATGGCGAGGCTGCACCTCCCCTCTCTTCCAGCCCTAGTGTTCCCTGGGTTTAGGCAGGAAATGATAGGTTGGCTTTGGGACCTACAGGGTATGCAGCACACAGGCGCTCACCCCTTGTGGCCACCGCCCCAGTTACCTCCCAGCCTCCCTTCCCGCCCTTCCCGCCCTTCCTTGTCTGGAGCTGGGTTTTCCAGATCCCTTCCTTTCTCTGGCTTCCCTGTTGCAGTGACCAAAGAACTACTCTCCTCCTCTAAATCATAGCTTGTCCCAGTAGATTTAGAATGTTCAACCCAAATAACCAAAGGTGGGAAGCATCAGGCTTTGTCTGAAGTTTTGGTCTGTGTCTTCATTCATGTTCGCAAGAGCACTTGGAAGCTCTGCGTAGTTTGCCTGATGGAGGAGGGGGTCCTTTGACCACTAGTTCCATAAAGGGAACCCAAGGCCTTACACTGGGCTTAAATTGCAATGAAGTAACTCAAATGAAGAATCGGGGCACTGCCAGAAGACAAGCTTGAAGGGGAAGCTCCCGTGCATTTGCAGCGGGATGGGGTTTGCACACCGCATTTGCAGTCCCCCGTGTTCTCAGAGGAGAGGTAATGCTGAGCTCTGGCCTTCCCCTGCTCCTGCCCCCCAGGTGGACCACTTGGATAAGAAAGGCCAGTGTGCGCTCGTGCACAGCGCCCTGCGTGGCCACGGCGACATTCTGCACTACCTGCTGACCTGCGAGTGGGCGGCCACTCCTCACCAGCCAGGCACGGCGAGGAAGAGCCAAGCCCTGCAGCAGGCGCTGACGGCTGCCGCCAGCATGGGCCACAGCCCGGTGAGTGGGTGCTGCAGGGCGCCGTGCCCGGGGGGTGGGGTGGCTTTGTCTGGCCCAGGTGATCGGTTGCTCTCTGAGTTGTGTGCCTCTGACCCCCTGAAGGAATGGAAGAAAATGAGGATTTCCAGAACTAGCCTTTGGCTGGGACCACACGTGTGTCTTCTCCTGAAGACCAGTGGAGCCTTTGGATAGCGTGCATTCTCCACTCCCCCTTTTCTGCTGCTCTCTTCCTCCCCTTTTCTACTTTTACCCTCTCACCCTGCCGTTTTACATTTTTTCCCTTTGATTCATTCCTTTGTCTTTATGACCTTTTAAAAATAATCTCATGGAATTCAAGTTCTAAAACCATTCTTGAGTGTTTGAAGGCTTTTTAAAAATAGCACTTTAATGCTTTGGTAGCATATAAGCAAGAATGCTTGTCATTTGCAGTTCCTAGACTGAAGGAAAGCTTTATGTAGTATTTAAATAGAGCATTTATTTCTGGTAGATGTCAGTAGTCCTCAGTTTGAAGATCTGTCATCTCCTGACCTGTGTGTCTTAGCTATGAATTTAACATTTTATCCACTCTCTTCCATGTATTTTTTGTTCTGTTTTCTCTCCAGGCAATTAGAGGGGCCAACATTTGATAAGATTCTTTCCCAAAATGACTTAAAGCAAATTTGGGTGCAAAGCTTGCTGGTTGAAATTTGGCATTGAAAACCCAAAGAGACACATACAGCTGGCTGGCTGATTTTTAGCCTTAAAAATACACATATACACAAGACACACAGAGAACACGTTAAATACACATATCCAAGATGTAGGTGTTTTTCCCTTTTTAAACTGTTGCCTAAATCTAAGCAACTCCAAGGTGCAAAAAATCATTATAGAGAGGACAATGAATGCCGCTTGTCTACGTGACCCTCGTCTTAACTCACTTTCGCTCCTTTGTCATGAAGCTGCCTGGCAAGAATGCTGTGCAAAGGAAGCCAGTGACTGTCATGGAAAAGGATTCGTTCACCCACAGACTTGAAGGGTGTATTTGTTTCCTATGACTGCTGGAACAAATTACCACAAACTAAGTGGCTTAAACCAACACAGATTTATTCTCCTCCAGTTCTGGAGGCCAGAAGTCTAAAATTCAAGTGTCAGCAGGCCAGCGTGCCTTTGTTTTCTTAGGGCCTAGAGGCCACCTGCCTTCCTAGTTCGTGGCCCTCCTTCCATCTGCTGGGTGTGTCATTTCAGCCTCTGCTTCCGTCACACCATCTCCTCCTTCCTCTGACCTTGTCTCTCCCCGTGTCCTTATAAGGACTGTTGTGATTATATCAGGCCCAGCGGGATCATCCCGGATAATCTCTCCATCTCAAGATTCTTTTTTTTTTTTTTAACAGATCAATTTTATTGATACATATTCATAAGGCATACAATTCATCCAAAGTGTACAATCACTGGTATTTGGTATAATCACATAGTTGTGCATTCATCACTTCAATCATTATTAGAGCATTTTCATTATTTCAATAATAAAAAACAAACAAATTCTTCACCTCTCAGTCTCTCTCTGTTTCCCCTGCTGTACATAGCTGCTGTTTCTGGCTCAAGATTCTTAATCACACCTGCAAATTTCCTTTTGCCACACAAAGTAAACATTCAACAGGTTTTAGGATTGGGACATGGACATATCTGGGGAACCATCATTCAATCTACCACAAAGGGTTTGGGTGATGAGACTTGAGGATGAGTCAAAGATGACTTCCTCTTGCTTTCCTGTCACTCAAGTTGCCCAAGGTGAACTCTGGGCTCTGATTTAGGGAAAGGGTGCTTTCATGTCCCTAAGAGGCAGCATTCCTGCCTCCACACCTAGGACTGAACCCGTTCTTTGGAAGAACAGTGCTGTCTGGAGAAAAAATTATTTGGCAGTACTACTTTTTAATGTTATTTTATTGAACAGGTATGCATCACTTTGTTTTCCTTCCCTTGTGCATAATGGATTTACCATCTTCCGGTGAATTCTGCAGAAACTGCACTTTATCTGATCTACCATGTCCTTTGTCGTTTAAGTTGGCATATTTAGGTCATGTTAGAATTCATTAGAATTCTGAGTACCTAGTAATCCTGAACAATGTTACTGAAATTCACTGGGATTATGATTTTTTTAAAAAATTCTTCTCAAAGTGAAAGTGTGAATAGCGTATGAATTATGCTTGAAAATGGTTTTCATTATATTTTCTCTCCTCGTGCAGCATGAGACAATAATGGTTAAAAAAAAAACACTCTCTCCTTTGATATGTGGGATGTAATAAGCACGTACTGCTATGAGAACTCATTAAATCACCTTGCCACTTCTGACAGGTGGTCCAGTGCTTGCTGGGAATGGAAAAGGAACATGAAATAGAAGTCAATGGCACTGACACATTATGGGGAGAAACAGGTAATTATGAGCTCATCATCTGGGGTAGCTACCTTGATGTTTTAACCCCTGCTTTGGCCTAATTGTCTTAAGAACGACTTGTGCTGCATGTAGTTCCGTTTTTATTTTATCAAAGGGTGTTTAAAGTTTAGCACTTTTGAAACTTCCCAAATGAGTAGTAAAACTTTGCCAGAAGCATATAAAATTTGAATCACTGTTGAATTAGGTGAGCATATATCGTGCCTGTGATGCCTAAATAAGGTGCTCCGTTCTGGTTTGCCAAGTCTTCCCAGATCCCAGCCGGCCTGACCTCTATGAACTGCTCAAAGTGAGCAAAGCAGGAACTTCAGCTCTGTGTTCAGATGAATAGAAGGTGGTTCAGTAAGGAAGGCTGTGGCCTGCCCAGCCTGGTGGAATTGACCCAGGCCTCCTGGTGCTTACTGAAAACACTGAGTACAAGCTACAAAGCCCATTCCTGCTAGGACAGAGTGTGTGTCTGTATGTGGTTAGTGTGGAGAGGAAGCCCAAGGTCAGTTCATTTTAATGAAGATTTGAGTTGGTTACTTGTCAGATCAGTATAAATAATGCTTTGAAAGTCTCCATGTGACTGAATCGATATGAGAAATGCAAGAATTTAAACTGAGTTGGTTGAACTGTACTTTTTAAATAGCTGTAACGGGGAATGTTTAATATGCATTTCCAGGCTACGTTTTCTGTGTGTGTAGCACATATGATTTCCATTTCTCTTGCACAGATTTATTTCCAAATGCTTCTAAATTATTTGCTGACAAGCCAAATGGTGGTAGATAGAATTGATTAGCTAATGAACACTTGAAAAGCATCAGAGATTTTCCAGGCAGAGAACGCAGGCCTTTCAGTACCTCACAGTCCCTGGGGGCTGTTGCCATTTCTGTGACTTTCCGTCACTCGCTGTGAAGATGCAGGAGCAGCTTGGGGTGGCTGCGTGCTACAGAGAGAACGCAGGATCCCAGATGGAGCTTGGCTATGCTTGGGGCTAAAAGTGTGTAGATTTAAATATTACCTTTAATTCTTTATGGGGTCCTTCCCCCATGCCTTTGAATAATACAGGCTGTTCTATAAATTGGGGAAAGAAGTGTGTATCAAATTCCATATTGTACTGGGAACGTTGGTATAGCTGAATAGATTAGAGCATGGCTTCGCTAAGTGCCAGAAGTCCAAATCCCTCCTCTTCCCTGGCCTAGTTTAGCACTTTGGACAAGTTACCCATACTCAGTTTGTATCCCAGTGAAATGAGTTAAATAGGACCTGCCTTCTAGGACTGTGGTGAAGACTAAATGAGATAAAGCAATCCTTCTCAAATGTATCTGATGATAAAAATCTCCTGGGGCACTTTTGCTAGAAATTCTGATTTCTTAGGTCTAGGGTGAGCCCAGGACTCTTATTTTCTTAACAAGCACCCCAGGTCATTTGAGGTGACTTGGCTTCAGGTAAAATAGAGAGCAACTGCAGAAAAGCTGTCTAAAGCACCCGCCTCACAGTGAAAACTTGAAGGTGCCCAAGATGATAATTCTGATTCATGTTCACTTAGCTTAAAGGGAATACCTAACTTTTAATATTCCAGGTGGTGATGAGTGTGTGTGTGTGTGTATAATTTTTTTCCTGGAAGGAAAAATCCAGAGAAGGGCTGCATTTAGGGGCTCTCTCTTTTGTCTTGGGGTGACCAGTCCTGAATTTCAGTATCTGTCCCTTGAGAATCTTGCCTATGGGTGGATGGCTAAAGGGGACACATGAGAAAAACAGCAAACTTCCCATTAGCCTTAATTAAAAGATAAATAAAAATTCAGCCCGTCCCTTCCAAAGCCTCCTGCATAACCTCCACACCACTTTTGGAACCAGGGAAGCAGTACACACCCTTCCTTAGCAGGCATTCTGGTAAATTTTGTCAGCCAGGAGTTTCTTTGAGAAAATTTTTTGTGAACCAAGAATATAAGCACTATTTCTCAGGCGTAGAGGCAACTCTCTGGACTGCATGCCGGAAAAACCGGTCTTGCCTTCTTGTGCATTCTTCATTCTGGTACCTCGCCCATGTGTTGCCTTCCACCATTGCCTGTTACTCCAAGCCCTCCTGCTTCCCAGGCCTGTGTTTGTCAAAGAATACCTGGAATCCTTGGGGGACGGTCTAATTAGAGGAGAGACCCTCTGAACATGGGGAGCTTTCCTCAAACGTGAGCTGCATTGTCCACAGGGTGAGGTCTGTGTTTGGGATTTGGCCACGCAGATCCTGCCCTGAATGTGGGAAAGAGGGCAAAGAAGGCAGCCAGGCCGCCTTCTGGAGCAGTCCACTGCAGCCTGCCAGGACCTGAAGGACCTGAGAGGGGCGGCATGAGCCAATGAGCCAGCTCACAGGCCTGCTTCTCCTCCCGCCTCATCTTCCAGCAGCAAACCCTGGAGGTTCTCGGCCTTGTGTGGGCTGCGTTGTTTTTAATTGCCAGGAACCCTCGGAAGTAAAAGTGATTGTTTTCCTTCCCGGTTTTGTTTGGTCTTCATTCTTGGGAGTGGTCAATGGCACTTTGTGTCCTAAACACTCTTGAACGGGCCGTGCCTGTCATCCACAGGCACAGCACGTGGGCAGGATTCCGAGACGTGACTCCCATTGGGAATGTGGGGAGGTGATGGAACAGCCAGAGGCTTTGTGTGAATAATGCAGTTCATTCTCTTGGAACCCTTGTATAAATTTATAGCTGTCTGTGCAGTTTAACAAAGAGCTTAGCTTTAAAATGCCAGCTGATAGGGTTCCCAGTCAGGGTCTCCTTGGTCTGTTTGGGGGCTCACCTGCTGTCTTGAAGGCCCCGCTGCTTTCTGTGTGGGGACTGCGCTGTTTGGAGCAGAGCTACCTGCCTGTGACTTCTCACTCACAGCCACATCCCAGAAGGAGGGGTACCAAAGCCTTGCACAAAGTTCATCTCTGTTTTCCTGCTGTGAGAGGCCCTCAGTCCATTGTGTATCTACCCTACACATTGCAAAAGTGTGGTTTTCATGCCTCCTGTGAATTGGAAGCAGGGGGTTATCAGGGAGAGTTGGTTGGCAGGTGGCAGCTATAAACAGCAGACCCAAGCTGAGGTCCCTCAGCCTTAGGCCAGTTGGCGGGGATGGGCGCTCCTGGCCCGTCAGTGCACTGAGCGTCTGGTTGTTGACTTGGAGTCGTCCCCAGAATGTTTCTTATCCCAGGTCTAGAGAGACAGGATAGTGTGTCTTAGATTTTTAAGACCTTCAACGAAAATGTTTTTGTTTCTAAGGCTTATTACAGTAAACCCACAGCTTTTACAAAGCTGCTCTTGTGGAATAGCTAGTATTATTCTTATTTTGGAGCGCAAAAGACTTAATTTCTCTACATTTGCTTTTTCACCACTCTCTGGGGCCATTTGCTTTTTCACGTCTGCTTGCTGTTTAGAGCCTAGCCCTTCAAATCTCAGTTTATAATTCCCGTAGCCCTTCAGCCCTTCTCCTCCTCTTTGCCATTAAAGACTCAAATGGAGAATAAGAAGGCATGACCCAGCAGCAGAAGGACCAGAGGAAGTGAAGAGTGGGGCTTGCCTCTGTGTCCCCACCTACCAGCTGGAGGTGGAGCTCCTCAAGGCTAGAGAGGCCCCCTCTTCTGGGACCATTCACAGACGTTGTCAGATGCCCTGCCCAGGTTTATGGGCAGCCCAGAACACAGCAGGACCCCGTCAATACTTGGGTTATCTCTGTTTCCAGAACTCCACAGCCATGACAAGTAAGCACTGGCTCCCACAAAAGCCCGACTAAACCAAGTTACTGTTTCCATGTCAGTATTTGAGCTGAATTAACCCAAACTGAAATGATGGGAGATGCTTACCTGGTGACCTCATGCTGCTATGAATTGTTAGAGGAACTGGGTTCCCGCACTCCAGGTCAAGTCTGTGGACCTACTCTCTGATGTTTCTGTCAGGACTTCTCACTGTTTAGAGGGGACTAGAGCATCTTCCATTTATGTACAAATAGGCCTGCTTGGCAAGCAAAGCCTTCCCTACCCTTGATTCCTTTGACTCACTTTGCAGTTTCCTTCCAAACACTTGCCACTTATAAAGTTTTTTGTTGCTGCTTATTGTATAAGGTCTGTTTTTTCCAAAGTGTAAGCTCCACAAGGGCAAAAATCGCCGTGTCTCTTATGCTCACCTGCGTGTACAGCAAGTGTCTAGCCTAGCACTGTTGAGTAGAACTTTCTTCAGTGCTGGAAAAATATTATCCATCTAAGCCATCCAGTACGGTGGCCACGAGTCTGGTTAATGTACCTGAGGAACTGAATTTAAGATGTTGTTTTATCTTCATTTAAATTTAAGTATCCACATGTGAGTAGTGGCTACTGGTTTGGACAGGGCAGGTCGAGTCCAACGCTTGTCCCATAGGTGTTGACCAAATGGACGTGTGAAGTTAAAACTAATTTTAGGACAGATGACATTCACTTTGCAGAATAATTTGGGAGAAATATTTTTTGTTGGAGGTGGATGTATTAGGGTTCTCCAGGGAAACAGAACCGAGAGAAGATATCTGTAAATATTATGGGATTTTTATAAGAATTGTCTCATGTGACTGTGGGGATGTACAAGTCCAAATTCCATAGGACAGGCTGCAAGTCAAGAACTCTGATGAAGGTATTCAATGAATTCTCCAGGAGAAGCTGGCTGGTGGAAGTAGAGATGGAAGTTCTCTCTTCTGACTGCTGAAATCATCACTTCTCCTTTAAAAGCCATCAACTGATTGGACAAGACATCTCTCATTAAATGCAATCAACTTACTGATGGTCTAAGTCCAGGAAAGGTCCTCACAGTAACAATCAGGCCAGTGCTCGCTTCACCAAACAGCGGGACACCATCACCTGGCCAAGTTGACACATGAACCTACGCATGACAGCGGGGAAGGAGCCCCAGCATTCCTAAGGACCCAGTCTTCTCATTCTTTGTGTTGTGGCACATTTTGGGTCCTGGACCCCAGGGCAGCTTAGGTACTCTTGTTTGGCTGAGGGTGTGGTTGGGTGTTGGATTGTGTCATTGGGACACACCGACTGTACCTACCAAAAGTGTTGTGAGTATGGCTGATGGGACAGAGTGGCCTGTGCCAGCCCCATGTTTGTGTCCATAATATCTCCCTTTTTGTACCACCATGCCAGACAGCCCACTCAGGACGGGCTGTGCCCTAATGCTGACTTCAGCAGCAGTCCCTTTCTGACTCAATGTCCCCCAATTCCCCAAGGTCCCTCTTACTGCATGGCAGGCAGTCTGCCGGCTGGCCCAGAGCCCTGGACTTCACACATGGATAGGACAATGCCCTGCCCAAACACTTTTAAAAATGACTTATTTGCCTTTGTTTCTAAGAATGACTACATTTCCCCCCTGTAAATTGAGTAGTTATTCATTTTCATTGCATAGCATGCCTCCCTTTTCAGAGTGCCTTGAAGCAGTTTAGCTCAGCATTAGTTTGCTAATCACAGTTTACTTTCCTTGCATTTTGGATAGAATTCTGGGTAGAACCTGGATAGCTCTGGTCACAGACTCGAGTCACAAGCATAGCCCTGTCAGCTGGGATAGGGGTGGGGGTGTTTCCAGGCCAGTCTTGGGGGAGGGCATCCTCCTTCCATTTCCATACTGGGTCCTGAAGCCGGACAAGGAGTGGTATTTCATAGTTGACATCACAGATGTTTCTGTGAGTGCCCTCTTCTCTCCATAGGACTGGTTTAATTCCCCACTCAGTGGCTCTTCCTTTCCTTCTGGAATTTAGGTGCTTCTTCAGCTCTCATCCACAGGCAGACCAGGCCACGGACGTCTGGGCTTCCATAGCCAAGGCTGCCCAGAACACACAGCACACACTCCAGGGAACGGGGTGTCGTCTTTTTTTTTTTTTCATTTTAATAGCAATTTATTGAAATATATCATTTGTACATGAACATACATAAATAATAAGTATATAGTAAAAGTTGTGAACTTATTGTTGGCTTAAAATTCACTCGAATTTATCACAAGTTGTTTTTGTTTTTTATTTTTGATGTTGGAGGGGCTATTTGGTAAGAATTTAAAGTAAATGAAAAAACGTAACGTATTGAGTTGAGCATTCACCTACATGCACACGTCAGGGCAGAATTTCAGATTCTGACAGACTGGAGGAAAAGGGTTTGGTCATTGCTTGTTGGAGCATGTGGAGAATGTATGTTAAGTCGAACAGTGGATGGTGTTTTCTCAATGTATCCTGTAGAGAAAAGCTAAGTAACTTGCTGTTGTATGTCTAAGATGTTTGATTTTAGAGGTTGCAAGCATCTCACTGCTTACTGCGAGGTACTTGCCAATGCATTCCTTCCTCGACCACTGTTTGTTTTAAGAACATGCAGCAAGATTAATGGGGATGGAAATCCAGGTTTCTGTCAGTCCAGTGGAAGTTCTTGATTGTCTTTGGCCAAAAAAAAAACATGAAAGTATGAAAGAGGGAAAACCCTGGACCCTAGAGGGTGTGTGTGTGTATGTGAGGTGGGGGGTAATCCAGGACCCAGGAAGAACAGGGAGAGGGTGAGGTAACCCAGGAAGGAACCTAGAAGGAAGGGGATGGGCTTGGGGCAACCCAAACAGCAGAGGCAGATGGGGAGGATAAGAACTGAGGCAGCCTAGGTTTGTCCACACCCTGTCCCTCCCGCTCTGGCAGACGCCTGTGGTTTACCCCTGAAATGGGTGCCTTCTGGAGTTCACCTCTCTTCCGAGTGGGCAGCAGGAATCTGCTGAACTGTGGTGTCATCGCCCCATGGGGCAGGGCTGAGCAGCGAGGAGAGGAGCGTGTTGAGAACCCACAGATGAATGAATTGAATTGGTAGCCTGACAACTTAATACAATTCCTTTCATCACTTTATCGTGTTGTTTTTGCTGTATATGAAGTCCATCTTTCTTGTGAGTGGTTCCTTCATGTTCGTTAGGAAAGCCATCTTCAACTGAAAAGTCTACATTTTAGTAGCTCATTGCCCCCTTGCCTACAAATACCATTGCTTGTATTCTCATTCAGTACTGCAAGGACTACAGGTCGTTCATACACAGCCTTACAGAAAAAAAATCGTAATTGTTTCTTTCAAATTCTTGTTGAAATGGCATTTGGATTATTTCATTTTCTGAGGCCAGATGTGAAATCGCGTGAAGTGTTTTTGCGAAAACGCTTACTTTTTATACCTTGTGTGGTGTCTCGAGTACCACTGTGTCCTCCTCAGCACATGCTGCTCAGACTTAAAGAATGGAGAACAGAACATTGTATACATGCTTTAAATAACTTGGTGTGGAAGAGATTCTGTCAAGAATGTGAACGTTCTCAGCACACTTTAGAAGCGACAGCTGTTTAAAGCTGTGATCTTCTGTTAGATTTTTAAGAGAACAAAGTCTATATGAAGTATGACTGTCCATGTTTTCGGAAATTATTTTTAAATTGAATTTATGTTATTTATTTTATTTTTTTAACTTTATTTTGTACATTTAATAATTGAAAACATAAGCAATTAAAAACTAAAAAATAAAAACAGATGAATAAATATATATATTTCTCAATTAAATGTAAGGATACATGTAAATTTTTTTGTTTTTTTTTTTGTGTGTGTGTGAATCAAACAATATATTTCACAATATATTTGGTTCATAGTAATGCATTCATACAGTATTTGTCCTTTTGTGTCTGGCTTGCTTCACTCAACATAATGTCCTCCAGGTTCATCCATGTTGCCATATTCTTTATGACTTCATTTCTTCTTACAGCTGCATAATATTCCATCGTGTGAATAGACCACAGTTTGTTTATCCATTCATCTGTTGATGGACACCTGGGTTGTTTCCAGCTTTTGGCAATGATGAATAATATGGCTATGAACATCGGTGTGCAGATGTCTGTTGGTGTCACTGCTCTCAGTTCTTCTGGGTATATACTCAGTAGTGGTATTGCAGGGTCACGTGGCAAGTCTATATTCAACTTCTTTAGGAATTGCCAAACAGTCCTCCATAGTGGTTGTACCATCCTGCATTCCCACCAACAGTGAAGAAGTGTTCCTATCTCTCCACATCCTCTCCAACACTTGTAGTTCTCTGTCTTTTTAATAGTGGCCATTCTGATAGGTGTGAAATGATATCTCATTGTAATTTTGATTTGCGTTTCCATAATCATGAGTGATGTTGAGCATTTCTTCATGTGTTTTTTTGCCATTTGTATTTCTTCGGAGAAATGTCTATTCAAGTCTTTGGCCCATTTTTTAGTTGGGTCATTTGTCTTTTTATTGTTGAGTTGTAACATCTCTTTATATATCTTGGATATTAAACCCTTATCAGATATGTGATTTCCAAATATTTTTTCCCGTTGAGTTGGCTGCTTTTTCACCCTTCTGACAAAGGAATTTATGTTATTTATAGCACACATTATTCAAGGATTTGGCGAGGTTTATTTGAAGTAATGTACAAAAGATTAGGCCACAAGGAGTAGCACAGATCCTCTCCCCACAGTGTCCTGAATTTGTGTGAAGTTGAGCTACTGCTTTGGCCTCAGGATGCTGTGTGACCAGAGCTGGAGGGCAGCACAGGCATTTTAGATTATTCTTACTGTCCGTGGGCAAACACCTAGTTCTTCAGGGAAAGAGAAATCTTTCTGGCACTTTCATTCTGAAACACTTATAGAAGGCTGTTTGATTGGCTGCACGTTTTATTTTGTTTGTTTTTGTTTTGTATTTATTTTTTTTATTTGCACGTTTTTATAGGAGACTTTATGGAGGCAACAGTGTAAGAGTGAAGAACCCTGGTTTCATGTCCCAGCCCTGCCACTGACTAGCTGTGTGACCTTAGGCAGGTTGGTTAACATCTCTGAGCCTTAATTTCCTCCTCTGGGAAATGGTGGCCTTGCCTCATAGAGGTTGTGTATCCAGAGAGTTTATGAATATGAGTTGCCTTAGAACAATGCCTGGTACTTGGTAAGCTTCATGTGGGAAACACTTTATAAAAAGTGCCAGTATGTATCATTAAAGTATATTAGGATCATCCCGTTTTGATTAAGGGCATGATTCCAGGTTCATTCAGCCACTTGAATTCAATTCCTGGCTCCAACGCTGATTTCCTTTGTGATTCGGGGCAAAGGATTTAACCTCTTTGTGACTCAATTTCATTGTAATAAAGTAGACACAATAATCATATCTAATTCAAAGGATTTTTGTGACGATGAAATGAGAATTCACCCCAAGTATTTAAAATAGCGCAGCATTCAGCAGTGAAGTGCTCAGTAGATGTTCTCTGCTGGCAGTGTTGTGTGATGATTGTTAATTTATTATTGTAATACATTACTAAGTTATACATTTGGACTTGATAAGAGTATTTAAATGAATGTGTAGGTGACAGAATCTTACAGTTACTTTGCCATTACTTAGTGAAGATGAAGGACAGAAAAGAATTTTGGCCACATGTGAAGTCCTGTTTTGAGGCAATTGCACATTTTATTTTCTGATGACTGCCTTGGCAATTTGAGGTTCATGTTTAATCTTGAATCCACACACACAGAAGGACAGCATGTTGTTTTGTTTTGTGTTTTTAAAGATTTAATTTTTTAAAAAATTTCCCCCGCTCCTCCCCCAAATGGTTCTCTCATATGTCTGCTCATTGTTTGCTCACGTTCTCCAGGATGCACCAGGAACAGAAACCAGGACCTCCCAACTGGGAGGCCCAACAGCCTGAGCCACATCCACTTCCTGCAGGCTGTGGCATCTGCTGGCTTGTGACCTCTGTTCATTTAGGTGTCTTCTCATTGCAGCGCGTGCTACTAGCTCGTCATCTTTAGGTGGCACTGGTGCCTGAACCCAGGACCTCCCATGTGGTAGGCGGGCACCCAACTGGTTTAGCCACATCTGCTTCCCGGACAGCATATTTTTACAGTAGAATTTGTAACATGTCAGGAGGATTCTGGTTCCTGCAATTTGTTTTCTTCTTTGTTTCAACCTCTCAGAGATAGCTCATTGGGAAGTGGGGTGATGAGGTGGGAGGTAGCAGGGTCTGTGCTGCTTTGTTGCTGTCTGTTGCCGGTTAACACGGATTCCCTGCACCTGACCTCAGCCAGGCCTGCCCTTGCAGACTCCCATCATGGCCCCAGCCAGGCCCTCCTGGGAGAGTTTTGCCAAATGGAGAACAATAAGGAAAGGGCCATTGGGGTGTTACAAACAAAACCTTGTAGAATTTAGAAAATCTCTGGGCAGTCTTTGTTTCCCATTCATAGGGCAGCTGAGTGGCCTTCCTTCCTGCTGCCGACCTCAGGGCCCCCAGGGGTTTTGTCTCCCAAGGCTGTTACACTTTTCAGTAAGAGCAGTCCTTTTTATGTTTCATTTTAGCCTTTAAGTCGTTGAGGATTAGATCAAGTAACTGTTCTGCCTTTGCTGCGATGAATTTATAGCTGTTTGTAAGTATGTTCTTCTATCTAATGGGATCTCTCCTGTCCCTTGGCGACAGAAGGAAATGCCAGACGAAGTGAAACTGAGATTTGGCTTCTATAAATCTTAGTTGTATTCCAAGAAGGTGGGGGAGGGTGTTGCCTGGCCTTTTTCGGTGGGGGTGCCACTTTGACTTGGAGGACTTTGGGGTCTCTGAGACCCTCGGCATGGCAGCCCAGTCCAGCTCCAAATGGCAGCAAAACAACACAGGCCATGCCTACCTCCTGTATAGAACAGTTTCTTAGGCAGGCAATTGTTACAAAGCAAAGAGTTGGCAGGGAACTGTCATTCCCAGAGAGTTTTTAAAAAATGTTCACTCCCTAATTCTAAATTCTGTTTCACCTTTTCGGTTTCCAACATTTCATATACTCTTTACTTTTGTCCTCCTTCTCTTCGGCTAAGTAGGCTTAGCCCAGCAAGCCTCCAGTTGAGGTCAAACATCACTGCCTTTGTCATAACACATTAGTTTCCCTCTTTGTCACACTTAGATTTCATTGATGGGAACCGGGCTACTTACTACTAATATTGGCACTTTCATTTCTCCATTTTCCACTAATTTTTATGAAAGTTGGGGAAGTCCAATAAAATAAGAAATAAATTGCACTGATAAACACAAATACAAGCAAAACCAAAACACTCTGCCCACGTCAGACTCACAGCCCACAGGAATTACCTTTCTGCAGGTGCAAACTCTTTTGTTAATGTGCCCAGTTCTGGCCTTAGAGGATGGTTTGGGTCCTCAGCTGTACTGGGTGAAAAGACAGTTGTATGGACGGGGGACCTGCTCTGGTCACCTTGTGTGGCTGGTGCCATGCTCTCAGAGTCTCCAGTTTGGGTCCCGAAGCACACATGAGGATGAAGTTCTATTGTTACAATCCTTAAGCCATGCCGAGGAGCACAGCCGGGTGTCTTTGAGAGAGCTGCCACTAGTTCTTACAAATAGCCTAGTTGTGGAATGACTGTGCTGCTGGCAAGTTGACAGTTGAGTTTTTGTAATTCACATCTTCACCCAGAGTACTTTAATATATAAAATATTCCTGCAATTGATCTGTTTTATAGTATAAAGAATTTTATTTCAGGTATGTATTTTTAGAGTTTAAAAACAGTTTTATTGAGATATATTCACATGCCATACAATCTATCCAAAGTGTATAATCAGTGGCTTTTAGTATAATCACAGTGTTGTGCATTCATCACCACAAAAAATTTGGTGAAATTACTCCAAAAAGAGAAACTCCACACTTAGCAGTCGCCTCTCTTTCTCTCTCTCTTTTTTTTTTTTTTTTTGGAGAGGGAAAAAAAACACATTCTGCTCAGTGAAAAAAAAAACAAAGTATTATATATTATATGATACCATTTATATAAAATGTAAGTATAAATCAATTTATAAAGATGGAATTAGAATAATGGTTATGTATGGCTGGGGAAGGATAGAGGGATTGAGAGGTGACTACTAAGGGGTGTGGAACTGAGTAATGAAATTGTTTTAGGAGCTACCAGGGATTGAACCCAGGACCTCGTACATGGGAAGCAGGTGCTCAACCACTTGAGCTACATCTGCTCCCCAGATATGTTTTTTAATAAGTTCAGATTGTTGACTGTCAATCAGGTTTTCTTTAAAAGGAACATTGCAAATCTATTCACAATCTTAAGACAGAGGACAGTACCGCTGAGGTGAAATTATTCAGGATCATACATAAACAATACATGCATTCATAGTAATTTTTTTTTTTTTTAAAGATTTTTTATTTATTTATTCATTTATCCCCCCCTTGCTGCTAGTGCTCGCTGGGTCAGCCAACCACGCCATGCGGGCGGGCTTGCCTTCACCAGGAGGCCCCGGGAACCGAACCTGGGGCCTCCCATATGGTAAACGGGAGCCCTACTGATTGAGCCACAGCCGCTTCATAGTAATTTAATAGCAAAAGTACCATCTTGTTAAGGGTTTTGCAAGTAAATGAAACTGTCCAATTTGAGTCCTAAAAAGCTCCATGTGTTCACATTGGTTTTAGAGCCTCCATTTCCTGCCAAGTCCCTCTGCTCCATCTTTGTATCACGTCGGCCAGAAAACAAGGCTTTGTTCACCAGGGCTCTTCTGCCATCCCTCCTTTTTGCTGGCCAGGCAGAGAGAGTTGACCCTTGCTAGAGTCTGCCTGTCAGCTCAGAGGTCATCCTTGTCGGCAGAATAGTTGGAATTCCTGAGCATAGTTGTGCAGTGATTTTGTTTGCTTAAGCACACAGTTGACTATTCTTCAACCCAGCTCATTGCCGAATATGGTATCTTTAAATCCTTGTGGCTGCTGAAACTTGAGATGTGCCCTAGCCCCGAGAACTTGGAGTGATGGGGCCCCAAAAATTCAATCCAAATTTAGAAGGGAAAACAAGTCCTGTTGGTCCTATCAAGATTATTTGCAGGGAAGCGGCTGTGGCTCGGTCAGTGGGGCTCCCGTTTACCATATGGGGGGCCCCGGGTTCGGTTCCCGGGGCCTCCTGGTGGGGGCAGGCCCGCCCGCACGGCGTGGTTGGCTGGCCCGGCGAGCGCAGGCAGCAGGGGGGGGATGGATGAATAAATGAGTGAATAAATAAAAATCTTTAAAAAAGAAAAAAAAAGAAAAAAAAAAAAAGATTATTTGCAGGCGAGAGCCTCATTAAGAATCTGTGTGCAGGGGGTCGGATGTGGCTCAACTGGTTGGGCATCCATTTCCCATATGGAGGGACCCGGGTTCGATCCCCAGGACCTCCCGGTAAAAAAAAAAAAAAAGAATCTGTGTGCAGAACGTGATCCGCTTCACGCCTGAGTGAAATCTGTGCGAGGCTCCCCTTCAGCCAGTGCTTACAGGTGCTCAGTCACCTCAGAAGACGTTAGCCCCGACTATACCCTGACTCAGGCTGTGACAACCAGGAGGAGGGGACTCCTACGGCCAGAGCCCCTGGGCGGCGGCCTTGGCCTGCAGCTGCTCCAACCTTGGCGTCTCCGCCGCCTCCGTAAACGCAGCCCCTATTTTTAGTGCTGGGCTGTCATTTCTGATATGCTGCTGTTGCAGAAAATCAGCAGCAGCTGCAATAGAAATCCTGATTTTAAAGCCCCGTTTATACTGTGGAGGAATCTTGTCTACCAGTTGAAAGAGGACAGAATGTGAGCGTGAAGAGACCGCCTCCCCTGGCACCCCGCTCCGGCCCTGCCTCAGCTCGGGGCCTGTGTGCGCATGCCCAGCCGCGCCTGCCTTGCCCTCCAGCCCCTGGCCCAGCTGCCACCGAGAGGAGGAGAAGCTCCTTCCCGAAGTGAATTGCAAAAGGGTAGCAGGTTCAGGTAGTGGCTCACGGCTTAGATCTTCCATCTCACGGACTGTCTGTGGGGGTCGTATTCATATCAACCCAGGTAATGCATATCAGAGTGCCCTGCGCCCCCAAGTTAGTAGGAATGGTAGTTGTGATCATCCTGACCGCAGTGGATTGAAATGGAGATTCCCGGGGCAGCAGGGAGCCCTGCCCAGGACTCACTTGATTAGATGTCGCCATGCCAGGCAGCAACACCTCTGCCACTGGTGTTCTGAATTTGGGATTTGGTCCTCTCTTAACACCCCCGCCCTCGCGGTGCAGCAATGTGTAAAACTCAGCAATGCTGTTGTGTGTGCACATTTATTTTATGAGTCTCCATGTATGATCAGTAAGGACAATGAGCCTCTTCACTTCACACAAGTATGAGTGGCACATGCAGTCTAGATCACCTAAAACATCCATTTCATAGTCAAAGAATGAACTTAAAATTAAACATTTGCTGAATCTTTGGGCTCTTCCTCCATCTAATTCAGGGTGACCCCTTAGCTTTAAGAAGAAGGAAACCAGCCCAGAGACCTCATGGAGTTGCCAAGGTCACAACAGCCTCTGGGACTAGACCCACATTTTCAGGTTTCTTGGCCAGCATGGCATTTCCCACGCCAGGCGTGCTCTGTTGGGTTCTGCAGCCCTATTCTGAGGGCCACTGGTGGGCCCTCCACACCCCCTGCTGGGTGACTGCTCACACGCAGGGGCAGCCAGCTGGCTTCCCTCCGGGACCTTGGCTGGCTTTTCCAGCTACATCCCGCTGTGTGCGAAGTCCACCTAGAGGGAGAGGGGGAGAGGGCTTTTGAGGAGAATGTGTGATCAGAAATCACTCTGACTCATGGGGAAATATAACCGCTTTGGATTTTGGAGCATCTTGGGAACCAGCAGATGCCCACTCCCTGTACCACGCAGGGGCCTGGGAAAGCCAGGAGACATCTTGACCTGCTCTGGTTGGCCTCCCTCCCCTGCCCCCGGTGCTGTCTGCTATAAAAACAGATCAAGAAGTTTGAAATGACAGGTCCGGACAGAGCCTCCTAAAACATAGCTTTCTGGGGAAGTGTGCTGACCTCGTTCCTGAAAAAGAAGCAGGCCATCGTCCTGGTATCCCCAGGAACTGGCGGGCGGCTGCAGCCCTGGGCTGTCCTGGTTAGTCCACCAGGGGGCCATCTGTGATGGAGTCGGTGAGGAAGGGGTGGCCTCCTCACAGTGGGTGTCACACTCCCTGCCGAGCGAGTGGCTTGCCCTTCCTAGGCCTGGCTCATCTGCTGGCTTGCTCCCCCCCACGAGTCCCGCGGCCTTCCTCCCTTTCCCAGCTGAGGAGCCTCTTGGCCCCTGGGCTGGAGTGGAGCCCAGGTGCTCTGTCAGGCAGAAGCGGTGCCTCTCTGTGACACATGAAGAAGCGAAGTTGCCGTCCACACGGCATCGTTTCCTTCTGGTTGTCTGTGGAGACTTTGTTCCTCCGAGGAACTGCTTTTTTGTCTCTGGGAGTTCAGGGCCTGATGTCAGTCACATCTTTTTGTGTGTGTGGTCCCTGGGGGTTAAACTATGGCCAAGCTCATTGGAAGTTAGAACAGGTACAGCTTTCTGTCCAGAGATTGGGGTCTGAGGAGGACAGACACACCTAGATGCCCGGGTGGAAACCTAGCTGTTCTGCTGAGCACTCTGTCCCTCCTTCTTGGTGGCCGGCCCTGGGGCTGCACCTGAGGGCCCCAGGAGACCCGGCTGTGGCAGGCCCTGCCCCTTCTAAAGGAGCCCACAGGGTGGAGCTGCTCAGCACTGCTGCTGCAGTACTCGTGTCTTAACTATCGCGTTGTGCTTATCTTTTGTGGTTTTTTGTTCTGGATAAATTTAAGTTTGAGGGACTGACCCATTTTGTTGCATTTAGCCACATGGCATTTCTTTTCATTGCACCACAGTTTGTTGATGCCTTCTCCTGCTTCCAGTTTTAGGGTGCCGTAAGCACTGCTGTACAGGCCTCTCAGAGCATGTGAGCAAGAGTTCCTCCAGGGTCCCTGTCTGCAAGTGGCATTGCTGGATCTAGGACAAGGGTGTCTTTGACTGCGATAGTGTCAGGATGTGTGCCAGAGTGGGTGACCCAGTTTTCAGTGCCACAGCCAAGGAAGAGCAGTCCCATGTTTCCACATCCCGTTCTCAAGTATTTGGCACTTCTCATAGTTCATAGCATTTGGATTTCACCTTTTGGGAAGGGCCTACTCCTTTGTTTTGCCCTTTTTTTCACACCAAGGTGCCTGCCTGTCTTACTGATTTGCTGGATCTCTTGATCTGTTCCGGAAGCTGGAAATGTGTAGGTTCATAGGTGTATTTAAAAACAACGTTCTCCCAGGCCGGCACCAGGACGTCCTCCTGGACTCCTTCCTTCTGTCTCTGCCTTGGCTCCTCTGTCCTGAGGACTCCCCATCCCTGCCTCTCAACCCTTTGCCGTCCTCTCCTCCTACTGCAGAGCTCGTTGTCCTCGCCTGGGATTGTCCCTGCAACCACTCCTGTCCTTTCCTCTGGACAGTGAGTTGTGCAACATAGCTGAGGCCCCTTTCTCACTACACGCCTCTTTTTACCTGCCCCCTCCCCCTCAAATTGAGAGTCACCGGCTCGTGGAGTGAGGAGGCACAGTCACTGACTTGAGACATCGTGAGACGCTCTTTCCCTTCCTCTCATTTGTTTTACCTTTAGCTCCCTCCCCACCACCACCAGGCAGCTCTCTGCCTGTGGGAAAATGGCCAGGCTATTGGCCTGCACTAAGGGTACTCTGCAGGCTGCGCCCCCCGCCTCCCCCCCCCCCTTTGCTTCCTTGATGTTCTTAATCCTGACTCTTGACTCTTTAAGGAGATTCTAAACTCCATAAAGGCAGGGATGTTGTGATCTTCTTGACTGCCTCAGTAATGATGTTAGTTCGTGCTGCATGAAATTTATGACTTTAAGGAAGGAGGCCAGACTGGACAATAATACTAATCTCTGTTTGTGTTGCTTCTCTCTTGCTGCAAAATAAATAAATAAAAAGAGAAGAAAAAAGAAGAAAGTGGTTCATGAATCTGCCAGCTGGGCAGGGCTTGTTGAGGACGGTTCATCTCTGCTCACCCAGCTTCAGCTGGTGTGGCTTGACCCAGGCTGGGAGAGCCATCTCCAGGGTGGGGACTGCCACTGGGTTTTTCTCAGGAGTTCTCACCACAGGGCTGCATGGCTAACTCACAGCCTGGCATCTGGGTTCCAGGGATGTGGCTAGTGCAGCATCATTTCTGCCTTGTGTTATTGGTCAGAGTTGCCACAGAGCTCCTTCAGATTCAAGCCAGGAGGATACAAACCGCCCCCCACCCCACCTCTCCAACTCTCATAACAAATTTGTGGCCATCTTTAACCCACACATGCTAACAGAGGCGCCCTCCTCCCCTCTGACTTGCTTTCAGCTCTGACCGCCGCTGCAGGGAGAGGGAAGCTGGAGGTCTGCGAGCTGCTGCTGGGGCACGGAGCTGCTGTGTCTCGGACTAACAGGAGAGGCGTCCCACCTTTGTTTTGTGCAGCTCGCCAGGGGCATTGGCAGGTACCAAGTGGGCCCCTGGATACCTCAGAAACGGTGGGGGTGGACTTGCCTCTTGCCCATCTCCTCTGAGACCACATGGGGCCACATCCTGTGCGCCCCTGAGTCGCATTTGTTGTTTTCACATTCTTGGCTTCTGCCTTTGCCATCGGTTCTATCTGATAAAGGCAAACGTTTGACAGCCTAGAACAGGCAGCCATCTTGGCTGAGAAACAAGGTCAGAGGCACCCAGCTGTTTCACATCTACCTTGTGATGGCCCTAACATCCTGGGGGAGGGCGTGGAGTGGGTTGACCCCCATTCTGACCAGAGGAGACTTGTTCTAGGAGATGGGTTGTTGATGATGATATATTTTGGGGGTTTTTTTGTTTGTTTTTTTTGTGTGGTACTGGGGACTGGGGATTGAACCCAGGATCTCGTGTGTGGGAAGCCGGCCCTTGACCACTGAGCCACATCTGCTTCCCTGACTTGTCTTTTTGTTTGTTTGTTTTGCTTGTTGTTCGTTTTTGTTTTTTCAGGAGGCACCGGGAACTGAACCCGGGACCTCCCATGTGGGAGGCGGGCACTCAACCGCTTGAGCTACATCTGCTCCAATGATGATGTTTTGAAACCCATTCCTTAAACATGATCGGAAGAAGAGCCTTTCTGTTTTTCTCTGGAAAAGGAGGCATTTTCCCTCCGACCCACCGCTGCAATTCAGGCTGGTGGTTTTCCTTTCCTCTGAATGACATTCTTATGTCTGTTATAGGAAGAATTTTCTAGACCCAAGGTCACACCATGGAATCGTGTCCATATCAATTCCTGCTAGCTCACTGATAGGAATTATCAATGGATAGGAAAGACTTTGGTTTTCCTCCTGAAATTCTCCATTCCATTTCCAAGAGTTTGGTTCCGGAGGTTATTTGCACCATAAGCTCCCTGTCGCCTCACGGCTTCTTGATTCCCTAACCTTCTCTTCTGGTCTCAGTGCTTCCGGAGTCTTAGGGGAGTTTGGAAAGCATTTGTTAGGGCATAAAGAACTATTAAGCAATGGGAATGTGCCACCATCTGCTCTTGTGGGCACTGTAACAAATATTGTGTCAGGGAGAGAAACTGGGCTCCCACTGTAGGCGATGGCCTCTCGGGGGTTTTGTTTTTCCTAACCTTCACCCCATGCACTGTTTAAAGGCATGTTCCTGAGGCTGAGCATCTTTTAGGAAGAATGGCTAAAAAAATGCTCTCTGCAAGGTCAAGCCATCCACCAGCCCTGCATCTTAGGAAGACAGATTCTTGGGGTGGGCAGATGGGTTTTTCCTGTGCCTTCCCACCCCACCCCCAGGGCCCTTCTCCTAGATTTACTGAACCTTGGCTGCAATCCCGGGACCCAAATGATCCTTGCTCACCTCCCTGGCTCTGCCGCCCACTTCCTGTGGCTGTGCTGTCATCACCAAATTGTGATTGGCATTTCCCCTGAATTTACATTTCCTGCCTGGTAGGCGCGTGTTTTGTACATCTCATAATGGATAAGTTAAAAAAAAGAGTGTATATTTGGATAAAGGATCTATTCAAAGGGCTTCAGTAGAGAGATTTTACTGTCCCCATGGATCACAAAGCTAGAGGTTTTTTTTTTTTTTAAAAAGAGAGTCATTTACTTCTTTCAAAGGCAGAGAAACCAGTTTGGGTACAGAGATCCTGGTTTAGAATGCAGTGGGACAATTGTAATTCCGAGTGTTTCTTTCAGATCGTTAGATTGCTCTTGGACCACGGCTGTGATGTGAACCTAAGTGACAAGCAGGGTCGGACGCCCCTCATGGTGGCTGCTTGTGAAGGGCACTTGAGCACGGTGGAATTTCTCCTTTCAAAAGGTACCATCATGTTGGCTTCTGCACGTTTCTGTTGTACAGTCAGAGGAAAGGGTTTTGGCAGATCCGTTCAGTCCTTTCTGAGTCAGAATGTTAAAGTCTTTTTGATATTGAAGTAATCTCACATATGTAGGTATGTGAGAATAGGTAGTGGAGCCTCTCGTGCCCGTTGCCCAGCTCCAGCAGTGCCAGCCCTTGGCCTGTCTGCTTTAGCTGTCCCAGGCCAGGGCATGGCGATCAAGAAACTCTCAGCGGGTTCACATTCTGTGAATGGGCTTTCCTTCCAGGTGCTGCCCTTTCTTCTCTGGACAAAGAGGGTCTGTCCGCGTTAAGCTGGGCTTGTCTGAAAGGCCACAGGACAGTGGTCCAACATCTGGTGGAGGAAGGAGCTGCTATAGACCAGACGGACAAGAACGGCCGCACTCCCTTGGACCTGGCCGCCTTCTACGGCGACGCAGACACGGTATGTGACAGCAGGTGCTTGCACTCCTCCACTGCACACCCCGGGCCAACATCAGAAAGAAACCCCAAGAACCGAACCGTTTCTAGATTGTTTGTACCTAGGATTGGCCCATGTGTGTTGTCTGGGGCGTTCTCATTTTCCTCTAATTCCATGACATACAACCTATTCCAGGCCTGACTGTAGTAGAGCTTCTAACAGATTCTTAAATTTTAAAAGTTCCTATACAACAGACATGAATATGCAGGCACACATGCAAGTGTGGTTTCATTTTCTCATAGCAATCCTTATAAATGGAACTCCTATAGAGATCATTGAAAGATCACTTATATTTATATGAGAAACTCATTGGTTTATTTTTAAAGTGATGTGGCATTGTCTAAAAATAATATAAAATGCTTCAGGGGTCACCTTTATCTCTTTGCCAAACACCTACGTCTAATCAAGGTGGGAGGGGGTACAGTTTTAATAAACGGAGATGAAATGCTGTTCAGGGCAGAAGTCATGTCTTTGTCATGGCCCACATCCCAGGCGCCCAGTGGCTGCTAGAGAAACAGGCCGTGACTTAAGAGCTGTCGGGTTTGCAAAGCTAAATATGGCGAGTGTGCAGGGGAGCACAGGAGCCAGGCTTGTGCTCCTGGGAGCTGTGGGCCGTGTAGCAGAGGCCACTGTCCTGTGCCTCGGTGCTCTTATAAGGCAGCAGTGTCAGAGTGAAATGCTGTCATTTTCTGTCCTCTTGTAACTGTACTTCAAATTGAAGTTTGAAAACAAATATTTAAAGCTCACATAACCACACACTTATTTTTCAGGTTAGTCTTGCCTTAACAAATTCCACGGTTAGTAACGTTGGGAGGAGTGAAGGCACTCAGCAGCATAGTGTCAATTGAATAGCTGCTGGACTGAGAGGAAGCCCAGCCTGCCAGAGGGGCATAGCTGGCGCGGCAGAATGCTCTTAACTAGTGCGGCGCGAGTGATGGCTGCTTGGGGGTTCATAACACTTTCTCTCCACTTTTTTAATATTTTATATCTAAAATTTTCCAAATAAGTTTAAATACACACACACACACACACACACACACACACTCTGGCTACAAGTTTCTTCTCCAGTAGGTGGAATATTTCAAGTGGCCAGAGTGGTTTTCTCTATTCCTGGCTTTGTCCAAATGACAAGCTCTTTTACCACATCAGATTCATCTTGTACCATGATCTCAAACTTGCCATCTTTACAGTCCCAGTATTTTTCAATCTCTTTCCTAAGCCTTAAAGAGGTTTATACTCAGGCCCGCCTGGTCTCAAGCTGCTAATCTTTCCGGCTTACTGTGCCCAGGCTGTGTAGATCTGAGTGTTTTTAAGGTGCCATCTGATGTGGCTACCACATCAGAGCATGTTGCGGATGACTACCTCCTGATTAACTGGGAATGGGAAGGTGCTGGTGGCACAGGCCAGCAACCACCTAACACGCCTCTCCTTGGGCTTCTTCACCTGTTTCCTTCATGACCAATACCAAAGTCACCTGAACTGAGCAGTGTTAGCTATGGACTCTAGCTCTTCTTCTCTGTTTCATGTCAACCTCATGGTCAGAGCCTCTAAAATCAGAGAAAAGCAAATGCTGCCCACCCCTGAGCAGCATGTGGAGGGGAGCAAAATTCGGCCTCCCTGCTGGAGCTGCACCTGAGCCTTGCTGTCCCCGCAGGTGCTGTATCTGGTTGAGAAGGGAGCCGTGATTGAGCACGTGGACCACAGCGGGATGCGCCCCCTGGACAGAGCCATCGGTTGTCGAAACACATCTGTAGTGGTTACACTACTGAGAAAGGGAGCCAAACTAGGTCAGTAAATGCCACCGCAGGTCAGCAGGGAGAGGGAGGTTGGCTCCAGACTTTAAAGTACATTAGGAAGTATAAATATTTACCTGCTTCCCACGTTAAGAAGTAAAATATCAAATGTTTGGAGATTTTTTTCCTCTCTAAGGCTCATTTAATCACAGTCATCCTAAATGTTGAAATAGCCACACCATTATAGACAGTGTGAGGAGAAAGCAGAGGCTGATGTCGCACAGCAGGCTAGAGCTCCATGGCGCAGGTGGTTCGGGTACACTGGGTGGGGTCAGGCAGCAGCAGAGGCCCCAGGTGGTTCTACTGAGCTGCCAAAGCAGCTGTTGAGGAGTAATCATAATCAGCCGAGGAGGGAAGCTGCCTGCCAGCATGCTGTGAGGAGGAAGGGCAATGGGTCACGGGCTTATGCGGATGAGATGGGCGGCTACCTGAGGATCCTGTGAGTGGGGCTGAGTGGGGAGAGCCCCTTCCAATGGCAGTTGGTGCACAAAACTCCATCCAGGGTATACTGGGGAAGGAGCAACGAGAGAGTCACTAGAGAAGTTTGGTTTGCTGTGCAGGAGGACATTTGACCAGCAGAAGTTCTGGGCAGGAGACTGCAAGGAGGACATTAGCTAATATCATTGGGCAGCTAACAGTGTCAGGAATTATCCTGAGCAGTTTCACATTTTAACTTATTTAATCCTCACCACAGCCCTGTAAATGGGCGGTGGGATAATGTCATCATTTTACAGACGAGAGCCCCCAGGCTCAGAGGCATTAAATGGCTTCCCCGTGGTCGTGGAGTCAGTGGCAGAGCCAGCGTCGGAGCCCGAGCAGTCTGAGGCTGGAGTCCCTGCGCTGCAGCCCTCTGCTCCGTGCAGCATCTCGAGTGTGCAGAAGAAGGCTGGGGTTGCAGTATAGGCAGAAGGAACTGGACGTGGACATGGGCAGGGAAGGCCTAGAGCATGAGTGGTGGGCAGAGAGAGACCAGAGCTAAGAAATCTGAGAGTAGATTTCAATGGTAGATTGCGCAGGAGAATGCCAGACAACAAAGGTGGCGCTAAGGACACACATCTCCACCTGCCACCGGCGGTGCTGGCCTCTGTCGGCAACTAGTGAAAGCACTCTGAAGTCCCGTTTAATTGACCACTGCACCCCCTCCTCAAGAAGGGGTGCTCTGGTGCCTTAGTTCCCCATGGCGTCACTCACTTGAAGAACAACCATGGATTTGTGCCGGGCACCATGTGCTTCTAGGTGCCTAGATGAGCAGAAGGCAGATTAGAAGCTGCGCCAGCTCCCTGCTGGCCCGCCCCTCTCTTTAGCATGAGAAGCTGAGCCAGCCGTCTCTGCAGTTGGTTGCCTGCTACTTGTGATGCTGAGCTGCGGTGGGCCCCAGAACAATCAAACCCTTTTCCTCCCGAGACCTCTGAAGTGCCTCTGAATGCATATTTATTTTGCAGGAAATGCTGCTTGGGCGATGGCCACTTCCAAACCTGATATTTTGATTATACTTTTACAGAAATTAATGGAGGAAGGAAATGTGATGTACAAAGTAAGTGGTATCGCCCTCTTCAACAATTTTGTAACTGACTACTTATTATTTTGGTATTTATGGGCATAGCTGTGCTACTGCACAGAATACTTATAACTTGGTTTTAATAAAAGTTCCTCGGGATGCTAACCTGGCCTCATGCCCAGAATGGCAGAGTCTTAAAAGGTAGAAAGCACTTCTCATTATTTCTGAAATAATACTTGAGGCTGTGACTCTGACTCTCTGACTGAAGGCCTAGCACGAAGGCAGTCACTGCTGGTTTAATTGGCGCCTCATGCAGGAGATTTTGTAGCCTTCCGCGTTCCCTCACACAGCACTCTGCGTGCAGGGCAGCGGTCCCACAGTGCACAGGGCTGTGGCTTGTAGTGATGAGACACATGGGAAGGAGAACACCCAGAGAGTTTCCAGAAGGAAAAGATCATTAAGTACTCTAAGCCTTTATTATTGTATTTTTTAAATCTATAAACTTACGGGATTTCTAGAGATATTTTCACATAACATAGTCAAGTAACATCTACTACTCAGTTATTCAAGACTTACTTAATGAAATTTTTTTACATTTTCTTTGGGTAATGGAAATTATTTACAGATCAATAAATTTGACATTTAAAGTAAATTCCCCAAAATAAGACCAGAATTCAGCAAACTTTTTCTGGAGGATTAAATATTTTAGGCCACGCATTCTCTGTCACAACTTCTCAGTTCTGCCGTTTTGGTGCACAACGAATGGGTTATCACTGTATTCTGATAAAGCTGTACCTGTACATCCAGGCACAGGCCATACTGGGCCCGCAGGCCATAGTTTGCCAATTCCTGGAATAGATAGATGCTTAGACCATTTACATAGAGTACTGTTCTTCCCAGGTCAGTGCTTAGACAGAATTAATATTAGATTATGGGGGGGCGTTTATGACCATTTTAGTCCTTTTTACTGTGAGGCTGCTGCACTTGCTATGTGTTAAGTTTTTTCCTTTTCTTTCTTTCTCTCTTTTAATAATAAATAAATAGGCATATATAGCATGACCCAGCAGGGTTCCTGGTTTGGAATCTATTTGAAATTGAGTTCAGAATGTGTATTGTTGTGACTTTGAAGTGTTTCTAATATGAATTTTTGGTAGGCAATTATGTCAGAAATATCAAGCCGTTTTCAACAGGCTTCATACCTGCTGTGCGGTAGAACTGACTGAGCAAATGGATTTCTTTAGCCTTGAGAATGATGTGTGGTGCTGTTTTGATTTTTAAAGCCAACACTTTAGTTCCTCTTAAGAAAAATTATTATTCTACAGCAAGCTCTAGATATAGCCGCAAGACTCTACTTGCTATAGGTACTGCATCATTTTTTAATCCGGTTTCTATTATGCTCAGCATTAAACTATCTGCAGATGAGAGAACATTCATGAAAAAATATTAAAACATATGTAACTAGAGAATATGTTCAATCTAATCAGTAGTTATCAGGTCAGCAGTTTGCACACCACTCGCTGTGAAACCACGTTCTTTCTGCCGGTGTGTAACGGCGCAGAGTGGACATGTGTGAGGACAGAGAGGCTGTGTTCTGACTGTGTACCAGTTCCCAGAGTGGCGTTTACTCATTTGGGCGCTTTGAATATGCTGTCATGGATTTGCATGTAGAAATAACCTCCCCAGGGTCTTCGAGGTGTAGGGCCTTAATTCATCTTAGAGTCTCTGAGAAAGGATAACTATCTGTAATATTTGAATCCTAGAAAGGGAAGATGAAAGAAGCAGCCCAGAGGTACCAGTATGCTTTAAGGAAGTTTCCTCGAGAAGGATTTGGAGAGGACATGAGACCATTCAATGAACTAAGAGTTTCCCTCTATCTCAATCTGTCACGCTGTCGAAGAAAAACAAATGTAAGCTGTGCCCCGTTATTCCATTCCATTCCTTTAGCAGTAGAACGTTTTCATGGTGATGAAACAGCCCTTCCACAGACTAAATCATGTGACCTCCCATGTGATTTGTCTGCACATTTCTATGAACATAACATATGGGAAACTGCTTCCCTTGCATGATCATCATTTGATCGTTGTCATTTCCCCTCAAGATGTTGAAAGAATGCACCTACATATTGCTTCCTCTGCTTCAGTAACAGGAAGCAAATGCAGCTGCTGCTCCACCCAGCAGTACCTTGCCAACAGGGTCTGAGTTGCCCATTCCCAGCCTCAGAAGGAAAGGGCATCATGACGACCAACACAAATGTGTCAGGATCTGCCTTCTGTTTATTAGGTTGGCTCAGAGGGTAGGCCTGTGTCAGGAACTCTTTTTTTTTTTTTTTTTGTAAAGATTTTATTTATTTATTCATCCGTCCCCCTCCCGCTGCCCGTGCTCTCTGGGTCAGCCAACCACGCCGTGCGGGCGGGCCCGCCCCCACCAGGAGGCCCCAGGAACCGAACCCGGGGCCTCCCACATGGCAAACGGGAGCCCCACTGACCGAGCCACAGCCGCCTCCCAGGAACTCTTTTTAACTCCAGCATTCTACCACACATCTGCTGCTCTGCCTCATCTGTGCTCACGCATTCTGCCCTCCCTCCTGTGAAAAGTGAACAAGGCACCCAAACTCCTCTGGTGTGTGGATTCCACCCTTCCTGCCTTTTGGTGACTGCTTTTGCCACTATTATCCTTTCTCTCTTCCATCATCAGTTTTTGCTTCTAGAACTACTGGATCTTTCTCTTACAAAAATTAATAAGCTGAAATTATCTCCTAACTTTAAAGCAAAACTCAAAATCTTACGTTGCCCCTTCATCCCTCTTCAGTTATGTCTCACTTCGCTGCTACCCTTTAGAACAAAACTCCTGTTGAAAAGTTGTGTGTAATCATGTTTCAGTACTTCTTTTGACTCATGTATTTAAATAATGACTCCAGGACTTTGGCATGGCAGAAGAATTTGCTTCCAAGGCCCTCGAATTGAAACCGAAGTCCTTTGAAGCCTATTATGCCAGGGCAAGAGCAAAGAGAAATAGCAGGTACTGATTGGGTTTAGATGCATGACTGGGAAAGGCTTTTTTGTGTTTCAATGCTATCAAACCTACTAGTTGAGTTTTGAGTGTTCGGCTTAATAAGCTTCATAAGTTACTAAATTAGCAGCTTTCAAGAACAATAGTAGATAATATCAGCAATGGCTGAATTTTTATCTTCTCCTGACAACTCAATAACTATTTCTTTTCCGCTCTTTCAGTTGAGACTTACTGCAACATAAAGTTCCTAGATTAGTGGTATTATCAGTGACACTGACACCTAGAGACAGTAAGAGGCGGTTGGGAGGAGGGGAGCTCATATAAGAATTCTGAGAAGTGGGGAAGGTGAGAGGATGCTGAAAATACCTTAAGAGGATTCTGATGCCTAGTGATTTATGCCTGTCCTCATTCCTAGCCCAGTGGTCTTTAGAATAAAGAGGGCAGGGGCCACGGAGTCTCACAGATCTAGGTTCGAATTCAGCACCGCCACTTAGCCAAGTCACTCTAGGCCGGTTTAAATGGGTGCTGGCACCACGGTAAGGGTTCACAATTCCCTCAGCTACCTTCTCTTTCCTTTTAACGCAGTTAGTTGTTTCATGAAAGCTTACGTTCAGAGCATGTTTATACATGGCTTGTAATTATTTATATTTTTAATATAAAGGCAGTTTGCAGCAGCTCTGGCTGACTTGCGGGAAGCTGTGAAACTGTGTCCCACCAATCAGGAAATCAAGAGGCTTCTGGCACGTGTAGAAGAGGAATGCAAGCAACTCCAGAGGAGCCAGCAGCAAAAACAGCTGTGCCCCCCACCAGCTCCCCGCAACGATTCGGATAATGAAGAGGATGGCCCAACCCCTGGGTTAAACCACTTTCCTCTTGAGGAGAAAGAAGAGGAAGAAGCTTCTCAACAGGAAGAATCCGTTTCCCTGACTCCCAGGCCCCAGCCACCCTCATCTGTCCCCTCCCCTTACATCCGAACCCTTCAGGAAGGGTTACAGTCCAAAGTGAGGCCAGCATCGCCTCAGAACAGGCCCGGGATCAACAAGGCCCTCAGGGAGCCTGTAGCTCAGCCGGGGTTGATTATGCAGCCCACCAAGAAGGCCCAGATAGTGAAAACCAGCCAACATCTCGGTTCTGGACAGGGTGGCGTGAGAAACGGTAGCACAAAAATTCAGGTCTCTCCTCAGAATGCTCCCCCAAGTCCCATGCCAGGTAGAATCCCTGCTACACCTGGTGGTTGCAGAAACCAGCATTTAGAGGGAACCAGTACTTTCACTGTGGGAGCCAGTTCTGGCCATTTTGGGGACCGGCTGGGTCCCAGCCAGAATGTCCAGCTGCCGCGCAGTGAGAGTGGTGCTGCACATCCTCTGCCAAGCAAGATAAAAACTGCCGAGAGGCTCCTGTCTCATGCGTCTATGGCTGTAGATGTCACCCCCCCTCCAAACCAAGGTGGGCCGGTGAGCTGCAGTGACACGCGACACCCAGCTTCCCTCGCCAGCTCTGGCTCTTCTGGATCACCATCCAGCAGCATAAAGATGTCAAGTTCAACTGGTAGTTTGACTTCAAGCAGCAGTTTTTCCGACAGCTTCAAGGCCCAAGGACCAGATACTCGGATTAAAGACAAGGTCGTCACCCAGGTTCAGAGTGGTACAGCTGAGCACAGGCCACGCAACACTCCATTCATGGGCATCACAGATAAGACTGCGAGGTTCCAGCAACAGAGCAATCCTCCAGGCCGCACCTGGCACTGTCAGGCGGCAGAGGGGCTACTGACATCTTCTGCAGCTGGCCTGCAGCCCTCAAACACTGAGAAGCCCCCTCTCAAACAAGTAGGGGCATATAGTAACCAAACCAAAACCTGTTCTGTTTCTACTCTGGGTGGAAGTGTCCACAATGGGGCACAGGTGAAGGAACTAGAAGAAAAGAAGTGCCAAATTCCTGTCCACTGTCAAGATAACAGGATAACTAAGACTGTTTCTCATTTGTATCAGGAAAATATTTCTAAACAGCAGCCTCATGTCAGTAATGAAGCCCATAGGAGTCACCTCGCTTCAGCGAAACCAAAACGGTCTTTCATAGAGTCAAATGTGTAAGCCTTAAGAGAGACCCATTTGTAATATTTGGAAAGCAGAGTGTTGACTCTTGGTAATAAATCATAATTAAATGGTTTTTATCAGGAAAAAAACTTTTACCCATAAATTTTTTTTTGCTTTTTTCCTCTGGGGTGGAGCTGATGTCATTAATTATATTAAAAATGTAGGTTAAAACTTCTTTACCAAATAGCTAGAAGTCACCATAACTTAAGATTGCTAACCAGAATTGAAGAGATTAATACAAACTTCAATTAGCTATGCCTATCAAGTTAAAATTTTAAGACAGCCAAGACATTAATCCATGCTTTTCTCTTATGATGAAATTGTTTGGTTTTTATCACTTTTCTCCTAGCCTTTGCTATGTGGTTAAAATCATAATATTTACTTAGAGAATATAAATGTTTCTTGTTAGAGTGGTAGGTTTAATTCATGGCCTAATAGCCAGGTGATATGTTCTGTAAAAGACAGAATTTTCAAGTTACAGTTCCATTGAGTCAAATCCCTATTAAATATATGTATTTGAATTAAGACCCAAATGTTTTCTAGCTGGTTATGTGTGACTACAAACATAGCTGATTTTTTTCAAGCAAAATATGGGAATATCCAAGTATTGTTCCATTAAGAGGATTAAATACATATCAGTGTTGTGGTTCTTATCAACAATATTTGAATAGCACCTTTTGGGGAACTATATTCATCCTTCAAGGTGTCTTGATATTTAGAAACTGTATAAGCCATTTGGAATCAAGATTGGTGATCAAATTCGATTTGGGCCAACAAACTTAAGACTAGCATTCTTTGTGGCATATATACATTAGCTTTCTACTGGTTCCAAACTGCTTTTAACAATGACAGCACTCCTGGAACAAGTCTTTCAAGGTCCTTTAAGGACAAGTTTTAATTTGGATACTTAAGACACATTGCTTTTATTTTGTTGTACAATCATTACTTTATAGTCACGTGGTCTACATATTAAAAAAAACAAATTTTATTCAGAATTGTAAATATAACTATTTCAAAGTAGTTAATCTAAACAAAACCCAGTCATATATTTGCATGTTCTTTGTAAGCTTCATCCATGCTGGTTATTGCACTGAATGATATATTATTATGGCATGTTAACAATATACCAGTAACAGCACTTTATCTCGTTTATAGGAACACCTCTGAGGTGCTACTTAAGTCCAAATTAATGTATTATTCATTTGTAAAGATAAGGTACAGGAATGAACCTTGGTTTACAGAAATTTTTCTATGAAAACAGTGTGTTATTGGAGGATATGAAAGATGCTAGTTTGAGAGCCGTGGAAATGTATTGATTTTATATGTTAGGATGTAAAACTTATTTTCTAGAGTTGGAACAAAGTAAGTTCTGTATTTACAGAATGTTTTAAAAATGAATGGTTGTAATGAAGTTCCTGTGAGCATCATTAGGGTTTTGTACGAATGGGAATCTTCTGGTTTCGTTCTTCAACATTTGTGTACAGTGCTCTTTGTACAAACAGCTTTACCATTTTTTCTAGGCTTTTCACGAGTTCTTATATATAACTACTATGGCTTATTTATTGTTTTCTTTAATATTTGTGAAAGTCTTACTCTTTCGTTATGTAGTTTTGTTTCTGCATAACTACTGTACTTTTCCATATGGAATAAAGACTATTATTAGAAATTGTTTTGCATTTAAATGGAACAATGGATTTGTAGAGAATATCCAGATGACAGCTATCTGCCTTGCTTTAATTTTGGGTGATCTTGTTACCCTAAAGAAAATAGCAAAAAGCATATTTTTTAGTAATGCTACCAAATACATATTTAATTTCATTTTATAATATTTTGAAAACAAGGGTGACAGCTTCTAAAAATCCCCAAACCTTCAAAGGCAAAATTAGTCTTTTACCCTGAAATAGGTTTTTCATGAAGAGAAGCAACCTATACTTTTGTTTCTCAGCTGTTCCAAGAAATCTTTGTGTCTGTTTTTCCTGACAACAGGATAATTTTAATACTGCAACTCTCAAACATTTTGGCAAAACTCTGAACATTGCATTATTATGACAGGTTGCTCTTAACACTTATTTTTCAGTTAAAACTGTGTGTGTCTTAATGTCCACATATTTCAGTTTCATGGCAGTATGAACCCGTGAACATTAAACTGGGTATATCATGATAAAATTCTGATTTAGAATCTTAAAGCGTAAGTAGTCCCTAATATTACTTCAGGTTATTGTCTGATCACTGCTATTACTAGCAAAGCTAAGTGAAGTATATTTAATCTTTCTTTACAGCTGTATGTTTAATTAGAGGTTGAAAAAACAAAACTGGGTAGGTGGATATTATTGCTAATGGATAATATTGTCATTGGGTGACTTTTCCTCTAAAGCAGTCACTGTGACTATTAGAATTTATTATGTATTAAATTATGACTTTGATATACTCTTAGTCAAGATAAAACATTTGATCCAACAATGGGCTCTACAAATTTTTTAAATTTTTAAACAATTTTAAAATGTTAGTATTATGCACCTGTTTTCTGAAAAACACCTAAAATGTTGATTTTCAATCTTCTTTGTTCTTATAAGAATGTGTGTTCTGAAAAAAAAATTCTGTTCTAGAATCATAGATTGGGAATGCTAGCTATTATGCAGAAGTAGTAAAGCTCAGAAATACATTGTTGAGAGAAGTATTACATTAGCACCAATTATAAAGAAAAGATATTTGGAGATTTCTATGGTAGCTAGGTTTTCCACCTTTCTGTGAACACATGGCACATCAGCCATAAGTTTATAAAATATAGAAAAAGGCTGACTACATACTATAGTCATATGGTGTTTAGTAAAATATAAATATTTGTTTTTTCTCCCTTTTATTTCTGAGTTTTTAAATTCTTAAACTGCTAGAATGAGGGCTTTAGGGGGAAGGTATTTGCAGATCATAATTTTGGGTTTATCAAGTGATGCATATTTAACAAATATGTGAGTGCCTCTTCTGTGCCAGGTGCTGTGTTAGACTATGGGTGGTCAGCCACTGCGAGTCTTGGGTCCCTGTCTGCCTTTACAGTTCAGTTCTAATAAGTTTTCACACTAATAACTTCCATTCCAGTGAACAGATAACAGGTATGTAAGAATCAGTACCTCAGCTTCCTGAACTAGAAGCTCTATTCTGAGTGAATGCTTGTAAGGGCTATATTAAATATCAAGCTACTGGGTAAAAACACCTTTGTATAGTCTTTAGTTTTGCATAATGTGTGAGAACTTTAAGGAATTCTAAATTCTAAAAGGATAGTTTGCCACTTTAGTTCAGTAAGGTCAATCCAACTAATTCATGATAATTTATTACATTTAATTTGTACCTAGGTTTATACAATGGGAAATAATCACTACCACCTTACAAATTTATTATAGAACCAAACAGAATTGCTTATTAAACATGTCTGAGGTCATATTCTCAATTTAATAACAAACAACTAAATTATTTTGCTAAAAAATAAAAGGATTCCAAAGAGTTCTCAAATGAATGGCTATTAACTAGGGGTTTAAACTTCTGTTGCATTGTAAGATATGACAATCTTTGATTGAAGAATAAATTTGAGCATCGCAATTTAAAGTCAAAGTAAAACTTTATTTTTACAAGGCTTTTTTTTTTTTTCACTAGTACCAAAAGGCTTGTATGGTAAAAATAAAAATGAGGTTAGATGTGCAATTTAGCCCACATTTTTAAAGAATGAAAATTGACAGTAAATAGTTTTTATAATTAACTGAATTTAAGAAGTTTACCTGTCTTTGTTTTACTCCTTTAATAATGTCTTATAGTATTTGCCTTTAATTCATTCAAATGAGATCAATGAAAAATATAAACACTATAATATAGTATAAACAATTTTATTTTTGATGTGTCTCTAGCCATCGGTTGATGGCCATTTTCAGAGTCCTATTTGGTGTAAGTACCATTGAAGGAAGAATAAGATTTGTCATGGGACTTGTACGTTTCTTTTTGCCAATCCAGTTTTCCATTGCTTCCTTTTCATATGAATAGCCATCTAAAAACAAACCACATATACAAATTATTTGAAATGCAGAAGAGAGCGCTTAGGATTACTAAAATGAGTTGGGTATAAAAATTCCCATCACCAAGACCTTTACTGTGATTTAAGTGGCATTCTTGTCTTGTACCTACTCCCTAAAGCATCTCTACCACAAAATCCAAAATTCAGCCATTTGAGATACATTCAGATTGGACTATTCTGTGAAGCACACATTATTTAGAATAATGTCATTGTAAGCGCTTGATACTCTGTGATTCCTTTTGAACACTACAACTGAGACCAGGACCCTGTCAAAAATTCAGACATAATGGAAGGAAAAGAGCTGGGTAGAGTGGTACTGAAGATAAACAGCCTCCTTGATAGCTATTAGCTGTGGGTGTAAAATAAAGTGGCTAAATAGAGGAAAGAGCAGTAAGAATCACTCAGCCAAACATCCCAACACACTTAAAAGTCAGGGAAACAGAAACAGAGAGATTATAGAACTTGCCCCACTAAGGACTTTACAATAAGAAAATCAAGATCCACTGGCTAATAATGTTGTTGCAAAATTCTTTGCCTTTACTCATGCTGTCCCCTCAGTCTAGATTGGAGGTTTTGATTTTTTATAACTTTTTTAGAGAAGAAGTGGATTTACAGAACAATCCTGCATAAAATACAAGGTATATATCACCCCACCATCAACACCTAGAATTGGTGTGGAACATTTGTTACAATTGATGATAGCACATTTTAATAATTGTACTATTAAAGGCCAAGGTTTAACTTAGGGTTCACTATGTAGTATAGTTCCATGGATTTTTTTAAAATTTCTGTTATGACCTATACAATCTAACATTTTCCCTTTTAATCGTATTCAGATATATATTTCAGTGCTGTTAGATGTGCTCACAATGTTGTGCTACCATCCATTACAAAAAACTTCCATCATCCTAAATGGGAACCCTGTACATTTTAAGCCTTAACTTTCCATTCCCTATCCCCACCCGTCCCCTGGTAAGGTATACTCTAGATTCTGAGTTTGCTTATTCTAATTGTTTCAAATCAGTGAGATCATACAATATTTGTCTCTGTGTTTGGCTTATTTCACTCAAGAGGATGTCTTCAATGTTCATCCATGTTGTCTTATGAATCTGGACTTATAAATTTATCTGTTCGAGTCCCTGCTTTCAATTCTTTGGGCTATATCTAGTAGTAAGGTTGCTGGGTCATATGGTAGCTCTGTGTTTGGTTTTCTGAGGAACCACCAAACTGTTCCACAGCAGCTGCACCATTTTACATTGCCACCAGCAATGAATGAGTGTTTCTATTTCTCTGCATCCTCTCCAACACTTATAATTTTTAAATAGCCATTCTAATTGGTGTGAAATGGTATCTCATTGTTGGTTTTCCCAGTATTTCAAGTTTTTATTAGATCAGTACTGCCCACTTGTAATTTAGAAGGGCCTCCACTAATGGGAATTGACCAGCATCTCTTCTCCCCTATCTGAAGCCTGTTTTGAACTAAAAACCCTTGACAGCTCCTGGCCCCTATGGAGGACCTGGTCTACCTCCTACATATATGCTGCTGGAGATACAAAGCATCCAATAGCCCTGCTAATGTAGAAACCTTAATAGGCAGCAAGGTCAATAGCAGCCAGCACCCAAGTTGTAGTCTCCACGGGCTTCTGCGTGAGCTTGGGTGGCTTCTTTTCTTCCCAAATCCTTGTTACCCCACTGAGACCCAGACCCCCAGTGTCCCATGCTCACCATAGCAGGCCCAGAGCTTGGGTTGTACATGGAAGCAATTGCAGGTTAGGATGGGCAGGCCAGAGTTCGCTTTCTTCAGCTCCACATAGAGCTTTTCCATGACGTGTCTAGTGCCCTAGCTACTGGGCAAGTACTGGCATCAGTAGATGCAAATCTTATGCAGGCCCAAGTTTTGCCCTAACCACTCGAATTGCTGTGGTTGCCGCCATTTTCTCTCCTGTTGACTGACTGTGATTTTGATTTGCATTTCCCTGATGGCAAATGATGTTGAGCATGTTTTCATGTGCTTTCTGGACATTTGCATATCCTCTTTGGAGAGATGTCTGTTCTTTTGCCCACCTTTTAAATTGGGTTCTCTTTGTTAAGTAAAAAGGATTTTTTAATATATACTGGATATTAATCCTCAATTGAATATGCAATTTCCAAATATTTTCTCCCATTGTGTAGGTTGTTATTTTACTTTCATGATAAAGTCCTCTGAGGAATTCCATTTATCTTTCTTTTGTTGCTTGTACTTTGGGTATAAAGTCTATGAAACCATTGCCTAACACAAGCTCCTGAAAATGCTTCCCTACGTTTTCTTCTAGGAGTTTGATGGTTCTGGGTCTTATATGTGGGTCTTCTATCCATTTTTGAGTTAATTTTTGTATGGTCTAAAGTAGGGGTTTTGTTTTTTGGCAAATGGAGAGCCAGTTTTCCCAGCACCATTTGTTGAAGAGACAATTCTTTCTCAACTAAGAACTAAGGGTTCTTTGCCCCCTTGTCAAAATTCAGTTGGCAATTGTTTTAATCTGCTATGCTTCCAACATGCAATATATTAGAAATGGGTTGGCTTTTACAATGGGGATTTATTAGTTTACAGGCTTACAGTTCTGAGGCTGTGAAAATGTCCAAATCCAGGCTTTCTCCCTGAAGACCTGCAGCCCACAATCCTGGATTCCTCTGTCACATGGCAAGGCACAAGGCAGTATCTTTTGGTCTCTCCCTTCTCTTCTGGGTTTCCATGCTTTCAGCTTCTGGCTTCCATGGCTTTCTCTCTTTTCACTTCTGAATTCATCCCACTTATAAGAGGACTCCATTAAGAGGATTAGGACCCTACCTAGGTCATGCCTTAACTGAAGTAACCTAATCTAAGTAGTAACCCTACTTATGAGACGAAAAAGAAAAAAAAACCTACTTACAATAGGTTAACAAGCACAGAAATGGATTAGTTTTAAGAACATGATTTTTCCGGGGTACATAACAACTTCAAACTATCACAGGGTTGATTTCGGAGCTCTCAATTCCATTGTGAGGGCTGACTTTGGAGCTCTCAATTCCATTGGTCTATATGTCTGTCCTTGTGCCAGTACCATGCTGTTTTGATTGCTGTGGCTTTGTAATAAGTTTTAAGATCAGGAAGTGTTCTTATTACTTAAAAAGAACTTCATTTGTTTTTCAAGATGGCTTTGGCTATTCATGGCCCCCTGCCCTTCCATATAAATTTTTATGATTGGGTTTTCCATTTCTGCAAAAAAAAAAGAAAAAAAAAAGGTGGTTGGAATTTTTATTTTATTAGAATTGTATTGAATCTATAAATTGCTTTGGGTAGTATTGACATCTTAAGGATATTTAGTCTTCCAATCCATAAACATGGAATATCCTTACATTTATTTAGATCTTTAATTTCTTTTAGCATTGTTTTGTAGTTTTCTGTGTATAAGTCCTTTACATCCTTGGTTAGATATATCCCTTGATATTTGATTATTTTAGGTGCTGTTGTGAATGGAATATTCTTATTTCTTCTTCTGACTATTCACTGGTTGTGTATAGAAACACTCTTGATTTGGGGGTATTGATTTTGTATCATGCCATATTGCTGAATTCATTTATTAACTCTATGATCGTTGTGGGTTTTTCATGATTTTCTGTATATAAATATCTGGAAATAGGGAAGAGTTTTACTTTCTTTCTAATTTGGATGCCTTTTCTTTTTCTTGCCTAATTGCTTTGACAACAACTTCTGATACAAGTTTGAATAGCAGTGGTGAAAGGGCACCCTTGTTTTGTTCCTGATTTTAGAGGGAAAGCTTTTAGTCTTCCACCATCTAGTGGGTGTTAGCTGTGGGCTTTTCATATATGCCCTTTATCATGTTGAGGAAGTATCCCATTCCTAGTGTTGTGTTTTTATCAAGAAAGGGTGCTATATTTTTGTGAAATGCCTTTTCTGCATCAATTGAGATGACCATGTGGTTTTTTCCTTCATTCTGTTAATGTGGTACATTAATGGTTGAACCAATCTTGCATACCAGGGATAAATCCCACTTGATCATGGTGTATAATTCTTTTAATATGCTGTTGGATTCAGTTTGCTAGTCTTTTGTTGAGGGTTTTTGCATCTGTATTCATGAGAGAGAGCGGTCTGTCGTTTTCTATTGTGGTATCTTTATCAGGCTTTGGTATGAGGATGATACTGGCTCATAGAATGAGTCAAGGAGTGTTCCCTCCTCTTCAATCTTTTGGAAGAGTTTGAGCAGAATGGGAGTTAACTCTTCTTGCAATGTTTGGTAGAATTCCCCTATGAAGCTGCCTGTTCCTGGGCAGTTTTTAAATTACCGATTCAATCTCCTTATTAGTTATTGGTTTGTTGAGATCATCTATTTATTCTTGAGTCAATGCAGTTATTTTGTGTGTTTCTAAGAAATTGTCCATTTCATCCAGGTTATTTAATTTGACATACAGTCATACTGTACACTTATAGTCCCTTTTATTTCAGTGGGGTCAGTAGTAATGTCCCCCTTTTCATTTCTCATCATTTATATCTTTTTTTTCTGTCAGACTAACTAAAGGTTTGTTGATCTTTTTAAATATTAACTTTTGGTTTTGTTGTGTCTATTGATTTTTATTTTCTATTTATCTCCACTCTATTTCCTTCCCTCTATTTGCTTTGGGTTTAGTTTGCTTTTTTCCTAGTTCTTCCAGTTTTGAAATTAGATCTTTGAAATATTTCTTCTTTATTAATATAAGCATTTAGAGCTATAAATTTCCCTCTCAGCACTGCCTTCATTGCATCCCATGAGTTTTGGTATGTTGTATTTTCATTTGCCTCAAAATTTACTCTTTAACTCATTGGCTGTTTAAGAGCATGTTGTTAAATGTATTTATTGAGACTTGTTTTGTGACCCAACATATAATATATCCTGGAGAATGATCCATGTGCATAAAGAAGAATGTGTATTCTAATTCTGTTGGGTGCACTGTCTATTACGACTGGTTGGTTTAGTGTAACATTCAAGTGTTGTACTTCCCCTTATTGATCTTCTAACTCAATGTTCTATCCATTAAGAATGGTGTGTTAAAGTCTCCTACTATTAATGTAGAACCATCAATTTCTCCCTTCAAATATGTCAGTATTTACTTTATATATTTTGGGGCTCTGCTGTTAGGTGCAAATACATTTTCCTGTTGAATTATCACCTGTATCAGTATGTAATGACCATCTTTGTCCCTTGTAACTGTTTCTGACTTAAAGTCAATTTTATCCAATATTAGTATAGCCACCCCAGCTCTCTCTTGGTTACTATTTGCATGGTATATTTTTTCCATCCTTTCACTGTCAATCTACTTGTGTCATGCTTTTTTTAAATCATTCTGCCAATCTCTGCTTTTTGACTGGAGAGTTTAATCCATTTACATTTACTGCACGTCTTTCTTTATGCTGCTTTGAAGCACTGTCTAGTATCATTTCATTTCAGTCTAAGAAATTCTCTTTAGCATTGTTTGTAGGGCAAGTCTAGTGGTAACGAACTCCCTCAGCTTTTATCTGAGACTATTTTAATCTCTCCCTCATTTGTGAAAGTCTTGCTGAAAATAAAATTGTTGGCTGGCAGTTGTTTTTCGTCAGCACTTTAAATATTTGAATCCAGTGCCATCTTGCCTCCATGGTTTCTGATAAGAAATTGGCACTCAATCTATTGCATGTCTGTTTTATGTAACACATTGATTTTTTTCTTGCAGCTTTCTGAACTCTCTCCTTGTCCTTTGCAATTGACAGTTTGATCAGTATGTGATGGGTATATTTTCCTTTAAGTGTACCTGTTTGTTGTTCTTGGGGATTCTTACACCTTTTGCCAACTTTGGGCAGTGTTCTGTTGTTATCTTTTTTTTTTTTTTTTACTATTCTTTCTGCCACTTTCTTTCTTCTCCTTCTGGGACTCCCATAACATGAGAGGACAATTTGCCAGTATCCTTCAGCAATTTTACTTTTAGGGAATTTATTCACACTAAGAGTACAAGGATAGGGAGTGGATGTAGCTCAAGTGTTGAGCACCTGCTTCTCATGTACAAGGTTCCAGGTTTAATCCCTGGTACCTCCAAAAAATAGAGTATAAAGAGTACAAGGATAAATTTTAGACAATGATGTTTACTGTTGCACAGTTTGTAATAGCAAAAAGCAGTAGGGAATGAAATAAAATAGAGGAGGTAGATGCACTCGAGTATTAGGCAGCTTTTAAAAAGAAGTTGGATACAATGATGCCCCCTTATTTCCCTGGAAACTAAATCAAGAAAAATACATATATACATAGAAACAGGCTAATGTCCAAGGACATTTTACCAAAAAAAATGTACAAACAGTGTAAGCCCAGTTTTGTAAAAATAGCTGTATTCCTGTTACTAAAATATGTTATTAAGCATACATAGAGAAAAATATCTAGAATTATAAACTAAACTGGAATTAGTTCTTGCCTTTTGGGACCTATACTTAGGACCAGATAGAAGAAGTGACTTTCACTTTGTATATTCTTTCAAAGAATGAAGAGATATATAAAGTGTATATATTAGTTTTAAAATTTAAAAAGGATTTTGAAAAAAAATTACAAACATATGCTCTTGGTTCAAATGGATATCATAGAACAAATATAAAATCCCAAATATAAGAGAACTAAGCATTTTTTAATAGTAAAAAAATGCTTATAATGGTATAAATGAAATATTTCTGCCTACAAAAGTTCAAAGCAAGTAGAGACATATATAAAATTTATATTCACAAAAATTTAAGATTATATGATTAGTTCCACTAATAATGTGGATATAATATATAAGGTCAGTATCTAAGTTCCTCAGATAAGTTAGTTATCAAAGAAGAAAAATAGATATTTTATACCCAAGCATATTTAAATGGTAAACTGCCGTGTAGAAAAAATGTATTGTCTTCCTAGCAATTTAAAGAATCCAGTTTTAAATAACTTTTAAACTAGCAAAAATAAATGGATCAAACTTAATGATCACAGAACTGTGGAAAAACAGGCATGCTTAAATATATTGCTGGTAGCACTCTTAAATTGGTTTCTTTTATAGAAAACAATAAAATATTCTCTGATCAGTTCATTCGACTTTTGGACACATAGCCCATGGAAATAACCCCCATGGAATGGTAACAACAGAAAGTAATGTGTACCAAGATATCAGTGCAATGCTATTTATATGATTAAAAATTTGTAAACACATCAAATAACAGAAGAGTCAAGCAAAATGTCAAAGAGCCATAATGGAATAAAACTATAATAAATGACAATTATGAGGACCAATACTCAGAAATGTACATAATAAAATTCAAAGCCAAAAATTAAACTAATTTGGATTCACTGATTACAACTATATAAAGTATGTCCATGTTTACTGACAAAGATCAGAAATTAATGTGGAATGATACAACTTTCTAATCTTTCAAGTCTTCTGTAAGTTTGTTTACATCCATGATAGACAACAAACAACTCAGTCTATCTTAAAAATATATATTTTTTTACATTTTAGTAACTAAACATGCATTTTACAAATTTAAGTAAAACTTGTAAAACTCATTTTTTTTGTCTCTATTTCTATCCAAACCTACTATATCTGATTTTATTTACAAAGAAATACATAATTTTCAATTGTCCCCCTTAGGTCGAATGAGTTTTTTTTTTTTTAAACTACTTATTAGGAACAAAAAATTTTTAAATTCTTCCCATTCAAACAAACTTCTGAGTTGTCTACATTGTTTATTCATTTAGCACATAATATACCCTAAAACTTAGTTCAGCACTATAAATACCTGATGCGATGACAGGATCTTTCATAACTTCTCTAGTTATTGGACATATAAATTCATCAGGAATTCCAGAAGAAAGGGATTTAACCTTTGTCCTTAACTCTTCAATTTTTCTCAACACTTTACTTCGCAGCCCTAGAGACTCTGAAAAGAAATCATTCTGTTAGAGATGAAGTACTGGTAACCCTTACGCAAGTCTTTAACAGAGATTTCATCTACTACAATTAAAAATGTTCAGGCATACTGTTTTAGCATATGGAACTGTTTTTTTTTTTTAATAAATTCCTTAATGGATCTTTGTAGTATAGAATACTTTGAGGTTAAAATAAATCAACAGGAGCAGATGTGGCTCAAGCAGTTGGGCGCCCATCTACTACATGGCAGGTCCCAGATTCAGTTCCCCATGCCTCCTAAAGACATGCAAGACAGCAAGCTGGAACGGCGAGCTGACATAATGAGGAGACACAACAAGCAGGAAGTGGCTGTGGCTCAAGCAATTGGGTGCCTCTCTCCCACATGGGAAGTCCTGGGTTCAGTTACCGGTGCCTCCTAAAAGATGACGAGCAGACACAGAGCACACAACGGAGAGAGAGACCAGACAGCAAGCATAAACAATGGGGGGGGTAAATTTTTTAAAATATAAAAATAAATCAACCACCAATAGAGAGCTTATTTTAAATAACCTGAAATTCTGAAAGTTCCTCAAGAATTGCAGGTCAACAGACATTAATATACAAAGGCTCATTATTTTTGGTTATTTAGATAACTAAAAATTTCCCAATTTTTTTTTTTTTTATTATGGGTAAAAATCAAAATTCTCACAATACATACAAACATTTGTAAAATGATATATAAATATATATGCATATATGTGTATTTGCTTACAAAAATGTTATTTTTTATATATATATATACATATATTTTAAGAGGTGCTTAGATTACCTAAAATATTATACGGAACCCACTCGGATTCCCATGTTGCCCACCTCCCACACCTCCCACCACATCCAACACAAACATCTCCCATAGTGTGGCCCACCAACCTCAATGAACTTACACATCCTGGAGCCTTGCCACCAACCATAGACCACAGTTCACACTGTAGACCACACTCTCTCCCACTCAGTTCTGAGTGGTGTGTGCTGATTTAAAATGGCCTACATCCATTGCCACAACAGTACTCAGGACAACCTCCAACTCCCAAAGAAGCCCCTGTATTTCAACTGCTCATCCCCTCCCTACCCAAAAACTGTCAAGTGGCCACTGGCTCCACCTCATTGTTATAATTTCTTGCATTGCAAGAATCACCATATGTGAGCAAGAGAATACCATCAAGTCCACTCTAGTCCATAGTTCTTCCCCCAATCCAGAGGCGACTGGGATGGTGATGTCCACTCCAACTCCAAGTGAGAGAGGGCTTATATCCCATGGATATGGTGGGTGGGATGATCCTGCCTGCAGATGCAGGCCCTCTCCATTCCCTGGGATGGCCATTTCCCATCGTTGTCTCCTCACCAGGTGACTTGGATGAGTCCATTGAGCTGTAGGGTAGGAGTTGCAGCTCCACCTAGATTTCATGCACACCTGGCACATAGGTAGGTGGGAGGCTCCAGCCAATCATTTTTAAAGATGTTCAGGTTAATGTGAAAATCTGTTACAATATTTTTAAGCTTTCAAAATTGGATTTGCTGTTTTTCCTATGAAACACAATCAAAATTAAGTCATCTGTCCTGTCCAAAATAGTGTGCATAAGAATTACTCATTAGAATTTGAATTTAATTTTTAAAATGTATCTAATTTTTGGCAATTTAATTTAATTCTAGGAAGTTTAGAGTTTTTAGAGCTAGCTGACAGTTCTACTTTAGGTAGGGATATGGGGGGTGGGTAGAATAATTACATTTCAGAATGTTTCGTAGTTCCCATAAAAAGCCAAGCAACTTGCTTTCTGTTGGGAGGTAATTCTGCATGATGTGTCTCCGTATCATGGGACAATATTTTCAAGGATGTTTGCAGATCCCTGGAAGCTAGAGATAGTGCCTTCCTCCTGGTCAGATTTGTTTCCTGAAGAGTATAAAGGTGATGGCTTTCTCTTAGTCAAGGGTTGGGAACCTTTGCTAGCAGTCCCATTATAGATTAGAAGCAGGGGTTCTTAATGGGTCTGAGAACTTGAATTGAAATTCAAAAAAACATTCTTGGGACATGTTGGTGCGGGTGTGATGTATTAAATAATAAACAGTATAGTGTGGACTTAGTAAGGGGTCCGTGGAACCAAAGGTTAAGAACCCCTGGATTAGAGGTTTCCTAAATTTAGGGTTTCTCAGCTGTAACAAACCATGAGTCTTGGCAGGGGTGGGGGAGCCATTCCAACATGAAGGTCATACTGCCTGCTGTAATAAATTGTTCAAAATCTATAGAAATGTGGTGAGTTGACCTAGCAGCTGCTTAGGGACTACTTTGGCACTTTCCTATTACTTTTTTCCTATGTAATTCACTGAAACCAAATTGAGGATTTTGAAACATTTTTTAAACACTACATGTTGAATGAGTCTTCAAAAGTATTTATGGGGAAACGGATGTGGCTCAAGAGGTTCGGCGTCCGTATTCAAGAGAACTTATTTCAATATTTAAGTGCCCATGTTGGGAAAGGTGCCTCCAAGATCAAGCATACTGCCTGGATCACCAAGGAGGGCGTTACTATAACAAGTAAGAGAGATGGCGGTTTATTGAGCCCATCTTTCCTAAGATTGTCCTATGGCTAAATTCCAAATAGCTCCCATTCCATACACAATACTGCATTTTCAAAGCTTTAGCAGAGCTCTATGTTTTTATTTTGCCAGGCATATATAATGGAGGGTTTAAAAGATTTATAATGATGGACCATGTACTCTATACTAGGTAAAAAGATAAATGAAAGTAGAAATAGATGATATAAGGGGTTTGATAAGATCACTAAGGTGCAGTTATTAGAGAAAGGATAAGAGGTGGTGGAACATTTATTATGACTGGGGTAAGGGAATTGATCATTTTTGCCATACAAAAATCCTTCACTTGGGTAGAGACAGGGCTTGATAAACTGTCACGAATGTTTCTAGAATGTTATAGACAGTCACCATTTCATTTTATAAAACTTTTAAGAGCAGGATATAGAACATGTAATATTCTAAAAAATGTATACCTCCCTCAAAAATATACTTATGTGCTAATATTTATAATATTTATACTAGAAAATGGAGAAAGCCATTTCTAAAACGTCCCAGAGATAAAGGATGATGATCTTGTCCAATTTTAATGTTTTAAAAATAGGGTCAGATCACCATGTCCTTGGGGAAGCAGTTATCAAATCATATCCATAGAGCTTAATCATAGACAAACATCTTTTTTGTTTATGCCACCAAAACCAGGTTGGGAGTAGAGGTGAGAGATATAAACATAACTGCTCAGAAATAAAGGTCCCTTATCAGCTGAGGGCTAATAAACCAGTATGGGTAATATTTGGCTATTTAGTAAATAATACTTGTCAGGATTTTTAATTCTTGATAAGATCAGAAATTAAAATGGGCCACCAGTTCCTCTAAACTTCCTCCCTGTCTATTACCCAATCCTGGAAATCTCACATAATTGAGAGTTTGATGATTCTAGAAACTAATAACCATCAAAAAGGCAAAACAAAACTCTGAAAACTTCCTAGGAAACAGAAGTAGGGGATAGGAAATTACATGTGACCTTTACTCTCCCCAGCTTTACCCTGTAAGTATCATTGTCAACTTGTAGAGGAAAAGAAAAGCAGCAACCGCACATGCTGGAGGCAGATAATGTCAAGGCAATGCTAGAACCTGAAAAAATATAAACACAGACCACCAGGCTAGACATCAAATCACCCTCCCATTGCCACATTAGAGAAAAACAGCACCAAATGCTGGCTGTTCCCCCCACTCCCCCAAAGAAAAACTACTTTTTAAAAGTAAACTTTATAAAGGGAAACAAGCTTCTTAGTGGATGGTCAAGAGAAAACAAAAGGCATAAAAACTATATTCGAAAAAAGGGAGGGAAGCGGCTGTGGCTCAATCAGTAGGGCTCCCGTTTACCATATGGGCCTGGTGAAGGCAAGCCCGCCCGCGCGGCGTGGTTAGCTGACCCAGCGAGCACAATCAGCAAGGGGGGGATAAATGAATAAATAAATAAAATCTTTAATAAAAAAAAAAAAGGGAAACTACAGGTACAATAAGTATTTTAAGAGGATTTTGAGATGGTAAAGGGAACAGCATGATTTAATTTTTCAGTATCCCCACAGAAAAACAGACAAAGCAACTACACAACAAAATCAAGTCCCATAGATGTTTCTAATAAAACAAGGTGGCAAGGTATCCTCACCTAAAATATAAGCAGGTGAGAATAAACCACCTACAGCTATAGACCTGAGGAAGGTCCATCTGTGTGGAAGGAAGCAGCAGGGCATTTAATGGACGATAGGAAAGAAGACCTCAGAATGTCTACAAGTACTCACTGGAAAGGAGGGCCAATTTAAGAGAAGCAGCTGAAGCTGGAAGAGTTTTGCCCACTCCAATAGTGGGTCAGTGCAAAGGCCCACAGTAAGTAGGTCTGAAGGGACTGTTTCATTTTAATCTTGTATAAAGAAAACAAAAATGTTATATGTTCTATTACTTAAAAATAGATGCAGTTAAATGGTTAGGCAACAAGTTATTACTAAGAACTGGAAGATGAAGCTTTCGAAATCTGAGGATGTGAAGAAAGTTTATGTAAAAAGTTTTAAAAGGCATTTGATGATACAACTTTTAAATGAGAAAATAATAAAAATGTCTCATGCTTTCATAATTTCAACTCAACTTCAGTCACAGAAAGCAGAGTGAACCCTTTGAAAAAACTTCATTTCCAATTAAGAATCTATGATTGATGATTATTTGAGTATAAAGACTGACATGATACATAGTAGTTTCTTGCCTTTTGTCATTCTAAGTTTCTATTTTATCATCTACAGCATATGAAGCAGTTTGCAATATTCCTAAAGCCCAGATGAGGCCATTGTGCAGATGAAGTCGCATGGCTAGCTGATGAACCCATTGCTTGCCACATGTCTCCTTTGTTCTTTACCTTTCATATTTTGTGCCTTTTAAAAGAGCTATAGTAATGGTCACAAATTTGTGAATTCACAAATGTCTCAATACATATCCCTCTCAATATCAAGAATGTTTTGTACCTGAAGTCTATGCCTGGAAATTCCTTATGCAAATACAGTACTAGATATAAGGAGATATTTCCTACCTAAAACTGTTTGTCTATTGTATCCTAGGTTTTCATTGACACAATCCTAACACAAAATGACTATTATCCTTGGTAAAGTACTAAATTCTTATATATATCCAAGTCTGCAGAAAGTTCCTTTATTCTAGATTTACAAATGGCCCACTGAAAAAAGATCTGCCCAATTCATAAAGATAAGTTTTTAAATTTCAAATATAATAGATCTACTATTTTGGTTTTTAACACCCCAATGTAGCATTTATTGTACAATTAGTCAAATTCCTCTGAATGATGAATGTTAAATTCAGATCCATTCACAGTGAAATAGATCTTTTAACAGTTCTTCTAAAAAGGCAAACAGTAAGTAAAAGTTATGCACCAGAGAAGTATAGAATAAAATTTATTAGTATATACTCATTAGCTTACACCTTAACACATTTTTTTCCGAGACATATTTTTAATTCTCTATTAGTCCAATTTTCTGTCTTGAAGAGACTTGCTTTTCTTAAAATTCAAGAAGAAATTCATTGTAGCTTAAAGTAGCACTTTGTAGAATATTAAAGTTAGCCTCTTGATCCTCTATAATTCTGCAAAAACTTGGATATGTTAGAATGATGTGAAAAAATTAATGTTCGAGTCTATTTATTTACTAATCTATTCTGTGTTTAATTTGCTGAATATGCTAACTTTCTAAAACAAATACAAACACAAAACAGATTCTGTATTTATTGGAAAGTGTGCAACATTTTTCTTTCCATTTGTAATAATTCACTTATTAGGCCACCACAGAACTAATTTTTATTTTAATTTTAGACTTGGGCCTGATAATGCTAAAACCTTTATCCTGAACTTTAAAATAAAATGATTAAATCACTAAATCTAAGAGTCATCCTTCAAAAATTACTTCAAGCCCTTAATTGAATCCTGTAAGGATATCTTATTCTTTATCTGTTTATAAAAATAGAGTTCTATTTCTATTCATTGTTCTTTAATATGCTTTTCTTATGTTTTCATGCTGAATCTGATATTATTGCTTTGCATCATGAATGCTTCTGCTTCATATGGTATTGTTAAGATATATTGTGAGATTAACGAGAAATCAACTAATTAAGATGCTGAATTCACCAGAACTTTAAAAAAAAAAAAAAACTATACTCTATTACTTATTTTCAGTAGGAAAATGTAAATTATAAAGGAAATAAGTTTGTTGAAATACAAAAGCAACTTATATGGCAAGGCCTGAGTGCAGTATATAGCCATCTCAATCTAAATATTTTCATAAAAATCATCATTCTGTCAACTTTTTAAAAGGCCATAAGTTTCCAAGAGATTTAATTAGGTTCACATATAGTATTTACTGTATCAGGAAGGTATATTTCAAAGTTATTTTCTGTAAGACTCAATTTTTTGACTCTTCATTGACAATATGGATACCCTGTTTCCTAGAGGTTTTCTGGTTAAGATTCTACCATAGCATGTTTTTAATATACACCTGGTTATTATTTTTATTAGCGCATGAGACTAAAACTCCAAGGGTTTTTTTTTATCTTCAGGTGGCTAAATAATATTACAAGCCACGATAACTAGATGCCTTGTAAATGATCATTGAAGAGAACAAATAAGAAGGTGAAGCACTTGTTGCATAGCCATCATCACTGCTTGGAAAAACAAATCAAAATTATATCTCATTGATGACTTGTTTAACTTTGCCTTCAAAGGATAATGCAAAAATTACTAAACCTTTTTTTTTTTATTTCTCATCTTAAACCACTAAATCTTTTAAAAGTATGGTTTTTAACCTATGGTTAAAATTGGTTGATTCCACACAATTAGCATTTTTTCCTCTCCAAAAATAGACTAAAGGCTAGAGCAATGAAGGAAAACCAGCTACAGTAAGCCAATTCTTGAGACATATTGAATCAACATACTTGTATTGGCATTCTAATTACAAAAAGAATTTACCAAACTGAATTAAAAAAAAGAAAAACTAGCTGTAATTTATACTTAGTTTTCAATAATGTTATTACATATCTTAAAACATAGACAAGTGATTAGGCTCAATTTCCTAGAAGACAATGTTATAAGGAACTTCAGTTTTTATGTAACCTCCCTAACAAACATTATAAAATAAGTTCCAATTGACTCTTATTTTGCATAATTTTAAGACAAATTTTAAGAAAATGTACATCTTAACCAATGCTTTTTCATTTTTCACATTCTCAAGTCAAAATTTCCTTCTAAAGCAAATTATTGATTCATAAGATTTAAATTAAAAACTTACATACTATATTAAAACATCAATCGACCTGTAGAATTCAAACACAACTTAATTTTCATCTGACAGATACTTAAAAAAAAAAAAACACCTTTAAGAAAACTTTAGATTAACCTTTTGTTCTTTAAATTGTTCCCCTAAAATGGAGACCTAGATGTCACAAAACAGCTACTTATAGAACTTGGACTGATAAAATATACCTAATTTCAAATTAGTTACATAAATATCTATTAATATTACACTATACACACATCAACTTTCTTGAAATAAAGCTACCAATGCATAAATTCATGGTGACTGGTCACAGAATCTCTGCATGAATTGATAAAAAGTAAATCCTCAGTCCAATTAACCAGGATACAATCACTAAAATATGTCCAAAATAAAATATAGTAAACAGCAAGACTACCTAGCATTTTCATAGAGTAAAAAAAGCATTTTGGATGCCAAATGCTTTGTTGTTTCACATCAAACTTCTCTTAATGCTAACCATATTTATGGAAATACTTATACTTCACATACATATATGCATTCACAAAGTACATCAGATATAATGTTAATGTATTGAGTTATAGTATACCTTAAATATTATAATACATGCTATATGCACTAAATATCTATATATACATGTTATAAATGGAAGTATAGGATAAATTTTTAAACACATGGGTTATAAATACCTACCCTCCCTTCAAGTATTACCTTAGAGTAAGTCAAATTAGTTGGCCCCTCAGATTTCTGTTCATACCATGATTACAGCTTTATCACATTGTATTGTAATACATTATTTTATCTTTTACACTAGAATGCGATTTCAATGGCTAAAACCATCTCTTAATTGTATTTGAAAGTTTTCCCCTCTCTACTAGTGCTAAATGCCACTATTTTGGTTAGGAGACGTGTGCCTACTTCAAGTTCACGGCTGTACTGAAGATTAAGCTGTAATCTACAGGATTGAAACTACTATTAGTTTGACTTCCAGATATATATGAAAATGTTACTATAATACAGAAACTTATTATATTTAAAAATTGAAGGTTCTTCACATTCTTTCTTTCACTCAATTAAAATTCCCTAAAGCACCCGTTATGAAGGTGTAAGGCTTTGCACATGCCCAAGACAGACCTGAGAAAGCCCTAAATTTTCAACTATGGCTGACCGTGAGGCTCTGCAAAAGAAGTAAATGAAGGCTACAGTGGAGGTAAACACTGCCTGACTGAGCATTGAAGGTATGTCCCAACAAGTTCACAGAATACCTCAGCCAAGGATGGTAGACTTATTGGTTCCAGGCATTTAAGGAAATCTGTCAAATTATTAGTTGACCACTAAGCTAACCAAGCAGTCTTCAATGGCCACACCTGACAATGAATACAGATTTTGCACAGTTAATTCAAGAAAGTCACTAAACAAACAACAGCAAGAACAAACAGCAACAGCAACAAACTCTGGTGTAAGGGGTGGGAGAGGGTAGGGATCTGATTTCCAGAGTTGCCATATTATTTATATGTCCAGTTTTCAACAAAAATTTACAAAACATGCAATGAAACAAGAAAGTGTTGCCCATATACAGAAAAAGCAGTCAGTAAAAACTGTCCCTGAGGAAGCCCAGATGTTAGCCTTTCTAGACAAAGGCTTAAAATAAGCTATTTAAAATATGTTCAAAGAACCAAAGGAAACTCTGAGGAACCAGTGGAAAATATGAGAACAGTATCTCACACCAAATATAAAATATTAACAGATGGGAATTATAAAAAAAGAAATAAATAAAAATGTTTGAGTTGAAAAGTACTGTATTTACTGGAGAGGCTCAATAACAGATATGAGCTGGCAGAAGGAGGAATCAGTGATGGAAAGACAGGTCAAATTGAGATTATCCAGTCTGAAATACAGAAAGAAAAGGAATGGGAAAAAAAAAAAAATGAGCAGAGCCTCAGGCACCTGTAGAACACCAACAAGCATGCCAACATATGTATAATAGTAGTCCCAAAAGGTGACCAGAGAAAGGGGAAGAAAGAATATTTGAAGAAATAATGGTTGACAACTTCCCAAATTTAATGAAAAACATTAATCTACACATCCAAGAAGCTCAACAAACTCCACTTAAGATAAACTGAAAGATCCACATAAGTGGATACATCATAATTAAAGTGTAAAGGACAAAGACAAATAGAGAATCCTGAAGGCAACAAGAGAGAAACAACTTATCATGTACTAGGGATCCTCAATAAGATTAATGGCTGATTTCTCATTAGAAACCATGGAAATCAGAAGGCAGTAGATGACATATTCAAAGGGTTGAAAGAAAAAGACTGTCCACCAAAGGTTCCATATCCAGGAAAACTATCCTTTAAAAAGGAAGAAGGGAACAGAGGGGGCTTAAGCAAATATATGCCTCCCTCCCCAATCAGAGGTCTCGGGTTTGGTTCCCGGTGCCTCCTAAAGAAACAAAGATGATGAACAGACACAGAAAGTGCAAACAATGAGGGGGTGGGGAGAGATAAATAAATTAAATAAATCTTTTAAGGAAGGAGAAATAAACACATTCCTAGACAAAAGAAACAGAATTTGTTCTTAGCCAACCTTCCTTACAAGAAATGCTAAAGGGTGTCCCATAGTAAATAAAACTCAAATTAACATGAAGAAATAAAGAGAACCATTAAAGGTAACTACATAAGTATACAAGATAGATTTTTTGCTTATTATCCTTTTTTCTCCCATCTGGTTTAAAAGGTGACTGCAAAAAGCAAAATTTATAAATATTTGATGGACACATAATGTATAAAGGTATAATTTGTATAAAAATAATAGCACAAAGGAGGAAGGAGGGCAGAAATGAAGCTATACTGGACCAACATATTTTCATACTAGTGAAATTAAGTTGCTATTTATCCATATTAGATTGTTTTAAGTTGTTAGCAGTAACCCTAGGAAAACACTAAGTAACACAAATAAATATAATAAAAGAAGAAATTAAAACTTACACCTGAAAATCTCTAACACAAAAGAAGACAATAAAAGAGAAAGAGAGGTACAAAAAAGACATAAGATTCATAGAAAGCAAATAACAAAAGGGGGAACGTAACCTCTAACTTAACAGTAAAAACACTAAGTGAAGACAACCACACGATGGGAGAAAATATTTTTATATATAATGAATGTATACATGTAACAATAAAAAGACAAATAATCCTAGTTAAAAATGGGGAAAGGATCTAAATAGACAGTTCTCCAAAGAAGATATACAAATGGCTCATGAGCACATGGAAAGATGCTTAACATCATTAGTTACAGGGAAATGTAGGTCAAAACTACAGTGAGATACTATTTTGCAAACACTAGGACAGCTATAATCAAGAAGACAATTAACAAGTGTTGGCAAGGATATGAAGAAACTGGAATCCTCATACATTGTTGGTAGGAATGTAAAATGGTACAGTTATTTTGGAACGCAGTCTGGCAGGTCCTCAAAATGTTAAAGATAGAGGTACCATATGACTTAGATATTCCACTCCTATGTATATACCCAAGAGAATTGAAAACATATGTGCACAAAAATACCTGTACAAGAATTTCCATAGCAACATTATTAGTAACATCCCAAAAGTAGAAACAACCCAAATGTCCATCAACAGATGAACAGATAAGCAAAATACAGTATATCCGTACAATGGAATGTTATTCAGACATAAGAAGGAATGAAGTATAAATACATACCAAAACAATGATAAATCTTGGAAACATTATGCTAAGCGAAAGAAGCCAAACACAAAAGGTCACATACTGTATGATTGTATCTGTAAGAATTGTCCAGCATAGGCAAACCCATAGAAACAAAGTATGGTTACTAGTGGCTGGAGAAAGGAGAAAATGGACAGTGATTGCTAATGAGTATAGGGTTTTCTTTTGGAGATGATGATAATGTTCTGAAATTAGTGGTGATAGCTGTACAACTTGGAGACTACCAAAAAAAAAATCACTGAGTTGTATACTTAAAAGAATGATTTTTATGGTATGTTAATTATGTCTCAATTACAAATTAAAATTTTTTCAAAATTATAATTACAGAGTACCTTTAGTCACCCAAAGAAGTGCTATGTAATATTACATTTTCCCTAATCTAATAAGAATATTCTCTCCCTCTATACAAAGATGTTCACCAGAATAATTACAGTGTTAGAATATTAAGAGGAAACCATTAATACAACTAAAACTTAAAAATTATTACAAGTTTTTTTTTTAATATTGCTATTCTTTCACTAATCTTACCAATTTTCAAATCATCAGCTAGACTTTCTTTTGTAAGATTCAACAGTTCTTTTCCATCAATGTTATTCATCTTGAAAATACTAACAAGGTCTTGTAAACCTTGTGCGCAAAGCCACGTTGAAACATCCTCCTCTGACCAATCTTCGGTAAATTGCTTCGGCTGATCTTCTGTGCTACTTGCTTGGAAACAAACAAAAAAAAAACAATGCAAAAAAACCCCAAACAACAACAACAACAAAACACACACACACACAAGCAAAAAGGGTGTGTGAAATAACAAAAGAAAAAAGTATTTCCTTTACATTCTCATCTTGAATTACAAAGTAAATGAAATTTCCTTAAATTTGTATTTTGCTATTTTAAGACTTCCAAAAAGCAAATATCGCCATGTGTAAATGTTATTATTTAATATAATTTACTTAATATTAAATTAAATACTAGTCTTTGACACTTTTTCACTCCAGGAAAACAACTCTCTTTTACTATATAAAATTCAAACTAGCAGAGGTATTCTATTTGCTCTATCATTTGCATATCACAGCAACACTATTTGGATAATCCTGGCAGTAATAAAAATAAAAATCCTAAATTAGGTGCTGACATTGCTTGATGAGGACAAAAATAAAACCAACAAAATAAAATTATAATTTCTATTCTGTTCTCAGACTATATTTATCTGAAAATTAGTATGGTGTATAAATAAATAGCTTATAAAACCATGGGAGGCGTGATATACATAGATATGCACCAGGAGTATTTACTAACAGTTTTAAGGTAAAGTAACTCCTTTAACACTGGCCTCTCTACAATATTTTTAAATTTTATTACATTTGATGTACACTTTACATTGAGAAAAGCAACAATGAATATCTTGTTGAAATAATTACTGAATTTCTGATTTTAATGGTGAGTGGGATTGAACTGGATTAAAGATGATGCCCTTACTAACCTTGAGAAAGTGTTTCTGGGTCAAATTGCCAGATGTTCACTGTTTTGTCCATTGAACCAGTAGCAAGTAAAAGGATACCAGGTGCAAAGGCACAGGTTGTGACATACCTAGTTAACAGAAACAATTATTATGTATCTTCTGACTTTATTGAATTCTATTAATATAAATCAAGGTTAAATTCAGACCTGGTGTGCTGAGTCAACGTGTGAAGAATGTTCTCAGTATTCTGGAAAACAATAAAAACAGCTTTACATTTACTTGGACAAGAGTAAAGTTACTGATAAAGATTATTTGATTCATTTGACATCATTTATATGCTATATATATATTCAAAGAGAAAAATCATAAAATTATATATATTACTCACATTTTAATAGTTGAAACATAACCCAATAAATGAGTACTAAGAAAGGCATCTATGACTAATAGTATCAGGTATTTATTTCACTCTTAAAATTATCAACATTGTTGTCTACTGACCACCTTTCTAGAAATTTTTAATATAGTAGACCTTTGTCATTTGCTGATTTTTTAAGAACTAACCAATAGTAACCTAAATGTCTATTACATGAAACAATCTGCATTTTTACTATGGTATTTGACTTATATACATTGAAGAACCAGTGGGTAAAATTAATCACTTAGATTTTGAGTGCACTTAGTTGCCCATCCAGCATCTAGGTTTATTTAACTGGAATTCACATACATAGTTTATGGAGAAAATTAGATGTTACAGCTGTTTTTGTAAATGTGGTATCTCATGGATATAAACAGTAAGGATCTACTGCACCTAGCTTGAGTATTCTTTCCTATTTCCCGCCAGAACGTCAGTAACTTCAACTTGTGCATGGAGGATTAGTTTAGATTCCTTGCTTGACTTATTTCACTTTGATGAAGTGAATTCAATCATTTTAAGACTCCACTCAACACTGATTTCTCTAAGAGCATATTTTCATCAACTACATCTTCACTATGCAAAATGTTCATTTGTCTTCATGCTCTTGGAACGTTGGTCTTTACCCACATAGATCTGCCAAAACTTCCTGTAGTTCCAAGTCCATTACAGCCTACTCTTTCTTACACTAGTCTCTAAATCTAGCCAGGACTCTAAGAGGCCATTTTCAGCTATACCCTACAAAAACCTTAGGGTAAACATCCATTCTCTGCTATTATGGAAGCTTGGTATAACACTTTAAGAATAACTGACCAAAAATGATGTTTTGGATACTGCTTCTCTTTAAATCTGTATTGTTTTATGATCAGATTGAAAATCCTGTCCATCTTTAAATTATTGAAATATTTGAGGTTCTTTTCAGACTGATACCATACTTGCATAATTAGTACTTATAAAAATGAATGTATTATATTCTTAGGTATACTAAATAAAAAACAATTTTTAAAATCTTGCTTAACTAAAAGTTCAGTGACCTAATAAAGATAATATTTATAAATCATATGCAAGACTTTCAAATACTTACAGTATCATATACTATGACAGACTTATCCACTGATCTTTAAAAAAAAAAAAGAATATTATGGGTGAAAGTTCTATAAAAACAAAGTACAACATTTATGTAATTAGTATTTTTAAATCATTTTAGTAACTTTTTAGAAAAGTCTGAAATATTAGTATACAAATATTCAGAATACAGTCACTTTGTTCATTTGTATAGATTTTTATTCATGCCATGTGACAGAAAATTATAAACATTATTAAAACAACAGCATATGCTATTTACAACATATAGCCATTAACTGAACAAAGAACTGTGATGCATAAATAAGGTAATTCCATGTCAAGTTAGTAACTCAAAGAAAAAAACCACTATAAGAAAAAGCCATTAATGTATTCCTTTTTTTGTTTCAGATTGTACTGATCATTACCACTGATATGGCTGTTCCTTAATGACTAATCAATGTATATATGTCTTGATCATAACCATTATTGAAAATTATAATTCTAAACCTCATCTTGCCTCTACATGGTTTCTTTTAATGGTATAAAACTTAAAAACAACCAGATGGGATTATTCTAGAGCAGGAGTTCTTAACAAGAAGTCTATGAACTTGAATTGAAATTCAAAAAAGCATTATTCTTGTGGTGACATGCTGGTGCAGGTGCAATATATTTATCATTTAATACACAGTATAGTGTGGACTTACTAAGGGGTCATGGTTTTCACCTGACGGGCAAAGGGGTCTGTGGAACAAAAGTGGTTAAGAACCTCTGTTCTAGACTAGAATAAAATCATCATACAAAGGAAAAATATTCAAACAACAGATAAATATGCTTCTTCACAGTATTTACCACTCCTGAAAATAGTCTTTATGCTGCTATAATATATGCTGCAAGGTGAGAAAACAAATCAACAAGTGTTACTGCTCTCTATACATTAATATTTATAAATATTATTAAAAGGTAGCTGATTATAGTCTTCCCACAAGAGTCACACCTGTTAGAAGTATGTTCAAAGTACTTCAGTCTTATTTTTAATAAAGACTGAAAATTCCTTGTTAAATAGGCCATCCAGTATTGATGAGGGATTTTGACTACAGAATCTTTGTCATAAATCTCAAACTTCAAATATAAATAAGAAAATGGGAAGCATATAAATGCATCCTGGATGTCAAAAAACAGAGTTATAGTATTAAACTTTAAACTCCATCCAAAAACAATGAGAAATAATAATATCAGCTAACATTACTTGCTTATATCTATGCTAAACATTATTTATATACTCTTTGTTTAGTCCTAATTTCCTCAAAGTACAATGTATTATTACAGGACCACCTAAAATCTTAGGAAAAATTCCATTACTTCTGAGCACACTAAGGAGAAAAAAAAAAAAAAAAACCTAAGCGGAAATTCCACTCTGAGACCACACCAAATGCAATGAAAATGCACTCAGCCTAACGAAAAAGCAAGATCATCATTAGTGATCTTTAAGAGCACTGTATTGGGAAGACAGAAATTTGGCATAACGAGCAAGAGTCCTCCCCTTTGGGAATAACAAACAATATGGCTGAAATGGTAGACTGGAACAAAAACTACAAAGCACCCTGAGTACTTGTCCAAGGAATTCAGACAACCTTGTAGGCAAAAGATTGCTAGACATGAGGGCAGTGGAACAGGTTCACTTGCTGTTAAGGTATAGGAAGGAATTTGAGAAGAGGCTAAATGTGAAGAATAGTTAGGAGTTCACTGAATCTAAGCAAGAAGAATGGAAAGTATGGATGGAGATGTGCAGACTTTGGGAGATGAAAAGGACTGTAAACTTACCTTGTATAGCCTCTAATTTGACTAATAGGATTCAAAGGAAGACATAACAGGATTTGACAACTAATTAGACTTGGGAGGAGACAATTTAGGTTTAGGGAAAAATAATAGAAGATATTTTGGGCTTTGAGCTTGATAACCAGAAGAATAATAGAACCAATGTAAAGAGACAAAATACTTTGAGAACTACTGGAACAATGTAAAACCTCACAATATTCCCTAAATTGTAGCATTATTATTCACAATAAGCAAAAGGCAGAAGCAACCCAAATGTCCATCAACATCTGAATGAATAAACAAAATGTGGTATATCCATATAATGGAATGTTATTCAGCCATAAAAAAGAATGCAGTTCTGATACATGTTACATGGATGAATCTTGAAAACGTTATGTTAGGTGAAATATGACAGACACAAAGATAAATATTGTATTATTCCATTTACATGAAATATCTAGACCAAGCAAATTCATAGACACAGAAAATAGATTGGAAGCTAACAAGGGCCAGAGACAGGAGAGAATAGGGAGTTATTACCTAATAGATACAGAGTTTCTGTTCAGGGTGATGAAAGAGTTTTGGTTATGGATGGTGGTGATGGTTGCATTACACTGTGAATATATATAATGCTAATGAAAGAAGGAGAAATTTTTAAGAACAGTCAGAGAAAAAAATATGAACTACATTCAAATAAGCAACGGTTAGAATGAAAACAATTTCTCCACAGCATCACACAAAAATGAAAATACATCATAACTAAGTTGTGTTTATTCCAAAGAAGCAAGGTTGGTTTAACATTTGAACATCAGTGTAATTCACCACACTAATAGAAGTAAAGAGAAAAATCATATGAGCATATCAAAAGATACAGGAAAAATCATGTGATAAAATACAATATACATACATACTAAAAATTCTTAAAAACTAGAAGGAATAGAAGAGCTAATAAAGCTTACCTACCACCTACAATGAACATACTTAATAAAAAAAGCCTTCCATTTACAATGAGGAATCAGAAATGGATACCTTATTTCCATTCACCAGTTAAGTAAGGCACAGAAAATATATGAAAGGCATAAGGATTAGAAAAGGAACAAAACCAACTTTATTTATAAGTGATTTGGTTTTCTATATAGAAAATAAAAATAATTATTGATAAATCATTGTATTTCCATATATTAAACACAAACAAAAATAATTTTTGAAAGAATCTTATATAATACCAACAAAAATATTACTTAGAAATAAATCTAATGTAAGATGTGAAGGACCTTCACACAGAAGACAATTAAGAGACTGTAACAAATGTAGAAATATACCATATACATGGATTATAAAACTCAATATAAATGGAATAGTATATGGAATATAAAACTCAAAGATGCCGTTTTCTCCCCAAATTAATCAGATTCAATATACTCTCAATAAAAGTCCCATCAGATTTATATGCTTATATATATGTATGAAAGAGAAACTGGGGGGCAACTTGACAAGCTGCTTTTAAAATTTATATGAAATTGTCAAGAGCAGAGAATAACCAAGATACAAAGCATCAGAAAGACAGAATGATATTAGAACAAGGACAGATAAATAGAAATATAGCACTTAAGCAGGATGAGAAACAGACTGTCACATATATGGACAGATATATCCAACAATGTAGCACAACAAAATAGTGAAGAAAAGAGGGTCTTTCAAATAATCTGTTCTGGGACAACTGGATATCCATAAAGAAAGAAATGAAAATGGATTCCTATTGCATACCATACACGAGTCAATTTTGTGAAAGGAAAAATAATGAAGCTTTTAGAATATAATATAAGAAAGCATCTTCATGAACTCTGAGTAGGAAAAGATTTCTTAACCAGAACATAAATAGACTGATTGATATATTGGACAATAAAATTATGAAATATGAAAAGGCAATCCACAGAGAAAATATATTTGCGACACACATTATCAACAAATGGCTCATATAGAAAAAATACTATATATATTGAATCAATAAGAAAAAGAGATGAGGAAAAATAGGCAAGAGATGTGACCTGATACTTCACAAAGAGGAAATACATATGGCCAATAAACTTCTAAAAATGTGCTAATTCACTGTTTCAGGGAAATGCAAATTAAAATAACATAATAATACACACCCACCAGAATGGCTAAAATTAAAACGATACCAAGTATAGGCTAAGATGCAAAATAGCACTGCTATAGGAATGTTAATTGGTTCAACCACTTTGGAAAACAGTTTGATGTTTCTGCTAAAGTTGAAAATATAAATATTCATTTCATTCCTATGTGCTTATCCTACAGAAATGAATATGTGCATCAAGAGATACAAATATATGCATAGAATTATTATTGTAATGCTCTCAAAGTGGAAACAATCCATATGTTCATCAACATTAAAATGGATATAATTTATTTATAGTATATCCATACAATGGAATATTACACAGCAACGAAAATCAACAAATCACAACTATATGGAAAAATATGAATATTACAAACATAATATTGGTAAAGAAAACCAGACATAAAACAATTCATATCATATCATTTGTTTTAAATCAGTTTTTTTTTAAAGGGAAAAAATGCATGTTGGTATGTTTAATACATATCTAGGTTGTAACTATGACCTGAGGAGAGGTGACTGGAAAAGGACACTTGTAAGAAGAGGGCTTTGGGGCACAATCAGCAATGTTCTCTTTCTTGACATGAGTGGTAGTTACACAGCTTAATATTATAATAATTCATCAACCAATTCTTTTATGTTCTGGTACTTTTCTGTATGTCTGTTCTACTTCCTATCAACAGGAAATTAAACATCTTACCCTGAGACTAGCATCTGCCCATCATGAGAAAAAGCACAAGCCAGAACAGGAGCACAATGCCCACTCAGTGTACTTTTGTATTTTAATTCAAAACCTGCAAATAACAAGGTGAGAAAAATTAGCAGCTTACCGTGCCTACACTTTGTTTCTTTTTCTAAGTCATAAACTATTTTTTATGCCTAAAGGATAAAAAAATGAAAAAATTCTCATTCAGCTCAGGTAATAATACAATAAGCAAAAAATTGAAATGCAGTGTGATAACTTGATTTCAAGTTCAGTAATGGATAAAAAAGCATGTGCTCAGAAAGACTTAGCACTCTGCTAAGGACTAGAAATACAATGATGAACTCCAAAAGGCAATCTGGGAATATACGAATCAGTAAGTTAGTACTAATCAGTCTTTTGTAAAGATGTTAAGTAAACAGCAAAAAGGTTCACAAGTAACAAACCAAATGAAGACTTATAAATGTATAATATGACCATAGGAATAAGTTATATTCTCAATTTTAAAATCTATATGTCTATCCATACAAATAAGCGATTAAAATAAGGTGCAAGTGACGAAAAATGCTCCATAAAAAGGCTTTAACTGCACATATTTATAAACTGTTATGTATCTTTTTTTTAAAAAAGAGTCACTGTAAAAATATATTTTCTAGATAATATATGAAAGGCTTTACTTTTGAATGATTATTAAAGATCTATTGTACTTAGAACATTCACACACATAACTGCATTTATAATACAAATATTCTCACTCTCCTGATTTTGTGATAATCAGGGTAGGCTAAACATTCGCTATATTAGAAACCATGCATGTGTCCCCAGACCTAGTTTTTCTCCCTAGACCTGGTTTTTGGAATGCTGGTGATAAACTAAGCCTGATTTATTATATGACCATCCTGTATGGGAAAAGATTGTAACTTTGGGGATCTTTGGTCAACCTTAAGAGATATAACAGGGGGACAGATGTGGCTCGGGTGGGTGGGCGTCCGTCTCCCATATGGAGGGACCTGGGTTCGATCCCCGCGACCTCCTGGTAAAAATTTAAAAAAGAAAAATATAGAAGGCGCACGGGCCACCAGGCCCCGTGCACAGGTGAGCCACCAGGCCCCACAATCCATGCAGCAAGATGATGATGTAACAGGAGAGTGACACAAGGGAGAGCCAAGACGAGACGCACCAAAAAACCAGGAACTAAGGTGGCGCAGGCAGTAGGATGCCTCTCTCCCACATCGGAGATTCCGAGGATCAAATCCCAGTGAAGACAGGAGGAGAAGGATGAGAAGAGAGGGCAGGAAACGGACACAAAGACACCCAGCAAATGGGCACAGAAACAGTAAAAACGGGGAGGGGAGTAAAAATGGATAAAAGTAAATAAACAAATAAATAAATCCTTAAAAAAATGTATAGGGGAGGAAGATATGGACTATAGTTAGTAGTAATACTTTGACGATGCTCTTTCATGATTTGTTAACAAATGTTTCACAACAAGGCAGGGTGTTTGTGAGAGAGTGATGTGTGGGAGCCCTGTATGATGTTTTTTTTTTTTTTAAAGATTTTATTTATTTATTCATTTATCCCCCCCTTGCTGCTTGTGCTCGCTGGGTCAGCTAACCACGCCGTGCGGGCGGGCTTGCCTTCACCAGGAAGCCCCGGGAACCGAACCCGGGGCCTCCCATGTGGTAAACGGGAGCCCTACTGATTGAGCCACAGCCGCTTCCCCCTGTATGATGTTATACCTGTTTGTTTTATAAGTTCACGATGTTTACTGAACACTTAGTTTATGTATGTTCATGTAGGAATGATATACTTCAATAAATCATTTAAAAATAATAACTGCATTTATAGTTTCTTACCAGAATTTTAATTTAATAGATGTAAAGGGATGGCGTACACCAGAGAAGTAAAGGAACTCTTGTCCTTACCAGGTCATTTTAATACCACATTAAAAGAATTACTAAATGTAATCTAGTAGGCAATAAATTAAATTTCCACAAAAAATGCATTTGTTTCCAGGTAATAGATCCTGCTATTACTGTTATAATTACTGATAAAAAAAGCAATTTGTGATTTAATTGAAGCTTATTGGGTAACATAAAACAAGAATATTTTTAGCCATCTGATTCAAAATGGCCATTTGACCATATAATTTCAGAGTCTCCATTGAATTAATAAAGATATAAATGCAAATCAATGAAGAGAATGGGAAAGGGTGATCAGCAAACCAGAAATTGAAATCAATTTTGGGGAAGACAGAAAGCAGATTAACTGATGACATAGTATAAAGGAGTAAGAGCCCAGAGTGCCAAGAAGAAAGCTAATCTATCCTAGAAAACCCAAAAAGACCTGGAACTTTCAACAACCAGGGAAAAGGAACATCAGAATGACCAGATATAGACTTGAAAACAGAAAAATTAACTGAAAGTCTATAAATGAAACATTTAATGTTTACCTCCAATCCTCTTCAATCTCACCTACAGTATGCTGCACAACAGCCAGGTGCTTATCCCCAGACAAAACATTCCTAAGAAAAATGATGACTGCCTGGGGAGCTCCAGGGCAGGTCCAGAATGACTCATCCATGCACATTCTTGAAGTTCCCCAACTCACCTCCCTATCCACCTTTTCCAAAAGGAGAAGCTAGCCAACAACAAACTCTATGCACATGCACAGAGCTTCAAAACATATTATCATTGTCTAATTCTAAACTCAAATGGAATGCTATGGATCACCAGAGATCTGAAGGTAACAATAAAGAGAAAGATCAGGGTAAACAAACAAAACAAAACAAAAAACAAAAAGGTCAGAGAGCAAAGATGATTAAGAAACAGAATGGAACTTAAAAACAAAACAAAAGCCTCTAATTAGTATCCTGAGAGATTTGAGTAGATCTTGCATTCATAAAATAAAAGGAAGACCCTATGAAAAAGAAATAGAGACCAAGACAAACTTTGAGAAATTGAAAATAACACTGATGGGATAAAAATTCAAAAGAAGGTTAAAAAAATAAGGCTGAGGAATTTTCCCAAAAAGTAGAAGAAAATGATTTTAAAATATAGGGGAAAATGATATATAGAATCAATTCAGGAAGTGAGAGCTAAAAAAAAGAAAGAGAAAAGTGAAAATGGAGGAAAAATTAACATTAAAGAAATAATGTAAAAGAATGCTGTATTCCAAAACTGAACAAGTTTCTTGACTTGAAGGCCACCTGAGAGAGTAGTACAAAGACCCACACACAGTCAAAAAACAACCAAAGTGAGTAAGTTAAAAAAATATAGTGGTATAAACAATATTTACATTAAAAGTAGGAACTACAAAAAGAACTGAAAACAGAAAAAGTAGAAAGAGTTTACCTCTGGGGAGTAGGAATGTGTGTGGTGGCAGTGGCGGTGGTGAGATCATGATTGGCAGTGAGCACCCAATTTTTAAATCATGCATATGTATTATATATATTTAAAGTTTCATAAAAAATATTTCTATAATCACTTTTAGATATCCAGAGTATCTTATATTAATTAGAATAGAAATTATATCTGAATCACAAATAGTTTTAGAAAACTATTGAATACATACCTAAGATATGGATAAAAGAAACAATCCAAATTTTGATCTGGCAATCCTGACCACATGATGCCAATTTAAAAAACTGAAGTTCTTGTTGACTATCTAAAAAAAAAAAAAAGTAAAATTGTTAAAAAATAAATACAAAGAATTTAAAGCACACTTAAACCAAAAATTTTCCAATTTCTTATACTGAGTTGCTAATTCTATTCATTGAAACCATATTCACAAGGAATATTAATTAACTCATACAACATAATAAAGTGTGTTAATTTCTTTTAAACAAGGTATTAATAAAAAGGATTATAATTTCTGCATCTTTAAGTTGCTATAATAAACGCCCTTTTTATTTACCTTCCACTAAAGATATATCTCAAACCTGCAAGGGTCAATTTTGAGCATCCTCCAACCCAATTTTAGAATCTATGAGCTAGTACTGATGGAGAAAATTAAAAGGAAAAGTCAGTTATGAATGTTAGAAGCTCAATTATTCCATCTTAACTTCTTTAGGATATATCAGTGTCTGAAAAGCTTGATCTATAATTCACATGGAATAATAATGGGAGATTTTTCATCTGAATTAATCAAGACAAATGTTATATATACCCAAATATAAACCCAACTGTATAAACCCAAAATAATGTCAATTCAGTCCATTTGGTGGAAAATATTACACAAATTAGGGAAAGCAAGCAGTAAACTTGGTGTCACATAAATCTACTTGTTTATCATCACTTAGAAAATTTCAGTGTATCATTATATAGCCACTAAAAGAGTACCTAAATACTTGTGGGAAATGTAAATATTGGTATAGTCAACTCAATTTTATGTTAGTTCGACCTACTTATCACAGTCTCAATCAAAGGGAGTTCTGACATTCATATGTAGTAAGCCATAATTAAAAAGCCTAAAATTCATCTTAAGATTGCACTCTGGTTTTGCAAATATTCAGTAGATGGATTTTATTTCTACAATTCAGTATGTAAAATGTCTTTTCTATGGACTCCCTCTATCTCACTGGCAGCAAATATATTTTTAATAGGCAACAAATTAACTTCCATTTCACTGAAAGTTTTTCAAACCCCACAGGACTTCCACATTTCAATTGCATTTTTGTTTTTGTAGCACACAGTCAGCCAAAGAACATCCTTTTTCAGAGAAATCTTGAAGGATGAAAGCAATTCCTGATTATCATTAAGACTTTAAGTCAACCATATTGCTCAACAAGTGGCTGATAGTAAAGTATTTAATTACTAGATCTGATTAGGAAAACTTTTTTTATTCTTTTATTAAATATAGTCTCTGAATTAATTCTGTAGTTTAAGTACTGAGAATCCAACTAGGACAATGGAAAATTATGGAGCTAAAAATATGTGCCCATGCTCAATATCTAAATATACTATTTAGAAATATGCTTTTCTTCAGGAAAAATGTTGAATTATAATAACCTAACCCAAACTTTATCATTTACAAACCAGAATTGATCATTTAGCCTCATGTGCAAACAGGATTTTTCTTTATTTGAGCAAAATATCACAAAGATGGAAGAGGATCAATATATCATAAGTTTTTAAGAATAATAACAAACACCAATTAAACAATAACACACTAAATGATATATTTTGTCTTTTAAGAAAACACAGCAGTTACCCCTAATTCCTGTGATAATCACTTTTAAAGTAAATATCAGGGAAGTCACACATAAGGGTGATATCTTGTTTCAAAAGAAGTACTAAAAAAACTAAAGGGACACAGGTTAAAATTATACTGAGAAAACTGAACTTCATCAAAATTAAAAACTTTTGTGCAAAGGACATTATCAAGAGAGTGAAAAGACAACCTACAGAATGGGAGAAAACACCTGCAAATCATATGTCTGATAAGGGTTTAACATCTAGACTATATAAAGAACTCCTACAACTCAACAAAGACAACCCAATTTAAAAATGGGCAAATAAACATTTCTCCAAAGATATATACATGACCTATAAACACAGAAAAAGATGTCCAACATCATTAGTCATTTGGGAAATGCAAATCGAAATCACAAGGAGATACTACTTCACATTCACTAGGATGACTATTATAAAATAAAAAATAAATAAAAAACCAGAAAATAAGTGCTGATGAGGATGCGAAGAAGTAGGAACTCTCATACTCTGTTAGTACTAATGTAAAGTGCTGCAGCCATTAATGGAAAACAGCTTGGCAATTCCTCAGAAAGCTAAACATAGAATTACCATATGACAATTCTGCTTCTACATATATACCCCCAAAGAACTGAAAACAGAGATTTGAACAAATATCTGTACACCAGTGTTCATAGCAGCATTATTCACAATAGTCAACAGGTGGAAACAACCCAAGTGGCCATCAACTGATATAACTATAATATATTTATAGCATTATATAAACTGATGGATAAACAAAATGTGGTATATACATACAATAGAATATTATTCACCATAAAAAGGAATGAAGTCCTAATACCTCCACAACATGGATGAACCTTGAAATCATTATGCTGAGTGAAGTAAGAGACACAAAAAGACAAATACTGTATGAGTCCACTTATACAAAATATCTAGAATAAGCAGATCCATAGAACAGAAAGTAGATTAGAGATTACCAAGGGCCGGACATAGTAGGGAATGGGGAGCTATTATTTAAAAGGTACAGAGTTTCTATTTGGAGTGATGAAAAAGTTTTGGTAATGGATAGAGGTGATGGTAGCACATCACATGAATGTAATAAAGACCTCTGAAACAGGAAATTTTGTGGTATATATATCGACAAAACTTATTTTTAATATATTGAGATAAAAGCAGTTTTGAAATATGCTATAAGGACAAGGTAGGGATGTGGGCATTACACTATTTCATCAGAATCTCACCTAGAATTCTCCACCTGGATTAGTGAACTTTTCCAGGTTCCATCAGCTACCCATACCCATGGTTTTACTCTATCAACTAATGTAATAATAGTATTAATTGAAAATCCATTTTCATATCATTTAAATTTTAAAAAGTCTAAATCTCCCTATAATTTATCAAACATTCATACAAAATGTAGAGAAGGTGCCACAGAAATGGAATAAATTGTTCTTGTCTGCAATAAGCTGGTCTTAGAATAAAACAACACAAAACCATGTATTAAAAGAATACCATGATGGGGACTTTCGGGAAGATGGCAGACTAGTAAGACACGGGAATCTCTTCTCCAGAAAAAATAGCTAGAAGATAGGCAGAAACAGCCCCGAAAAAGATCTTCTGGGTTTAGGACAGCAGGTGAAGGCTGCACACCACCCAAAGGAGAGAGGGACAAAAGAGGGAAATCACAACGACAGAACCATGAGTTGGAACCAGCAGCAGTTGCTGCTGCCGGCACCCTCCCCCACACCCTTTAGAATTCTAGGGCCTCTGGGCCTGCAACTACAGACAAAAGGGGCTCCAGGGACCTACCACTCCAGGAAAGGGGAGAGAGAGGGACACAGCCTAAGGCTGACTCAGGTTCTGACTGCAAATTTGGGCTGTGGAGCCCCGTGGACCCTTCCACACCGTGGTTTGCCCTGGGAGCCTATGAAGGACTGGAGAAATCCAACCCTCCCAATCTCCCTCTCTTCTAGCCTGGACTAATTGTTGAGGACTCCAGAGGAGAGGGGATGGAGAGCGTGGGGTTGACTCAGCTTTTGACTCGCAGGTTTGGCCTGCCCTGTCCCGAGAGCCCTTCCAGGCCGGGTGGGGCTGCGCCATTGCTTGCCTTGGCCTGCCAGGGGCTAAAGATATACAAACCTCCCAATCTCCTCCTCTACTAACAGGGACTGATTGTTGAGTTCTCAGATGGGAGTGGAAATATTTCCTAGCTGGGAAAAGGGAGGGGGCTGCCAGAGAAGACTGAAGAACTGTCTCAGAAAGTTTGAATTACAAGGCTCTTAGACCCCAGACAGGAGGCTCCATCACATTGATCTGGTCTGTGTAACAACAAATACACACCGACCAGGCATTGAATTGAGAGCTGCCAAAGAGCTCCATCTCCTGGCAGACCAAGGAAGTACATATAAGAAAATTAAAAATAAGTAGGAGAGGCTTTTCCTGGCCTCTATAGCCTCCCTGCCCAAGGCCCAAGGAAGCAACTCTACAACCAATTACTGGGTCCAGTGCCCAGTTCTGAGCAACCAGCAGGACAATCCTAACAATCCAGGTCAAATCAAAAATCAAAGAGCTGTGGTAACTCACTGCGTCCTGCCACTAAATCCCTATAAAAGAGAAAGAGGTTGAGCATCTGAGTAAACTACATCCTAACCAGATGCCTAAACACCAGCAAAAAATTACGAGCCACACTAAGAAAATAGAAGACATGGCCCAAGAAAAGGAATACATCAAAGTCCCAGAAGAGATACAGAATTTGAGAGAACTAATCAGCGAGATGAGCACAAATTTCCAAAATCAAATTAGTGAGTTGAAAGACAATATAGTTAAAGAGATAAATGACATCAGAAAGACACTGAGCGAACGCAAAGAAGAATTTGAAATCCTGAACAGAAAAGTAACGGAGTTCATGGGAATGAAAGACACAAAAGGTGAGGTCAAAAACACATTTGAGGCATACAACAGCAGACTCGAAATGAGAGAAGAAAGAATAAGTGATACAGAAGACAGAGCAGCTAAAATTGAAGAGAGAAAAGAACAGAGAGAGAAAAGAATGGAAAAAATTGAGCAGGGGCTCAGAGAGTTGAATGATAACACAAAATGCAACAACACACATGTCATGGGAGTTCCAGAATAGGAAGAGAAGGGTAAAAGGGCAGAAAGAGTATTTGAGGAAATAATAGCTGAAAATCTCCCAACTCTCACGAAAGAAATGAACTTACATGTCCAAGAAGCACACCGTACCCCAATGAGAATAAATTCAAATAGACCTACACCAAGACACATACTACTCAGAATGTCAAATGTCAAGGATAAAAAGAAAATTCTCACAGCAGCGAGAGAGAAGCAAACAATCACATACAAGGGACGCCCAGTAAGACTTAGTGCAGATTTCTCTTCAGAAACCATGGAGGTGACAAGACAGTGGTATGATACAATTAAGAAACTGCAAGAGAAAAACTGCCAGCTGAGAATTCTTTATCCAGCAAAACTGTCCTCCAAATATGAAGGTGAGTATAAAATATTCACAAACAAACAGAAACTAAAAGTTTGCAAAAAAGAATCCACCTTTGCAGGAAATATTAAAAGAAGCCTTAGAACCTGAAAGAAAAAGACAGGAGAGAGAGGCTTGGAGGAGAGTATAGAAGAAAGAATAGCAGAAAGGATAACCAAAAGAATAAAAAGAGAGGTAAAAACAAGATGACATATGAAAACCAAAAAATAAAATGGAGGAAGTAAATAGTGCATTTACAGTAATATCATTGAATGTGAATGGATTAAACTCCCCAATCAAAAGATACTGGCTGATAGAATGGATTTCAAAAATGAGCCATCCATATGCTGCTTACAAGAAACTGACCTCAGACCCAGGGATACAAACCGGCTGAAAGTGAAAGGTTGGAAAAAGATACTCCACGCAAATAGTAACCAGAAAAGAGCAGGGATAGCTATACTAATATCAGACAAAACAGACTTTAAATGCAAAAAAGTGATAAGAGATACAGAAGGCCATGATCTATTAATAAAAGGGACGATTCACCAGGAAGATATAATAGTCATAAATATCAACGCACCTAACCAGGGTGCCCCAAAATATATGAGACAAACTCTGGCAAAACTGAAGGGAGAAATAGACATTTCTACAATAATCATTGGAGACTTCAACACCCCACTCACATCATTAGATAGAACAACTAGACAGAAGATCAACAAGGAAAACAAAGAACTTGAACAATATGATAAACAAGTTAGACCTAACAGACATATACAGAACACTACATCCAAACTCAGTAGGTTATACATTCTTCTCAAGTCCCCATGGATCTTTCTCAAGGACAAACCACATGTTAGGTCACAATACGTTCTCAATAAATATAAAAAGACTGAAATTATATGAAACACCTCCTCAGATCATAAAGGAATGCAACTAGAAATCAATAACAGGAAAAAAGTAAATCCGCAAATGTGTGGAGACTGAACAACACACACCTAAATAATTGGTGGGTCAAGAAGAAATTGCAAGTGAAAATAGTAAACATATTGAGACACATGAAAATGAGAACACAATGTATCAAAACTTACGGGATACTGAGAAGGCAGTCTTGAGAGGGAAATTTATAGCCCTACATGCCTATATTAAAAAACAAGAAAGAGCTAAACTCAAAGATTTACCTGAACAACTAGAGAAACTAGAAAAAGAACAGCAAACCAATCCAAAGCAAGCAGAAGGAAAGAAATAATAAAGATTAGAGCAGAAATCAATAAAAATGAAAACAGAAAAACAATAATCAACAAAACCAAAAGCTAGTTCTTTGAGATCAATAAAATTGACAAGCCCCTAGCTAGACTAACAAAGAAAAAAAGAGAGACGATGCAAACAAATACAATCAGAAATGAAAGGGGAGAAGTTACAAATGACCTCACAGAAATAAAAAGAATCAAAAGAGGATGTTATGAGAAACTATATGGCAACAAACTAGACAACCTAGATGAAATGGACAAATTTCTAGAAACACACAACCAACCTACACTGATGCTACAAGAAATACAAGAACTAAACAAACGAATCACATAAGGAGATTGAATCCATCATCAAAAATCTCCCAGCAAAGAAAAGTCCAGGACCAGATGGCTTTACAGGTGAATTCTACCAAGCATTTCACACACACACAAAAAAATTAACACCAATCCTGTTTAAACTCTTCCAAAAAATTGAAGAGGAGGAAAAATTACCCAACACATTTTATGAAGCCAACATCACCCTAATACTAAAGCCAGATAAAGATTCTACAAGAAAAGAAAATTACAGACCAATCTCTCTAATGAACATAGATGCAAAAATTCTCAAGAAAATACTTGCAAATCGAATCTAACAGCATATCGGAAGACTTATACATCATGACCAAGCATCTATTCCTGGTATGCAAGGCTGGTTCAACATAAGAAAATCAATCAATGTAATACACCACATTAACAAATTGAAGGGGAAAAACCACATGATCATCTCAATAGTTGCAGAAAAGGCATTGGACAAAATCCAGCATCCTTTTTTCATAAAAACACTTCAAAAGATAGGAACAAAAGGAAAATTCCTCAGTATGATAAAAGGCATATATGAAAAACCCACAGCCAAAACATACTCAATGGGGAAAGGTTGAAAGCTTTCCCTCTAAGATCAGGAACAAGACAAGGATGCCCACTGTCACCATTGTTATTCAACATTGTAAATAGAAGTTCTAGCTAGGGCAATTAGACAAGAAAAAAAAATTAAAGGTGTCCAAATAGGAAAAGAGGAAGTAAAACTGTTTGCGGATGACATGATCCTGTACTTAGAAAATCCTGAAGTATCCACAACAAAGCTACTTGAACTAATAAATGAGTTCGCAAAGTGGCAGGATCAAGATCAACACACAAAAATCAGTAATGTTTTTGTACACTAGTACTGAAAAACCTGAGGAGGGAATCGGGGAAAAAATTCCATTTTCAATAGCAACAAAAAGACTCAAATACCTAGGAGTTAATTTAACCAAAGAAGTGCAGGACCTATATGCAGAAAACTACAAAACAATGCTAAAAGAAATTTAAAAAGACCTAAACAAATGGAAATACATTCAGTGTTCATGGATTGGAAGAATATCGTGAAGATGTCAATCTTGCCCAAACTGATTTATAGAATCAATGCAATACCAATCAAAATCCCAACAGCTTACTTTGCAGAATTAGAGAAGGCAATTACCAAATTCATCTAGAAAGGTAAGTGCACCTGAATAGCCAAAAGCATTCTAAAAAAGAGGAGCGACGTGGGAGGAATTTCACTGCCTGACCTTCAAACTATTACAAAGCTACAGTGGTCAAAACAGCATGGTACTGGCATAAAGATAGACATACGATCAGTGGAATAGAATTGAGAACCCAGAAATACACCCTTACCTATACAGTCAACTGGTTTTTGACAAACTTACCAAGCCCATGCTAATGGGAAAAAACAGTCTCTTCAACAAATGGTGTTGGGAGAACTGGATAGCTATAACCAAAAGAATGAAAGAGGACCCCTGTCTCACCCCCTATACAAGAATCAACTCAAAATGGATCAAAGATCTAAATATAAAAACCAGGACCATAAAACTACTAGAAGAAAATGTAGGGAAACATCTTCAAGACCTTCTAGTAGGTGGTGGTTTATTGGATTTACAGCCAAAGCACGTGCAACAAAAGAAAAAATAGATAAATAAGACCTCCTCAAAATTAAACACTTTTGCACCTCACAGGATTTTGTCAGAAGGGTGAAAAGGCAGCCAACTCAATGGGAAAAAATATTTGGAAATCACATATCTGATAAAGGTTTAATATCCAGGATATATAAAGAGATGTTACAACTCAATAATAAAAAGACAAATGACCCAATTAAAAAATGGGCAAATGACTTGAATAGACATTTCTCCAAAGAAGAAATACAAATGGCAAAAAAACACATGAAGAAATGCTCGACATTACTCATGATTAGGGAAATGCAAATCAAAACTACCATGAGATATCACTTCACACCTATCAGAATAGCCACTATTAAAAAGACAGAGAACTACAAGTGTTGGAGAGGATGTGGAGAGATAGGAACACTTCTTCACTGTTGGTGGGAATGCAGGATGGTACAACCACTATGGAGGACTGTTTGGCAGTTCCTAAAGAAGTTGAATATAGACTTGCCATGTGACCCTGCAATACCACTACTGGGTATATACCCAGAAGAACTGAGAACAGTGACACGAACAGACATCTGCACACCAATGTTCATAGCCACATTATTCACCATTGCCAAAAGCTGGAAACAACCCAGGTGTCCATCAACAGATGAATGGATAAACAAACTGTGGTCTAGTCACACAATGGAATATTATGCAGCTGTAAGAAGAAATGAAATCATAAAGCATATGACAACATGGATGAACCTGGAGGACATTATGTTGAGCAAAGAAGCCAGACACAAAAGGACAGATACTGTATGAATGCGTTACCATGAACCAAATATATTGTGTAACATATTGTTTGATTCAAACAAAAAATTTGTATGTATCCATTAAAAAATAATAGCAGCTGAAATTTTTTTTTAAAAAAAGAATACCATGATCAAATTAGGTGGTGAGGTTAATATAAGAATGAGTTCAGGGAAGCGGCTGTGGCTCAATCAGTGGGGCTCCCGTTTACCATATGGGAGGCCCCGGGTTCGGTTCCCGGGGCCTCCTAGTGGGGGCAGGCCCGCCCGCACGGCATGGTTGGCTGACCCAGCGAGCACAAGCAGCAAGGGGGGGATAAATGAATAAATAAATAAAAATCTAAAAAAAAAAAAAAAGAATGAGTTCATGACACAGCAATTTCACTCCTAGGTATATACCCAAAGAATTAAAACTAACACTCAAACCAATTTGTACACCAGTGTTCATAGCAACATTATTCACAATAGCCAGCAGGTGGAAACAAAACAAGTGTCGATCAGTAGATGAATGGATAAACAAATTATGGTACTGTATATAGATACAACAGAATATTATTCAACCCTAAAAAAGAATGAAGTCCAGGTACAAGCTAGAACATGGAGGAACTTGACTGAGAACATTAGGCTAAGCGAAATAAGGCAGACATACAAGGGCAAATATTTGATCAAGTTCCTGTTTGGGATGATGAAAACGTTTTGGAAATAGTGGTGACAGTTGCACAACACTGTGAAGGTAATTAATGTCACTGAATTGTACACTTAAAAGTGGTTAAAATGGTAAATTTTAAATTATATACATTTTACCACAATTAAAAAAGAAAAACAATTGTGTTGTTAAACTTCCAATTTTATAAATTTAGTTTTGAAAGATTAAATTCGTAAACAGAAAAATGTAGCTTTTGTTTCCAACTTTTTTATTTCACATTTCTATTTGAATATTAACATAATGTATTAAAAATCACAACCATCATAGCTCATATATCCCTCTATATTTATCTATATTGCAAACTTTTGACTATCAGATACATGTTAGTAAGACACAAGCAAAGTATTACTGTAACTAAGTTATTTTTAAGGTTAAAATATATTTTTATGTGCTTTTGGCTTTTTATTGCAGAGTCTACATTTTCTAGATATATCAAATGTTGTCATTTAAAAAAAAATCACAACCAACTCATGAGTAAAACCAATAAGATTAAGACCTCCAAATTACTGCATTCAAGAAACCTTGATTTCTTGAATCAAGTCATCTCCTAAATATACTAAAGAACCTGATTTCTCCATATATTTATTTCTTCATAACTGCATTTTGATCAAAAAATATCAAGAATGGTTCCTTAAAAAGCATGAATTAAAAGGGCTCCTCATTTTACTTGTGATGCAATGAAAATGAATAAAAGAACTAAAAGTCATAAACAAACCATGAATAGGAATCACTAGTGCCTTAAAGAGTAAAATAACCAACCAGAAATTGGCTGTGAGGAAAAATCGCAGCAGGTAATTCCAAGATCATGTGCTTTTTCACTATGCAGACACCTCATTTTATCATCCCAGACTGTTAAATCTCCACATGAAGAGCCAGTGACAAAGAGGTTTCCATTAGGAGAAAATGCACAGGCCACCAAGGAGCCATCTTTAACACTACCGCATCTGAAATGAAAGCAGAAAAAAAGAGGGGGTTGTCATTTCAGAGCATCTTTTACTGTATATTATAATCTCTAAGAGGAACTTGATACAGTTGGGGGGCGGGGGAAGGCTATTATGGAACTAGAGAAAGAGCAATAGATGCCTACAGAAATAAAATATTTATATGCTATAAACTCAGATATGCTTTCTAAAAGAAAGGGGGAATTTAAACATCTTTGCTAATGTATTCAAGCCTGAACTACTGCAGTCCAAACCAAAGTCCACATATCTTCCTATTTTCACATATGGCAAGTTAGTATGAACACATTAAATTCTACAAAACTTAGTGGAAAAAAAAAAAAAAAAAGTGATGACAATATTATGTTTTATAAAAACAAGATAAAACTATTTTTATTAAAAAACATTTTATTGGGGTCAAAAGTACTATCAACTTTTGTATTAAAATCACTCAGAAGCAAAGGTAAGATCTTTTACATCATTTTCAAATACAAAATCTTCTTGAAAACACTCTGAACAAGTTAACATTATCTTGGGAAGATAAAGCAGCACTATGCTGACAATATGATTATTTTCTCAACTAGGAAAAATAAACTATAAAAACCCCAAAATGAATGCAGTATCCCATCCAGTGCCTAAATCTACTGTAGCATATCATTTTAAATTAATTACAACATAAATTAGGGAATTATATAAGAGATAGATATCATCACCTGATAGTGAAACAGAAGATTCCTTAGCACAATTGTATTACATTCATACAAAAATAACTTAAAGGCATCTTATTCTTTCTGTGTGTTCTCTTTACATGTTTACTAATGCCACTTAAAACATATCACCTCCTTCAACCCAAAGACTGAACCCTAAATAATCACAGATGCTGACCAGCTTGCATTTGTGCTGTATGATGCTGGGGATGGGGGAGGGAAGTATAATAGACTATTTCAATCAGTAATATTTTAAAGTCTGTGGTTTTAATGTTGGTAATTTGCAACATAACATTAGTAGTGTAAATTAATTGATGCCTTTTTATCCAAAAGGAATTTTTCTTTCTTTCTTTTTTTTTTTTTTTTTAATAATAATAATACAACACCATACTAGTTACAAAGTTCTTTCCTTCTGGGCTTCATGATTCACCCAGTGAGAATTCTAGTCAAGGAAATAGTTGCATCTCTTAGGTGAGATGTACCTATCATTACTTTATTACTAAGAACACCGGAGCCATAATTACTGAACCTTATTCATAAGACTAAGTTTTCTTTGCCTCACTCTTAAGGTAAGCACTTACAAAGTCTAAAAAGATTAACCTTATCTAAAAACAAAACAAAAAAAAAACATTGGAAATATAAAACCTTCAAAGCCAAGTAAACTTACAAGAATCATATTAAACATCTCTGTGCTTTTTAACCTTCAAAAGACAGATGAAAACTTTTTTCCTTGTGATGTCTGAGTTACCTGCTTCCTAAATTCATCTAAATAGTCTGTTTTCTGCTATTTGGGGGGAAACCTGGTTCACAGGATTAAAATGGAAAGGGTGTAAATATTCATACCTGTATAACTTGTATGACTGTGCATTCCACAAAACAACAGTTCCATCAGCTGCCCCTGATACCAAACATGTGGAGTCTGGGGAAAACCGGCAAACCCTCACGGGGCTACCACTGGGTTGTTCCATCACTGCCAGAGTCTGTCCATTGTGAGTATTCCACAGGACAGTGGTACCATCCGTTGAACAAGAAGCCAAAATATGTCCTGAAGGGGAGAAACAGCAGCAGTGAACAGCATATGTGTGAAACTTCAATGGAGAGTGTGGCAATTCAGTGAAGTCAGTTAAGGAATACAGGCGAATGGTTTTGTCCAAGGAACAGGTAGCCAAGAGGGAAAAGGAGAAGGCACAGCAGTTGACATCATCACCATGATCGGCTAATGTGCGAATTAGTTTCACCATGTTCTTTTGTTGAGTAAAATTGCCTGCAATTTTTAAAAAGATAAAGGTTACTTCGTCCTAGGAATCAGGTAAATGTGACTCAAATCCATTTTTAAAAAATGAGCCAAAACCAATTAAAGAATCTGCTCAATGAAAGCACCTCTATTACTTTCAAAGAATTACAAGCACAAGTTAAGGATAATCAAACATTTATGGGAAGCGGCTGTGGCTCAATCAGTAGGGCTCCCGTTTACCATATGGGAGGCCCCGGGGCCTCCTGGTGAAGGCAAGCCCGCCCGCACAGCGTGGTTAGCTGACCCAGCGAGCACAAGCAGCAAGGGGGGGATAAATGAATAAATAAAAATAAAATCTTAAAAAAAAAAAACATTTATAAGACCACAACCTCTGATGATCACAGCTCCATTGCCATGTCAATAAAGTTCCACAACTGCTGCAAAAGAACCCTGTCAAATAACTTTAACCTGACTTGATTTTGAAACTCCAAAGCTTCAGGTATTTTCACCTTGGAAGCCTTTTCCATAATGAAATAATTCTCAACACCGCTTCATTCCAGATCTGCTAATCTCAACTCAGAGATTTCTTACTATTTTGACAAACTGTTTAGCTGCTCCTTCCACGGGGAGGAGCCACAGCTATTTGCTCTGCCTTTAAGATGCAACTGTAGGGTTCCCTCATAAAAACTAACAAAAGGTGTCATTCAAAATGTAAGTGGCAGTGTTGGAAGCTATTATGTCATGGTTTGTCATCTTGTCTGATAAAAGAATGAAATTATATAAAAGATTTAAGAAGAAAAACCAACTCTGCTTAAATCAAGGAAACGAGAAAACTAAGGGGGGGAGGGGTTAGCCAGATAGCAGCCAAGAACAAATTTACAAGCTTAGAATAAAATCCATACTCCTCACCCTAATTTATAAACCCTATATGATCTGGCCCCTGCCTCCTCCTTTTCAGACCTCTACTCCTGCCACTCTCCCTCACTCCTTTTCAGCCCTCCTGACCAAAGTAATTCCAGACTTGGCTCTTCATAGAGCTGTTTCCTTGAGTTGAAATTCCCTTCCCTAGGCCTCTTGGAATGCCTGGTTCGTATTTCTCATTCAGATCTCAGGGACTCCCAATTTAAAGTAGCCAGGTTAGCACACCATCCTATTTTAGTTCTCAGTGCAGCAATTACCATCTGATATATTAATTTATTTATTTGGTGGTCTCCCCGACTAGAATGTAAGCTCCAAATGAGTAAGGGCCTTGCCCTTCTTGCTCACTTCTTTATCCACAGCACATAAAATGTCAGGCACCTAATATGCTCAAATAAATAATGGATTAATATTCAGTTGAGGGAAGCGGCTGTGGCTCAGTCGGTGGGGCTCCCGTTTGCCATATGGGAGGCCCTGGGTTCGGTTCCCGGGGCCTCCTGGTGGGGGCGGGCCCGCCCGCACGGCGTGGTTGGCTGACCCAGCGAGCGCGGGCAGCAAGGGGGGGATAAATGAATAAATGAATAAAATCTTTAAAAAATAAAAATAAAAAAATATTCAATTGAACTCTAGCCTTTAAATATTATATATTGAATGCAACATGAAATGGTTACAAATTTTAAAATAAAGTAACAATTCTAAAAAATATCTGGCAGTGGAAAAATAGTGTAGAATGAGACAATAATCAGATCTGAAGGGTAAGAAACAAAATAGGCTTGTAAAATTCACCATCTTTTGTTCTAATCTTGTTTATTTAGGGAAGTCTCTAAAAAAATATGGACTGCACCTTTTCTCATTTTCAACTTATCCAAAAGTAGTTCAGCCTCTTTTATCAACACAAGCCCCAATAAAGGGGGGGGGGGGAACCAACCTTCTGGGAGATTATTTTCTGTATTACTGCACTGAAAACAATAAAGATCACGTGGTGCTTTCTCAAGCACTCCCAAATCTCAACTGACCAAGCACACAAAGGTAATTTTCCAAACAAAATTCTTTCCCCTTTACTTTGGCATTCATACCCGGGGACACTCGGCTTCCACTGCAGTTCGAGGCCATTCAATCGGAGGAAGGAGACTGCAACCACTTTAAGAGTTTGTTTTGAAATGAGTTCTCAAGCCTACCCTACCTGCCTCTGGGTGGGGCGTCCACGCAGGCCTCAGCGCTCACGTCAAACGCTAAATCCTCGACAAACCGGCCCCACTAGCCCGTGTTAAGTCGCAAGTGTCAAGACACGCATCCCCATCTACTCCAGAGCAAACCTGATATGCGCCAAGAATCCTCCAAAATAAAGCTGCCGCTTAGTCCCCCCGCACACAAAGACCAACAATTTGTCCAACTCCGAGAAGCCAGCCGGACCTCTGCACACTGAGCAACGCGAGGCAGAAGGGCGGACTTGGACGCCGGGCGCTCATCCCGAGGGCGCGGGAACCGGTGCTCAGCCGGGGTCCCGGAAGCCAGCAGGCCCCGCTCCACTCCCGGTCTGGGGCCAAGCAACTGGGCTTCGCGCCAGTCAAGGTCTCGGCCGGTCCCTGTCGTGCGCTTAGAACCAGATTCCGAGAAACGGAGGGTTCCGACACCCAGTGCAAGGAGGCTCCACGAGCTGAGGGAGACAGCAGTCGGAACAGTGCCCCTTACGCACCAGCCGCGCTCCCCCACCTGCCGCAGCCGCCGCTAAACTGGGCCGTGGGCTCGACCCCTTCCGCCTCGAGGACTCCAGCTGCGCGCGGGATCCGCCCTCCGGTGTCCCACGAGCCGCGCCGGTCAGGTGACGCGCAGGTGAGGCGGGCGAGGCCCTGGGGCGGAAGGAACAGGCCTAGCCCCCTCAGGGCACGGCACGCGCCGAGCGCATGCGCTCTCTTCCGCCGCCTGGGAGGGAAGTCTGTGTATTGCGGCTCCGAAATTAAGGTGAATTCAGACTTGCAAATAGCCTTTAGTTGCAGTTTTTTTCCTCAGTTGAAGAAGCCGAGGCCGCAGGTCTAGGGAATGCCGTGTGACACTGAAATGTGGTTTTTAAAAGGGAATAGTATAAGCTGTCCGATTATCCCAGTTAAAAGTTTTTGGATCTCCTTCCTCTTTGGGTTTTCTCCAACCTGTACTTCATTTGTTCTCCTTTGAACTCCCTGGTTGATCTTCTCTGCTTAGGCTAACTCTGCCCTCAGCAGTCTATAACTTGGTGTCTTCTGTACACACCTCTGTCCTAAAGTCTCCCAAATCTCTATTTCCAAGTCAGGCTACTAGCCCCTGGACTCCAGTCTTGGGGTTCCCGCTGCCCATGGGTCCCGTAGTGTCGCCTGAAACTGATGTGCTTATCGCCCATCCTCTGAGGGAGGTTTTCAGGTAGACCATGATTTCCAAGTGTAAATGACTACAAAGGGGCCTGGCACATCTTCTAAGATAAGAAGCCCAGATAAAACGTTCCTAAGCATGTTAACACTTTTTTTAAAAAAACAAACCCATTTTATTGATACATATTAGTAAAGCATACAATCCATCCAAAGTGTACAATCAATGGTATTTAACATAATCACATTCAATCACTTCAATCATTATCACAGCATATTCATTATTTCAATAATAATAATAAAAAACAGACAAATTCATCACTTAATCTCTCTATGCTTCCTCTGCTGTACATAGCTGGTCTTCTGGCTATTCTCACATATTTATTTGTTTATTTTAAAGCAGTTTTATTGAGATATATTCACATACCATACAATCTATCCAAAGGGTATAATCAATGGCTTTTAGTATAATCACAATGTTGTGCATTCATCACCACAAAAAAATGCAGAACAATTTCATTAGTCCAAAATGAAAAATTCCACACCCCTCAGCAGTCACCCCTCAATCCCTTTATCCATCCCCATCCCTACATAACCACTAATCTAATTTCATCTTTATAAATTGATTTATATTTACATTTTATATAAATTGAATCATGCAATATGTAGTACTTTGTGTCTGGTTTTTTTCACTGAGCATAATTTTTTATCTGCTTTCATATCTTGTAACATTAATATACATTTGTTCAGTTTCAAAGAAAAATAGTCTTATATATGCAATATTTTACCTATATTCATATTTCACGTGAGGTTTTACTATGCTAAACAGTCCTATGTAACATTTTTTAGCTTTCCTTTTAGTAATTTACATGACCTAGACTTTCTCTTTCAACTGTTATACCCATATACTAGCATTGCTAGTTTCCAACACTATGATATGCTTTCACCTTTTCTATTCCTTTCCAAATATTAATACACATCCTTTTTACCAATTCTGCACTAGTTAGGCCTCAGGTTTCCATTCTCTAAGCTCATTCTATTTTCTGGTGACCCATATTCAGGTTATTATCTCCATAAGATTATACAATATATTTAGTTCATAACAGCACAATCATACAATATTTGTCCTTTTGTGTTTGGCTTGCTTCATTCAACATAATGTTATCCTCCAGGTTCACCCCTGTTGTCATATGTTTTACGACTTCATTTCTTCTTACAGCTGCATAATATTCCATTGTTGGTTGATGGACACTTGGGTTGTTTCCAACTTTTGGAAATCATGAATAATGCCACTATGACCATTGGTTTGTGTCACTGCTCTCAGTTCTGCTAGGTATATACCCAGTAGTGGCATTGCCAGGTCACACGGCAAATCTGTATTCAACTCCTTTAGAGACTGCCAAACAGTCCTCCACAGTGGCTGTAACATTCTACATTCCCACCAACAGTGGATAAGTGTTCCTATCTCTCCACATCCTCTCCAACACTTGTAGTTCTCTGTCTTTTTAATAGTGGCCATTCTAATAGATGTGAAATGATTTCTCATTGTACCTTTGATTTGCATTTCCCTAATCGCTAATGATGTTGAACATTTTTTCATGTTTTTTGCCATTTGTACTTTATAGCACTATGGTCAGCTGAAAATCAAAGATACAACTAGCTTTTATTTTTGATCCCTGCAACATTGGAGTTTTCTTTATTAAGGAAACATTTTTTAAAATTATCAGATTGAGTAAACCAAAGTCATATATTTTTAGAGTAATAACCTAGGATGTGCAAATTTAAAGATGAAATTGAGATTGTTGGAAATAATTTATAGTGAAAATGCCTATCAGAAAAGTAGGAGGTCAAAATTCATGATTTTGAGAAACTCCTATGATTTTTAAACTCATTTACAAGTGCATCATGATTGAGACTTTGAATACATGATTATATTCCAAAGTACCATCAAACAAAATTTTTCTAAAAACAGCTTTTCAATTGTGTAAATAATTGCACCACTCATTTACAAACAACTAGATAACATTTCCTTCCAATCTTTCATTTATAAAATCCATAATTTTACAACAAGTCCTGCAAACTGCTTTTTCAAACTTAAACTTACAGGACTCCGGCTGCACACAGGATCCACCCTCAGGCAGATTTTCTATGTCTAAAATTTTCTATGTCTAAAATTTCTTAATTTCTTCATTAGCTTTATTTTTTTCTGCCTAATAGTCCACATGGAAACATACCATAATTTAATTTTCCCTGCTGTTCAATGGTTATTTCAACATTTTCTTGGATTAAGTATCTTGGTACATACATCTTTATCCACATTTCTAAAAATCTACTTAAGATATAGTTAAATAGAAATGGAATTATCTCTAAGGGCCTAACAGTGTAAAGATTCTAAGTATTGCCAGATTGCTTTTCAGAGAAGTGACTGTCTCCACATTTTTACCAGATTTGAGTAACAACTTTATCTTTACTAATTTGATAAACAAAATTAGTTATATTCTTTAAGTAAGATAAATAAAAGAAACCCCTGCCTATACATGCCAGTAATTTGGCACAGTGACCTCAAGATCAATATGGTGGCCTTGCCTGCCCTGCAGGGAAAGGCAGTTTCGCAGATGGAGGCCCTACATAACTAGTCTCCAGTTTATGGGTTTGCATTTTAGGAGATGTTAACTAGAACTTACTGCCAATATTCAATAGAAACATTGTAAGGATTTATAGAGAGATTCTGTGTATGTGAAATAGCTAAAATATGTAAACACATAGGAACAGAGAGTAGAGTACAGGTAACCGGGGGCCGGGGGATGGGGATTCAATGCATAATGGGTATAGGGTTTCCCTTTGTGGTGATGGGAAAATTCTGGTAATGGGTGGTGGTGAGGATTCACAGCACTGTGAATGTGATTAATCCCACTGAATGGTATGCTTAGGGGTAGTGGAGATGGGCAAATTTGTGTTGTATATATGCTTCTACAATTTTTTTAAAAAATGAGCAACTGAAGAGACAATGGCAATTAAATGTAATTCATGATCCTGGACTAGATCTAATAATGGAGGAGAAAAGGCCAAAAAGGACATTATAGAGACATGAGAAAACTGGAATATAGACTGTGAAGGTTTGAAGCTGTATGGACCCCAGAAAAGTATCTTCTTAAAGTTAATCCATTCCTGTAAGTGTGGACCCATTCTAAGTAGGCTCTTTTGGCTGGTAGGATCTTAACTTGAGATGTGACCCACCTCATTCAGGGTAGGTCTTAATCCTCTTACTGGAATCCTTTATAAATGGAGGACTAAAAAGCCACTGATGCAGAAAAAAAGCCTCAGAGACAGAAGGAGTGGTCCTGGAGGCTGGAACCTGGAATCAACAGAGCACAAGAGGCACAGAAAGAGGCCTGTGAGAGGCTAGGCTCACAGAGCAGCTCGACCTGAAAAAACAAGGCCCCAAGGAGAGACAAGAGATGAGTGGACCAGCATTGTGCCCTGCCATGTGCCTGATGGTCCACAGCGGCAACTTGGTGAGACAGCATTTCTTGATGATTCTTTGATTTGGACACTTTCATGGCCTCAAAACTATAAGCTTTTAACCTAATAAATTCTCATTATAAAAGCCAACACATTTCTGGTATATTGCACTGACAGCCTTTAGAAACTAAAACAGAGACTAAAAGCTTTTTATCAATATAGACTTGATAACTGTACTTAAGATGGCTACATAAGTGAATATCCTTTTTCTTAGGAAATGTATGTGGATTATGTGTTTAAGGAGTGTGAAAATTTATACATAAATAGATGATGGAAATAGATAGATAGATAGATAGATAGATAGATAGATAGATAGATAGATAGATAGATAGATCGATCGATCGATGGATGAATGATAGAGAGAGAGAGCTGGATGGTTAAAATGATAGAACAAATGTGGCAAAATGTTAAAATTGGTGCATCTGGGAATCTGGGGGTTATGTTGGAGTTCTCATTGTATGGATTTTGTATTACTTTTATAACTGTCCTTTTGTAATTATTTCAGAATAAAACATTTAATCTTAAACTCCTTTGAAGTGTTTAATTTTTGAAACTATATCAAGCTGAACACATAAACTGTGCACTTTTTTGTGGGTGTATTATACTTCAATTAAAAGTTGTTTATGATTTACCTGTCCTGGCTCAGGGATTTTCTCATCTGATGCAATCCTTCTTTCTACACACCTGGTATTATCCTCTGCCTGGAGAGCTCTGAGGTTCTGGGAAGCTGAAACTCTATCTCGGAGCATGTTGTGTTATCTTCTGTGTTATGGAGTATCTTCTGAATTCCTATAATCTTTTGCTAGAAAATAAACTTCACACCCTCTAACTGAGCATCTTTCCATTAAACCACCCATAGTCTTGGTGTGCCAATCAAGTAAGGAGAGTTGAGCAGAGTTCTTTAGACAGAGTTGATTTCCCATAGAGATAAAGGAAAGAGCTAAGGATGGTCAAACAAAGAAACAGAATGAGGAGGGCATACAGTGGGCACAGTGAGAAAAATGACTTCACTGGAGAACATGTATATGTGGCTAGAAGTAAGAACACAAGAAAGAAACATGACAACGTGTATGACACTTGGTATTTTGTAAATACAGAAGAAAATTTGCAGTTCCAACTGTGCCCTTTTTTTTTTCTGTATAGTACAAGAAACATTTTTCTTCTTTACAGATTTTTAAATTCCAACTTCCCATAATTTTTCTTTTTCTTATTTCTTCTGTCTCATTTTCTCAACTTTTTATTTTCAGATATTTTAATTTTTTAAAAGATTTATTTATTTATCTTTCCCTCTCCCCTGTTGTCTGCCCTCTGTGTCCATTCACTGGGTGTTCTTCTGTGTCTGCTTGTCTTCTCTTTAGACGGCACAGGGAACCGATCCTGGGACCTTCCAGAGTGGGAGAGAGGCGCTCAATCTCTTGCGCCACCTCAGCTCCCTGGTCTGCTGCATCTCTTATTGTCCCTCCTCTGTGTCTCTTTTTGTTGTGTCATCTTGCTGCGCCAGCACTCCTGCTCTGGCCAGCACGCCCCGCAGGCCAACTTGCCTTCACCAGGAGGCCTTGGGAATTCAACCCTGGACCTCCTATATGGCAGACGTGAGGCCAATCGCTTGAGCCACGTCCACTTCCCTCAGATATTTTATTATTACACTTTTCCTGAAGAGAATTCAAAGTGTTAAAAATACATTTTTGGTTCCAGATTCCATGGTTTTTTATTGCATAAGAAGGAACTATTTACTGGCATTGTCTAACCAAATTCACTTAAAAATAGTCCAGCTTACAAAATTAACAAATGCTTCCAATTCACTGCCTGTAGTAATCTAGGATGCAATTTTTTGATGATACTAGTCTGCCATCCTATAACCTCTTGCCAATTAATGGACTAAATAAAATTAGGCCCCTATTTTAACCTGATTATTTGGCATTAATATTTCTCCTTTTCATGAATGACTTTCAAACTAATAGATTAATTTTGATGAAATTTGTTGTGACCTTAAAGGAAATCAGAATAGCCCTTTGTTTTACTTTAAAAAAAAAAAACAATTTATTGAAGTATATCATTCATACATGAACATATACAAACAACAAGTATTCAGTGAACATCGTGAACTTGAACTTACAAAACAAACATGTATAACATCATACAGGGCTCACACATCTCACCGCCCTCCCCGCCCCACCAAACATCCTGCATTGTTGTGAAACATTTGTTAACAAATCATGAAAGAGCATTGTCAAAATATCTTCCTCCCCATACATTTTTTTAAAGGATTTATTTATTTGTTTATTTACTTTTATCCATTTTTACCCCCCTCCCCCTGTTTTTGCTGTCTCTGTATCCATTTGCTGGGTGTCTCTGAGTCCATTTCCTGCCCTCTCTTCTCATCCTTCTCCTCCTGTCTTCACTGGGATTCGATCCTCAGAACCTCCAATGTTGAGAGGCGTCCTACCACCTGCACCACCTTAGTCCCTGGTTTTTAGGCGCATCTCATCTTGGCTCTCCCTTGTTGCACTCTCCTGTTACATCATCATGTTGCCGCATGGCTCACAGGGCCTGACAGCACACCCATGCACAGGGTCTGGGGGTCTCAACCGCTCGCGGGGCCTGGCAGCATACCCACACACAGGGCCTGGTGGGCTCACCAGCCTGGCGGCACACCCACACATGGGGCCTAGTGGCATACATGCCCATGAGGCCTGGGGGCTCACCTGCCCGTGGGGCCTGGTGGAGTACCCGCTCGCGGGGCCTGACGGCACACCCACGCATGGGGCCTGATGGCCCGTGTGCCTTCTATACTTTTCTTATTTTAATTTTTACCAGGTGGTCCTGGGGATCAAACCCAGGTCCCTCCATATGGAAGACAGACACCCAACCATTTGAGCCATATCTGTCCCCCTGCTATATTTCTTAAGGTTGACCAAAGATACCTAGAGTTATAGTCATTTCCCATATAGGGTGGTCATATAATAAATCAGGCTTGGTTTATCACCAGCATTCTAAAAACCAGACATAGGGAGAAAAACTAGGTCTGGGGACACATGCAAGGTTTCTAATATAGCAAATGTTTAGCCTACCCTGATTACAAAATTAGGACAGCGAGAATATTCTCATTGTTTTACGTTTCGTTTTTTGTAACTTGAAGAGAGAAAGGCTAACGTCATATTTAAATGAACATAGTAAAATGTTATCTCTAATGTGGCAGATTGTATTTTTCAAAAATAGCAACAATAATATTTCCCATCCCACACGCTCTTCCAGAACCTTGCCAGTTTCCCATCAAGAGGTGAAGTTTATGCCCCTGCCCCTGGATGTGCCATTGTGTCTGCCTCAACTAACGCAGAGTACACTATGTGACTTCCAAGTCTAGGTCATAAAGGGCAATATAGATCCTGGGGCTGTTGTCCTTGGAACCCAGGCACCAGGCTGCGCAGAAGCCCAGGCCACAAAGAGAGGCCCTCAGAGAGAGGCACCAGGGCCCTCATTCCTCAACCCAGGCTAAGCTCCCAGCCAAAAGTCAGTGCCTTGAGAGGGAACCCTCTGGAAAGCAGATCTCCAACTCTTAGTTGAGACACCAAAGCTGAGGCCACATGAAGCACAGATGAGCCCTCCTGCCAAACCCTGCCCAAATTACAGATGATTGTTGTTTTAAGCCATTAAATTTTGGAGGACTTGGTTATGTAGCAATTAATCACCAAACAACTGGATAACTGCTAGAGAGATTTAACTGTAATGACAGAAGGCTGGAGTTTACATAGCTTAGAATTCTCTTATCACTTCTGTAAATTAATAATAGAAATATGCCAGCACAATATGCTTGCTTAAAATAGGGTATTTTAAACTCAAACTCATTATAGTTATTTCAAACCCGAAGTTCAAAATGGGGGCAGTTATAATATAACATAATTTGATTATTTTCTTTTCAGAATAATATCACTTTGATTCTGGGGAAATTTCTCCTTGTTTCTCCTCTTGAACTACCTTATAATTTTAATGGACTTACCCTCCATATGCATTCATCCAGATCAGAAACCTAGGAATCATCACTCATTCCCTTAACATCCAATCAGTAGACAGATCTAACTTCTATGTGCCCCTCAAATCAATCCCCTTTTCCATCTCCACTGCTGCTGCCCAAGTTTAGCCCCTCATTACTACTTCCCTAAACAGCTGCAATAACCACCAAACTGAATTTCCTATTCTCTGCTCCCTGCTCCCAATGGACCCAGCATATTCCATATTGCTGATGAGTGATGTTAGGAGAACACAAAACTAATCATGGGATTTGCCTCCTTCAAACCTTCAGTTGTTGCTTGTAGCTGGCATGAAAGTTTGGCATGGGACAAAAGCATGCATTTTGGGGTCTATGACCTAGACTTTGTTTCATTTAAGAGGTCAGGAAACTCAAGGGAGTTTTGTTGTTGTTGTTGTTTGTTTGTTTATTTTAATAAATTTGAATCTTGGGTTTCTTATCTGTAAAATGAGAATAAAAATACTCACCTTGCAGAGTTGTTATGATAATTAAATGAGAGGATTCAGCACTTCCCAAAGAATGTTTCAAATCAGTTTTGTGAGGTCTTAATCGATACTGGATAAAAAAGAATTGTGGTCAAATAAGTTAGAATATGCCAAATGAAATAAAGTTAAACACGTTTCTTTACTTAAAAACTTCTTAGACTCTACTTTGATAATGTCCTTAATAATGTAGTTTTTCCAAGCAATTTGATCCTGGCATCTTGTTTTAGTTTGCCAAAGGGTTGCCAATGCAAAGAGCCAGAAATGTGTCAGCTTTTATAAAGGGTATTTATTTGGGGTAAAAGCTTACAATTCCAAGGCTGTGAAAAGTCCAACTCAAGGCACCACAAGAAGTGCTTTCTCACCCAAGTTAGCTGCCACCTGTTGATGCAAGCTGGCAGGTGATCTCTGCCTGGTCTCTGCCTTCCCCTCTGGGCTGAACTGTCTCCTGGAGCTCAGCTATGGGCAACCAGGCAAGGACTTCTCTCTAACTGGCCCTCCTCTCTCAGTCTCAGCTGCTCCGCTTTCTTCCCGATTTCAGCTGCAAGCTATCAAGCATGTGGCTCATCTCTTACTGGAGCCTCAGTTGCTTGTCTTTCTCCTTTCTGTCACATGGCAGGATCAAAAATAGCAGAGCTCTCATTTCTGATGTGTCTCCATTTTTTATAGGACCCAGCAAGAGGGAGAAGACTCAACCTGAGTCAAGCCTCACTGAGGTAGTCCAATTGAAAAAAGGTCTCACACCCACAGGAGTGGACAAGCCCACAAACATCATCTCTCTGTTTTTGTGGATTCACAAAATAATTTTAAACTGCCACAAATCTATTTTTTGTGAACATCTTATAGGAATAGAGTTTCATGAGACACAATTTTGGAAACTTGTGTCTCCAAAATATGTTCTCAATAACGTGCTTTACCCAAGTTGGAACTCAAGGAATGATAGCTGATTAAATTCTAAACTCATAAGCATGGTATAATACTCTTGTAATGAATACCTGTTATTTTCACTTGTAGAGCATTCCTTCCTCTTCTTCAGGTAATAGCACCCAATATTTCCTTTGGAGAACTGCCCCTCTCTCATTCCATGTGGTTCTAGAAGGACTGTCAAAAACACCCTTCGCTGTTATACAGTTTCTGAGGGTTAAGAATAGTCCAGCAATCTCTTCTAGGAATTTGAGTCTTTTAGTGGTTATATAAAGCAGGAAGTTGAGATAGTCCTAAAGCAGGGCCTTAAGAGATCTTACTCAGGTTCCTACTGCTGAGACCCAGAGAGAACTGTCCTACTTCTTATCTTTCCCCAAGCCCTGTTTCTCAGCTTTCAGTTGAAATTTGAGTTACACTGCATTCTTCCCATGCATTTCTTTTCTTTTTTCTTTTTCTTTTCTTTTCTTTTCTTTTTTTTTTTTTTTTGCTTAAGGCAGCCAGAACTCTTTCTGAACCTGATAGAGCTATTTGTGTTCTATTCCCGGACTACCCATTCAGCTTTCTCTACTGCCTCTTTCTCTTATGTATCATTGTCCTAGCTGCAACAGATTCTTTGACTCTTTTAAACTAACCATGACCATGCATGCCTTTACCCGGATGACTCTTCTGTTCTTTTTGACTATTACAATCCCAAACATTTTTTTTTTAGATTATTTATCCCCCCCACCCCCGCCGCCCTCATCGCGCTCACTGTCTGCTCTCTGTGTCTGCTTGTTTTCTTTTAGGTGGCACTGGGAACTGAACCCAGGACCTCCCATGTGGGAGGGAGACATCACATCTGCTCCCTGCTTGTTGTGTTTCTCATTGTTTCTCCTTGTTGCGACATCTCATTGCAACATCTCATTGTCAAATCTTGTTGCGTCATCTCATTGTGTTAGCTCGCTGTGCCAGCCCTTCTCATCAGCTCACTGTCTTGCTTGTCTTCTTTAGGAGGAACTGGTAATAGAACCTGGGACCTCCCATGTGGGAGGTAGGAGCCCAACTGTTCGAGCCACATCTGCTCCCCAATCCCAATCATTTTCTAAGACTAGGACCAATGGTCATCTCTTTTGTGAAGGAGTCTTCCCTGACTCCACAATAAGGCATAATTCCTTTCATGTATCTAATATATGCAACTCTCAACATTGCAATGATTTTGACTACCTCTTATTTTCCTCCCTGCCCACCCCAACAATCCATAAGTTTGTTGAGAGAAGGTACCATGTCTTAATTATTTCTGCCCAATATGATGTCTATTGAATGAAAAAAAGAACAAATTCTTATCCCTAACATAAATGCAGTAATGTAGAGTATAAGTGTAGGAGTTAGGACACCAGGCTTCTTGTTCCATTTCATTTCCTCATTGTAAGCCTTAAAAATCTCTGGGTTCCAGTGTCCTCATCATTGTATGATCTCCAAGGGATTTTCTTTTTTTATAGTTCTACTTTTCTAATCCTTAGTAACTATATCTCACATATTTTGGATTCTATTTTCTAATATTTTTATTGACCACTCAGTCTTCTTAAAGATAAATCCTCAAAGCATGAAAGTTCATATTGCTTCCTTTATATACTCTGTGGATTTATCCTAATAATTTTTCCTAATTGTTTGAATTAATAAACTGGACTATATTGTAAAACGGAGTTTGACTGCTAATATATATAATATATATTACACCATTTTTATTGTTTTAAGGCAAGGTATTTGAAAAGAAAATATGGAAAATTTACATGATGAAATAGATGAAATATCATGACATTACAGAAAACTTTAATCAAGTAGAAGACAATTTAATTTAACCAAGATAGTAACCAGTGCCTCAGACAAAATAACTTTAAAAGGAAGTTTAATAGCAAATACTTAGCATAAACATGCACTATGTAGTCAGTCAATTTATGTATATGATGACTCTTATAATTACCCATGTTTTTGGTATGATACTTTTTAAGAAACATTAATAGCAATTTGTACTAGGAACCCAAATATAAGGAGATGAACTTTACAACAGTCTTTAAAGATATTGCTCATATTTACAAGTGGATAAGATAAATATCTAGACACAAAAGGACAGATATTGTATGATTTACTTTTATGAAATAACTAAAATATGCAAATTCGTAGAGACAGAAAGTATATTACAGGTTATTAGGGGGATTAGGAGGAGTAATGGGGAGTTAATGCTTAATAGAAACAGAGTTTCTTTTTGGGATAATGGAAAAGTTTGGTAGTGGATGGTGGTGATGGTAGCACAGCAGTGTGAATGTAATCAATATAACTGAATTGTATACTTGAAAGTGGTTAAAATGGAAAATTTTATGTTGTACATATACTACCTGTATTAGTCAGCCAAAGGGGTGCTGATGCAAAGTACCAGAAATCTGTAGGCTTTTATAAAGTGTATTTGTTGGGGTAGAAGCTTACGGTCACCAGGCCATAAAGCTTAAGTTATTTCTTTCACCAAAATCTGTTGCCACATTTGGAGCAAATGGCTGCTGGTCTCTGTGAGGGTTCAGCCTTCCTCTTCCTCCTAAGGCTCCGTGGTCCCAGCTCCTTCCATTCTCAGCTGAAGGTTAGCATAAGGCTTTTCTCTCTCCCCAGGGCTTGTTTCTTTTTGGGCTTAGCTGCTCTGCTCTCTCCGCAAGGCTAGATGTAAACTACCATGCAAGCGGGGTGGTCTCTCTTCCTGGGGCCTCTGCTGTGTCTAGTGGAGCCTCCTCTATCCTCATGTATCTGCTTTTCTTTGTGCTTACTTCCCGGGGCTCCAGCATCAAAAACTCAAACTCTCTCCTCTGCCCACCAAGGGGGCAGGGACTCAACGTCCTACTCACATGGCCAATCAAAGCCTTAATCATAATTTAATCAAGTAAAAGTGAAACCTCTGAATTTAATACAATCTGATATCCCCAGAGAAACAGACTCATTTATAAACATAATCCAATATCTATTTTTGGAATTCATAAACAATGGCAAACTGTCACACTATCATAATAAAAATTTTTTTATAAAAGATAAATGTCTAGAATCCCTTATTAAGTTGCCTCTGACAGTGGAATGTCATCAGTCGATATGTCCCAGCTACATATATTATATTTTAGGAGGCCAATAAACAGTAACTTTTTCCCCTCTTGAGTTCTGTACCAGTTTAGAGAGGCAAGAAGACTATAGATGGGAATCAAAATACACCCTTTAATATTGAAAAAGCCTAGGCTGAAGACATGAGGGATGCAGAACAATGGGCTTTCTAATTCTGAACCCCAGAATAAAGCAGATTTGCCCACCCAGTCACAGGAAATACTGAAAAACTGCAGGCTTCTACCTGCAGGGCAGAGCTTGTTGCCAGGCTTACTGCAGAGTCCAAGTTGACCAGAATACATGCTCCTCTAGCCTGTTCCTGTAGGCAGTCCAAAGAGAGGGGAGGGGGAACTGAGCTATACAAGCCCAGTCTCTTATCCTTAACCCACCCATCAGACAGTGGAAACATGAGTAAAGGGACGAAAGGTCAAGAGCTGTATGAGTGATGTCCTTTCACGTGAAAAAATGAACCCAGGAGTAAAAAGTTCTTCCGACTCCCAACATAATGCAGCTCTTCTCTTAATTTAACCTATTTAGGTAGGGTCAGCCAGAGGTGTGGCCATCTCCCAGAGGTGTGGTGGGAGAGCCAGAGTTTCTGGATTGGCCCACTATTAACTTTTTTTTTTTTTTAATTTGCTTTTCTTTATTTTTAAAGGAACTTTAGATTACATGTTACATTGAAAATGTAGGGGATTCCCATATATGCCCCTCTCCCTCCCACACTTCCCCCATTAACAGCATCTTTCATTAGTGTGATACATTTGTTACAATTGATGAACACATATTGAAGCATTGTTACTAAACATAGTCTATAGTTTACATTACATTTTACACTTTGCACCGCACAATTTTATTAGGTTTTGACAAAATATATAACGGCTTGTATCCTTCATTGCAATTTCATACAGAACAATTCCAATGTCCCCAAAATGCCCAATGTTACACCTATTCTTTCCTCTCCCTCCCCTCAGAACCTCTGGTGACCACTGTCTTTATATCAATGTTACAAGTTCTTCCATTACTAGAATAATAATAAGTCTACTTTAGTCCATAGTTGTATTCCCCTCTTGTTTGTTCATACCTCTATGCTGAGGATTTGGGGATGGCGATACCCACTCTGCTTCCAATTGAGAGGGGCTTATAATCCCATGGGGCAGATGGATGGAAATTTGCTTACAGTTGTAGATACTCTCTGTTTTGGGGACTGGGCATTGTCCATCATCATCCTTTTGTTAGTTGTACTGGGTGAGTCTGATGAACTGGAGAGTAGGCTGCAACTCTGCTGAGATTCAGAGTTCACCTGGCATATGCACAGCCAGAAGATTTAAGTCTCTGGGACATATATTTAATGGGTATAGTGCTAATTATAGGTTCAAATAAATGGGCAGAAGAAGCATGAGTAGGAAAATTATAGATGAATCCAGCTGATACATTAGGGGAAATGGGTTATCATATATTCCAAGGTAAGGCCCACTGATGGTGTGCTGATTTCCTGGGGTTGTCTGCCCTCCCTATAGTGTCTAGATGTCTCTAGAGCCCTCAGGAGCACCCCTACTTGAGGCATTGTTTACCGTCAGTGAGATCCTCCAGAGATGTGCATAAGAATAACCTCTGGAATGATCTCCCAACTCCCTTTGAAATCTCTTAGCCATAAATCTCATTTGTATTTAATATTTCCCCCTTTTGGTCTAGGTCTTTTTCCAAATGTATCATTAGTTGGTGCTTGGTATTAATCCCTCAGTGTCAGGGAGGCTCATCCCCAGGAGCTATGTCCCACGTTGGACGGAAGGCAGTGAAATTATTTATTTATTTATTTTTATTTTTATTTTTTTTAAAGATTTTATTTATTTATTCATTTATACCCCCCTTGCTGCTTGTGCTCTCTGGGTCAGCTAACCACACCGTGCGGGCAGGCTTGCCTTCACCAGGAGGCCCCGGGAACCGAACCCGGGGCCTCCCATATGGTAAATGGGAGCCCTACTGATTGAGGCACCGCCGCTTCCCGGCAGTGAATTTATATGCTGAGTTTGGCTTAGAGAGAGGCCACATTTGAGCAACAAGGAGGCTTTCAGGAGGTAACTCTTAGGCATCATATATTACTAGGCTAAGTTTTGATTTCACAAAAACAAGATTCATAAGTACAAGCATCAATATTAAGGGTCTGGCATATTGGTCTGTCCTCTTTTGCTAGGCACTGCCCATGTACTCTAGAGATCCTTGCCACTCTATGAAAGACTAGCAGGACTCCCGAGGATGTGAATTCAATATTCTGTTGTTTTTTCTGTGCGTCTCCACCCACCAAGACAACATCCCATGACCACACAAACACAGTCATATTCCATAGAGGCACATCACAGGTGCAACCCTTCCCCCACACACACCCCCACCACTGATACCCTGGATCAGTGATCCTCCCCTGCCATAGCTGCAACTCTTCTGCAATCCAAAACCCACCCCAAAACAAAGCCAACAACAAATAATAAAATTTTTTAAATTGAAAAAAATTTTAAATGTTGCATTGTGCCTTTCATCATTGTAAGATCTGTTATCTTTTATGTATATTGACAATTTCTTCTCTATATTTCCCCCTTTTTTTTTTCACTTTATTTTCCGGTAAGCTTTAGATTATAGAAAAGTCACATAGAAAATATGTGAGATTCCCATATACCTCACTCCCTCCCCCCACATCCTTCCCTACCAATAACATCCTACAAGAATGGTACATTTGTTATAATTGATGAACAAATATTGAAGCATTGCTACTAACTATGGTCAATGGTTTACCTTATGGTTTACCTTTTGCACCATTTACTTGTATAGCTATTAACTTTCATAACTTCACTCTTCTGATACCACCTTCTATTCTTTTGTGGAGCATTCTTTAATCAATAGAGGGCAATGATGATTTTGACCCCAGAAATCCCCCCAAAAAAGGCCATTTTGTAACCAAGGCTGAACGTTCATTTCCTATTCTATTTCCCATTCTTAATTATGTCCAGCCATATTGTCCAAATTTGCTCATGAGAGGTTCTGAAATGATATTGAATGGCAACATTAAAGTATTCTACAACAAAAGGACTCATATGTGTCTATAGTGTTTCTCATTACACAATCCATAGATAAAATTAAGTGCCAAAGTTCAAATCTCCTTGAAAATTAAAGTCCAAAGATGTTAAAGTTCAAAGACACTAAAGTCCAAAGGAACTTAAATCTTATTCTCTTATCCAAAGAAAAATGTCTAGATATTTTTCTGACACATCTAGATTTTGTCTTGTAGAGTCTTCCAAAGTGACAGGTATGAATCAATGTTTCTAAGAGAGCCAAAAGCATTCATTGTTTAAACAAGTCTTTTCTACTATTAACTATCTAGGATCATCATACTCAAGAGATTTTCTCCTATCAAACCAATATATAACAAAGGCCTGGACACTAGTTTTGTTCTCCATGGGTCACCTTTCAAGTGTCTCACCTTTCCTGTAATTTAGGGAAGGAATGGACAATGTCTGTATCTACCACTACAGTAATTGTGTTCCCTTGAAATTCAATCCAGTGAGCCAGTGTGTTTTTTTAGCAGCTTGTGATATAATTTACATACCATACAATTCACTCATTTAAAGTATACTATTCAATGGTATCCAGTATATGCCCAGAGTTGAGCAACCTGCACCACAATCTAATTTTAGAACATTTTTATCACCACAAAAAGAAACTGTATCCCAGTCCAAGGTAAATGCAACCTACTTTCTGTCCCTATAGCTTTGCCTATTCTGGCCATTTCATATAAATAGGATTGTACAATATGTTGTCTATAGCAACTTGCTCTTTTACTTAGCATAATGTTTTCAAGTTTATCTATGCTGTAGCATGTATCAGTACTTCATTCTTTTTTATTGCCAAATAATATTCCATTGTATGAATATGCCACATTTTACTTATCCATTAATCAGCGGAAGGATATTTGGGTTTCCAATTTTTGGCTATTATGAATAATGTTATGAACATTTGTGTACAAGTTTTTGCATGGATATGTTTTCATTTCTCTTAGGTATACATATATCTAGGAGGAGAATTGTTGGTTCATATGGTAACTCCATGTTTAACATTTTGAGGAACTGTCAAACTGTTTTCCAAAGCAGCTGTGCTATTTTTCATTTCCACCAGTAGTATATGAAGATTCCAAATTTTCCACAGATTGTCAACACTTGTTATTGTCTTTTTAAAAAATTATAGCCATCCTAGTGGTTGTGAAGTGGTATTTCATGGTGTTTTTTTTTTGTTTGTTTGTTTTTTTTTTTAAAGATTTTATTTATTTATTCATTTATCCCCCCCTTGCTGCTTGTGCTCGCTGGGTCAGCTAACCACGCCGTGCGGGCGGGCTTGCCTTCACCAGGAGGCCCCGGGAACCGAACCCTGGGCCTCCCATATGGTAAACGGGAGCCCTACTGATTGAGCCACAGCCGCTTCCCTATTTCATGGTTTTAATTTGCATTTTCTGATGACAAATGTTATTGAGCATCTTTTCATGTGTTTATTGGCCATTTGTATGTCTTCTTTGGGAAAATGTCTATTCAGATCCTTTGCCCATTTTGGATTATTTATCTTTTTATTATATACTCTGGGAATAAGTCCTTTATCAAATATATGATCTGCAGATATTTTCCCCATCTTGTGGTTGTCTTTTCACTTTCTCAAGTGTGTCCTTTGATGCAAGAAAAGTTTTAAATTTTGATGTAGTCCAATTTAACTATTTTTTCTTTTGCCAATTGTGCTTTTGGTATAGTATCTAAGAAGGCTTTGCAGGACACAAAGACTTACTCTTATGTATGTCTCTAAAGGTTTATAGCTTTGCCTCGTATATTTACATCTATTATCCATTTTGAGTGAATTTTTGTGTAAGGTGTAAGGTGTAAGGGATGGGTCGAACTTTATTCTTTAGCATGTGCATAACCAGTTGTCTCAGCACTATTTGTTGAAAAGACTATTCTTTCCCTTATTGAATTGTCTCGGCACCTTTTTCCTAATTCAATTGACCATAAATGTGAGGGTTTGTTTCTGGACTCTCAATTCTGGTTCAGTGATGTGCCTTGCTACACTTTTTATTTTAAAAAAAGATTTATTTATTCCCCTCCCACCACCTGTTGCTTGTGCTCACTGTCTGTTCTCTGTGTCTATTCGTTGTGTGCTGTGTCTCATCTTTTTTTTAGGGGGCACCAGGAACTGAACCTGGGACCTCCCATGTGGGAAGGAGGCACCCAATCTCTTGAGCCACCTCTGCTCCCTGCTCGTGTGTCTCTCATTGTGTTTCCTCATTGGGTCAGCTCACCGTGCCAGCCCACTGCGTCAGCTCACTGTCTTGCTCGTCTTCTTTTAGGAGGCACTGGCAACCGAACCTGGAACCTCCATATGATAGACGGGCACCCAATTGCTTGAGCCACATCTGCTTCCCACTGTCTTTTTTTAAAAAAGCTTATCAGTTTATTTATTTTTAATTTTTTATTAGCAAAGTTGTGAGCTTACAGAACAGTCATGCATAAAGTGCAGAATTCCCATACATTACCCCTCCACCAACACCTTGCATTGTTGTGGGACATTTATTACAGATTATAAAAGAACATCATCAAAATATAACTACTAACTATGATCATTGCTTACATTTGGTATATTTTTCCATACACCTCCTATCATTAACACCATGTATTAGTATTGTATATTTGTTATAGTTCATGAGAGAACGCTCTTAGAGTTTTATTGTTAATCGCAGTTCATCATACACTACATGGTTCACCGTGTTATACAGTCCCATGCCTTGTGCCATCTATCCAAAGTGTACACTCAGTAATTCACTTTCATCAGAGTTGTGCAGTCATTGCCTCAGTAAATTTTTAAATGTTTTCCTTAAAGTGAAAATCTCATACCCCCTATTGTTGATCATTAGCATTGATATAACACCTTCTTTGACATTGATGTATGAATATTACAATATTGCTGTCAACTATAGTCCATAAGTTACATTAATTGTATTTTTCCCTTGCATCACCATATCTTTATCACTTTGTAATAGTACATACATTTGCTCTAGTTCATAGAATAACACCCCTGTGTTTGTACTATATTTGTACTATTAACCACACTCCTCATCCACCACCTAGATTATTCTTTAGCTTTCTTTAAATTGACATACTGCACTATCTTAATTACTGAAGCTTTGTAGTAAGTCTTTTTTTTAATTTAAATTTTATTTCATTTTTAGGAGGTAACGGGGATTGAACCCAGGACCTTGTACATAGGAAGCAGGCGCTCACCCACTGAGCTACATCCACTCCCCTGTAATAAGTTTTGAAATTGGGAAATGTGAGTCTTCCAACTTTGTTCTCCCCGCCCCCCGCCCCAAGATTGTTTTGGCTATTCTTGATCCCCTGCATTTCCATCCGAATTTAGGATCAGCTTGTCAATTTCTGCAAAAAACCCACCTGAAATTTTGATAGGATTGGGTAGAATCTGTAGGTCAACTTGGGGAGTAATGTCATCTTAACATCTGATATTAAGTCTTCCAATCCAGAAACACATATCTTTCCCCTTATTTAGGTCTCTTTAAATTAATTTCAATAATATTTTGCAGTTTTTAGTGTCAAGTCTTGCACTTCTTGGTTAAATTTATTTCTAAGTATTTTATTCTTTTGTAAATGGAATTGTTTTCTTAATAACAATTTTATTTTATTTATTTATTTATTTGTTTGTTTGTTTATTTTTTTAAGATTTTATTTATTTATTCATTTATCCCCCCCTTGCTGCTTGTGCTCGCTGGGTCAGCTAACCACGCCGTGCGGGCGGGCTTGCCTTCACCAGGAGGCCCCGGGGACCGAACCCGGGGCCTACCCATATGGTAAACGGGAGCCCTACTGATTGAGCCACAGCCGCTTCCCTTAATAACAATTTTAGATTGTTCATTGTGAGTGTATAAAAACACAACTGATTTTTGTATATTGATCATGTATCCTACAACCTTGCTGAACTTATTAGCTCTGGTTTTTTGGTGGATTCTTTAGAGTTTTCTATATATAAGTTCATGTCAAATGAGCATTTACTTCTTTATTCCAGACAGGGTGTTTTTCTTTTTCTTGCCTAACTTCCATGGCTGGCACCTCCAGTGCAATGTTGACTAGAAGTATGAGAGTAGATAATGGAGTATTTCACCATTAGATTTGATGCTGTGGGTTTTTCATAGAGGTCCTTTATCAGATTGAGGAAGTTCTTTTCTATTCCTAGTTTGAGTGCTTTTATTATGAATGGGTGTTGGGTTTTATCACATGCCTTTTCTGCATCTTTTAAGATGATCATGTGGTGTGCCATATTACAGTATTTTATTTGGATGTTAAAACAACCTTGCATTCCTGTAATAAATTCCACTTTGTTATGGTGTATAAACCTTTTTATATGTTGCTTGGTATGTTTTACCGGTGTTTTTTTTTTTTTTTTTTAGGATTTTTGCATTGATTCTTAGTGGATATTGATCTGTAGTTTCTTTTCTTCTATTTATCTGGTTTTGAAATCAGGATCATACTGGCTTCATAGAATAGGTTGGGAAGTGTTCTCTCATCGCCTATGTTTTGGAAGAGTTTGTTAAGAATTGGTATCAATTTAATTCATCTTTAAATATTTGGTAGAATTCACCCAGTGAAGCCACCTGGCATTTGGGACTGAACCTCTCTTTGTAAGAAATGTATGTTTAAGTTTTCAATTACTAATTCAATCTCTTTGCTTGTTATACAGCTATTCAGATTTTCAATTGCTTCTTGAGTCAGTGTTTTGGTAGTTTGTGTCTTTCCAGAAATTTGTTCATGTCATCTAAGTTATCTAATTTGTTGGCAAACAGTTCATAGTATCACCTTATAATCATTTTAATCTCTGTAAGGCTAATACTAATGTCCCTCTTTCATTTCTGATGTTAGTAATTTGAGTCTTTTCTTTTTTCTTGGTCAGTCTAGTTAAAGGTTTGTCAATTTTGTTTATCTTTTCAAAGAATCAACTTTTGGTTTTACTGATTTTCTCAATTCTTTCTTTATTCTCTATTTCATAAATTTTCACTCTTATTATTTACTTTATTATTTTTAATATAATAAATTTTATTTTTAAGGAGGTTTTAGATACAGAAAACTTACATCAAAAGTATGAGGGATTCCCATATATCCCCCTTGCCCTCCCACATCTTCCCCTATTAATAACATCTTACAATTGTGTGGTACATTTGATACAATTGATGAATAAATATTGAAGCACTGCTACTAACCAAGGTCTATAGTTTACGTTGTGGTTTACACTTAATTCCAATGCCCTAAAAATACCCTATGTTCCACTTATTATTCCCTCACCTTCCCCTCAGAACCTCTGGTAACCACTATCTTTATAACAATGTTACATTTTCTTATTACTACACTAATAATAAGTATACTTTGTCCATGGTTGCGTTCCCCTTTATATTTGTTCAATCCTCAACCTTTGAGGGGGATGCTTAGAACTTATGGGTCAGATGGAAGGAACTGTTTTGCTTGCAATTGTAGATACTCTGTTTTTTGGGATGGAGGTTGTCCATAATCATGATCTTGTTAGTTGTCATGGGTGAGTTCAATGATCTGGAGAGTAGGTGTTGGCCGCAACTCTTCTGAGACTCAGGGCTCAATGGCATATGAACAGAGCAAATATTTAAGTCTCTGAGACATATATTTAATGGGCATAGTGAATTCTATGGTAGGCTTCCTAAGGAACCTCCACAATGGCTGCACCATTCTACATTCCCACCAGTGGTGGATGAGTGTTCCCATTCCTCCACATCCTCTCCAACACTAGTAGTTTTCTGTTTTTGTTTTTCTTTTTAAATAGCAGTCAGTCTAATTGGGGAAAGATGATATCTCATTGTACTTTTGAGTTGCATTTCCCTAATAGCTAGTGGGGATGAGCATATTTTCATGCGATTTTTAGCCATTTGTAGTTCCTCTTTGGAAGAGTGTCTATTCAAATCCCTTGCCCATTTTAAAAATGGGTTGTCTTTTATTTTCATGATGAAGGATTTCTTTATCTATGCTGGATATTAGACCCTTATTGGGTAAGTGGTTCCCAAATATTTTCTCCCATTAAGTAGGCTGCTTTTTCACTTTCTTGACAAACTCCTTTGAAGCACAAAAGTTTTTAATTTTGAGGAGGGCCCATTTATCTATTTTTTTCTTTCATTGCTCATGCTTTGGATGTAAAGTTTATGAAACCATTTCCTACTAGAAGATCTTGTAGATGCTTCCCTACATTATCTTCTAGGAACTTTATAGTCTTGACTCTTATATTTTGGTCTTTGATCCATCTTGAGTTAATTTTTGTATAGGGCATGAGATGGTGATCCTCCCTCATTCTTTTGGATATGGATTTCCAGTTCTCCCAGCACCATTTGTTGAAAAGGATATTCTGTCCCAGTTGAGTAGGTGTGGTGGCCTTGCCGATTATCAGTTGGCTATAGATGTGTGGGTCAATATCAGAACTCTCAATTTGGTTCCATGGGTATGTCTGTCCTTGTGCCAATACCATGCAGTTTTGACCACTGTAGCTTTATAGTATGCTTTAAAGTCAGGTATTATGATTCCTCCAAATTTTTCTTTTTCAATATGTTTTTGGCTATTTGGGGCCTCTTGCCTTTCCAAATAAATTCCATAATTGGCTTTTCCAGTTCAGTGGAAAATGCTGTTGTAATTTTTATGGGAATTGCATTAAATCTGTAAATCAATTTGGGTAGGACAGACATCTTAATGGTATTTAGTCTTCCAATCCCTGAACAGAATATTCTTCCATTTGTTTATGTATTCTTTGATTTCCATTAAAAATGTTGTATAGTTTTCTGTGTACAAGTCCTTTACATCCTTAGTTTATTCCTAGATATTTGATTCTTTTAGTTGCTATTGTAAATTTTCTTGATTTCCTCCTGAGAAGGAAATAATTGCTCATTGTTAGTGTACAGAAATGCTACTGATTTTTGCATGTTGATCTTATATCCTGCTACTTTAATGAACTAATTTATCAGTTCTAGAAGCTTTGTTGTAGATTTTGGGGGGCTTTCTACATATAGGATCTTGTCATCTGAAAATAGAAAAGTTTTACTTCTTCCTTTTCAATTTGGATTCCTTTTATTTTCTTGTCTAAATGCTCAAGCAAGTACTTCTTTTTTTTTTTTTTTTTTTTAAAGATTTATTTATTTACTTTATCCATTTTAACCCCCCTATTCCCCATTTGCTGTTTTGTGTCCATTCGCTGGGCAATTCTCTGTATCTGTTTCCTGCCATCTCTTCTCATCCTCCTCCTCCAGTATTCACCAGGATTCGATCCTGGAGACCTCCGATGTAGGAGAGAGGTGTTCTGCCACCTGCGCCACCTTGGTTCCTGGCTTTCGGAGCATCTCGTCTTGTCTCTCCCCTTCATCTCTCTCCTGTTATGTCATCATCTTGCTGCATGGCTCCCGGGGCCTGGCGGCTCACTGGCACACAGAGCCTGGCAGCCCATGCACCTTCTATATATATATATTTTATTTCACCAGGAGGTCCTGGGGATCGAACCCAGGTCCCTCCATATGGCAGATGGACACCCAACCATTTGAGCCATATCCGGCCCCCTCAAGCAGGTCCTTCTAGTACACTGTTAAATAAGTGTGGTGTAAGTTGGCATCATTAACTTCAGCATTTCACCATTGAGTATGTTAGCTGTGAATTTTTCATACATATTCTTTATCATGTCGAGGAATTTTCTTTCTATTCCTATTTTTTAAAGTGTTTTTATCAAGAAAGGATGCTGTATCTTTTCGAATGCTTTTTATGCACCAATAGAGATGATCATATGATTTTTTTCTTTTGATCTGTTATTGTGGTATATTACATTGATTTTCTTATGTTGAACCATCCTTGCATTCCTGGGATAAAACCCACTTTATCAGGGTGTATAATTCATTTGATGTGTTGTTGAATATGATTAGCAAGTATTTTGTTGAGGATTTTAGCCTCTAAGTTCATTAGAGAGATTGGTCTGTAGTTATCTTTACTTGTGGCATCTTTATGTGGCTTTGGTATTAGCGTGATGTTGGCATCATAGAATGAGTTAGGTAATGTTCCCTCCACTTCTATGTTTTGGCAGTTTAAGCAGGATTGGTGTTAGTTCTTTCGAGGATGGTTGGCAGAATTCACCTGTGACCCCATCTGGTCCTAGGCTTTTCTTGGTTGGGAGGTTTTTGATGACTAAATCAATCTCACTACTTGTGATTGGTCTGTTGAGTTTTTCTATTTCTTTTGTCAATGTAGGTTGCTTGTGTTTCTAGAAATTTGTCCATTTCATCTAAGTTATGCATCTTGTTGGCATACAATCTTTCCAAGTATGCTCTTATGGTACTCTATTTCTGTGGGATCAGTGGTGATATCTCTTTTTTTAAAAAATTCATTTTAATGCCTCTCCCCCCCCCCCCCATTTTTGCTGTTTTTGTGTCCATTTGTTGGGCAATTCTGTTTTATGCCCTCTCCTCTAGAGCATCCTTCTCCTCCTGTCTTCACTGATATTCGATCCTGGGAACCTCTGATGTGGGAGAGAGGAGTTCTGCTACCGGTGCCACCTCAGTTCCTGGTTTTTTGACATGTCTCATCTTGGCTGTCTCCTGTTACATCATCATCTTGCTGTGTGGTTTGGTGGGCCTGGGGGTTCACCTGCTCATGTGGCCTGACAGAGCACCCGTGCACCTTTTATATTTTTCTTTACCAGGAGGTCCCAGTGATTGAACCCAGGTCCCTCCATATGGGAAATGGATGCCCAACCATTTGAGCCACATCTGCCTCCGATATCTCCTTTGTTTATTTTATTTACATCTTCTTTTTTCTTTGTTAGTGTAGCTAAAGCTTTGTCCATTTTATTAATCTGCTCAAGGAACTAGCTTTTGGTTTTGTTAAAAATTTCCAGCGCTTTTTTTTTTTTCTTTGTTTCATTTAGTTCTTCTCTAATCTGTTATTTCCTTCTTTCTGCTTCCTTTGGGATTAGTTTGTTGTTCTTTTTCTAGTTCCTCCATGTGTGCAGTTAGGTCTTTGATTTTAGTGCTTTTTTTTCTTTCTTTCATTTTTTGAGGTACTGGGACCAGGGATTGAACCTGGACCTTGTATGTGGGAAGCCAGTGCTCAGCCACTGAGCTACATGTGTTCCCTTGAGTTGGTTTTTTTTTTTTTTTTTTTTTTTTTTTGCTTGTTTTTGTTTTTCTCTCTAGGAGACACTGGGAACCAAACTTGGGCCCTCCCATGTGGGAGGTAGACGTTCAACTGCTTAAAGCACATCTGTCCCCATCTTCTTTTTAAAGCATTTATGGCTATAAATTTCCTTCTCTGAACTACTTTTGCTGCATCCCATAAATTTTGATATGTTGCATTCTCATTTTCATTCATTTTGAGGTAGTTACTAATTTCTTCTGCAGTGTCCTCCTTGACTCACTGATTAAAAATGTGTTGTTTAACTTCCCTATCTTTGTACCTATTTTGGTTCTCTACCCCTTATTAATTCCCAGCTCTATTCTGTTGTGGTCAGAGAAATTACTTTGTATAATTTCAATATTTCTAAATTCTTTCAGACTTGCTCTGTGACCTAGCATGTAGTCTGTCCTGGAGAATGATTCATGTGCACTTAAGAATTTATATCCTTCTGTATTTGGGTGTAATGTTCTGTATATATCTCTTAGGTCTGGTTCCTCTAACTTATTATTCAAGGTCTCTGTTTATTAACCCTCTGTTGAGATGTTCTGTCTAATGGTGACAATGGTGTATTAAGTCCCCCAGTATGATTGTAGAGGTATGTATATCTCCCCTTAGTTTTGCCATTGTTTGTTTCATGTAATTTGGGGCACCCTGGTTAGGTGCATAAATATTTATGATTGTTTTTTCTTCTTGATAGAGTACTCTTTTATTTATACATAGTGTCCTTCTTTGTCTCTTACAATAATTTTGCATTTAAAGTCTATTTTGTTTGATATTAGTTTAGCTACTCCCTTTTTTGGTTATTATTTGTGTATAAAATCATTTCCCCCACCTTTCACTTGCAACCTCCTTGTGTCCCTGGGTCTAAGGTTAATTTCTTGTAGATAGCATATAGATGAGTCATATTTCATTATCCATTCTGCCAATCTGTGTCTTTTGATGGGAGAGTTTAATCCATTAACATTCAATATTATTACTATCAAGGCAGTACATATATTAGCCTCTTTTTCTTTAGGTTTATACATGTCATATTTAGTTTTTCTCTTTTTATATTTTTATTTACTCTTACTAATAACTTTTCTTTCTACACTCTCCTCCAACCATCTTTCTCCTGTTTTTAACTTTCAACCTGCAGAACTCCCTTTCTTGAAGGGCAGGGCTCTTTTTGACAAACTCAATTTCTGCTTATCTGTGAATATTTTGAACTCTCCCTCATTTTTGAATGCCAGCTTTGCTGGTTATAGAATTCTTGGCTGGCAGGTTTTTCCTTTTAGCACCTTAACTATGTCATACTACTGCCTTCTCACCTCCTTGGTTTTCAGATGAGAAATCAGTGCTTAATTTTATTGAGCATCTCGTATATGTTCTCTCTTTTTTCTTGCTGCTTTCAGAATTCTCTTTGTCTTGAGCATTTGACAATCTGATAAGTATGTGTCTCAGGTTAGGCCTGTTATGATTTTATACTGTTTAGTGTGTGCTGCACTTCCTGGACATGTATTCATGTTCCTCATAAGAGTAGGGAAATTTTCAGCCATTATTTCCTCCAACACTCCTTCTGCCCACTTTCCCTTCTTTTCTCCAACTGACATGCCTATAATGCATATGTTTGTGCTTTCCATTTTGTCACTCAATTCCCTGAGTCCCTGCTGGATTTTTTCTATCTTTTTATCTATCTGTTCTACTATCTGTGCAATTTCAGATGTTCTATTGTCAACGTCACTAATTCTTTCCTTTACCTGTTAAAATCTGCTGTTATGTGCTTCCAGAATATTTTAAAATTTCTTGCATTGTGCCTTTCATCACCATCAGATGTTATCTTTTTATGTTATTATGATTTCTTCTGTATTTTCCCCCAGTATCTTAATATCCTTTTTCTCTTCCTTCACTTCCTTAGTTGATTCACGGTCTTTATTTTTACATCCTAGAATAGTTGATTCACATTCTGCGCCTCCTCCTGCTTTTTAATTTGTTCATTATACTGGGTTGTGTCTTCCTGTTTCTTAGTATGGCTTGTAATTTTTTGCTGGTGTCTAGACATCTGTTTATCTTGGTGGGTTTATTCAGTTGGTTAGCTTCTCTTTTTACTCTAAGGGTTTTGTTTCATTTTATTTTGTGTTAAGTGTCGTTTTTGACACTTGGTTCCACTTCTTCTATATCCTTGGAGTTGTCTGTGTTCCCTGAAAAAAAAACCATTAAGACCATAAAAAAGGAAAGAAAGAAGAAAAAAAGAATAATAAAAACCGTATGGAAAAGGAACCATAAAAGAGTCATGAAAAAATATAAGTAGTAAAACAGTGAAAAATCATAAAAATAAAAAGGAATAAGGATTAAAAAGGTGAAAAAAGAAGAAGAAAAGGAAACAGGAAAAAATAAAGGCCAGAAAGATAAGAAAAGAAAGAAAATGAAGACCAAACAAGAGATGGTGGAACAAAAGAGAAGCAAAAGAAGAGGGAAAAATGAAAGAAATAAATAAAACAAGAAGGAAAAGAAAAGAAATAAAGAAACAAAGGAAAAAGGAAAAAAAAAAAAAAAAGGAAAAAACAGGCCTCCCTCTTAGGCCACTAGCAACCATCACAGGCTGCCAGTGCTCACCAATCACTCGGCGGTCTACCCTTCACAGGTAAGGTACCTGGATATAGAGGAAAAAACAAAAAAACAAAAAACAAACAAACAAAAAAACCCAAAGAATTAAAAAAAATAAAACATTAAAAAAATCTTTCTTGATGGGTATCTTTTTATTGGGTGCCTTTAATATGTCAGACAACACATTGTTTAAAAATATATAAGACACAATCTCTTGAGAAGCCTAGTCAGAAAAGGGTGGGAGATACACAGCCCATAATTTGCAATATCCTTGGCTGTGAAGGAACTTTGAAGAGATAAGTTAAATTAATCCATAGACAATGGATAAGAATATCTGGACATATGCCAAGAGCATGTCTCTAAGCATGTGACTCATGGTGAACTTTGGAAACATCCAGAATTTTATTCAGATGGCCATATATAATTTTAAAGAGGCAGAAATGAAAAATGTGATAAGAAAGCTGAGATACATCAATTTCTCAGGAGAAATGATAGAAATAACCATCATGGAATCAAGCAAAATGGGAATTGGAGGATCAAAATGGGTGTTTTGACATGCAATTTCCAGGGAAGAATCCCAGAAGTTGGTGGACTGACAAACTAGATGCTTCACAATTTTGATTACAATTGGTTCGTATAACAAAGTTTATATGTGGATTGTAACGAGAAAGAGAGATCATCTTGCATTCAAAGTAAATTAGATTAGTTCTTTTGAATTCAAGATATACCCATAGATAAGTTTTTACCTGTTTAATTTTTACTGTTGTTAACCAAATAAATACTAATTTACTTTCTACATATTGTTTCCAGCTGATGATTATTTTCTGAGTTTAACAGTAGTAGATTCTGTTTGATTGGTTATCCTTGACTGGTCCTTACTTGAGTGATAATCTGAAGTGGAGAGCAAGCCATTTTTAAAAAATTACAATTTACAGAGCAATTAGGACTAAAGGGAGAAGGTTCAGGTTAAAGCCTAATTTCTATTAAGGAAAATATGTTTTGTATATTTTCAATTATGTGATAGCAGAGGGTTAGGATAATTTTGAAGAGAACAATGCCCATTAGTTTTACTGAGAATGCACTCAACTGAGGGCACTGTGAGTGTATGAGTCATTTATATGAGGAATGAGCCATAAATGTACAGGTGCAATTTTTGCCTAGTTCAACTGACTAGGACCTTTTGGGATCTTGAATACATGCCCACTACTTCTTGAGAAGCTGCCCTTTTGCTGAGTAACAACAATGAAGACACCAACTGAAAGTAGCCAATATTTATCAGGGATATTTTATTTTTAAAAGAAAATTATTGCTCTTAAACTTTGTCTTCTTTGCGTGTGTTTTTAGATATTTTATTTCTCATATATGAGTCCCTCAGGCACTAGACATATTATCAAGCCCATTAGATACCATCTAATATAAATTACACAAGCATATACCATCCCTAAGGCAAAAAAAGCCAAATCCCCAGGAGCATCTGGCAGTTCTATGAACACAAAAACCAGACAGTTTATTCACAGGGCCACCTTGGTCCCTGGTTCCACTTGGTAGTTTTGATTAAGCAGCAGCCCCCTTAAGTCCCCACTGCAATATCTGGTTAACAGAAGTTGACATATTTATGTAATCACAACTCATTTTCATATGTGTTCACAAACAATCTAGGGATTTTGGGAAATTCTTTGTGGCTTGAAAGCATTTTAAAGTTAGAAATATTTTCTTTAAAACATTTTTATTCTTCCTTCACTATTATAAAGAGTAGACATTATCTAAGGACCATTTTTCCACTTTTCTACTAGGCTATAATCTCCATGAAAGCAGGGCCTATGTCTTACTCACCAATGATTTCCCAGAGTACAGCAGAGGGCCCAGCAAGGCATCAAATCATATTTCTTAAATGCTTAAATTTGTATCTGATGACTTGTTAGACTAATTTATATGATATATTTTTCTTATTAGCAACCAGGTTATCTGTCTACCAATAGAGACATGTTTCTTATCAGAATAAAACATTAAAATGTATTATACTAATTGCATATTAAAAATGTGAAATAAGAACTAAACAAGGTTCAGAGACTTAAACCCACTCTCCTCACCAAGCCCAATGCTCTTTCAACCATACTCTGCTACTCCTCTTTTATGATTTTGTAAAAATCAATTTAATTTGTCTTTTTTGACCAGAATATATTTTCAGATTTGTTAAAAAAAACTAAAAACTAGTTTGTAAAAGTCTTTTATTGTATCCGTGCCACATATAGTAGTGAAAAATAACACTCCTAAAAAAAAAGAATGCTACCTTTTCCACAACATTTTATTTTAAATAAAACTTCAAGTACTTTTACATAGGTACAAAAAAAAGTCTGATCTATTTGCCTCCAACAGGCCACCACAACACACAGTAGATAAAACACAGTGGTTACAAATGTCTTTTAAATTTATTTCTGAGGCAAGGCAAATGGGAGGGAAATGTTTCTATGAAAAAATACTGTGTGTGTAGGAAATCATCACAATTTTATTCCACATGGATACAAATGATTATATTTTAATTTAGGCCCTGGTGGCTTGAAATTATATAACAAAATAGAAAAATGGAAAACTAATATCCCCTACACCCTGTTTCAAAGGCAGGCACTACCAAGATTAAGGAGACGCCACAGTGTTGGTAGAGGATAATCACTGTACAAGCTGTATAGCTGTAATTACCTTCAAAACTAAAATAAAATGCTACAGTCCTTCTAAGGCATAAACAATAATGTCTGCAAACAATATATACACATAATACATATTTAAAACAAGACAATATAAACAATAATGAACAGTATATACAGGTCAATTTTTCTTCAGTCTTGAAATACAATTTAACTACACAAGTGATGCAGCAACATATATATAAATGTACTTGTAACTCTACAGTAAAGTTTATTTTTGGTGCTTTTATAGCACATCAGTGTAAACAGTTTAACTTGGCTTTGTTTTATATTTTAAAACATTCCTTGTATTTTCAAGATTTAAAGCAATTTTCTAGTTCTTCCTTTTCACAGAAAACGAAGATTCTGGATGTGGTTTAATCATAAATAATTCATAAAATTAAATACATTCACTAAAAAATAAACTACAAAGTAAAAAATGAAAAATAGATATTTATTGAGAGGGAAAGGAAAACCATTTCCCATGTTAGAGCTCTGGTGTTGAATATTCAGTGCGATTTGATATATTTTAATTGCTATTGCACTATTGACACCCAATTCCTTTGAAAATTCTTTGGGTGTGCTTCCCTGTTTTACCTATATTAGATGATAAATCACACAAACCAATAACCAAGGGCCTTGGTTGTTGTAGGAGTGAAGCCTTTAAAAATGGTATCTTCTTCTGATACTTTTCTTTTTTGATACTTATTCTAAGGGAAAATAAAGTCATTATGTATGTGCCTTGCACATTTATGTAAATACAGTTCACATTGCTGGTCTCATTTGTCCTTATTTAAAAGGAAAAAAAAAATTACTATAACTTCAGCTCACTTTGAAAGTATCTGTCCACTTTTTTTCAAAATATTTCCTCATACTATGGCCAGCTCTGCCTATATCAGAATCATCTTCATTAAATGTTTCACAGTTGTCAAAAACAAGTCTGACATCTAGCGCAAAGGTTTCAAGGTTCGGATACCTGAAAGAAAACACATGATTAGAGATTGCTTTGTGGCTGTGGCTTTGTTTTGTAAATAAATGAAGAGGTAATAAAAGGTAAAATAAAAAGTAAAACTGAAAGGAAAAAGAAAATATTAGGATAACTACATTTAAACTGATATCATAAAACTTATAATATCCTCTTAAAAAGGGAACATTTTTAAAAAATTCCGTATGTTCTGCTACCATTTAAAGATAGGTTAAATGGAAAAACAGATCTCTGAAGATCAAGACACATTTCAACTAGCTGACCTTGATATCTGCTTTGCTATTTCAAACATATTATCAGCATTCAAAAATGTTATTTGCTATAGAAATAAAGTAAATGTATCCTATATACTATAAATGATACATTTGCCCCTGTACCTTTTACATACATCACAGGATAAGTCACTCTCTTAAGTCTTCCCCATTTCCAATTTCTCTTCTATCTCCAAATATGATATTGTGCTCCAGCTTTGGAATATGGTGATGCAAAACAAGCAAAAACAAAACAAAACGAAACAAAACAAAAGCCTGGGCTATCCTTCGCTATAGATAAAATTATGGGAAATTTCCTTTCAATAAGAAGCTCTGTTGCTTCAGTGCTTTTCTGGTGGGATAAGCCCATTTTCTTTCTCTGCAGAACACAGAGAAGGAAACAGAAAGGTGGTCCATTTAAAATGAACTTAAGTCAATTCAATACATTTTGGAAGAGAGCTTTTAGAAACTCACATTTTAAATTAATTCTAACATGATAAGCTGGATACTAAATTTACCCATTACAAGTCCCTGTAAGACACTGAAGCTCTAAGACCTTATGAAAGTGGAATTCTAGTTCTTTAATGAAAAACCTTGTAGAGTCTTTCCTTCTCTCCTTCTAATATGTTTAATGATAAAAGAAATAAAAGTTCTCTATTTGTAACAAGTTCACAAAGATTTGAGTCAGCTCTTAGGTAACCTCATCTATTTTCCTGTACTTCACACTTCAAGAAATGATTTTTTTAATTGAATTGATATTCACATAACATACAATTAACCATTTTAAAATGAGCAATTCAGAGGCATTTAGTACATTCACAGTGTAATACAACTGCCACATCTGTCCAGTTCCAAAACATTTTATCACTCCAAAAGGAAACCCCATATTCATTAAGCAGTCACTCCCCATTTTCCCCTTCCCCCAGCTCCCGGCAACCACCAATCTTTCTGTCTTATGGATTTACCTGTTCTGTATATTTCATATAAATGGAATAATACATTATATGTGGGGATCTTTTTTATAAAATATTTTAAAATTACTTTGAGGGATATTTCTCTCCAGATTGTTCCTTAGTATTAGAAAAGGTTAATGATTAATGCTAGGGAAAACAGAATTCAGGAAAGAATTCTAGGTAAAATAAGTACAATACTCAAATCTGTGTCCTTCCTTTAGAGGGATGGGGCAACTGACGGAGTGTAGAAAAATTCATTAAAGCATGCACATCCTCCCCTCTGCTCTATAAATTTCTAGTTTACAAATTTGAAATACTGTTTGTGAGTTTTGGTTCCAACTCACTGATTTGGATTTAATCAAATAGCTCAAAAGCCTGAATCTACTGGATTTTGCTTCCCACACAACTGGTATGATGAACAGGATTATAAAGAACTGTTTCCCTCTCTCCCCCCGTCTCTGCCATACCTCCTTTTCCCCATTCACCAGTACTCATTCTCAAAAGGGAGCTCCAATTTTGTAGCTCTTTTTAGCAATTCTGTGTTAATTTCTCAGTCTGTTTGTTTTGAAGCTTTTGAGGTTTAGGTTCATGCTCTATCCAGAAATTGGAGGATCATGGAAGTTAAAGTCATTAGTTTAACACTGGTAAAATCTTCATGTGGGAGTCTTTGTACTCACCTGTAGATTATAAAGTCCACTGTGTTGTTCCCCTAAACATCTGATTGTTTTGATAGAAAAAAACAGCAGAACTAGTGCATAGCTAGACAATAGCTTTTGCAGTTTGTTTCACATTAGAACCAAGAGTTTTAATGGTTTTTAAATGTTTTTAAATTTAGGCAGGTCCCTTCTATAATGTTTTGAAAATAAAGCAAAGCAGACAAAACCATTTGAGAGACTGATATTTCAGCCTCCAAAGAAACATATTAGTCATTTGATCAATCTATCATTTGATATACCTAAGAGGGACACTGATCATTATGAGGCAAGTTCTATCCAACTCTTATAAAGTGAATATAAATTACAGAGCACAGTGATTATACCAAAAAGAATGTCCAGGAAGAATTAAATAATATATTGGAATGGTGATGAAGATGATGATGATGGTGATGAAGATAATGATAACATCACAGCTCCTGGGCAGTCACACATTGAATGGCTTGTGTGGGCTTATTCTATACTCATTCATGTGGCTTCAAAGTGGGCTACTTCCCAGAACCAACTGTATCCCACTAACTGCTGCTCAGGAGTTTGTGGTGGTCTAATAAAGATCTTTAACTGTGGACAGAAAGTCATTTTACTCTTGGGATAGGATCACAAACAGAATATGATGTAGAGGAGAAAATAATCGTTTCCCTTCCACTTTTAATATTAGTATTTTTAGCATTCTCCAACTCAGAATAAAGCTTTTCATATTTAAAATTTCCAGTGATCTTCTACCCCTAGGATTGTGATAATCTGAAAATACCATAGAGTTAATTTTTGTTAAATTTCCATGAGATAGTGTCAATAGTCCACTGATTCAATATGTCTTTGGCTATCGAGAGGTCAGTCCAGAAGTTAAGTTTATGCAAGTCTCAGCAGGATCTCATTGACTGCCACAATAAACAGTGCCTCAAATAGCAGGGCTCCAGAGGATTCTAGAGACATCCAGAAACTATAAGATGGGCAGACAGCTCAGGAGTTCGGCACCCTGTCAGAGGGCCTTACTCCCCAGTGTAACAGAGTTAGACTCATTTATAGGTTCTCTACACATCGCTCTTCTGCGCCTTTTATCTGAACCTATAATTAGAACTATACTTGATAAACGTATGTCCCAAAGATTTAAATCTTTGGTCTGTCCTTGTGCCAGTTGAGCCCTGAATTTCAGCAGAGTTGCAACACGCATTCTCCAGTTCACTGGACTTGCCCAGGATAGCTAACAAGGAGATGATGATGGACAATGCCCATCCCAAAGAACAGAGAGACTCTGCAACTGCAAACAAGATAGTTCCATCTGCCCCATGGGATCTAAACTCCCTCTCAATTAGAAGCAGAGTGGGCATCACCATCCCAAAATCCTCAAGACTGAGGAATGAACAAGTTAGACTTATTATTCTACTATAGACTTATTATTATTCTAGCAATGGAAGAACTCTTATCATTGATATAAAGACAGTGGCCACTAGAGGTTTTGAGGGATGGAAGAAAGAATAGGTATAATATTGGGGTATTTTTGGGACATTGGAGTGGTCCTGCATGAATTGCAGTGACAGATACAGGCCACTGTATATTTTGTCATTACCTGTGGTGTTGTGCGGGACTGAGTGTAAATTATAGTGTAAACTGTAGTCCATGGTTAGTAGCATACTTCAATGTGTGTACATCAATTGTGACAAATGTACCACACTAATGAGGGATGTTGTTGATATGGGAAGTTGTGGGAAGGGGAGGGAGTGGGGCATATGGGAAACCCTTATATTTTTTATGTAACATTTATGTAATCTAAAGCTCCTTTAAAAATAAAAAAATATATATTAAAAAATAGTCTACTGATTCACACCACAAAGCTTATTATTTTTGGGTTCCAGTTTACAAGTTACTTTATTTGGGAGGCTTCCCTGATATTTTTCCTTAACCTCCAGTCTACGTTTGGTGCCCTTTCAATGTGGTTAAAAGCAGGTTTATCACACTGCTTTTTAATTGATTTAATAATTTTATTTTGAGTCATCTTTCTACTATACTACCCTAACCAAATATATAAGTCTCCAAAGGCAAGGCCTATGTTTTCACTGTTCATTAATGCATCCTTAGCTCACTAGAAAAGTGTCTACCACATATCAGCCATGCAATAAATAAGTATTTAATATGAAATGATTTACTTACTGTCCATTACTTAGTTTTTCTCTAATTGTGGAAAAATCCATAGGCTTCTTAATAACTTTCTTATAACCAGGAACAAGTTTCAAGTTTACAGGAAGTAGAAAAGGCCATGCATCCTCATGAGTTTCCATTTCAGTCAGGATTATACTAAAGAAAATAATGTTTGAAATCAATATCTGTGCTCTAGAATTATCTACATTTATTAAAAATTTAGCTTTCTATTATAATCTTTCCCATTAAGACTAATGCAAATTAATTTATCAAAAAATAAAAAGGAATACATTTGCTTATACCATAGATTTACATGAATTGCCCAAGGGTAACCTTTAAAATAGTAAAAGGCTCTTAAAACAATGGGATGGTATAAATATATAGTACATGAAAACTGATATAATACCTGCAAAAAGCTAGGTCCTTGGAGTCATCTCTTTTAGGTTTCTTTACAGAAGTAAAATTTTCTTGTTTTGACAAGTTAATAGAAGTGTTTTCCTCCATTTTTCTTTTTTTGAGGTCTTTGCTTCCTCTTTTTAGTGAACTACTTGTAGATGCAGAGTCTTCATCTTCAGTATCACCTGTTAACGGTACTTTCTTGCCTTTCTTCAACTCATTAGACTTTTTCCCTTTAACATGAAGTTTTTTGATTTTCAGAGTTTGACCACTTGCCTTTAATTTAAAAAAAAGTAAATGAGGTACAAGAAAACAATTGTCTACAAAACTTCTATTATTTTAAATTATGAAAGTATGGCAGGACAAATAAAAAATATCTGATCTAGAAAGTTGATAATTCTATTATTTTCAGGAAAGTTCTGTGATTTTGTTCTTCCACAATATAAGGCTAGACACAAATCATGAAAAATCTATTAATCTTAAGAATTATTAAAACTTGAAGATGCTGAGCCATCTTTGATACTACAGAACTTATTAGCACTATTCCTTCAGTCTAGGTCACTAACTGAATGAATTTAAGATTACAAAAAGACTCTCTTCTAGAACACAATAAATTTTTTAAAAAGGTGAACATAAGCAAAACTATATAGTTTATTAATAAGGAAGTTGAAGAGGCAATAAAAAGCTAAGTCAAAATATGAAAAAGAGCACATGAAGTATCAAATAGAGAAAAGTCATTTTTAAAGTGATCAGATCTACTGGAAATTAATTTTTTGTTGCTTTTTATTTTAAAGAAATGTGTGTTTTTGAAGAAAAAAATGTATAAAGAAATGACATAAATAATACTATGGCTCTGTGGCTAACTAGGTATGGAACTATGGGCAAAATATCTGTGGGACATGTTTTCTCATCTGTTAAAATGAGAAAGATAAGCCACACAATTGCTAATTAGTGATTGCTAGCTCTAAAATTACATTAAAAAATTTCAAAGTGGACTTATGCAATCAAATCATGATATTGCTCACAGCACATTGATACTACAATGAGATGTCCTTCCTGCCCTATGAATTTAGAAATAGGGAAATAAGTCAGTCTTCTGAGAGTTAAATGTTATAGATCATAGAGAGATCTGAAAAGTCACTCATCACTGGTAGTGTATGTTTTTTTTTTTTTGATTTCCCAGAATTGGAAAACTATTCCTCCCTTACCCAGACTTTTAAGAAATCCTAGCCTGTGTAGTCATATTACTAGCTCAGCAATAATTTAGGGTTGGTGGTATTCTTGAAATGAATTTGGCTGAAAACATTTCTTTGGAATCTTTCTGATCAATTTCTTTGATGATTTCATAACCATTTCAAGCAATATTTTAAAAAACTGTTCTTTCATATAAGCAATTATAATTATTTAGTTCTCTATTGGTAGAATAAAAATATAGTTAAGGAAATATTTTAATTAACTAAAACAATAAGGCAAACTATATATCTAACGTTGTCTCACATACTGTATCAATCACCCACATTTGTCACTAACTGAAATAATTAAAATATTTTACTAAGTCTTTTCTCCATTTTCATTCTGATTATTTTGGGTTTTACATTACCCTGATTAAAATCTGCTTATTTGGGGTTTTCATATAACACTGAGAATGTTTAATATAATGAGGATGAAGTCCATTTAATGAAGATTAAATAAAGTTACATTGAACTGTTGTGATACTTAAAAGAACAAAACTTCATAAATAATGGGCCAAAACTTCTAGTTCCTATTTGAACTAAAATATTATTTGGGATCATTTCTTAACAAATTAATACTCACCATAAGAAAATATGAAATTTAGGGGGGGCGTATGTGGCTCAAATGGTTGGGCGTCCGCTTCCCATATGGAGGGATCTGGGTTCGATCCCTGGGACCTCCCGGTAAAATAAAGAAAAATATAGAAGGTGTGTGGGTGCGCCATCAGGCCCCATGAGCAGGTGAGAGCCCTAGGCCCCAATAAACCATGCAGTGAGATGATGTAACAGGAGAGAGATGCAGGAGAGAGCCAAGATGAGATGCGCTGAAAAACCAAGAACTGAGGTGGCACAGGTGGCAGAACGCCTCTCTCCTACATTGGAGGTTCCCAGGATCGAATCTCGGTGCAGAGAAGGGGAGGAGGATGAGAGGAGAGGGCAGGAAGCAGACACAGAGAATTGCCCAACAAATGGACACAAAAACAGCAAAAATGGGAAGGGGAGTTTTTAAAATGTATAAAAGGTAAATAAATACATAAATCTTTTTTTTTTTTAAAAGAAAATATGAAATTTAAATCACAGTATCAAAAGAATTTTGTGATGTTGCAAAAGACTATGAAGTCACTATTTCTTTAATAAATGTTCATTAGACTATCTCATTAGATAGTGTACATCTATGTATTTTTTAAAATTTATTTTTTATTTTCTTTATGAGGTACTGGGGATTGAAACCCAGGACTTCATACATGTGAAGCAGGTGTTCAACCACTGAGCTACACCTGCTCCCCCATTCATGTACTTTAAAAGCAAGCTTTTACAGTTACTTAATGTTACCTATTTTTGGGCAGAGAGCCCGCCTTCTATCCATCTTGCTAGAGCCCAAGTTCAAAGAAGAATTCCAGTGGGTCTTAAGCAGAATTTACCAGATTATTCATAAAAGGGTGCATTGCGATTATATATCAGAAGTTGTGAACTGCTGGCTCATGGGCTGTAGAGATAGTTCACAGAATGAGCTATTTGGTTCATATGGTGCTTGCAAATATTTTGAATTTGTTACCATCATTTAAAATTTATATTAATATTTTATTATAATTTAGAATATATTTTATATAATAGCAGAGGATCCCACATGGTATCATAATCATTAATGATCACTTTTTGATTTCTCATTATTTGAGCATTTGAGTCCATAATCCTGACTTCTCTTGAAATACTGGAAGATCCCGGTATTTGGGCCCACATTTCTATATGGCAATGACTGGCTGGAGTTAAGTGATGATGGCCACAATTAGATGGGGGCATGACTTTCCTGTTCATCACAATCGCCTCCAGAGGACCAATGAACTCTTTTTTTAAGAAAGTACCAGGGGGAGGCGGCTGTGGCTCAATCAGTGGGGCCCCCGTTTGCCATGTGGGAGGCCCCGGGTTCGGTTCCCGGGGCCTCCTGGTGAGGGCAGGCCCGCCCGCGTGGCGTGGTTGGCTGACCCGGTGAGCACAGGCAGCAGGGGGGGGGGGATAAATGAATAAATAAATAAAATCTTTAAAAAAAAAAAAAAGAAAGTACCAGGGACTGAATCCCAGACCTTGGTACATGGGAAGCAGGTGTTCAACCACTGAGCTATATCCACTCCCCAATGAGAGTTGGTGTTTTTTTGTTTTTGTTTTTGTTTTTAGGAAGTACTGGGGATCGAACCTGGGACCTCATACCTGGGAAGCAGGTGCTCACCACTTGATCTACATCTGCTTTTCCCAGGGAACTCTTTTATGTTATTTGCTTGCCTTTTGTAAGCACTGCAGTTTGACGCTTGTAATATGTATGTCTGTGTGTATCTGTCTATGAATGTGCCTAAATATGTATATTACATATACAAGTCTTTTAGTTCTGTAAGCTACATATATGCATACACATGTACACAGAATAAAAAATATTTAATCACAATGGTCTCTGTAGAAACAGCCATCTGAGATAAAAATGATTAGTGTAAATATTTGCAAATAACTAGTAATTAACTGGAGGGATATTTTTAAAACCTTAACTTTCCTGAAATATCAAATTCAAATGTTTAGAATATTATTTTTTATTGTTGTAAGAAACATAACATTTAGTTCACTACATTAAAAAAAAAACAAAAAATGCAGAGGCTTAGAAATTGTGCATTCACATAGAAAGGCTTGGAGGAGATCACAGATCATATGTCTCCTGGTTTACTGAAAAAAAAATCTCTAGGGGCCTAGCAGGTGATACTACAAGACTTAAAACACTGATCTATTCATAATTCATGAAATATTAGAGGAACTTTCCATAACTTTTGACAGTAATGAGGCTAAAAGAAAAATTTTTGTAAAAGTGAAGCTCACTGCTGAACTACATTTAGCTATATATGTCAAAAATGCTCAAATAATGAGAAATCAAAAAGTGATCATTAATGATTATGATACCATGTGGGATCCTCTGCTATTATATAAAATATATTCTAAATTATAATGAAATATTAATATAAACATTCCACAGAAATTTACACTTTATAAGACTCTTTTACCTACATTTCCTAGTTTTGGCCTCACAATTGCCAAGCAGATACTATACCATTTTACAGATGATTACTCTGAAACTAAGAAAGGCAAAGCACGCCCATGTTTACACATTAGAGCAGGGGTTCTTAACCTTTTATGATCCACGGACCCCTTTGCCAGTCAGGTGAAAACCATGGACTCCTTCTCAGAATGTAGACATATTTAATAAATATATCACACCTGCACCAACACGTCCCCACAAAAATAGTGTTTTTTTGAATTTTCAATTCAAGCTCATCGAACCCCTGAAATCTTTGGACCCCTGGTTAAGAACCCCTGCATTAGAGAGATGAGACACACCAGCAAAGGAGACTGAGAAGAACAAAATGCAGGAGGAAAACCATGTGACCCTAGAAGAAGCCAAGTGAAAACAGTGTTTCAAGGAAGAGGGAGTGTACAACTTTATCAAATGTAACTGATAAATTCTCAGATGAAGCCTAAGAATGGATCAGTGGCTTCAGCAATATGGAAGTCATTAGTTGCCGAAATAAGAGCAATTTTGAAGAAGCTGTGGAGGTGAAATCTGATTGGAGTGAGTTTAAGAGAAAATGGGGAAGAAGAAACCCAGAACAGAAAACTTTCAAGGAATTTTTCTGTAAAGGGAAGGAGAAAAATGGAGAAAGTGGATGGATCAAGGGAGAATTCAGGCCAGAAGAGGGTATTGTTTATTTTTCTTATGATAGTAAATAATAGCATGTCAGCAGGCTGATGAGAAAAACCCAGTGGAGGAGAAATCGATGATGCAGGAGAAGGGAGAGTTGCTGGAGTAATGTCCCTAAGGGGGTGAGAGGGGATGGATCTGAGGCATACATGGAGGAACTAGCTTAGGTGCACTAGCAGTTCATGGCAATGGAAGAGAAGGTAGACTACATGAGCCTAGATGCAGGAAGGATAGCAGACGTGTTGGCACGATCTTGTGATATTTTCCTCTGATGGCCTTCTGTTTTCTTAGTGAAATAGAAGTAAAGTTATGAGCTGAGAATGAGAATAGGGGAGGCAGACTGGAGATCTGAGAAGACAGAGAAGGAATAATCACCAGGCAGCACTAAAGGCTCACCTGATTCTTGAATGTAAAGGGCTAGGTGTTTTCTCAAGTCACATTCAGATATACAGGTGTAGGTGCTAGAGAAGACACAGATTAACCAGAATTATGGTTTTACCAAGTGAGAGAAAAGCAAAGGTGCTAAAGTTGGATACAGTGATTATAATAATGAGATCTGACACATATAGGCTAGGTTAGGAGGGAAGAGAGGGCACAAAGGGGGAGAAGGACAATGAAAAGGTATAAATGAATTGAAGTTCCTGGTGATCCTTGTTGGAGCTGAAGTGCTAGAGGGAGTGAGCTGGAAAGAAAGGGGGCAGTGGGCAGAGGAAATGTTTGGAATTGAATTTATGGAGAGGCTGTAGCTACTGATGTAGGTCAAGAGATTACACATGAGAGACAGTGACTGAGGTAGGGACTGCCTAGCAAAGTATCTGGCCCTCAATACATGATCAACATTTTAATCCTCTTACTCCTTACGTTCTAACTCTGATAACCATTTCTTTGGATTTACTATATTGCTTCTCTCTTAATCAATTGGTATGAGAGTGCACAGGTTTCTATTTTAAATGTGATTGGAAAATGACTTAAATACATATACTTAGCATATGACCCAGTAATTCCACTCCTAGATATATGCTCAAGAGAAATGAAAACATACATATATAGAAAAACTTGTCCATACATGTTCATAGCAGCATTATTCAAAATAGTCAAAAGGTAGAAACAATTCAAATATCCATCAACAGATGAATAGTTAACAAATTGTGGGACAGTCATATGATGGAATATTATTTGGCCATAAAAGAAGTACTGATACATACTGAAACACAAATCAACCTTGAAAACATTATACTATGTGAAAAAAAGCCAGAAAGAAAAGGCCACAAGTTCTGAATGTATTTATATGAAATGGCTAGAAAAGGCAAATCTAGAGAAAGAAAGTAGATTAGTGATAACCAAGGGCTGAGGAAAGGAAAATGGGGAGTGAATGTTAATGGGTATGAGAGTTCTTTTTGGGATGATGAAAATGTTCTAGAATTAAATAGTGATGATGGTTGTATAACTTTGTAAACATACTAAAACCCACTGAATTGTACACTTTTGAAAGGTGAATTTTATGGTATGTTAATTGCATGCCCCCCATCCTCCATAAAATCCTGAATATTTAGCTGACAATTAAAAGGTTTAGTTTTACATCAGTCTTACTTTAGCAATGCATGCTGGACAAAACCAATCCCCATCTGGAATAGTAGTAATCTTGGGTCTATGGCAGTATGTATGACAGCCTTTGTCACAGCCATCACAAAGGAGGAGCAGTTCTTCATTATCTCCCTTTCGACAGATTTGGCAGTACTACAATACATGAAAAATCATTTAAAATGAACTCTCTGCTCTGAGGAAAAGTTATTGGGATGTTAATTTACATTAGTATGAACATTCCGCTTGCTAACAAATATACAGTAGCCATACACATCTATGTATCTCTCATTACACAGAAATGGACCACATGACGGGGGAAGCAATTCTGTTGGGGTAAATGCACATTTCAGGTACACTGCAAAGAACAAAGCTAGAGAGGCTGAATGTCTGCACACACTTCAGAAGCATGTACACATTAACATGTGAAAGAATTAACATGACATTAGAGCACATAAAGCAATGAAAAGCTTTAGTACATGGTGTTTTTTAAAAAACGTGTTTCATCTTTTTGATTATCTTAGCATCCTTATGATATCCTGAGAGAGAAATAAGGGTTAGAGTTATTTTAAAGATCAAAATGAAAAAACTTGTGTTAGTATCAGAATTATAGGTAATAATAAAAAGATATTCCTAGATTTTGTCTAAATTATTGATATATTTTTTGATTGATTTAAAAATGTGTCCAAACCAGGAAACTTTGAAAGTTACATCAACCAAAATTAAAGATGTCGCAAGTACATAAAATGGATTCTACAAAATGATTTCTGAGGGGAAAAATATACAATAAAATAAATCAAAGAATTTAAGAGGTCCTCATTTATTTTCTAGTATTATTACTTCTTCTCTACTGAAAAATTTCTAATACCATCAAGCTGTGGTATAGAACTTCAAGATCTGCAAAGAGAAGATTTTTTTTTCATGTACACATACCCTTATAATTAGTTTAACAAAGAGAAAGAAGAAAAGTAAAAACTTTCAAGATAGCTTTAACAAAGGGTAAAAACTAACATTTTTTTTGACATTTAGTTCAGATTTTCAGTCACAGTAGAAAATTTCCTGCAATCAATATTTCTAACATTAAAACATTTAACCTGGAAATTATTTAATGAATTTATGTATTTATATAATCTTACAAAGTAGCTTACCTGTTTAAACATAATTTATTTTCAATGAAACATTAAATCTTAGATTTCACCAAATTATGTGCCCAAGGTGAATTTAAAACTGGTTTTGATGATTTTTAAAGGGATACTTTTTTTAATCTGGTAAAAATGCTTCCAAATGAAATGAACAATGCCTTACTTAAAACTTAAAGTAAAATTTTTTCTGGATTGGGAAAAAAAAATTGAGCATATTGTGAAAACTGCAGGTTCATTATTCTGTAGATATTGTAGAAAGAAATGAAAAACCACAGAAGAAACCACATTTGTTTGTATAGAATGAATAAAGCTTTGAGTAGTCTAAGCATCGAGGTAAAAATGAAGAATAAGAGCCTAAGTTATTTAAGGATCACTTCTTTTCTTCAGGGTACAACTAATTTAAGTAAAGGAATTTCACCCTAAGCCATTCATGAAACAAATTTCAAATGTCTGAATTTTATGGTTAGTCTGCAATTCAAAAGTTAATGTTATAATGATTCATATATATATAAAATAGATGCCTCTATATGTGTTATATATAAAAAAGGCAAGACGGACACTTGTATATGATTTAAAATAAACATCTCTCTGGAAAATATAAGAAATATAGCTTTATTATGAATATATACCATTTTGGTGCCTGGTACAAAGTAGAGACTCATGGAATGATAATAACTAATTGGACTTGTACGAAGAAGGTGAAAAACCAGTTTTAATTATCAGAAGAAAGACTAAAAGATCTAATTCTCATGTCAACTATATCTGATGCCAAATACATTATACAGAAGTGTACAAGCTGGCAGCTCTCTGCTTATTTTGTATTTATTACCTAAGAACTACTTAGCATTAAAAATGAAAACTGATTGAGATATAAAAGACATTTTAGGAAGGTAGTGAATGTAGCAGGTAATGTTAGCAACTGGAATATTTACCAAAGCAAAAGGGACTTCAAATTATTTAGGTTAGCAACTATTATACTGATAGAATATAGGAAACAACTTCGGTTAGCGTTAGAAACATACTCAAAGGAGGCAGAAACAAGATTAAAAAAAAAAAAAAGATACCACATTTGGCAGTGTCTTCAGAAAGCTCAATATAAGGAGGAAAACGTCAAAATAAACATTTAAGAATTAGGCAAACTCAAAGTGTACATTATTTTGTCAATAAATAATGTATAATTAAGAAATATCTGGAGGTTGGAGAAAAACAGGACAAAGTAAATTAGTTATAGTATTTCTTAAATAAAAACACTTACAACTTTCATAATTGATTTTTCCCATGCTATTGATTTCTGTAATTGCTGAATGCACAGAGCTACCTGTGCAGCACTGCGAGCTTCTGTTAATGCCCTTCTCCATACCCTGAGCCCTGGAGCAATATCCTCTTCAATTCTGCATTGAAATATAGAAAAATTAAGTAGGTCATGTCCATATCTATGGTTACTGAATGTGAAATAATCATCACACTGAAAGCCAAGCAATGACAAAAACATGTAACAGCCAATAAGTATAAGGTTTAAGCAACTAAATTTGATGTAGTGCACAGACTGTGGCTACGTGCCTCAAAGCTTAGTCACAACCAGGTAAATGTAAGCTCACTTTGCAGGATTATCAACACACATAACAACAACAAAAAATGTTTTTACAAAGCACCATGCAAATAGCATGATCCATATGGATCAAAGACATACAAGAAGATACATAGATAACAGGCAATAGAAAATAGGCTCCAATTAGCAAAGAAGCACAATAATTTTTTAAGTTAATCTCAATAACCTACCCGTCACCATCACCACTAATGGATGGTGCAGGAGCAGGGACAGTAACTGTGCCCACATTATCCAGTTTGATCTGAATGGTGGTACTTAAGGGGCTCTTCAGATACCTTCTTTCAATGTTCCGCTCCAAATCAGCCAGTCTGGTTACAGCTATATCTAGGGGGTTGTCACTCTTCCGTTCTAGTGCATGTGCACTGCTTTCATCTTCGCCAGTAAATTCTCCTTCATGCTCCTTGCACAATTTAGAAATTGACTTATGTTCAAAATATACCAAGTCCTCCCTTTCTGATGCAGGCTCTGGACACATCCAACCCTACATATCAAGAGAATAGTGTTACTACAGTTTCCTCTCTCAATGCCTGATGGGTGAATTACCTTTACTTAAAATGCAGCAATGGACACCAACAGATCTGAAGGAGCTTTACTATAAGTTTTTACCTTGTGTTTCCTAATGCTAGGCAGATACAAGGGAAAAAAAAAATTAAAAGTTGTAAGAAAAGGTTAAAAAAGAACTTTAATACTATGAAAGGATTAATACAAATTCTGAAGGATTTTGGACTAAAATGCTTATTAATCCCATGGGATCACTGAAATGGAAACCTCTTGGTAGCCATTAACCCTTGTTCTTACTTTTCATTTTTATTCCTTCTGCCACTCTTTTGTACAGGCCTTGTAGTCACCATTTTCCTTTGGCTGCAGGCCCCTTGCATAAGCTGTTACCTTTGTCTGTAAATTCTCCCCAATCCTCCTCTTCTAGTTAACTCCACTCATCCTCTAGCTCTCAGTTTAGTCACTTTCTTAGGGAATCCTTCTCTGACACTCATGAAATAAATCCCCATATAATGGACTCTCATAGGACTATAAAATGCTCCATAGCCTCGTCACGGATGCAATTTTATGCTAGTGTGATTATTTGGCTAACGTCCTTGTACCTCTAGATTCTATGAGGCCAGGGACCACGTCTGCTTTTACTCATTTTCTCTCCAGCACAGGGAAGGCAAATAGTAGGCAATCTGCATATATGTTAATTGAATAAATGAATGATCTTATAACTCAGCTTGCTTATAATGATCCTCCAGCTCAAATTCCTTCAAAGATTTCCTACTGTTTAACAAAGTCCAAAATTTTTTACCATGACATTCAAGCACTGTAATCTACCTCTCTCTCTCTCATGTCCCCCAGTCACACACTGTGCCATGCCACAAACATGTTCTGAGCTTTCTTATCCTGGTGCTCTGCTCATGCTGTTCCCACTTCCTAATACGGTATTCTGTGTCCTCTGATGGTCAAAAGCTTACTCATCTTCTCAAGTTCCATCTTGACTTCTGCATAAAATCTTTGCTGATCTCCCTTATTTCCACCAGAAGCAGTGCAGTCTTTTTCTAAATTCATTCATTACTTGGTACTTCTCTTTGATCATTTACTAGATTCTGTATACATGTGTACATACATCTTACCTCTCCTAATATATATCAAGGTTTCTGAGAGCAAGAACCATATTTTATTCAATTTTGTGGTGTACTCTATATGATGTAGAATAAGTACTTAGTAAATGCTTATTAAATGAAAAACAGAATTAATATCCTTTTTGTTAAATTCTTTTTAGAGATAATAATTTTATATACTTACATATTAGGATCAATTTTTCCCTTTAACTCGGTAGAATGTTTATGCTTAGAAAGGGAGGGTGAAATTATGAGTAGTATGAATAAGTGCATTAGATATAAGTCATGCCAAATGAACCTTATCCCCAAATTTTGAAAAGGATACTAAATTGCTAAATCAAGGAACTCTATAAGCATAGTATATTTTTATTCCTAGAAGGTAACTTACAACTCAAAAAGAGGATTAGAGTTAGAGAAAGCTAGATAGTTCAAAACTACATCCAAAGAATGGCAATTAACAGAGCTTGTCAACTTGGAAAATGTCCTAAGTACCATTGTCCAAAGGCTCCATGTTTGGCTTGTTCTCTTAAAACAATTATGAATAACTTGGTTGACTGCTATTAAATCTTCAGGTGACTTAAAACTTAAAAGGAAGTTTAATATTCTAGATATAGGATTAAGATGAAAATAGTCCCATATGCTGGAAAAATGTACACTCAAGAATTTAATAAAAATTTAATAATGATAAATGCAAATTTCAGCTTTGTAGTTTAAGCAACTTATCACAGAAATATCAAGTCATAGAACTTGCTTAAGAGCACTTTGAAAGAGGCCCAGGGATTTTTGTTAAAGGGCACACTCAGTGAAGCAATAGTATGATGAGGATGCTAAAAAGTGTAAGTCCATGTACAGATTCAGACACCTTTATGTATAGTTATGGGCACAACATTTTAGGAGAGGTACTGACTTTGGTGCTTATCCAGAAGAGAATCATAGGAAATCATTTCACAGGACTAATGGTTGAAGGAATTAATAAGGCTTAGCTTAGAAAAAGAAAACTCTTAAAAAGAGACATAGGAGCTGTCTTTGGAGGAACTGAAAGAATGTTTCAGCTGTTAGTAAACTCGCAGGAACAGAACTAGGACTAAGGAACTCACAGATTTTCCTACAATATAAAAAAGAACTTTCAAATTATTAGCAATATTAAAAACATAAATGAATACACCTAAGTAGTCCTAGGCTACCTGCTTAATGTGTCTTCACAATGGCTAGTTTCCAGGTTAAACATAACTCTATTATCTTTTTAAGGAAAAAAATAATTAAATCCTCTTTAGATGGTTGAAATTGTTACTGTTTTGTTATTTTCACCACTTGCATTTTTAGACTCTTCTTCAAGACTAATATGATTGCAATTCAATTCTTTAAACAATATAGAATAATTCCATAATACTTTACTAACAGTATAATATTTAAAATTTCCCACAAAAAATTCAACTTAGCTACTGAGAACACAGCCAAGAACATCTAAGCAGCCAGCAATGTGATAAGGTTAATGCACTAAAATCTGAGTCTGCTACTAGGAAAATGTTTTAGGCCCACATTCTGACTTTATGTGTACTTTAAAAAATTTGATGATGTACTTTCCAAGCCTATAGCCAATTAGAATTGGCAACCCCAAGTTGGAGGAAAATCAGACTAGTTAGAACCAATAAAATTTAAACCAGCAAGCATTGACAACTGACCATGAGAGAGGACAAAGGCAGACTATACAAAGCAGATGTAATAGCAAAGCATTTTAGGATGATTTAGTGTAGTGGAAAACTTCACATCTCTTGAGGGAATCATTGTCTAATAATTGATCTTCATACTGATATTCCTGTGGCATGAAAATTATTTAAATTATATTCTTCATTCTCAAATTAAGAAGACAGTAAAATGTGTAACATAAGAGATCCAACAAACATGTTAAAAATTATGGCACTAAATGGAGTACTTTCATTTCTCCAGAAAATTAACTGTGTGGAAGAATTCATTTGTTGAAGATGCCAGATAAATTAGGCAGGCACATATTGTTTGCTATCACAATAGGTTCAGCATATGAGAAATTTTTGCTTCCCAAAGTTGTTAATTATGTTTGTGGCAAGAAAGGGCTACTTATTTGCTCTGGAAAACTACATTCTTTGGAGCTTCTCAAAAGTTTCCAAATGCCAACATTAAACTGATTATGAAATGAAATTTTAGTTATTGGATAGGATGGTTTTATGCCATAAATTTCTCAATCTGAATAAAAAATCAAATGATATTACATGGGGACGAAATTTTCTAAACCTTTGCAGGTGTCTCTCCCTTTTATGCTTATTTGTCATCTATCCACTTATTCTCAGGTGTACCACCATATATCAGCTAAGAAAACCTTTAATCCTACCCCTTTCCACTGTCCCCTTTTTTGCCTGTCCACTGGAAATCAATTCTGATCACTGCATGTAACATGGTAATTCCTGGTAGATAAGTAATAAAAACTGCACACATATATGTTTTGTGTGGGCAAATTTGTGTGTGAATCCTAATTTAACATATATCTGGATATACCTATATTGTTCTCCAAATTTAAACTATATAAAGTAAGTCTGACATATAACATGGTTAAATTCACGTGTCAACTTGGCTAGGTTTTGGTGTCCAGTTGTTTGGTCAAGCAGGCACTGGACTGATTATTACTATGAGTGTATTTCATGGATTTAAACCCACTATGATTTTAAAGTGACTGCATAGCCCTTTGATGACTGTATCTGTGGATAAACAGGCAGCAAGTACTTACTGATAAAAATATGATATGCACACGTCAGATGCAGTGCCAGGTACCAAAGGAGGAGCCCTAATATGAGACCTAATACAAGGTCTCCCATTCCTGGGCAGATGCTGGGATAACTGGCCACTAGCAGTGACAGATGAAAGAGTGTTGTGAGAAGTAACTTAGAGCCACCTGCATGTTGGTCCTCTGGCCATTGTTTATGTTTTTTGACTGATTGAGCCAGCTGTTGAGAGGTGATTTTATGTGTGTGAATAAGTGAAACTTGACTTGAAGTTTTCCTCTTGTCCTTTCCTGTTTAACTGCCAGTCAACTGTCCTCTGATTTATTCTTTTTGGCACTTCTTTGAATCTGCCTGCCATGTGAGAATTACATAAAAGTGGGCGTTAGCTCTGAATAGGTGTGGCCAGTATTTAAGTATTTTTTTTTCCTCTGGATTTGGGTTCCTGTGGCTGGTTTGCTTTCTTCTCAGGGTTGTGGAGGACAGAAAATGATAGTTTACAGGGTTTGCAAACAGTGTAAGTCCTTCCTGTAGGTGGAGAAATCAGTGTTTGGTACCATTTTCCAGGAGCCAGGCCATCCCGCAAATGGCTGATTACATCTACAATCAACTAAGGAGACTGCATTCAGCAATAAGAGAAGGATCATCCAATCAACTGAAGACATTAAAGGGAGAACTGATGATTTCAGGAGTCAGAAAGAAGAATTTCTATCTCTACTTCAGCCAGCCTGCTTCTCCTGGGAAATTCACTGAAACCTTCATTGGGGTCCCAATTTGCAGTCTGCCCTATGGAATTCAGACTTGCCAATTTCCAAGGTTACATGAGCCAATTCCTATAATAAATCTCATAATATTTACATACACATACACATATAAGGGAGTTCCCAATCCTATATGAAATACTACAGGAATTTGAAGGGATTTTTACTACATTACTACATTCATCCTGGGGAAAACTGTAAAATTCTGTTTGTGGTAAAGGACTGCATTCAAGACATGATATTTTTGACTATCATTAAAGAAGCAATAAAGAGCATTAAAAAAATAAAAAGAACATGGGCTCTGGAGTCTAACAGACTTTGTTTGAATCCACAGTTAGCCACTTTCTATATGACCATGGGCAAGTTACTTACTCTGAGCCTGGTTTGTTACCTGTAAAATGGGGTATAAGTTAATTCGGGATTGTTTTGAGAATTAAATGAGATAAAATTTGAAAACATTAGCACAGTACCTGGCATATAGGCATGTAATAAATATTAGTTATCTTCCATTATCCTAAAAACAGATTTTATTTCAAGTCAATTTTACCTTCACTTGTAAACTTGCTGATGCAACTCTCTTTTCTAGATCTTCTACCTGTTGAAGAATACTCAAGTCCATTTCCATAGCTTGTTCTTCTATTGACCAGTTCTCTACAATATCTCGAGTTACTTGGTTTTCTTCATTTTCATTTAATTCAATAATAGCAACTATATTTGAAAAGAAATTAATTTTAAAACTCTTCTTTATTAAGGTTTACCCTCACTGATTTCTTCCAAAATGAGTATAATTCCAAAGGTAATATATATATATCTAACTTAACACACACAAATGCATTTGACACATGCAGGCAACCTACTCTTAAAAGTAGGAATACTCTTTTTAAGAGATATAAAACAATGTCTGTGAGTATAAAAAAATTATAAGTAATAGCAATTTAAGAATACAAATAGGGAAGCGGCTGTGGCTCAACTGGTTGGGCTCCCGATTACCATATGAGAGGCCCAGGGTTCAATTCCTGAGGCCTCCTGATGAAGGCAAGCCAGCCCGTGGGGTGTGTCGAGCTGGTGCAGCAAGATGACGCAACAGAAGGAGACAAGCAGACACAGAAAAACAAACAAACAAACAAACAAACGCAAAGTAAATGGACACAGCAAGCACAAGCAGCAAGGGGGGGGGATAAATAAATAAATCTTTAAAAAAAAAATACAAATAGCTACTGTTTGTTGAGCAAAACAGGAAAAATGTCTGTCAGTAATAAATTAACAGACATACTAAAATAAGTTTTAAGCTAAAAGAATTAATTCTCTTATAACTAAGCGAGAGAGCAGACATCTCTTTCAGGTACATACCATCCTTATTTTTGACACAAGCTTGAGTAATATAATCCAAGTGTTTCTGGATTTGTTTTTGTAATGCCTTTTCTCTTATTCCTCTGAGATGTAGCACTTTGAGCAAAGCTTTTAGGTCATCTGGGTCAATAATTCTCCACCAACCAAACTGCATTTCTAAATCAAGATACATATGTAGATCTTTTACAAATATTTTGAATACGAAATAATGGCATGACACAAATCAAAAGACTTATTAACTACATATAAGACCATCAAAGATTCACTTATAAGGTAAGAATCCATAATATGAAATAAAGTAAGTGGCTTTAACCATCTTAATGCACCTACCTTCTGGAATAGGTTTTGGACTAGGATAATCTACTGGTTTTGCTACTTCAACAGCTGCAGGTTGAGTTGAAGAAACCTTTTCATTCAGTGGCACTGGAGATTCACTTTTACTTGAGGTAATATTGGGAGTCAAGAATGAATTACCACTTCCTTCTGATACCAGACTAGGTAAAGGTGATGTAAATGGAATATTGGAAGTAAGTACGCCTGTGGGCCACCCACAAAACTGAAGTCCCAGCATAGATACACCACTTTTCATCTGTCAAGAACAAAACAAAACAAAACAACACATAAAAGCAAAATAATCTAAGAAGTTTGGAAAAATATTTAGTATTTGAAATTTTTCAAATTCTAGAAATATATTCTTTCACTTATCAGAATTAGAGGAAAACTAAACACACCAGCAACAACAACATTACACTCCATGTTCTTATTTGTGCCCCAAGGTAATTTTCCTATTAGATATTCTGTAATAGTACTAAGTTAAAAAGTAGTTAAAGAAGTGAATGTTTTAGGCTTAGACATAGGCTAGATATCTGTAGCTCTGATAAAACTTGGTGATAGCAATTCTTTTCAGTTTTTGAAATGTGTTAGTGATATTATAACTATTCAACTGATTCCACCTTGAAGGAAAATCTTTGTGGGGTCAAAGATTAGATAAAGCAATATAAAAATAAATCTTAGTTAGCAGTACCAACCTGAAGAGGTGATAAAGCAAATGGATTTAGGCCAATAGGATTCTGGGCAGAAGAAGATCCAAGAAGTGGAGCTGGGGCAGGTGAAGGTGACTTAGATGGTGGCTGAGAGGGAGGACCCTCTAAAGAAGCAGTTGACATATCAGCATGGGTAAGTGAAGTATCATCACAAGGTGTTCTTGGCAAAAGGCTAAACCATTGCCTGTTCTTCTCCGTCAGTGTTTTTAATAACTGGTCATTGGGGAGAGGACTGTAGAACTTTCCTGGACCACTTAAACAAGTATTAAACAGACTATTAGAGTCAGTCTTTTCCATGTTGCTTTGTGTTGCTGTTGATTGGAGGCTGCCTAGAGAATGTTTTCCACTGTTTTGATAAGATAATGTGCAACCATTTGCACTGCCATTAGGTTTGGAGGTCATAACATCTGATTCAGGAGGCATCTTAGCTACTTCTAAAAGCTTGCTTAATTTGGAAAAAGAGCCAGGTTTCTGAAGAAATAGATTGGTGTTATCTTTTTCTTTAAGATCTTCCTTTTGCTCACAATGATCTTTATTTAAACAATTTAAAGTGTCCTCAGAAGTTTCAAACATTTCTTCTTTGACTTGTATGCTTTCTGCCTTTTTTAATTTTTCTTTTTCTTTTGCAATTTCTTCTAGTCCTACAAAATTGAAAAGTATTATGAAGATCAATTACTCCAGATGAAACCACTACTATTCAATTATAATTTATAACTATTTATCAAATTATATGCATAAATACCTTAATGAACTTTTCTAGATTATCTAATGCTCTCCATTTTTTTCCTTTTTTATTGATTAGACTTCCTCTCATTGGAAAACTAATGTATATTCATTAAAAAATCAAAATATAAATAACAAAAAGTATTCAAAACTCTACTACACAGCAAAAATTACTATTCACATTTTTGTATAAATTCTTTTATGAATTCTCTACACACACACATACATATACTTAAACCTGTATAATAAAAAAAAATGGAATCCTCTATATAAGAGGATCTTATCCTATCCTACATGCTTTACTGAATAATACTTTATGAACATCTTTACGTTTCAATAAATATATAACTACATCACCAATTTTAATGGCTACAAAGTAGTCAATGGGATATATTTTTTCCTACTGATGGACATAAGTAGGGCCCAATTATTCACTATTATAAACAATGCTGTAAATGATGAATGTCTTTGTTATTTGTATCTTTGGATTTTTTTTCCTGATTCACTTCTTTAGGTTAAATTTCTGGAATAAACTTACTGAGCCCTAAGATATATGTTTCAGAGTTTTAAAAATATGCTGCCAAACTGCCTTGATTAGAGTTTGAACCAATCAATATACACTCACACCAGAAGTATATAAGAGTACCTGTTTGCCTGCACCCTCAACAAAACTAGATGCTGTGACTATTTTTATTTTTGCCCGTACCTGGGAGTTGAAAATTTTAAATTTGCATTTTTCTGATCATTGGTAAGGCTAAATATCTTTTCCTAGATTTACTGTTTTCCTCCTTTGTGAATTTCTAATTCATATTTTTGCCCATTTAAAAAAATTTTATTCAATTTGAAAAGTAATATGTATATATCCAAGGTAAAATATTAAGCAGTGAAGGGTTTAAAGTAAAGCCCTTTCTACCTTACTCCATATTTCTATTCTTTAGAAGTACCCATGGTTTACCCATGTCTTTATTTTTATTTATTTATTTATTTTTTGAAAAATATATTTTTATTTTATTTTATTTTTTTAATTTTATTTTGTACATTTAAAAATTGAGAACATAAGCAATTAAAAACTAAAAAGTAAACACAGATGAATAAATATCTACATTTCTCCATTAAATGTAATGGATACATGTAAATTTTTTTTTTTTTTTTTTGTGAATCAGACAATATATTACACAATATATTTGGTTCATAGTAATGCATTCATACAGTATTTGTCCTTTTGTGTCTGGCTTGCTTCACTCAACATAATGTCCTCCAGGTTCATCCATGTTGCCATATGCTTTATGACTTCATTTCTTCTTACAGCTGCGTAATATTCCATCATGTGAAGTGACCACAGTTTGTTTATCCATTCATCTGTTGATGGACACCTGGGTTTTTTCCAACTTTTGGCAATGGTGAATAATGTGGCTATGAACATCGGTGTGCAGATGTCTGTTGGTGTCACTGCTCTCAGTTCTTCTGGGTATATACCCAGTAGTGGTATTGCAGGGTCACGTGGCAAGTCTATATTGAACTTCTTTAGGAACTGCCAAACTGTCCTCCATAGTGGTTGTACCATCCTGCATTCCCACCAACAGTGAAGAAGTATTCCTATCTCTCCACATCCTCTCCAACACTTGTAGTTCTCTGTCTTTTTAATAGTGGCCATTCTGATAGGTGTGAAATGATATCTCATGGTAGTTTTGATTTGCATTTCCCTAATAATGAGTGATGTTGAGCATTTCTTCATGTGTTTTTTTGCCATTTGTATTTCTTCTTCGGAGAAATGTCTATTCAAGTCTTTGGCCCATTTTTTAATGGGGTCATTTGTCTTTTTATTGTTGAGTTGTAACATCTCTTTATATATCCTGGATATTAAACCCTTATCAGATATGTGATTTCCAAATATTTTTTCCCATTGAGTTGGCTGCCTTTTAACTCTTCTGACAAAGTCCTGTGAGGTGCAAAAGTGTTTAATTTTGAGGAGGTCCCATTTATCTAATTTTTCTTTTGTTGCACGTGCTTTGGTGTGAGGTCCAAGAAACCACCACCTACTACAAGGTCTTGAAGATGTTTCCCTATATTTTCTTCCAGTAGTTTTATGGTCCTGGCTTTTATATTTAGATCTTTGATCCATTTTGAGTTGATTCTTGTATAGGGAGTGAGATAGGGGTCCTCTTTCATTCTTTTGGTTATAGATATCCAGTTCTCCCAACACCATTTGTTGAAGAGACTGTCTTTTCCCATCAGTGTGGGCTTATTTCTGGATTCTCAATTCTATTCCACTGATCGATATGTCTATCTTTATGCCAGTACCATGCTGTTTTGACCACTGTAGCTTTGTAATATGTTTCAAGGTCAGGCAGTGAAATTCCTCCCACATTGCTCTTCTTTTTTAGAATACTTTTGGCTATTCAGGTGCACTTACCCTTCCAGATGAATTTGGTAATTGCCTTCTCTAATTCTATAAAGCAAGCTGTTGGGATTTTGATTGGTATTGCATTGAATCTATAAATCAGTTTGGGCAAGATTGACATCTTCATGATATTTATTCTTCCAATCCATGAACACGGAATGTCTTTCCATTTGTTTAGGTCTTTTAAAATTTCTTTTAGCCTTGTTTTGTAGTTTTCTGCATATAGGTCCTGTACTTCCTTGGTTAAATTAACTCTTAGGTATTTGAGTCTTTTTGTTGCTATTGAAAATGGAATTTTCCTCCTGATTTCCTCCTCAGATTGTTCAGTACTAGTGTACAAAAACATTACTGATTTTTGTTTGTTGATCTTATATCCTGCCACTTTGCTGAACTCATTTATTAGTTCAAGTAGCTTTGTTGTGGATACTTCAGGATTTTCTAAGTACAGGATCATATCATCCGCAAACAGTGAGAGTTTTACTTCCTCTTTTCCTATTTGGACGCCTTTAATTTTTTTGTCTTGTCTAATTGCCCTAGCTAGAACTTCTAGTACAATGTTGAATAACAATGGTGACAGTGGGCATCCTTGTCTTGTTCCTGATCTTAGGGGGAAAGCTTTCAACCTTTCTCCATTGAGTATGATGTTGGCTATGGGTTTTTCATATATGCCTTTTATCATATTGAGGAATTTTCCTTTTATTCCTATCTTTTGAAGTATTTTTATCAAAAAAGGATGTTGGATTTTGTCAAATGCCTTTTCTGTATCTATTGAGATGATCATGTGTTTTTTTTCCTTCAATTTGTTAATGTGGTGTATTACATTGATTGATTTTCTTATGTTGAACCAGCCTTGCATACCAGGAATAAATCCTACTTGGTCGTGATGTATAAGTCTTTTGATATGCTGTTGGATTCGATTTGCAAGTATTTTGTTGAGAATTTTTGCATCTATGTTCATTAGAGAGATTGGTCTGTAATTTTCTTTTCTTGTGGAATCTTTATCTGGCTTTGGTATTAGGGTGATGTTGGCTTCATAAAATGTGTTGGGTAATTTTCCCTCCTCTTCAATTTTTTGGAAGAGTTTAAACAGGATTGGTGTTAATTCTTTTAGAAATGCTTGGTAGAACTCACCTGTGAAACCATCTGGTCCTGGACTTTCCTTTGCTGGGAGATTTTTGATGACGGATTCAATCTCTTTAATTGTGATTGGTTTGTTAAGTTCTTGTATTTCTTTTTGTGTCAGTGTAGGTTGGTTATGAGTTTCTAGAAATTTGTACATTTCATCCAGGTTGTCTAGTTTGTTTCCCATGTCTTTATATCCTTCCAGAAATTTCACATGCATACATATGAACTATTACATAATAGAATACTATTATTTGCTTTTCTGCAACTTAGAATAAAACCCGAACTCCTAGCCAAGGTCTATGACACTCTGTATGATGTGGTTACTGAAAACCTCAATACCCTTTGTACATCAGCACTGTTCCCAGGGTGCTCAGTGTATAGACTTTGACCCTTAGTATCCATATCCCCTAGCACTGTTCTGAGGCCTGAAAGTCAATTTGATATCTTTACTGTTACTTAGAGAAACTAAGTGCTTTCTGCCTTTCTCACATTAACCCATAAATAGAGAACAAGGTGTGGGGTATAGCATTTTGTCTCTTAGAGTGTTCTTGTTGCATGCTCTGTCCTGTGGGACAACTTTGGGGGCTCACAAGTTACCCCTTACTAATAAACACTGTTGTTATTAGCATCTTGTATGTCATTCATGGTTTGGGTTACCATGCTTCTTGTGCAATAGTTGGTGCCCAACAAAGTCTTGATGTCATGGCTTTTTTGAAGGGAAGGGCCCAGAGGTGGAAAAAATTCCTCCTTGGGGCCTGAGATAATTCACGGTTAGGTCTCAGTAGCTATGCCTGAGGAAGGCAGAGGTCCTAGAGTGGTGCACTAAAGGTTGATGATAAGGTTTCTTGAAATTCAGTTTTGCCCCTCCTCCTTAGCACCTTAGAGATTTTCATGTTTTCTAATAGGGTAGGTGAACTAGAAGAGGAGATGGCAGCCCCTTTAGAAGGGAATGTGGGGCAAAACTTCCACTTTGCCTCTGCTATAACATATGAGACAACTAGCTCCTCTAGATGTGAAGTCGGTTATTGAGGCTAAGTGAAAACATCAGCAGGAGGAAATTCGTAAGTATAAAGTGCAGGAGCTAAGTTCTATATACATTTTGGATGTGTATATTTGTATCTTTTGTTATATTTTAGAATCTTCCAGCCATTATTTCTTTGAATATTCTTTCTATCCCTTTCTTTCTCCTCCTTCTGGGATTCCCACAACAAATATATATGCTTGATGGTATCTCACAGGTCCTTCAGGCTCTGTTCATTCTTTAAAATTATTTCTTCCACTTCCTCCTCAAACTGGATGGTTTCAATTGTCTTATCTTCAAGTTCAGGGATTCTTTTTCTTCCAGCTCCAATCTGTTATTGAAACCCTCTAGGAAACTTCTAATTTCTGTTACTGTGGTTTCTACTCTGTTTGGTTGCTTTTCATAATTTCCATCTCTCTATCAATATTTTCTTCATGTTCATCTATCATTATTCCTGATTTCTTTTGTTCTTTGTCCATTATTTCCCTTTTGCTCTTTGAGCATAATTAGGGCCATTTTTTCAGTCTTTGTCTGGTCCCCCTCACTGATGGTTTCTAATGCTTTAATTTCTCCTTTGCCTTGGCCATCACTCCCTGTTTCTTTGTATGTTTTGTACTCTTTTGTTGAAACCTGGACATTTTGATATTTTATTGTGTTATTGCTGGAATTTAGACACCAAAAAAAAAAAAAAAAAAAAAGAAGAAGAGGAGAAGGAGGAAAGAAAGAAAGAAAAAAAGACTTCTTACCTAATTTTAGCAGATTGGCCTGTGGATGTGCTCTCCTTCAGGGCATATCCATACAAAGAGTTTGGAGAATAGCTCAAGGCCATGAAGTAGGGGCCTCCCTGATCCCTTTTCCACTAGCATCTGTCTGATCTTGCTGCATGCATCTGTATGTAGTCTTAGGAATTCCCCCATTTACATGGATACAAGATATAAATGTTCTCTCTTCCCTGGGAAGCATTTTCCTTTCCATCCGGGGCTCTGCACTGTCTCCCACAACAAGCAATCCATTGCTCTAGGCAGCAAAACTGCTTCAGTTGGAGAGTTCTGTGAGCCACCTTCTATACACAGGGCAAGTTCTGGGATAGTGACTCCTCCAGGCCATCACCAGACAGATTGGGCCAGACATACATGCTCTCAGTATGTGCCAAGGGTTACTCTGTTATGTCCAGAACCAGGACCAGGGATGCACACACTGGGAGTGTGAGCTGGCTCCACGCCAATCCAGTGAGGGTTGGAGAAGGAGTCAGTCAGGGTGCCTGGAGACCTTACTGTTTGTAGCTTTTTTCTTGATTTTGTGCTTGCCCTGTTACTGTAGTTCTTTAATTCTTTTCTGGAGCTTTGAGAAAGATGTTTTTGTCAGTTCTTGCTGATTGTTCAAAGCTTCTGTTGAGGAGATGGAGCTCTGAAGCTTTTCTTTTCACTCTACCATCTTAATCAGGGTAGGGCTCCCAAAGGTCTTTTGATATATATGTTGTTGCATGGAGAAACAAATTGTTTTTTACCTTGTCTCAGACTAAAAATATGATGTGGTATGAAGGCAGGGTTTTCTCTCTTGGAGTACTCTTGTTTGTCCAGCCTGCAACTGGACAAGGCACGCCCTTGTGAAACCACTATGGGGTCTCAAGAGATTCTGAGCTCTCTCTGTTTCTTCTCAGTCCTTAGTTACTATCACTAATAAACTTTGTTGTTACTAGCACCATGTATATCACTTGTGGTATAGGTTACTTTGAATCTTGCACAACATGAATTTAATTTAATTAATATTTCTCCCTGAAGGTATTCAAGGTCTGATATCTTCTCTGTGTAATATTAATTGACAATAATGATATTACAGGGATTTTTAAAATGTACATTTAAACTTCTAAAAAGATGAATGCTAAATCTAACCTTACTTTAAGAACAAATTCACTTTTAGGGAAGTTTTAAAGAGTGATAAATATGAGGAAGGGAATAATGCATAGTTAATACTGTATTGACTTTCATTATCCATTTATTTCATGGTAGTTTCTACCAGTTGGTACTGATTCATCCTTATCAGCCTTGCCTCTCAGATGTAGTACTTGCTTATATTTTACAATTCCTTTTTTTTTTTTTTTTTAGGTATCGGGCAGGGGATTGAAAGCAGGACCTCATATGCCAGAAGCTGGCGTTCAACCACTGAGCCACATCAGCTCCCCTGGTTTTTTGTTTGTTTGCTTGTCGTTTGTTTTTCATTTTAGGAGGCACCGGGGACCGAACCTAGGACCTCCTATGTGGGAAGCAGGCACTCAACTGCTTGAGCCACATGTGCTCCCTACAATCACTTATATGATCTCATTCTTTGTCTTCATATATGTATGCTATATCTTTCCAATTAGATCGTGAACTCTTTGTAGATGAGGACAGGTTAATTCTTTTGTATCTCCATAGCATCTAGCATGTGGCACAATATGTATGTTAAACACTTGATTATTAAATAATGAGGTTTTTCCCCCTATTTTAACTAGATTGTAAGAGAAGGAATCTATATCTATTATTTATTTATAACTTCAATAACACGATAATATACCAGTTGCACATCCATTAATGAATTAATTAAAAAACCTTATGAAATAATAACCTTTAAGTGAAAAGTCATTCCTACTTTGCCTGTTTGTTCAATGATCATAAAAAAATAGTATAAATTCCAATTAATATTTATATAGCACATTATAACTCTTTTAGATCCGTTATTTAACATGGTCTTTACTACAACTAAAGAATTTAAACAGAGCTTATCAAAATTCTTCTTTTGTAGTGAGGGAAACCAGGGTCTAGAAAGGTTAAGTGGTAAGGCCTGAACAGAAACTGAGGCCTAATAACTCCAAATTCAATCATTATTTTACCTGGAAGGCCAAACAGAAAAAAAAAAAATACCTGTCTCTGTAAGGTATTCTTATAAACCTTATAAAGACATTTAATTATTTACTTACATTCTTCATTAAAGTATTTTTGTTGTGACTGTGGTGAGTAGCGTACTATACTAAATACTGTGTAGAATAAAATTAAGTATATATGAGAATTACAAGATAGTTAGCTAAACCATCAATTTAAATAATATGAGGAAATAATATGTATACTATGTGCTTAAATAATGCTACAATTATCTGATTTTCTAGGAGTTTACAGTTAGAAAAAATTAGTTCAATTTAAATAAGCCAGGGGAGAGTTTATGAAGAAGCTAGGATTTGACATGGATTAAGATGGATGAAATTTAGAGGGCTGAAGAAAAGGTAGGCTAGTGTTATAATGAATATGATTTGAAAAAGCATAGTATACAAAGGAATGCACAGAAGAAGAGGTAGCCATGTGTTGAGCAACAGTGGGTAGATGGGTCTAGCTAAATTCATATTAGGGAACAGTGTAAAGATAGTCTGAAGTGACATATGTATACAGACTAAATGCCAGGTTACACTCAGATTTATTATATCATATTATAAGCAACAGGGAGTCATTTAAGGTTTTTGAGTAAAGACACGATACAATTAGAGAATACAATAGGAGTAAGGGGTTGTATATAGAGATATCAAGGATAGTAATATATTGATGAAGATTTTAGTAGTAAAAAGGTGAAGTCCTAGATAACATCAAGGTTACATGCCCAGGTGACTGAGAATGATGTGGCTCTTAATCAAATTGAAGAATATATAATTGGTCTGGTGTACGGCTCATTTTTTTTATAAAGCATCCAGAGAATTCTAATTACAGCTAAGGTAAAGAGCCATTTGCCTAAACACTTCTGATTTTCTCTGCTCTTAAGTTTTACCAAGGTGCTATACCCTGAAGTGACTTGCAACCTTACTTGTCATTTTAAACTAGATTTCAAGATTTCTATATTAAAACTTTCATTTCATTCCAAAAAACTCCTCCTTTTGATTCTACTGATTCAGTTTAATGTATCACACTTTTTCTATTTAGGATTAACTCATCAAATTTATCTCTGATTCCACTTTTCCTATATTTCTTATATAAATTCTACTTTTTTTTTTTTAACAAATCAATTTTACTGATACATATTAATAAATATACAATTCATCTGAAGTGTACAATCAATGGTATTTGGTATAATCAAATAGTTGTGCATTCATCAATTCAATCATTATTGGAGCATTTTCATTATTTCAATAATAATAATAAACAAAAAACAGACAAACAAACAAGAAAATTCCTTACCTCTCAATCTCTCTATGTGGAATTCCCCCACTATACATAGCTGCTGTTTCTGGCTATTCTATCCAAAGTATATAATCAATGGCTTTTAGTATAATCAAAATGCTGTATATTCATCATCTCAGAAATTCTACTTTTAATATATCTCTTTCAGGCTTCCCATTGCCCCTGTTGGCCCCTGAGTTTAGTGGCTCCCTATTTTTAACTGGTCTCACAACTAAATTTTCCTTCCTTTCCAATGTATACTTTGCTCCTAGATTATTTAGGTAGTTCCTCTGCCTAAATTTGTCTCTGCCCTTAAAGAGCTCAATCTAGTGGTAGAGATAGTCATGTATATCTAAAATTATGATAAAATATTAAGTAGGCTATCTTTCCCTGCTTTGAGTCTTCTATTATACCTGTAATGTCTCTGATCTTTAATCTCTCTCTCTCTGACCTTACTTTCTGATATGTAGCGTCCTAGGATTCCTGAAAAGTACCTATGGGACTATACCTAAATTGGGAAGCTAGTATGTAGAACAGATGTCTATTTGAAAAACCTAGGGTTCTCCAAATGGATCAATCCAAACAATTCTGTTTTTTGTTAGATATTGGGGTTCTGCATAAGATTTTCATTAAAAAGAAGGGCTCTGCTGCTAAAAACAAAAATCTTAAAAAGAGTTGCTTTAAATAATTTCTATTATAGCCAACTATGTGGTTAACCAATGCTCTGTCATCACTGAATTATAAACTTATTCATGGCATGGATTATATTTTAAATATCTTTGTACCTCCTGCAGTACCTGGAAATACCTGGCGCATGGTGGGTATTCAAAAAAATGTATTTAACAGAAGTTTTTGCCTCCATATACTACCTTGGAGTAGTAGCTACATCCTAGAACCTGTAAGCACTGGCTTAACACATAAGGAAATATCCAGACATAGAGTTCTGAAAAGTTCAATTTAAGAATATTTATTGAGCACATAAACAAGAAGACACATAACATAAGGTACTATACTAGTTATTGTAACAGAAATGGAGCCAGGTAGAATAACAAGGACACTGTAGTAATGTAAAAATTCAGTAACAGAAGAAGTTTAAAGGAGAAGGAGTTGATCACAAATTTAAACCATGACTAGTACTTCAAGATGAATGAAGATTACGATAAGGAACTTGGATTAAGCATGTTATCTCTAGGAGTATTGCTAAAATGGATGCTTGTTGCAAAGTAAAGAATAAACCACATGTTGGAAAGTTTGACAATGGGAAGGATGGGAAATAGAGCAGCAGCTATAAAAGGCAATAAAGGTGAAGATCTTTGTCCACTAAATAGGAGAAAGAATAGTTTATGCTTGCTGTCAGAAAGAGCGGCAGAAGAAAAATCATGGACAGGGATAGAATATTTATCAATGCAAGGGCATTAATAGTTCAAAAGGAATGGGAATCTAAGTTTTATAGTGTTTATCCATAAAGCAGACTTGATTCTGGAAGCACGAAATAACTTGAAGTAACAGAGCTTTTAAAAATATAGTTTCTTATATTACTTTGTAATAGATTTAAAATTCCTACCTTCTCCACTCTCCATGCCTTCTACAAAAATCCCCCCACACTGGGGAAGAATCCAGTATCGGCGTCTATAACGATCCTGGCCAAACATCATTGAACGTAAAGAGTGTGAAGCATCAAAGAGCTTCCTTCTGTACTGACTCTGTTGCTGTTAAAAAATGATACACATACTTAGGTTATGGGTATTAAATGCTTTAAAATTTAATCTATAAACAACTTTACATTATGCCTTTAGAAGAGGTAATTTTCACTACTGGGAAAAGATAGCATCTTACTTGCTCAACTTCAATATCAGTAACAATTATTTTAAGGATAATTGGAATGTATTAGCTTCCATAGATTAAAGGATAAGTTTTATTTTATCAGGTATCTTACAGTAAAGCATGTCTTTATACTTGATAATAAATAATTAAATAAGTGATTGATCAGACCTGTTTTTGCCTATTTTTATACTCATGCTATAAACCTAGGCAACATATGACTAAATTTTGGGATAGATCTGTGATGAACCTAAAATTGATATAATTTACAGGCATTTCATAGTATTAACCTCGTGACATCTTTTAAAACCTGTTTTTCTTAACAAAACATTCAGCTAAAATTTCACTAAAGCTACTGAAATATAATTTTTAATGAGAAGTACATAATTATATACAGTGTATAAATCCAATGCAAATAAACTTCACAAACATACAAATGAAAAATGAAACAAAAAATGCTGAAATTATTTCAATGAAATCTGACTTAAATGTTCTAAGTAATTAATTCCAAGAAAGAAACCATGCATTTGTTGATACTTTATTTTTACATGAAGAGCCAAAGAATATAGGTAGGCCCTTTTTTCCACAGGCTCTGATTTAGTTCAGTATCATGTCTCAAGAGGTAGAGTTTAAACTCTGGCATTAAACATTTAAAGTTTAATTGTGAGAATGTTTTTAGAGCTCCTCATTTTAATTACTCACAACAAGTTTCCTTTTACTTAGCAACCAAAAAAAAAAAAAAAAAAAAAAAAAAAGAATCCCATAGAATGTGGATTTTTAAAATACTGTAACAAACACCTTTAATCTGAAAAGTGCTTACTTTAGTCAGTTTCTCAATCTGTTTTTCTAGCTCTTCAACACTTGCTGCTTGATCACCTTCATCCTATGCATAATAAAATATAGTATCATATATATGTTTTAAGATATTCAATCAATCAGCACATATTTGATGGATGCCTCCTATATGCAAAGTACTATGATAGGCATTGTGGAAATGATTAAATCAGTTCCTGCTCTAACTAATAATCTGGTAGGGAAAAATATAAAACATGTGTCAGTGGTAGGAAGCTACAAAGATCTCAAGAGAGGTAAAGGACCATGGAGTTCAGAGGAGGGCGGGGTAAACTTATAGCAGGAATTTATACCGAGAGAGGCTATATGGAAGAAGTCATGTTATAATTAGTTTCTTAAGAAAGGTTAGAATTTTAGCAAACAGAGAAAAGAGGGCAGGACATTCCAGAAAGAGTTTGACATATATTGATATGAAAGGTGTGTGAAGATGTAAGGTAGGAGATGAAGTAAAGATGAGTTTAGGGCTAGATTGTGAAAAGTTGTAAATGTTTGGCAATGGACAACAATATGATCCTTTGAGGAAGATTAAACACAAACTATGTTTTACAAATATTAATCTGACAATAGTTATAAGATGGCCTGGTACAGGGAAAGGACTACAAATGGTAAACCTAGTTAGTAGACTGCTGCACTGATTTCTAAGATGGAAGGAGAATATCAGTTTTATTAAGGTAAGAAATAGGAATGGAAAAAAGCGATGGACCTATGATACATTATATAGTTAGAAATGATAAGTGCTGGCAACTCATGGATATGGGGTAAGGATGGGCAAGGGAGATGAAGGAGTATATTATGACTTTAAGGTTTTAAACCTGAGAGACTGGAAAAGTACTGGTACCATTAACTGAATCATGTTTAGAGTAAAGAAGGTAAATTATATTTTGAACACACTGAACTTTTAGAATAAAACTGTTTCTACTATATATAGTAATAATTTCATAAATGGAAAGTTTGTATGTAGTTATAAGAAATTTTCATTCTAATATATGAAAACAGGAAAACTATCCCCAAGATACATATGTTTTAGAGGAATAGCATAAGGTAATAGAAAGTACATGGGCTTTTTTTTGGATCTCAGCTGCACTACTTAATTTGGGCAAATGACTTAACTTTTCTAAGACTGTTTCCATATCTGTAAATTGATGGTAACATTATCTATAACAAGGGATTATTGTGAGGACTAAATAAGGATGGATCTGAAAGCTACTAGAGTTTCTGGAACATAATAGGTGAATCAGGTTACTCTTCTTCCTTCTAAAAATTGTTCTTTAATAAAATGAGGATACATCTTAAATTCAAAAAATAAAAACTTGATTTAAATGTTCATTTTCTACAAGAATTTTTAAGAAGCCACACTGCCACCAACCATTCATGAATGCAGATTTCTAGATATGATGATCTACCCAACTAACCAAATTTAGTGAAAGGAAGACCTACATAGTTTTACCATTATCTATCATTTATCTACTCCTTATCCAAATTTGCAGGACCAAGTTATGAAGACATTTAGGCATATTATTTGTCCTAACAATAAAGCAAATTCTATTTGGGGTTAAAATAAAACTTAAAGGAGAACAGTTTTGACAACACTTAAGTCTTGACTCTCAAATACATATTTACAAATCTATATGGTTCTAAAAGTGATCTTTAACCAGCAGGAAAAAGTTTGATAATTTGTTTATGTAAAAAATGTAATCAAATAAATATTTGAAATATGACATCCAAATAGCCATGTATCTGCCAAATTAACTGTCATTTTAAAGACTATTCCTATAATGAAAAAGACATAAAATGTCCAAGATTTATTTAAAGGACTTTTGGCTAATAATCCTTAAAATTTTCAGATATATGAAGGAACTTGGAAGACCAGAGAAAGGCAACAGCAACAAAACTGCAAACACAGACTCTATCTCTGCCATGGTTCCCCATGTTTTTTCAATCAAAAGAGAATGCCATTATATGTCCCTATAGGTCAGAATTTAATTGTCCCCAAAAACCCTTAAATGCCAAGCTGTGAGATTACAGCTCACATAGGTCTCAACACAGACCTAAGTGTTAGAGAAACACTTCATCTGCTGAAGGTATGAAGAGTGAGAAGAGGGAATCATCTTTGAGACAAAGGTTTATGACTCAGTGAAGGCAATATCTTCTAAATGAAAGAGATCAAATGAGTCTCAATGGAAAAAAATCCTGGTAATTAATACTTTAAGGAGTATAATTACTGACACTCTACCTAAAACCTAATCAAGAGGTCAAAACTATTTTTGGAAGAATAAGGTGTCCATCTTTGTCAATTAGTTTCATTAAGTAGTGATAATTTTATTTAGGAAATGAATACCAGTTCTTCGTTATAAAGAATTACTCTCATATCATTTAAAGGAAGTGTTAATTTGGCTTCGTAGGCCCCCAAATATCTTTTTTAAAATAAGTTTTAAAATTGTTCTCTCAAATTAACAAGGTATAAATTTGGCAGGATTTTGATCAATGAAATCACGTAATCTATTCAACTCTGTAATTCAATACTACTTTAAATGACACATCTGCTCTAAACATCAATAATGATTTTCAAATACTTATTTGTAAAAAATAAAATGTATAGTTTATTACTTCTCCATGTGCAAATTCCAGGTAAAAGAAATAATTTCTGCTAATAACTTTTAATTTATTGGGATAAGTACCCAGCGGAATACACTGAAATCCCAATTTCAGCATTTATGATATTAAATGCTGAAAAGTGATACTAATTCTGTGCAAAGGTGATTAATATTGTTTAGAAAAGTTAATTCCTGGGAAATGGATGTGGCTTAAGCAATTGGGCTCCCTTCTACCATGTAGGAGGTCCAGGGTTCGATTCCCGGGACCTCCTGGTTAAAGCCAAGCTGGCTCGCATGGAGAGCTGGCCTGCACAGAATGCTGGCCCATGCAGGTGTGCTGGCCCACGCAGGAGTGCTGGCCTGCATGGAGAGCTGGTGAAGCAAGATGATGCAACAAAAACAGACACAGAGGAGAGACAATAAGAGATGCAGCAGACCAGAGAGGTGAGGTGACACAAGAGATTGAGTGCCTCTCTCCCGCTCTGGAAGGTCCCAGGATTGGTTCCTGGTGCTGCCTAAACAGAAGACAAGCAGATACAGAAGAACATGCAGAGAGCAGACAGTCAGTGCAAAACAACGAGGCAGGTGAGGTGGAGAAAGAAAGAAAGAAAGAAATCTTAAAAAAAAAAAAAAAAAAAGAAATGTTAATTCCTGCTATGGAGATAACTCTATTTGCCAAATGAAGCAGAATGCTTATAAATGTTATTTTTTGTTTGGGTAATTAATTTCTGATACCTAAATGACATACTTCACATTATTTGTCACAGGATGAAAGTATCTGATCAAATGGTATCCAAAGTACAACATTATGAAATAATTTATTTCTGCAAGGAATATCACTCTACTCTCCTTTGCAGATTGGTACCCTTAAAAGAAGTATAGTTCATTCTAGTGATGTTTATCATTCTAGTTGACAATATAACATTTGGGGGAGAATTATGAAAACATTTTGCATTTATGCTATTTTTACTTAAGAAAGAGAACTGTGTAGTACATGCTCTTATAAGTTCTTCTATCTTACTATCCAGGTTGGGTCATAAATTTGGTTCAGTAATTTATCATTGGTCCTTACTGGATATTATTCTCATAAATCTACCATTAAATTTATCCCTCGAATCCTTCTTTCTTCATTTCTCCTGCAGTACAGAGTTGATTCAAGAAAGGAAAAGAGTTCTTTCTAGATTTCCTGAGCTGGATACTCCTAGCATTGAAGGCAGAGGGAATGGTTGGCTATATACTGTTTCTTTCTTTCTCTCTTTTTTTTTTTTTCCTGAGTGCCATTCTGCAGTATTTCTAACATTCTTTTCTGGTAAAAAGGTGAACTTCAACCTTTATCACCCTTTCATACATGTTCATTTCCATGGCTTCTGGTAGCTGTCCCCTAAACACACTCACACGCGTGCGTGCACACACACACACACACACATCCCTAAGCCTTCTTCCCTTTGGCTTACTCTTCAAGGCAAGCCCCTGTACCTTGGTTGATTTCCCTCCAATACCTTTGGGACCTTATACGATTACTTACTCTCTTTAATCTTCAACTTACCTATCTCATTTATTGGCTCTTTTCCTTCAACCAAAAATTATCCCAAATCTTTTACATTTGAAAAATTCTTGGCTCTCCGTTCTCCTCTAGCTACTATCCTTTCTTCTGGGGCACAATGGTTGAGATAGTCATCTCCACTTGCTATTGTTCTCAACCCATTATAACCTGACTTCTGTACTCACCTCTCTAATGAAACTACACTTGCTGACATAAGTTACCAGTGACCTCTATGTTGCTAAATCTAATGAATATTCTCAGTCCTCACTGCACTATACCCCTTGTAATTTAACTCTGTTTATAATTCCCTTGTTTTTGAAATGTTGTTTTCTTGATTTCTGTTAATACTACATGTGTAGAAAAGAGTTAACAAACACTTAACACAATAGACCTCACTGCTATCCTTTGGAAGGCCTGTTTATAAGATTGTCCTTGGGAACTTGGATTTCAGGAGGATTCACCCCTCCTAAGTAACAAGATTGGCTAACTGAACCTAAATTGTTTGTGCAAACAATGTAGTTTATGCTGCACACCAGTTTTTCTCCTGAGTGTCTGGAATTTTGGCTATACAGAGGTTGCCTATGTGACAGCCCCCAATAAAACCCTGGGTGTTGGGTTTCTAATGAGCTTCCCTGGGGACAACTTTTCACATATGTTGTCACAACTCATTGCTGGGGGAATTAAGCACATTCTGTGTGACTCCACTGAGAGAGGACTCTTGAAAACATGGGCCTGATTTCCTCTGAATTTCATTCTATGTACGTTTTCCTTTTGCTGATTTTGTTTTGTATCCTTTTGCTGTAATAAATCATAGCCTTAAGTCTGACTATACGCTGAGTCCTCTCAGTCTTCCTAGCCAGTCACAGAACTTGGGGTGGTCTTGGGGACCTTTGACCCACTACAGAAAACTCCTACCTCTCTGATTGTTCCTTCTTGAACAAGAAGACTAGTGAACTCCTATGCAAACTCATCCACTCTCATGATTTTAAACTATCATCTATGTGCTAATCATTTCCAGATCTATATTTATTTTCAGGATTAAACTCTTCTTTGGGTTTCAGCCTCTTATATACAATTGACTGCTGAACTTCTACATAAGCACCTCAAACTCAACATGTCAAAAATAAACCTATCATTATTTTCTGCCTTCAAATATGTTTCCTATTCCCCATCATCTATTTACTCTGCTCCTCTGAATTCCCTATCTTAGTTAATGTTAACAATAGAATGTAGTTTCCCATGCCAGATAGGAATCAATCCTACTTCTCCATCAACCTAATAGTAAATTTACAAGTCCTGTCTGTTCTTCCTCCTACATATTTTTTGAATCCTCTCCTCCTTTTTCATCTGAACTACCATTGTTCTAGTTTTAGACTCCTTACATCTCACCTAAACTATTGTAATACTTCTTGATTGATCTTCCTACTTCTGATCTGTCCCTACTCAAATTTATTTCTATCTTCCACAGACCTGCCAGAGTGAGCTACCTAAAAATCCAGTCTGAATAGGCTGTTCCCTTATCATCCCTTCAATGGCTTCCTATCACCTGATAAGCATAAAATCCTACCTATCATTGTTGGGTATGAGACCTTCCTCTACTAGCAATGAACCCCTTGCAATTCTCTTAAAACACATTGTGGTTTCACGTTTCCACGCCTTTGCTCTTTCTGTTCCCTCTGTCTTGAACATTAATTATTCCCTAGATTCTTCCCTAGGTTAACAATCAGCTCAGCTTGTAGCCAAAGCTAATGGGTCCAGAAAGCCTTTGTGGGAGTTTATTCCTCAGAAAGTCTAAATACTTTTCTTCTGTATCTGCCTAGCATATTGTAAACACCCCCATCAAATCAGTTAACACACTAACAAATTACATTTTCTTTTCACAAATCTTCTTCCATAAGACAATTTAGAAAAGGGACTTTTGGTGCCTTATTCATCTTTATCAGAAGTGCCTAGAGGTGAAGACATAATAACTGGCATTTGAGAAATACATCAGTTTCACTAAAGCTGACAACACTTTTAAAGGCATGAAGTATCGTACAAATATAAGATAGTATGTTAACATGATAAAAGAGAACACCTGAAATAGTTCTCTGAAGAATTCTCAAGTAATTATTTAGAAAGAAAAAAAGTCACTTCTTTTATTCAATATAAGTGCTTTCTATGTGTAGGCATTCTATTCAATATTTACTTAATCATCACAAAAATCTTTATGAAGTGGCTATTAAAATATTCAATTTTCAGATGAAGAAGTTGAGCGAAGTAGGTGTCAAAAACGAAATTCAAACCCAAGTCCACTGACTCCAAATTCTGTGTTATTTTTCAATGTTTTGATTACCTCATCTTCACAGGTATCAGTCTTCTTTCCTTTTTTGTCTTCTTTATCTTCTTCATCCTCATCATCTTCATCAGCTTGGTCATCGCTATCATCGTCATCATCATCATCATAATCACTTTCTCCTCCCTTCCTTCTTCTCTTGCGCCCTGGAGTGGGTGTGCCCAATGGATGTTGTTCTTCCCCAAGATCAATGCCACCTGAAGTGTCTCTTTTGCCTGTTTTCTTAGCATGAATGATTCTGAGTCTTTAAAGGTGACAAAAAGTCATGATTATGGAAGAAAATGTTTCTCTATATACTTTTAAAAGAGTATAGGGAGCATTTTAAGCAAAAATACCGTATAGTTACTTCTCTCAGGGTAAGCAATAAATCAATTACAATAAAAACTAGAATTAAGGAAATTTAAGAAATATATTTCCATAAATTATGGAATATATTAACTTTCAAGAGTTATTTTGGATATCTCTCTGGAATTAGAATACATTAAAAAATAAACTTTAGCACAAAAGATTAATTCTAACAATGGTAAAGTGATAATTCCTGATCCCATACTATCAGAATGAGTAGATTTCAACCTAAATTTTTGCAAAGAAACTATCCTCTTAACATAGAGGTTGAGTAATTTCAGCAGAATGTTTCCTGGCAGGAAGCTAATTAAGTTTTAGTGCTGAGTAAGTTTGGATGTGTTAGACTCTCTTCAAAAGCAAACTTTAATTAGAAAGTAATTAGGAAAAAAGTGATATTCCAAACAGATTCTATTCATGACCAAGGATACCAGATAGCAACAACAATCTTAAAAAATATGATTGCTTGACTTCTTTCAAAGAAAAAAGATAAAGTGATTTTCTTTCAAGTCATATAAGCTCAATGAATCTCATTAAATCTTACATTCATTGCAAATTCTGGCCCTGAGGTTTATTAATTTCATATCCCATATTAATTAAGCATTATATTTTCTAATTCTTACATAAAGTAAAGTTTAATTTCTATCTTTGCAATTTGTGTGTTTTATTGAGGAACTTGTACAAGGAGGAAACAGTATATTAATTTTAATAAAACAGAACTTACTTGCGGAGTTTACCTTCTACCACCCATTTATCTCTTCTCAAGTTTGACATGTAATCAATATTCTTGTCAATTTCACTACCAATGCAAAAATATATTGAAAAACATAAATGAATTTGAATTCAGTCAATTTGATAAGTAAAAATGATATAATTGACATTGCACACATGTGTATACATGTTTTCCCATATACTTATACATACATGCATATATATGCTGAAAAATGATGATTTCTTTAGTGGATACAACATTAATATTAGAAAATTCATTGTGGTTTATACCTTAGCAAGAAAAGATCTACCCAACTGCTTCAGAATTATAGCATTCCAAGTTTTGTTTGCATATACTTAATATCTGTTAATTTCCAAAACCGTATCAGTAATTCAGAATTCACATTGATATTTATATAAATGCAATTACATGTACATGAAAATATATCTGAGTATGTGTATATAAATGTCCAAACAGTATTCTTTTCTTTTTCTAAGGTAGTATCATAATGTAGTCTTTACACTGAAGCTATGTTTTTTATTTTTTTAAAATAAGTACTACTTAGCATTACCATTTATTATGCTTATGAGTAATGAAATTATTCTTTCATGAAATTGTAAAACTTAAATATCACACTTTTCGGAATGATTGCCAATGAATTGTAAAAACAAATGAAAAGTCATATTAATACAGTATGATAGCTAAGATATGTACAGAAATCTTAAAATGTCCAGTAATGACAGAAATGCATGGTTCTAAATATTTGCATGCACCCTTTTCCTAGAAAGGATCATAATTAAAATCTGTAAAATAATGAATCACAAGAACAGGTAAACATGAATTTGTTTACCAAATCTTGACATACTTGAGCGGAGGATTTAACTTTGAATCTTAAGTGAGAATAAGTACTTTTTAAAAAAGTGCCAATTAATATATTGATAAACCAACAAGCTAAGGTTGTATTAGAATATAATAAAATAAAAAGTGTCTAGATAATTCAATGAATGGTTACTAAGGAAAATCAGCTACTAATCTATCCTCACCAGATGTCAAGGAAAAAAAAATACTGAATTCTTGTGATGGTGCTGAATTCTGGCACCATGTCAGGAAAAAATAATAAAAATTTCTAGTACACAAAAATTAATGAAATTATTAAATAAAACAGGTTACAAAGACTATATATGATATGATCCAAATTTTCTTTTTAAAGGACTACAAAAATACCTTAAAATATTTTTAGTGGTTATTTCTAAATGGTGAGATTAAGTGTAATTTTAATTTTCTGTTTATGTTAGTCTGTTAAACACATTTTTCTCAAGCAATTTGTATTACTTTTGTGAGTAGACAAATTCAAAATAGAAAAAAAAAGGCACCAGGAAAGACTGGTCATATACTTACCTCACTACACTCTTGCTGCATGCCAGTTCATTGATCAGGAAAGCCAAGACTGAAGCTTTTTGTGCTGGAGTGTGAGCCTGAAAAGCTTTGGTCTTCAGGCTTTCAGTAAGCTCAGTTTGTCCACAGTGGGCTTCCATAAAGATCTGCAAAATCTCGGAAACATTGTCTCGATTCACACCAACATTCAGCAAATGCTCTCCAAGAGCTGTTTTGGCCTATAAAATTTTATGTTTTTATCAGTTTTGATCATAACCATTAATAACATAAAAACAACAAGATTAAAAATACTGGTGTTATATGGTCCAGATATTACTGACAATGGCTTTATTCACTTTTTTTAATGAAGTGGAGATAAAATAGTCAATAGATGATAGACAAGTACTCAAGTACTTTTATCTCTGTTTCCTTTTCAAACCCTTGGTAAAGGCCAGGCAAGGAAAAAAGTAAGTATATTCATGAGTAACACAAGTTATAAATTGTCTATCACACCTTCTCTGACTACATAAATTATCTTAAGCTTTTTCCTGGCTTTCTCAAAACATTCTATAAGTAGTGGTGGGGAGGGGAGGTTAAAAAGCTCTATTGTTGTGTTTTTTGGCTTTATGGTGTCATGTGTTTTATTGCCTGGTACACCGAATGAATGGGGAGATGGAGGAAAAACTGATAGTTGCGTCTGGAAGCATCTCTCTCTACAATATTATCTAGAATAAAGCTAAATGAAATGTGAATCTTAATTGGAATTACAATAAATCTGAACTTATTTGAGTACTCACAGAGTCTAATGTATTGGTCTGTAAGTAGGCCTTGATTAACCTCAGTTATTTACACTGATTCAGAGAGAACAAAGTATACTTTCAGAAGGTACAGACAAGTTCTTAATGCTTAGTGAATTATTAATTTTCTGGTTTTGCTGAATACTACTTGGATATTTCTTCAAACCAAGATGGCATTCCCCTTAAGTCAGAGAAAAAAAATAACGAATAACTTGGGAATGGTTCACATTTATTAGGCATAATACCCCAGATTTTTCAAGGTTTATACTAAGTGTAACTTGAAGCACATCTACATTTAACTTTATGAGACATTATGTGGAAAAAACTGCATCTGTCTGCACAATCTTCTGTTAATACGCTAAAGATAGTTATCAATGCGCTGACAGTAAGTATTTTAAGTTAAAAAAAAAAACACGCGATTTTTTTTTTTTTTACCTTGTATCCTGTAATTAGACCTGGATCACATACAGCAGCTGAGAGGAGCCTCACAAGCAAGTCTTGTACTTCACCCATGCTGTCCCCTATATTTAGTAATCCCTCTTGAAGAATACTCAGGTTTGGAACATCAATATTCACATCAAAGCCCAAAACTTTACCAAAGTTTCGTAAGAACTGCACCACCATGAGACAGTCTGAAAATGTACTTCCAGAGAGAACAAGTCCTGGAATTCGAGGCAATTCTGGCAAAGGCTGGACATATAATAAACACAAAAATAAAATAATAAATAAAAAAAATTAAAAACCATGATTTTGCATCTTGTGAAGTAAAATAAGTGGCTTTCTTTCTTTTATATTGTACCAGTAGTTTTCCCTCTGTATGGTAAACTTCTTAGGGCATTTCTGCAACTCTCATGGTATTGAGCAGAGGGTTTTAAACAAAAGTAATCACTCAATAAATTTTGGTTGAACTCAATATGAACTTAGATCTCTGCAAAAGAGTATACTAATTTTAACTAACTTACGTACTGATATAATAAGGATTATGTAACTGAAGCAAAAATTAAATAACATGTAATAAATAGACATTTCAAATGTACTTTACCATGGACATACTGAATAGGGCATGTGTACTGATTTATTCTAATGGTGGAGACAAATTTACAATTCACACTTTTTTCGTAGCTCAGAAACTAACAGCATGTATCTGAAGGCTGTATAGTTGGAGAGAATAGTACCATCACTGGCTAATGAATGCAGGTAAATTACTATGTCCACATGACCAGAACCTATGACTCTGCACATGAACCCAATGAAATGCAACCCATAGTCTTTTGGTTTCCCTGTATTTAGTAAAATATTACTATTGACTTTCAGTATTAAAGATTAGAAAGCTGCTTATGTTGCTACTTTTCAAATACGTTCACATATTAATATTTTTTTTTTTTTACTGGGAGGTCCCCGGGATCGAACCCAGGTCCCTCCATATAGGAGACGGACACCCAACCGGTCGAGCCACATCCGTCCCCCCACATATTAACATTTTAATGACTAAATTGTAGCACCAGTTGTTACAGATATTTAAAAAATGCAATGAATAGGTCATTTAAATTTAATATATTTTTGCCCATGGATAGGACTCAATAAAACTACTTTAAATTTTGACTGGAAAAAAACGTGACTATAAATATTTCTATTTATCTAAATTGGTTCTTGTTTAAAAATGTTCCTCAATCCTGCACTTACTGAAATAACTAACCAAAACTTTTTCTACCAACACTGTGTGGAAACACAGAACTATGGATAATATCTGATATCATACAAATCTTTTATGTTCCATTTGAAAACCTTATCAGACACATGTATTTCTACACAATTCTAAGATAATTTATGTAACAAAGTGAAGAAAATGGCTTAAAATGGACTTAAATATTTGATATAGTTTGCATGGATTTAAATGAAAAGAAAAGATGCAAGAAAATTAAGCTCATTTAGGGTTTACAAAAAACTTGCTCATTATTAAATATATTAACTATATATTTCTATTCTGTGTTTAAGAAGTTTTAAATGTCCAAATGACTAAAACCAGTAAGTATATTTTCATTTTTATTTAAATGCACTGATGCTAAGTAAATAAATAGAATATAAATATAATTCAATCCCTACTTGGGTATTAAAGTTTGCTCCAAGCTCTTTAGAAAAGAGCTTATGTAAATGAAGGGACAATCATTATTTATAGCTCAGATGCATATGGCTCAGATGAATACGGAATAAGTAAATATGGAAGCTAATGGCCAAGCATAATAATAATATATTATTGGGACAGTATTAGATGATATGCACTAGTGATATAATTTTTTATAAATCTTTTTTAATAGTTTATTTTTAAAGAAGCTTTAGATTATAAAAATGTTACATCTAAAATATAGGGGATTCCCTATACCCCACCCACTTCCCCTCCTGCACTTTCCCACATTACAACTTCTTTCATTAGTGTGGTACATTTGTTACAATTGATGAACACATACTGAAGTATTGCTAATAACAATGGACTACAGTTTACATTATAGTTTACACTTTGCTCTGTACAATTTTATAGGTTTTGATAAAGTGTATAATGGCCTGTATCCGTTGCTGCACATTGCAATGTCATGCAGGACAATTCCAATGTCCTAAAAATGCCGCCAAGTTACACCTATTCTTCCCTCTCCCTCCCCTCAGAACCTCTGGTGGTCACTACCTTTATAGCAATGATACAAGTTCTTCCATTGCTATAATAATAATAACTCTACTTAGTCCATAGTTCCATTCCCCCCTTATGTTTGTTCATTCCTCAATTTTTAGGATTTGGGGATGATGATGTCCACTCTGTTTCTGATTTAGACAGGGCTTAGATCCAGGGCAGATGGATAGAACAGTCTTGCTTGTAGTTGTAGATACTATGTTTTGGGGGATGGGCGTATAACATCTTAATTACAGCCAAAACATAACTGATTTTTACTCAAAGTATGTGAAATCATGCTGATTGCAAAGATTATTTTCATCTTTCTAAATTTCCACTTTTATGTGTTTTAACAACATTTCATGTCTATGAAGCACTATGGAAGAAAAAACACTTAAGAGGTACTTAAGTTGGACACAATTTCATGGTTTTCAGGTTGATAACTGCATGGGCTCTGAAATTTAACAAACTAGGGCTTGAATCCAAATTGCCACTTATTGGTTGTGTAATTTAGAACAACTTCCTTTACCTCTTGTGTCTCAGTTTTCTTATCTGTTAATGCAGAAAAATATCAACTTCCCAGGATTGTAGCTATGGTAAGGATTAAATGAGATAATCCATATAAAGTATTCAGAATAGTCCCTGGAAAGTAGTAAACATGCTCAATAAAGGTTACTTTTAAAACACTGAAAGAGGTTATAGAGTATAAATTCTATTTTAACTAAATATGTACAGAGGATGGAGTGGAGTGGAATTAGAACTTTCAGTGACTGAAGACCTGGAAGGATCAAATGAAACATGGAAAACCTATCTATTTCTATAATTCTTCTTTATAGATTTTAGCAGTACTTCTTAAATAAATAAATTTAAAAAAGGTTTGTTAGTGCTCTACTTATATACCAAGAATGGCTATTATCAGCCTTAGAGAGGCTGACTGGTAGTCATCCAGAAGAGGCCCATCAATTTAGACTTGGAAATCCACTGCTTTAGTTAAAAATAAAAGACTTTCATAATGACGGCTCTGGCAAAGGAATCAGGGAGGAACACAGGAAAAATTAAATATTTTCATGAAATGATTTACATAATCTATTAATTACCTTTTGGTCTGCTAAGCACATGTCTTCATTAGGCTTCTTTAGTTCTTTTGCCATTTCTAATTCTAATCTTCGTTGCTCTAGTTTGCGCTCTTTATTTAATCTTTTCTCATCACGTTTTTCTTGTTTCAAGCGTTCTTTTTCCTTAAAAAGAAAACCACATCAACATATTCTCCTTAATCATTAATGTGACTGAAAAGTCTCCAGTTACAATTGAAAAAGTAATCAAAGTGTTACTATTTCCATGAATAGAAGTACAGACTTTTTCCTAGGAGATTTAGAATCAAACCTGGAATTATGTAGAAGAAATTATCTTACTTTTCAGTATTTTCACCCTTTGACTTTCAAACTAATCTTATGACTCTATAAATATAACACCAATATTAGATTCAACCCAGATTATTCCATTATTTGAAATTTATCAAACTTTTCCCAGGTATATAACATGAGAATAAAATACTTATTAATAAAATCAGGTTTATAAAATGCACATGGGCAACTACATTATTACAAAATACTAGCATTAACACAAATTTTTAGGTGGCTCCAGGAAGTAAGGAAGACAGTAAAGTGGAAGCAAGATGTTTGAATTTGCAAAAGCAGTTCTTTCAAAGTGAATTAGCCAGTCAAATAGCTAATAGCAAATAGTACCTGGGATGAAATAAAAATATTTATTATTCACTACCATAAAAACACTTAACAGAATGTAAAATGGGTTCTGAATGCAAGTCCTAAAGCGTTCAAAAACGGTTTTGAGTAGGGGCAACAATATGGAAATAACCAGCCTGTCTCCCTGTTGTAGGAGATGGCATTCTGTCAGAATAGGAAGTTAGGAGAATGTTAAAAAATCAGAATTGCTACTTTATTGTCTTACTTCAAATGCAATATTTAACTTATCTAGAGGAAAAACAACAGAATTATCAGGCCATTCAAACCTACAACTTCACACATTCTACACATTGCTGATGAGCTTGTTGGCCTAGAACTGATCATGTCTTTTCCTTGATTATTAATCTTTCAATTTTCTGTCAAAATAAAGTCCAACTCCTTATTTTGAATTCAGGACTCTCCTCTTTTCCAATCTTATCTTTTTTTTTAGTTTCTCTATATATTTAGTCAAACTATTTGGTATTCCCGATAAACATCTCATATCCTTACCTTTATTGGTGGAAGGTTGTTACATATCTAAATCTTAATTAAACACTATTACCTCTCCCCTTTCACCAATCCCCTTAGTTCTTATACCCTTACTTGGAATTTTAACATCTTTATGCCACTATTTCCATTTTTATTTTTCAGTGCAAGAGTAGCCTATAGTTGAAAGGTGAAGAGAATAGAAAGTGAAAGGGAAAAGGCAAGAAATTTTATCTTCATGTTCTTTTCCCAATTCCAGCCAGCTCGTTTTTTTTTGCGGCCACTATTTCAATGGGATAAGGATCTAGTGAACAATCATCTGGGGAAAACTGCATTTAGTTGCCAATTACATCACTATCTTGAGCTCCAAATCTGGCTAAATTCTCAATAACCCCTTACTAAATCTGGTTCTTTTATTTTCACTAATGATTCTTTTTGTTTTTTCCTTCTCTAGGTCTTTTCCTGTCCTTTACCTCAGAGTAACTTTTAGAGGTTTTCATTTATCTAGCTCTGCCCATGGTTATATAAATCACTTTAGCCTAGGAGAGCTGAAGACTTCATTATGTTAACACTATTTTTACAAGGAAATTTATTTTAGATTTGGAGAAACAAACTGACAAATTTTATATCAACATATTCACAGATTGGAACCCAATTCTCTGAAACAGGAAAATGTCTGGTGTACAACAAAGTTTGCTTAACTAAGATTTAGTCATTCTCAGCCATCTCTTTAGTCACTCATTCAGCAACCATTTACTGAGTGCCTTTTATATGTCAAAATATATGCTTTGAGTCTAGGACTGACAAGCAAAGATGACAGACCCAGTCCCTTACTTCAAGGAGCTTACCTTAACTTGCAGGAGATGATCGTGCAAGTCAGTCATCACTATACAGAGTGATAAGTATGGTTATTGTGGTAGCCACAAAATGTTATGTTTATCAAGAAAAGGGAGCTTAACCTCAGAGGATGGGGTGTTCAGGTACAGCTGCCTTGAAGAAGTTAAGCATAACCTGAATTTCGAAGGGAAAAGACTAGGGCAAAGCTCTTTGGTATCTTCTTTGCTCATCAGTCTTCATCTTGATTACCACAGCAACCTGACTGCTGTGGGAAGGAATGGCCAAGGGTAGGCAAAGGGGAGGTGTGTACACAAGGTTAAAATCTGCTAGCTCCCTCTCCTCACCAACCTCCCATCCTGCCCCCACAGGTTCTGCTCAGTGATAACATTGTACCTTTGTATATGTCATTCCCTCTGCCTGGAATGCTCATCTCCTGCTTATACAAAAATAAAGTGGTTTTTTTTTTTTTTTGTTGTTGTTGTTTTTTACTCCTCCTCAAACTACTTATGGCATTTCAATACTTCCCTTTACTGAGTCTCAACACAACTTATTATAAAACGAATTGCACTGAGTGGCAATTATTTGTTTAAAGTTGATCTTTCCCAATTAACTGTGAGCTTCTAGAAGGCAGAGGAAGAAACTTATTTGCCTGTGTTTCTTCATGGACTTATTTATATCTCAAGAAAAAAAAATTTTTAATGATTTTATCTTTTTCCATGACTTAAGTCGATGTCAGTCCTACCTTTCTCTTCTATTGGTCTCCCTGGTCTTAATATTGCTCTTATTTCCAACTATTAGTTATCATATAGACATATGTGGTGTGTGCCTTAGTATATAAAAATTTTAAAGTATTTATTAATTGGCTGAATGATTAATTTTTCAAATGCAATATAAAGATTGCTTAACAATTGCGCTGGCCATTCAAATTTTTTTTTTTTTACTTTATTTTGTACATTTAATAATTGAAAATATAAACAATTAAAAACTAAAAAGTAAACACAGATGAATATATACATTTCTCAATTAAATGTAATGGACACATATAAAATTTTTTTGACTCAAACAATATGTTACACAATGTATTTGGTTCATAGTAACGCAGTCATACAGTATTTGTCCTTTTGTGTCTGGCTTGCTTCGTTCAACATATTGTTTTCCAGGTTTATCCATGTTGTCATAAGCTTTACAACATCATTTCTTCTTACAGCTGCATAGTATTCCATCGTGTGAATAGACCACAGTTTGTTTATCCATTCATCTGTTGATGGACACCTGGGTTGTTTCCAACTTTTGGCAATGATGAATAATGTTGCTATGAACATCGGTGTGCAGATGTCTGTTCGTGTCGCTGCTCTCAGTTCTTCTGGGTATATACCTAGTAGTGGTATTGCAACGCCACGTGGCAAGTCTATAATCAACTTCTTTAGGAACTGCCAAACAATCCTCCATAGTGGCTGTACCATTCTGCATTCCCACCAACAGTGAGTAATTGTTCCTATCTCTCCACATCCTCTCCAACACTTATAGTTCTCTGTCTTTTTAATAGTGGCCACTCTGATAGGTGTGAAATGATATCTCATGGTAGTTTTGATTTGCATTTCCCTAATCATGAGTGATATTGAGCATTTCTTCATATGTCTTTTTGCCATTTGTATTTCTTCTTTGGAGAAATGTCTATTCAAGTCATTTGCCCATTTTTTTAATTGGGTCATTTGTCTTTTAATTGTTGAGTTGTAACATCTCTTTATATATCCTGGATATTAAACCCTTATCAGATATGTGATTTCCAAATATTTTTTCCCATTGAGTTGGCTGCCTTTTCACCCTTTTGACAAAGTCCTGTGAGGAGCAAAAGTGTTTAATTTTGAGGAGGTCCCATTTATCTATTTTTTCCTTTGTTGCACGTGCTTTGGGTGTAAGGTCCAAGAAACCACCACCTACTACAAGGTCTTAAAGATGTTTCCCTACATTTCCTTCTAGTAGTTTAATGGTCCTGGCTTTTATATTTAGATCTTTGATCCATTTTGAGTTGGTTCTTGTATAGGGGGTGAGACAGGGGTCCTCTTTCATTCTTTTGGTTATAGATATCCAGTTCTCCCAACACCATTTGTTGAAGAGACTGTTTTTTCCCATCAGGGTGGGCTTGGTAGGTTTGTCAAAAACCAGTTGACTGTATAGGTAAGGGTTCATTTCTGTGTTCTCAATTCTATCCCACTGATCAGTGTGTCTATCTTTATGCCAGTACCATGCTGTTTTGAGCACTGTAGCTTTGTAATATGTTTCAAGGTCAGGCAGTGAAATTCCTCCCACGTCGCTCCTCTTTTTTAGAATCCTTTTGGCTATTCGGGTATACTTACCCTTCCAGATGAATTTGGTAATTGCCTTCTCTAATTCTGTAAAGTAAGCTGTTGGGATTTTGATTGGTATTGCATTGAATCTATAAATCAGTTTGGGCAAGATTGACATCTTCATGATATTTATTCTTCCAATCCATGGACATGGAATGTTTTTCCATTTGTTTAGGTCTTTTAAAATTTCTTTTAGTATTGTTTTGTATTTTTATGCATATAGGTCCTGTACTTCTTTGGTTAAATTAACTCCTAGGTATTTGAGTCTTTTTGTTGCTATTGAAAATGGAATTTTTCCCCTGATTCCCTCTTCAGGTTTTTCAGTACTAGTGTACAAAAACATTCTGATTTTTGCGTGTTCATCTTGAATCCTGCCACTTTGCTGAACTCATTTATTAGTTCAAGTAGCTTTGTCATGGATACTTCAGGATTTTCTAAGTACAGGATCATATCATCCGCAAACAGTTAGAGTTTTACTTCCTCTTTTCCTATTTGGACACCTTTAATTTCTTTTTCTTGTCTAATTGCCCTAGCTAGAACTTCTAGTACAATGTTGAACAACAATGGTGACAGTGGGCATCCTTGTCTTGTTCCCGATCTTGAGGGAAAGCTTTCAACCTTCCCCATTGAGTATGATGTTGGCTGTGGATTTTTCATATATGCCTTTTATTATATTGAGGAATTTTCCTTTTATTCCTATCTTTTGAAGAGTTTTTATCAAAAAAGGATGCTGGATTTTGTCCACCCTTTCCTGGAGTGGTAGATCCCTGGAGCCCCCTTCGTCTGTAGTCGCAGGTCCAGAGGCCCGAGAATTCTAGAGTCTTTAGTGTGGGGGAGGGTACCGGCAGCAGCAGCCGCTGCTGGTTCCAACTCACAGTTCTGTTGTCACGATTTCCCTCTTTTGTCCCTCTCTCCTCTGGGTGGTGTGCAGCCTTCACCTGCTGTCCTAAACCCTAGATCTTTTTCGCGGCTGTTTCAGCCTGTCCTCTAGCTATTTTTCTGGAGAAGAGCTTCCCGTGTCTTACTAGTCCGCCATTTTCCTGGAAGTCTGGCCATTCAATTTTTTCTTAACTTTTTATATTTTATTCCGAGGACAAAGATAATTGATTTCTTACATTTTCGGTCATACACAAACTTTGCATCCAAAAATGGAGTTCGATATATTTATTAAGAATATTCAGATTATATTTAGGAAGTTTAAAATATTTAAAATATGTTTCTCACTCTATTACAACAATATATTTCTCTTCATTTTAATGGCATACTCTGTGACTTGATGTGTTTACTAATAGGTTTCTGCCATATCAAAATTAAATAAATTTTTAAATTATCTGCTAATTTTGCCCAGGAACCAAGGTTTAAAGTAGCAGTTGCTATTTCAGGCCAAATTTGAAAATATGGAAATTTGTATAGCATTTCTTCTTTTTTTAATTTTTTTTAAATTTTTTTTTGCATTTCTTCTTTAGACAGTACAATGCTTGAAAGAGCAATATGTTTTCTTACTTTTTACCTGTCTTTTCTTGAAAAATTAAGCTGCCATACTTGTTCTTACATCTAATTTCTATAATATATTTTCTTACTGTGCCAAATATTTTATTTTGTAATGAAACTCTCTGATTTTGCAAGGTCAGTTCACAACAAACTTTAGTAAACCTATCATAACATGAAAGGAATTTTAAAATATATTTTACACTAATATTGGTTAAGTTTTAGGGCAATAACTTGAATACCTAAAAAATGTTGACAGACTAGAGCTCTGTTAGTCTGACTATAAATAATTACAAGCAAATGCCTCCGCCAAATTATTTTTTGCTTTCATATTCCCGCCCCCACAGTTTTCCAGATGTAGAAATTCTTGAAATAAATATGGGTTCTTGGAATATAATCCATTTGTAATAAAACATATTTTTATAATCCTAATTTTAGTAATAGGATTTTCTGTATCAAAATTTTACTAATATTTTAGTTAAGAAGTTATTTAAAATTCCATTTCAAAGTTGAAATATCATTTGATGGCAAATGCATTAAACTTAAATTACTCTAACAACATACATAAGAGTGAAAATTTAAAAATCAGTTATTTACTCACATGAAAAGAATATTTTGGAGGCTCTAAAAGCATAAATGAAAGTATTTCCAGAAGTCTTAGCATATTAACAAATGTATGAAATAAATTTATTCTATTTTAAAATGATATAAGTTTAAAAAACAAATAGAGAATGTGGTACATCAGATAGCTTTGATGTACTATTGTAAAGTTTACAACATAAAGATTGCAAAATAAACCATTTTTAAGAGACCATGTTGCAATGGTGCCTATGTTTTTTGCATTTTATGATTCTATTGGGTCTCTCAGGTATTTGTTCTAGGTGTAATTAGGATAATACATTTCTTTTGACAGCAACTTGTACTTACATTTAAAAGATATAAATATAATTTAGGAGATACAGCTTTACCTCAGGGTACAGGAAAAATAAAAGTATAAATATAAGATTAATAATACAAGCTATTTATAGAAGACAAATACAAAGAACAAAAATGATAATGTTTTATTGTCACATATTGAGTATGTGTAGATCAGGGCTACTTTTTAAGAAGAGACTATAAGTTTTACATTTCAAATAATGTGAAAATTAAATGTGAAAAAAAAAAAGAATAAATTGTGAATCACATGATTGAAGAAACCCAAAAGGTGCTTCTTATATAATATTCTACAGGTATAAAGTAATCATATTTTAAAACAATAAAACTTCCCAGTTATCACAATTGCTTAAAACCCACCGAAGTATTACATGAAAACAACTATACTTACTTCAGATTATTATCTTTAAAGATTATGTAGAATAACTACAGCTATAGAAATGTCTTCTAAGTTCAAATCAAAATTGTTAATAATTCTTGAATCAGATAACTGAAAGATTTTAATATCTCTAAATTAAATTAGATTTTTCAAAAATCTTTGTTTTATGACATTTTATTGAATAGTTCATATTAATCATTTTACATTTGTTTTTAGAGACAATTTAGTTTTAAATTTAAAATAGATTACATTGTATATTATGTTTCCAACTGAAAAATGGGTTGGTTAAAACAAAATATACAATTCCATATGACATTTTTCACAAAATAATGATTGATAAAAGTATAGGATTATGAATATCATCTTGAATCACTGTGGGAGGGGCTATGAATTTTGTCCTGCTTTCAAAATGCTTATTAGATGACTTCGGAAACTTGAACTACTGTCCTTCATTTTATGGTTTTATCTTCTAAAATGCTGACACAGTCATTCTATGATAGATACATGTTTAACGACTTTTTGTAGTTTATTGACCCTTGGGGAAACATATAAAAGACTTTCTGTTATGATTACTATGGTCATTTATTCAGTTAATTTGTGACTGGTATAGTATGAAGTTTTTATAGTAGAAACAGGAGATTTTGAGCTAAATGTTACTTCCTCATGTTCCTCAAACTAACCCCAAGTTTCCAGTACTTAGTAATAAAGAAAGCAGATTTATTTCATATTATTTCAATTATATTAAGAATAAGCCTTTTTATTCATGAGGCTAGAGACTATTCTTATGTTATGAAAATATATATGAAAATAACTATTATGATATACTAACAGTGCTTTAAAATTCAAATGATAATAATAACAATTAGGATAATTGACATAAGTCTGAATTTGCTTACTAACTGTAGATATATTTAAGGAACAATTATAGAAATTAGACTTTTAAATTACAGAAGCAATAGAAATTTTGGACTTTTATTTAGTTAAAGATATATGATGAGTTAATAATAGGTCAAAAAGTAAGATCAGTGTAGTATACAAAATCAGAAAAGAGGTATTGTGTTACCTCCTAACTGATAAATTGATGGGGAAAGTATCGTGGAATAATTTCAGATGTCATAGGAGGTTTTTAATTAACAAGGTGACAATTTCTTTTTTTGAACCTCAGTGTTCTTCAAATACTACTCACAACAGTTGCATTTTCATTTATCTACTCTGTTTTTCTCTTCTCAATCTAATTCTTAAAGATTTTAGAATAAAGGTTTACACATAAGCCAATTCAGAAATTGCACTTTGGTGTCCCTCCCCGAGTTTTAAAAGGCCTTTACTTTTGTTCTGTCAATAGTTTGTTCTCTCAATAATTAGCAATAGAAAAAAATTACAGATTTGTGTTATTAGGAGGTAACAGGAGACAGAATATGAAGCTAAATTATGGTCACTATTGACAATGCAGTAGTTACATCTTGTGCATGTTAAGTAATGATGAGGAAATGGACAACTATCTACAGGAAGATTTTGTTAATGCCCATGGTGGCACAAGTTCATATAAAAAAGCCTGTGTGAAAATTTGGGTTTTCTGTAAATATAAGTGCAGTACTTAGTTTAATCCCTTATGCTATTTAAATGTTATACTGTTTAACTGTTCATATAATTTGGTATGATAAGTATTTTGAATATAGGTTTTTTTTTTTTTTTAACCACAGTATCAAATGTAATGCTAGGCACATACAGTGGCATTTTAAGAAAACAGAAAAAAACAAAAACAAAACACTTAAGACTTAGTTGATCACAGATCTATGAGTACCATTCAAAAGAGGAACACAATTTGAAATCAGAATGATGAAGTTACCTAGTCTGTGAGCAGTCCTGTTCACAGGCCTATAGTTAGCAGAGAATAACATTTTAAGCTTCAGCTTAATCTATGAGATTCTCTCAAACATTCTGATAAGGATTATTTATGACCTATGTTATTGTATTGCTATGGAAAATAATAGTTCCTTGAATGTTTGGCTTTAACAACAACAAAATACCTAGAGTAAAATAAATAGAGTTATATGTATATATAAAATAATTATTTCAAACATAAAATATAAGCTAATATGACATGCAGACATTTATGTTCTCAGGACTAGTTAGTTTTTATACCTGAAAGAGAGAAAATGTTGAATTTATTGTTTCTTCATGGTGAAAATCTTTTACTTATATTTTATGGAAGAATACCTGAGAGATCTACTTTTCTTTTTAGTCTTAGAAAAACTAGCCATCCTTCCTTGCCCATTCCCTACCCCAGCAGAGGCAAAACAGACATTTTGCTTATATATTCTGAAATGGGTATAAATTTATTAGACAAATAAATAAACAAATGCCATCTTATTATTAAGAAACTCTCAACATTGTCCAGCTAGATTTTGGAACTGCTATTGACCAGTTGCTCTAATTTTTACCTTCCAGCTTTGAACATCCCCTTTGAACCAGAATGTCTACTGTTGTCATCCCATGCCTATATATTGGGTGTGCTGGAAGCAGATAACTTTTTAGTTTCACAATCCATAGATGGAAAGGAAGCATCCAGGATCCTCATCCATGCCTGGACCTAATTTGGATGATGAGATTTTGGACTTTGAGATAATGCTCTAGGAGGATGAGATTCTTTGGGAATGTTGTGAAGGGGTGAATTTATTTTGTATGTGGAAGTCAGACCAGAAGGCTGACGGTGGTGGACAGTTTTTGAGGTGGCCCATATGATCTCCACCTCCTGATATTTATGCTTTTGTGTAATGTCCTCTACTTGAGCAACCACGTTGAGATAACTGGAATTGCAATAAAAGTATATATGTCTGTCAAAGGACTTGGTGTTTTTCATTTATTTTTAAATTATTCTAAGTCATTTAGCAATATCTTATAATTAATAAAATAGTATATTATAAAACCTTTTCCAGAGTATTTTATATTTTTTGCCATTATTCCCATTTCCTTTTCTGAGTAGCTATTGCTGGATAGTGAAAAGCTATTATTGATTTTCTTTGCATTTCTTTCACAGATTTACTAGCATTCTTAGCAAACTGTCTTATTAATTCCAATAGGTTTTTTTTTTTAAAAATGAGTATTTCTTGGGTTTTCTAAGAACTCAATAATATACTCAATAGAGAGCCTTACGCTTTCCCCCCCCAAATGCATATATCACTTAGAAGGCATCCTACCAACCTCCTGATATTAGATGAAATGGATTCAGTGCCTTATCATTTAGAATAATATTTATTATTGTTTTTTTGTTAAATGTTTATTTATTTCATTTATGTACTTTCCTTGAGAATTTTAAAAATAAGAATAGCTGGTAAATTTTATTAAATTCTTTTCCAGTGCATATTGATAATTATGTCATATACTATGTTGATAGATATCCAGATATTGTCCTACCTCTGGATTATTGAAATAAATTCTATTTGTTTACAAAGTTTTTTTAGATGTATTATTGGACTATTTCGTTATTTTATTTAGAAAATTTTCATCTTATATAGTAAGTTTGTAAGTGAGATTAATATGCAGTTGTTTTGGTTTTGGAGTTAAAGTTATACTGCCCTTTTCTATTTTTTTTTCTAAGGCATCCTATAGTTTAAGTAACACTCATATTATTTGTTCTTTTTTGGGGGTCCTGCTTCTTTAACCAATGGAAAATCTTTATTCACTTTTCTAATTTTTACCAATATAATTGGGCCATCCAAGTTTCCCCCTTCTTCTTGTGTCAGGTTTGGTCTTTACATTCTGGTATGATATGATCCATGTATTTTAAGACTTAAAATTTGTTGTCTTGAGGTTAAATATTGAATTATCTTATGATACCTTTTTAAAAATAAATTTTTATTGAAGTATATCACTCACACATGAATATTCATAAATAAGTATACAGCAAAAGTTGTGAACTTATAAAACAATCATGCGTATCATCATACAGGACTCCCATATATCACCCCACCGCCAACACTTTGCAGTGTCATGAAACATTTGTTACAAACTATAAAAGAACATCGTCAAAATACTACTACTAACTATAGCCCATTTCTTACATTGGTATATTTTTCTCCCAATCCACCTGATTATTAAGATCCTATAGTAGTGTTATTATACATTTGTTATAGTTCATGAGAAAACGTTCTCATATTTGTTCTGTTAACATAGTCCATCTTCCACTACTGGATTCCCTGTGTTATACAGCCCCATGTTTTGTACAATCCATTCCTAGTATACACTGAGTGGCTTTCATTTTCATCACAGAGTTGTGCTGTCATCACCTCAAAAAATCTTAGAACATTTTCATTACTGCAAAAGGAAAAATCCTATACCCCCTTATATCCTCCAATAGTTGTCTCTTAGAATTGATATAATATCTACTTTGCCATTGCTGCAAAAATATTACAATATTACTGTTTACTATTGCCCATAAGTTACATTAGTTATAATTTTCCAGGGTATCATCATATTCTTAGCACTTTGTAAAAGAACATTTTTATATTTATACTATTAACTGCAATGCAATCTTCATCCACCATTGAAATCACTGTTATACATACCCTAGATTATTCTTTAATTTCCTTTCAATTGACATTTACATCCACATACCATACCCTTTCAGCCAGAATCTCATTTATAAATCAGAAGGGTTAGTTATACCCACTATAATGGATTAGTTATATAACTATAATGTGTTATCATTAGCTGTGTTCATTTCCACACTTTTACAATAAACCTTACTAAAAATTCTAAATACATTGAGCATCAGCTCCCATTTTCAACCCACATTCTATTTTCTATTAACATATACCTTAGAGTTGATTTACCTCCATGAGTTTTACTCATTGTATTTAGTTCATATTAATGAGACCATACAACATTTGTCCTTTTGTGACTGGCTTATTTCACTCAACAGAATATCCTCAAGGTTCATCCATGTTGTCATATGCATCTTTTATTATTTTTATTTTCTATTTTTTTTTAGATTTATTTTTATTTATTTCCCCCCCCCATTGGTTTTGCACTCACTATCTGCTCTCTGTGTGTTCTTCTGTGTCTGCTTGTCTTCTCTTTAGGCGGCACCAGGAACCGATCCCGTGACTTTCCAGAGTGGGAGAGAGGCGCTCAATCTCTTATACCACTTCAGCTCCCTGGTCTGCTGCATCTATTATTGTCTCTCCTTTGTCTCTCTTTTTGTTGTATCATCTTGCTGCGCCAGCCCTCTGCATGGGCCAGCTCTCCTGCGCTGGCCAGCACTCCTGCACAGGCCAGCTTGCCTTTCACCAGGAGTCCCTGGGAATTGAACCCTGGGCCTCCTATATGGTACACAGGAGCCCAATTGCTTAAGCCACATCCGTTTCCCGTCATATGCATCTTGATTTCATTTCTTCTTACAGCTGAATAGTATTCCATTTTATGGATATACCACATTTTGTTTAGTCATTCATCAGTTGTTGGACACTTGGTCTGGTTCCATATTTTAGCAATTGTGAATAATGCTGCTATGAACATTGGTATGCGAATGTCAGTTCATGTCCTTGGCTTTCAGTTCTTCTGAATATATTCCTAGTAACGGGATTGCTGGATCATATGGCAGTTCTATATTCAGATTTCTGAGGTACTGCCAAACTGTCTTCCAGAGGCCAAACCATTCTACATTCCCACCAACAGGGAAAGAGTGTTTCTATTTCTCCACATGTTCTCCAGTACTTGTAGTTCTCTGTTTTGTTGATAAGGTCCATTCTATAAGGTGTGAAATGGTATCTCATTGTAGTTTTGATCTGCATTTCCTTAACAACTAGGGATGTAGAACATTTTTTTCATGAGATTTTGGGCCATTTGTATTTCCTCTTTAGAATTGTGTCTATTCAAGTCTTTTGCCCATTTTTCAATTGTGTTGCTTGCCTTTTTATCATTGAGTTGTATGATCTCTTTATATAACATGGATATCAAACCCTTGTGAGGTATGTAGTTTCCAAATATTTTCTCCCATTGAGTAGGCTGCCTTTCTTGACAGTCTTTTTTTTTTTTTTTGTTATTTAATTTTTTGACAAAGTCTTTTGAAGAACAAAAGCATTTAATTTTGAGGAGCATTTATCTAATTTTCCTTTGGTTGTTTATGCTTTGGGTGTAGGTTTAAGAAACTAGCAACTACCATATGATCTTGAAGATGTTTCCCTGCATTTTATTCTAGAAATTTTATGTTTATAGCTTTTATATTTAGGTCCTTGATCCTTTTTTTTTTTTTTTAAAAGCGGTACCAGCAATTGAACCTAGGACCTCGTACATGGGAAGCAGATGTTTAACCACTGAGCTACCTCTGCTCCCCCCTTGATCCTTTTAAGTAAATTTTTATATAACATGTGAGAGATAGGGGTCCTCTTTCTTTCCTTTGGATATGTATATCCAGTTCTCCCAGCACCATTTCTTGAACAAACTGTTCTGGCCCAGCTGGGTGGGCTTGACCACCTTGTCAAAAGTCACTTCTTATATTTATACTATTTATACTGGAGATATGAGGATCTACTTCTGAGTTCTCGATTTGGTTCCATTGGTCTACCTTTATGCCAGTACCATGTTGTTTTTACCATTGTAGCTAAATAATATGGTTTAAAGTCAGGAAGTGAGAGTCCTCCAACTTTGTTCTTTTTTTAAAACATTTTTGGCTACTAGGTGCCCCTTACACTTCCAAATAAATTTGATAACTGGCTTTTCCATTTTTGTAAAAAAAAAAAAAAAGAAAAGAAAAGCTGTTGGAATGCTTATTGGGATTGCATTGAATCTATAAATCAGTTTGTGTAGAAGTGACATCTTAACTATATTTAGTTTTCCAATCCACGTACATGGAATGTCCTTCCATTTATTTAAGTCTTCTTTGGTTTCTTTTAGCAATGTTTTGTAGTTTTCTAAATACAGATATTTTATGTCCTTGGTTAAGTTTATTCCTACATATTTGATTCTTTGAGTTGCTATTATAAATGGAATTTTTTTTCTGACTTCCTCCTCAGATTGCTCATCAGTAGTGTATATTAATTAACCTGGTACCCTGCCACTTTGCTGACCTTGTCTATTAGTTCTAGTAGCTTTGTTGTATATTTTTCAGATTTTTCTAGATATGGGATAATATCATTAGTGAATAGTGACAGTTTTACTTCTTTCTTTCCTATTTGGGTGCCTTTTATTTCTTTTTCTTGCTTAATTGCTTGAGCTGGAAGTTCTAGCACAATACTGAATAACAGTGGTGACAGTGAGCATCCTTGTCTTGTTCCTGATCTCAGCGGGAAAGCTTTAGCTTTCACCATTGAGCTCAATGCTTTCTGTGGGTTTTTCATAGATGCACATTACCATGTTGAGAAAGCTTCCTTCTATTCTTATCATTTGGAGTGTTTTTATCAAGAAAGGATGCTGTATTTTGTCAAATGCTTTTTCTGCATCAATTGAGAGGATCATGTAATTTTTCTTCTTCATTTTACTAATGAACACATTTTACTAATATGGTTTACTACACTAATTGATTTTCTTGTGTTGAACATACTTGCATACCTGGGAAAAACCCACTTGATCATGGTGTATAATTCTTTCAATTATACATGCTTTTGGATTTGGTTTGTAAGGATTTTGTTGAAAATTTTTGCATCTATATTCATTAGATAAATTGGTCTGTAATTTTACTTTTTTATACTATGTTTATGTGCTTTTGGTATTAGGGTGATGTTGGCTTCATGGAATGAGTTTGGTAGTGGTCCTTCCTGTACAATTTTTTTGAAAAGCTTGATCATCTTTGAATGATTGGTAGAATTCACCTATGAAGCCATCTGCTTTTGGGCTTCTCATCTTTGGGAGGTATTAGATGACTGTTTCAATCTCTTTATATGTTATTGGTTTGTTGAGGTCTTCTATTTCTTCTAGGGTCAGGGTAGGTTGTTTATGTGTTTCTAGGAATTTGTCCATTTTGTCTACATTGTCTAGTTTGTTGGCATATAATTGTTCATAGTATCCTCTTATGACATCTCTTATTTCTGCATGGTCAGTGGTAATGCTCTCCCCCCATTTCTGATTTTATTTATTTGCATCTTTTCTCTTTATTTCTTTGTCAGTCTAGTTAAGGGTTTGTTGATTTTGCTGATCTTCTTGAAGAACCAAGTTTTGGTTTTGTTGATTCTCTCTGTTGTTTTCTTGTTCTGAATTTCATTTATTTCAGCATTGATCTTTATTATTTCTTTCATTCAGCTTGGTTTGGGATTAGTTTGCTGTTCTTTTTCTAGTTCCTCCAGGTGTGCAGTTAGGTCTTTGATTGTATCTCTTTTTCTTTTTTAATGTAGGCATCGAGGGCTATAAATTTCTTTCTCAGCACTGCCTTTGCTGTATCCCATGGGTTTGTGTTCTTGTTTTCATTCGTCTTAAGATATTTACTTATTTCTCTTGTAATTTCTTTCTTTCTTTTTTTTTTTTTTTTTTTACTGTTTTTTCATCTTCTTTTTTTCACTAATTTTTTTTTTAAAACAAATCAATGTTATTGACACATATTAATAAAGCATACAATTCATCCAAGCGTATAATCAATTGTATTTGGTATAATCACACAGCGTGCATTCATTTCAATCATTATTAGAGCATTTTCATTATTTCATTAATAATAATGATAAACAAAAAAACAAACAAGAAAATTCTTCACCTTTCAATCTCTCTATGAAAGAAATAATGAAATAATTCTAAAAATTTTTTGATGATGAATGCACAACATTGTGATTATACTAAAAGTCACTGATTATACACTTTAGATAGATTGTATGGTATGTGAATATATTGCAATAAACTGCTTAATAAATAAATATTTGTGCAATAATAGCCAGAAATAGCAACTATGTACAACATAGATTGCAATTTCTTCTTTGACCCACTGATTATTTAAGAGTATGTTGTTTAATCCCCATATAATTGTGATTTTCCCTTTTTCTGTCTGTTACTGATTTGCAGCTTCATTCCATTATGATCAGAGAAAGTGTTTGGTATAATTTCAATCTTTTTACATTTATTAAGACCTGTATTGTGACCCAACATATGTTCTACCTGGAGAAGGATACATGAGCACTTGAAAAGTGTATATCCTGCTGTTTTGGGGTGTAATGCTCTATAAATATCTGTTAGATATAGTTCATTTATCATATTATTCAAGCTTTCTGTTTCCTTATTTATCCTCTGTGTAGATGTTCTATCCAATGGTGAGAGTGGTGTCTTGAAGTCTCCAACTATTACTGTAGAGATGTATATTTACGCTTGAGTTTTGCCAGTGTGTGCCTCATGTATCTTGGGGCACCCAGGTTATGTGTACAAATATTTAGTATCATTATTTCTTCTTGGTGAATTGTCCCATTTATTAATATATAATGACCTTCCTCATCTTTTATAACAGTTTTGTATTTAAAATCTATTTTGTCTGATATTAGTATTACTACTCCAGATCTTTTTTGTTTACTATTTGCATGGAATATCTTTTTCCAACCTTTCACTTTAACCTTGTTGTATCCTTACATCTGAGGTAAGTCTCTTGTAGACAACAATTAGATGGCTCATGTTTCTTGTCTTTTTTTTTTTTTTTTTTAATCCATTCTGTCAGTCTATGTCTTTTAATTGGGGAATTCAGTCCATAAACGCTCCATGTTATTACTGTCAAGGCATTATTTTGTCACTTTTGTCCTTTGGCTTTCTGTTGTCAAATCTTGTTACTGTCTATCTTTTTACCCTTTAGGTTAGCTTTACTAATAATGTTCATTTCTACACTCTTCTCCAACTCTCTCACCCTTGTTTTTTCCTTTCAGGCTGTAGCACTACCTTTAGTACTCTTGTAAATCTGGTCTTTTGGTAACATACTCTCTCAGTTTTTGTCTGTCTGAAAACTCACCTTGATTTTTGAAGCACAGTTTTGCCAGATAAAGAATTCTTGGATGGCAGTTCTCTTTCAGTACCTTAAATGCATTGTACCACTTTCTTCTCGCCTCCGTGGTTTTCTGATGAGATCAGCACATAGTCTTATTGTGTTTCCCTTGTATGTGATGCATTGCTTTTCTCTTGATGCTTTCAGAATCCTCTCTTTATCTCTGGTATTTTTCATTCTGAATAGTAGGTGTCTCAGAGTAGGTCTACTTGGAATTATTCTGTTTGGGGTACATTGTCCTTCTTGGATATTGATATTTGTGTCTTTCATAAGGGTTGGAAAGTTTTTGGTCACTATTTCCTTGAATATACTTTCTGCTCCTTTTCCATTCTCTTCTACTCCTGGGACACCTATAACAAGTTTGTGCATTTTGCATTGCCATTCAATTCCCTGAGAACCTGTTCCCCTTTTTATGCCCAATCTTTTTCTCTCTGTTCTCCTGCCTTTTCAAGTTCAAATGTTCTGTCTTTGATTTCCCTAATTATGCCCTCCTTCAATTCAAATCTGCTATTATATACATCTAATGTATTTTTAATCTCATCCATTGTGTCTTTCATTCCCATAAGCTCTGTTACTTTCCTTTGCAGGCTTTTGAATTGTTCTTTATGTTCACCAGGTATCTTCTCAATATCCTTTATCTCTTTTGTTATATTTTCCTTCAACTCCTTGAATTGATTTAGGAGATCTGTGTGATTATCATTGAACAGTTGTCTTAAATCCTGTATCTTTCAGGATTTTTGGTTTGTTCTTTTGGCTGGGCCATATATTCCTGTTTTTTAGTATGGCTTGTAATTTTTTGCTGATGTCTAGGCATCTGAACATGTTGGTGAATTTACTCTGACAATCAATTTCTCTCTCTTGCCTAGTGGTTTTATATCATGGTTCTTCTCTGATTTATGGTTCAACTTATTTAAAGTCTTTAACATTTCACAGTTTAAGTTATCAAAATAGGGCCAGACACTCACTAGCGGGGTGCAAACCAGATCAGGGGACTGGGACAAGAGACTCCTAAAGCAGGTTTTTTCCTTGTAGTTTCCTAGCCGGCTAGCTGATGGTGCTTGTTGGCAAATCTTTTCACAGAGGTCTCTCTTTCAAACTCTCCACTTGCCTATGATTCTGTTCTGGCCAGAGCCAAGACTAAAGGAGGCTCTGCTGGCCAAATAAAGAGAATCCACTCTCCGGTCTCCACTGTACCCTCCCTCGTCCCAGGGAGGAAGAAGTCTATTCCCCTCTCAGTAGGCTGCAGGAGCCATGTTCACCTTGAGGGTGAAGGATGGGTGCTATTCCCCGCCACGATGGCTAGTAACTCATGGTTTTTTATTTAGCTTCTTCATGTCTCTGTCCCTTGCCTTCCTGGGGAATGTGCATCACTCTCCTGGTCTGCACAGCCCCAAAGCAGGTCCCTTGGACAGCTTTTTGCCCTTCTTCCATTGCTTTTGTGAGAGAGTTGAGCCCTGACTACCTATACTGACGCCATCTTTCTGGAAGTCTATCTTATGATCTTAAGAAAATTGTGAATTTGATAGGTAGCTTGTTTTGTTATTCAATGATAATTTTAGAAAAATTATTTATGGAAATGGGAAATTATTTTCTTTGAAATGATTTTACTTTTATTGTCTTTAAAAATATTAAATAAAAATGACACAAAAACTTAATAAAGGAAATTAACAGACATAAAATAAATGGAAAAATTCTTCCTATTTGGACCTGTACTCCTGAAATTTATCTTCAAAAGTATCCACTGTCAAGATCCTCCTATATTTTCTAAGAAAACATGTTTATGCATATACCATCAAATATATGGATATCCTTTTAAAAGTCATACAAGTAGTATAAATTATATGCATGTTTTGTGTTGTGCATTTTTCAGTTCACAGTTTATCTATCTTGGAAATCTTTGTTTAATCCATAGATAAGTCACATTTTTTTAAATGGCTACAAATGATTCCTTGATCCTCTAGGGATCCACATTAGGGTCTTCTTTTTAAAATTTTATATGGAACTTGCAATAATGATTCCTGTGAACATATATAAACACATCTTGGTGTATTTTCTTTTCTGTTTTTAAAAAAAGATTTATTTTTATTTTATTTATCTCACCCCACCCCCTGTTGTTTTGTGCGCTCACTGTCTGCTCTCTGTGTCCATTCGCTGGATGTTCTCTGTGTCTGCTCATCTTCTCTTTAGGAGGTACTGTGGACTGAACCTGGGATCTTCCATGTGGGAAAGAGGCGCTCAATTGCTTGAGCCACCTCTGCTCCCTGTTCTTTTGTGTCTCTCATTGTGTTTCCTTTTTGTGTCATCTTGCTGCGTCAGCTCGCCGCACACTAGCCCATTGTGCCAGCTTGCTGTCTTGCTTGTCTTCTCCAAGAGACACCGGGAACCAAACCCGGGACCTCCCATGTGGTAGAGGGGAGCTCAATTGCTTGAGCCACATCCACTTTCCTCCCTGTTTTTTTAATTTCACTTTTCTAAGATATTGTGCTTAATATATTTATTTATTTAAGTTATAAAATATACCATATATATGGAAGCACATATGAAATACATATGTATCATTTAAAAACTAATTATGATGTGAACACACATACAACCAAAACTCAAGTTAAGGGTTCAGTAGCACTTCTGAAGCGCTCTGTGTGCACCTCTTCCCAATTATAATATCTCCCTTTCCCTCAGAGAAAATGACATTTTTATAGTTTCACTATCTATATATGTATCTCTAAAAATATCAGTTAATTTTACTTGTTTTTGAAATTTATAGAAAGGGAATCATGTATTTTTTTGCATTTGAATTATTTGGTTCAACATTTATGTGATTTATCCATGTTGGTGCATGCTATCCTTTATAACTTTTCATTGCTGTAGAGTATTTCATCATATGAATGACCCTAACAAAATTTATTTATTCATTTTATTGTTAATGGACATTTGGGTTGTTGCTGCTTTTGACTATTATGAATAATACTGCTATGACCATATTCAAATATTCTCCTGATGCACATGTCAAAGAAGTTTCCTAAGGCATAAACCAGGGTTTCTCCACCCCAGCACTACTGACATTTTTGGCCAAATAATTCTTTGTTGTGAGGGCTGTCCTATGCATAGTAGGATGTTTAGCAGCTTCCTTGATGTCTACCCACTAGATGACAGTAGCACCCATGTAAATGTGACAACCACACATGGTTCCAGATATTGCCTAAATTCCCCGAGGGACAAAATCACCCCTCCTTGAAGACCACTGGCGTAGACTTACAAAGTAAGAATGTTACATCGTAGAGTATGTGCATCTTCAGTTGGATAATGCTGATAGTGTGAGACCAAAATATTTATATATAGATCTCTCGACTTTTAGATCAACAATGTCATTTTCATTAATTTTGATTTATTAAATGCTTATCTCACTTGACAATCACAGAACTTAGGAGGTATATTCTGAATTTCAAGGAAGAAATGGCCTGAAAGGTAAAGCAAGTTGGAGGTAAAGCCAGCATGGGAACCCGAGTCTCATAATGGCCATACATCTCTTTTCAACTATTTCAATGAAGACTGCATGTCTTTATAAGATGTTTTAACCTTTAACTGATTTTTTATTAAATTCCAAACAAGTATACTTTGGCTCATTTCAACAGGTTTCTTATTTTGAGTTATTTGCTAAAAGTCTATTTTAAGTAAGTACTTAGGCCTAATTTTACTCATAGAATGCTAAAGAATAATTTTGAGGGCAGCCCACTCTCAAGTCCATGGTTGGAATTATTAGTTTTTGAATCAGGACAACAGGGCTTGTCCAGGTAGTTGTAATAGTTTTGTGAAACTCTGGTTACAATAGTAAATAGCTACTTTTATCTAAACCAATGCCATTCATTTCATTAAAAACAAGATAATTAATACCTCAGCCAGTAAAAGTAACACATACATTGGAACCCTTCCCATATTCTTTTAAGTTCTAATACTCAATTATCATCTCTAAATTTTGGTTTGCTTATGAAAGTCAGTAAATCATGATAAATCCATTCTCTGAAAAATTTAGAAGGGTCAATGCTTTAGGAAAAGAAAATTATGGAAAGGTAACTTTTTTCTAGATATACTTACTTCTGCTTTTTTACGAGCTTCCATAGCTTTCATCAGCATCATATGTTGCCGCCTTCTCTCTCGTTCCTATTAGGCCAGATAAAATTAGGAAAATAACTCAACCATAGTTAACAGTATGATTTTAAAATGGAAAAAAACACAAGAACTTGGTATAGCATGTTTAGCATTTATAGACAAGTCACAGTAAAAACTAAATATAAGACAAGAATGGCCAGTCTGTGCATGTTTTAGTTCAGGTTTAGAAAGCAAATACAAGAACAATCAAAAGCAAAAAGGTAAAGCAATGAACATGGAGACAGTGTAAACAGAAGCATACAAGATTTACTTATGGTCAGTTGTGATGCTCCTTCAAAAGCTGGCAGAACAAAAAGCAAAATGGTTGGCTGGAACAGGTCAGTTACCTTACATCTGCTATTAGGAAAACCACAAATACTATAGCCAATTAAACTAAAGGTTGTGTTATTCTTAAATTTTTATATTAGGCAGAAATTGATTTATAATCACTTTCACCTCATGATTTTAGAATTGGTTAATTTTATTTCAAGTACCTAAATCATTTTGTAAATCCAATAAGCCAGCAAAAAATTAGAAAGATTTTTTTAAGAGTTTATACCAATTTAGTTAAACTAGTCTTGGTTCATATACAAACACCAATGAAATGGGATATTACTATTTACTGATGTCTGCCACTTGGTATGCTATTTTTTAAAGCTACAAAAGTCACACCGTGGGCTAATTATTAAGTGGAACCTAAAAGGCACAGTATGGAAATAAAGTAAACATTAATTTGAAGGTCTCATTTTCTTTTAAAATAAAAATATCACATATTTATAATATTTAATAGATTTTTGTTTGATTATATTTGATCCTCCAAAAGGGATATTTATAAAATTATTTATAAAAATTTTCTATGAAACCAGAATCTATTTCATATTCTCTCATCAACCTAACTCAAAATTCCCATTGTAGACAATGGCAGTTTTGCATCTGGAATGAGGGGAGAATATGGGTCATAATTGTACATAATTGTATTTAATTGTACAGTGATTCAACTTTCATTGTGACATCAGTAATGTAAATTTTTAGACAGTGGCCTTATATAAGGCTTGCACAATTCAGTAAAGAAATCTTTGGATATGTATTATACTTTCTTTAGAGACAAGCAGATGTATGCAATGCACTGTGCTGTAAAGCCATGCAGCAGTATGTAATATGACAGCAGCCAGTGCTACACTTTATGCATTGCTATGACAACCATATCACAACCAAATCACAATGCGGTGTTAGATGTACAAAAATAAACATACCCATACCATATCTAGTCTATGCCTCTCCAACTCCTGGTAGAAAGAGTTGGCACAACATTATGAAACAGAAATCACAGAGTCATAAAACCAATTTATAACCCCCAAAAAGACACCAATACCAAAGCAAGGCAATACACTGTAAGATGAAAGAAAAACTTAAGCAGGAATTATATCAGAACAATTTTAATAACATATTTTGAAGATTTTTCCCCCAAATAGCTTTTAGCAAAATTAAAAATGTACATTTCAACAACTGTATAACTATTCATATACAGACCTGATGCTTCAAAAGAACAGCTTGTTGTCTTCTCATCTCTTTTTCCTTAAAAATAAGAAAGTTTTGATACATGATATTTAGGGAAGAGTAATTGAAGGAACTAGCTACACTGTCACAGCATATCATATACAATTGGCATGTGCATTTTTTGTTATTTTGACACATTATGTCCCCATACAAGTTTAGTTGATTAGAACTTCCTCCACACTGAAGATCGATTCCCAATATACTCTATAATTAACAGCAACTATATCATTTCTAAACATTGTATATGAATGAGAGTGACAAGAGGCTCTGTGACAATTTGAGATTTTCTGCCCACCTATGATTCAGGACACCATCTCCAAGGAGTGGAGCTTACTGCAAACAATTCTATTAATGTCACCAATATCAATATTTTTATAAAAGCAAAATCTAGATGAAATTAATATTAAAGGTGGCCATGAAAGTGTGTACAAGTCTGAAGACCAAAGAGAGTAGGAAAAGTAAACAGGTTTCTGGCATTCTAAATAGGTGGGGCTATTTCCAGCACCGGTAGGATAACTCATCTGCCCCCTTTCAGTAATCAGTTATCAAAAATAGTGGAAGGTAGGGAATAAAGTAGGTGGGAAAAAGACACCTCTCTTACTCTTCATGCTAGGAAAACAAAATGAAAACAGTCTTAAACACTTGAAGTTATAATAATTAACAGTAGCTAAAATTATTGTTGAAAAGGAACAGCTATTGTTTCTGTATGCTTTTCACTTTTTTATAGTTAAAAAAGTTCCTGGACATTTAACAAAGTTAAAATCTAGGGAGAGAATCAGATTTGTGACATGGTCTGAAACATGAACATAAACAACATACAAAATAGTTTTGGGGGTATCATTTTTATCCAGCAAAACTGTATACAGGCATTATGCAATAGCTTGCATTTCTGATGTCCGCTATTTAAAGAACTCAAAGCATCACATAAAACCTGTATAATGAAATAAAAAAATTACATACAATATACATACAAATAAAACACACATTCTTCACGTTTTTTCTGTGCTAAACACATATTTAGATAATCATTTTTAGGAAAGCTGTCTCTTCATATAATTGATACTGATATAACATCATATAGTTTTTATTTTTGAAAAATAAAAACTCTGGTTCTCATCTAAACTAACCTTTATTCGTTTCTCGGCCTCCAATAATTTGGCATTTGCTGCTTCTTCCTTCTTTTTCTTTTTTGCCTGTGCATGCAAAACAGGTCTCAAAGTCATGCAACAGTACCACTACAACTTGAAAATAATCTCAGACTTGAATCAAAGCTACATGCCTCACAAGGTACAAAACATTAACATATACGTAGACAATTAACAGATTTCCCTCTGTTAACATATTTAACATACTGATTTTGTTTTTCATGTATAGATCAGCATTAGGATATAGAAAAATTCTTAAAATTCATAAGACTATGAGAGGCTTTTTTTTAGGTTTCTCAAATTCTGTTATGTCAACTAATTGAGTATGTTATTTTACCATAAAAATTAATTACAGGAAAAACTATTTTATGTCATTTATTGTTTTTTTCTAATTTTTAAAAGTAAAATATGATCAATGTAAAGATTTTAACTGATAAATAAAAATTAATCCAAGAGTAACTCAATAACGTTTTAAAATGCATGTCTACTTTATTTGAAATTACTTTTCCAATCCTTGAAAGTTGAGATAAAGAAATTCATTACTCAGGTGATTTAAGTGAAACACATTAAAGCTGATTTCTGAAATCTCTCCAAATAGTGGTTAAATTCTAGTTTAAATAAAGTAGATGGAAACTTTTAATCTTTCATGTAACACATATTGTGTCTCAAAGTCATGCTATCAAATTTGAGCTTCATAATCTTAAAGTCCTTAACTACCTTGTAGTTTCATATTGGTTGTCAATTTACACTGAGCTAGAAATATTTTCAATTGGTGGTGGTGGTAAAATTAATTTGAAATGGTTAAAGGAATGTGTGTATATTTCTAGAAGGAAATAACTATAACAATGAAAATTTCAGCTATCTGAAGCCCTCAGAGAATAAATTGTTCTTTTAAGCAATAGTTTGCTGAATATCTGAGAAGTTATAATAATTTTAGACATGAAAAGTTTATATTCACTATTTTGGATGGAAATAATTATGAGACATATGCTTGCTTAGACACAGTACACTAAACATAATTTGGCTTTTCCTTGATGACTCAGAACAATTATTCTAAACATCCGTTATTATTGCACAGTTTGATAAGTAATGCCTTTGGGCTATTAAGGTGTCGAAAATTGCTTGCTATTCAACAAGAAGATTGCACACTGTTGCTAGGCTCTTGAGTTCCTGTATATATGCTCATTGGAGTTTTTCTGTATTTTCCTTTCCTATCTCTCTTTTGGCTATTACTTTTGCTGTTGCCAATATATGTCTTCTAGCCCTATCCTAATCAGTTTGTGGGGTGAGGGTGTGGGGAATGGTATTTGAAACCAGGTAACCAACAGGTTAAATTGTTTCTAAATTTAAAAAATTTCTTTTACTTTTGTAAACATTTGTTTTTAAATTAGAAGTAAATATCTGACTATAAGCCCTAATGACATTTTAAAAAGTAAAGAACACAAATTATAGCACATGAACTTTATGTCAACTACATTAGTTTCTCAGAGGTTTTCCTTTTTTCTTTTTTCTCTTAAGTCTTAATTTCTGGGTTTTCACTGTTACAATTAGAGGAGCTTGCTAAATGAGGATTAGCCTAGTAAGGTCTTACTTTGTGCATTATGTTTAAAGAGAATTTCTGATGGACAAATTTGGATGAGTGAGAGAACATGTAGGCAGAATTTTTATTTTTGCAGACTCCAAAATACATGACTATAATAGTTAAATTATATTAAATTTAAAGTTCTACCTCTAGAATTTGCTGGGCTCGAAGTTCTTTTTCCATTCTGATTTGTTGTATTCTCTTAATTTTTTCCTGTAGGAAAAATTATGGTCATTTAAGATAATAAAATAAACTAGGTAAAAAGTAGAATCAAATGGCTAAGAATATAAGTACAAAATTACCAAAAGTGTCCCAAACTGGATACAAAATTTAATTATTTACTTTAATATCATATATATTTTCATTTATATAATTTTACAAATTTCTCAAAATAATTTGTAAGGTACAAATGCCAAATAAATACACAGAAGCCAGGTAAATAATTGATTGAATTAACATAGCTTGACGATCTTTATAAATATTTGGAATTGCAAGACAGTATAGTAGAAAAAGTATTGTTTCAGAGACAGAAAACCTAAGTCTAATCCTGGGCTACTGTCATTTATTGCATGATCTTGAGCAAAAAATAACTACTCTTCCATAAAATAGGGAGAGGTGCTTGTGTTTTTCACTTTGCCAATATCAAATAAAAAATGCTTAAAAAATATGAAGTGCCTCACAATTATAATAGATAATTATTAATAATTTCTATACTATAATTTTCTATTTCACATGCTGAATAGCATGATAATATGACATTGCTTTTAACTATTACAAAAAGTCAATTTCAGAAATAATCAGTAACATTTAAAAATGGATTAATTACAATTTAGAATTCCAGGGAATTATTTGCATGACACAATTGGTGTTCACATTGACTAAATTTAATGTACTGGATATTGGTTATGTTTTAGAATTTGGTGATCATCTATGTTCTGATGAGAATGTTAAAAATATCCTGTATGCTATAAGCACATTGTTAGCAATTTCATGTTCACAAATCCCTTTGAAAGTTCCAAGGTGGCACTGATAACAGGAGAATAAATACAAGTATAGTTGAAAAAAAACCTTCTAAATTACAAATTGCACTTGTCCTAGAATTTCCAGAGCCAATATTTTATACTGCTGTATACTAGAATACCTGCTACAATTTCCAGTTGTTAGTTGTGACATTTGAATCTATACTTCAATAGGTTTTTTTGTTTTGTTTTGTTTTGTTTTAACAGATCTCTTTTTTGTACACTGATGTCATCGATTCTCGTGGGGTCTACTGCAGAAGACCTATGATTTGCTATCGAATGTTTATCATACTTTGCCATTCATTTTTCTATTATACAAAGATAGGTAAGGGGGGTCTTGTGCTTCTTACTAAGTATATTCAGTCTAGGTCTTTGTCTTAATTGTCCAAGTGATGTAGACCCATGTACACATATTTGGTAGTACTGTCTTTAGCATGTGTCAGAGATAAATATTATTTATAAATTATTATAATATAGGTTAACCTTATGTAGCAGTTTGATATTATTGATGAATTCCCAAAAGAAATATAGATTATGTTTGTAAACTGGTCGGTTCCTCTGGCATGATAACCCTTTGATTTTATTAGATTCAGCTGAGACATCTGATTAAATTATATTAAGATTAGGACTCTGATCCAACCACATCACCAGAGTGTGACTCAGGGTCAAGTCCCAGCCCTCTTGGGCAGATAAAACAGACTCTCACACGGAAATAGACACACAGAAGCAGATACACGGGAAGAGAGAGTGCTCCATAGATACTGCCCTGGGAAGAGAGATTAGCCTGACAGTCCACAGCTGACCTTGTGGAGAGACCAGTGCAGCTGAGCCTAGAAAGAAATGAGCCCTGGGGACAGAGAAGAGCCTTATGGCAGCCTACAGCTAAGATCAGAAGAAGTTTGGACCAAGGAGCCTTAAGAAGAAAGAGGAAGGCTGAACCCTTGCAGAGATTGCCCACCATCTTGCATCAACATGTGGCAGCAGACTTTGGGTGAGCAAGTACCTCTTACAGTACCTTGAGTTGAACTCCTTAGGGCCTTGTAACTATAAATTTCTACCCCAAATAAATATCCTTCATAAATGCCAACAGAGTTCTAGTACTTTGCATCAGCACTCCCTGGGCTGACTAATATACCTTATAATATTGAGCACACAATCACTGAACTGGGCAGTTTACATAAAACATCTGGTTGACCATCATGATAGCATAGGACTTGGAATTATCTTCCTTTTATGTAAGAAAAATTGGAGGTTCCCAAGGAGTAAATGTTTCGCCAGAAGACAAATAGCAAATACAGAGTCCTGGACAGATTCCAATGCCTGTGCTCCTTCTGCTGCATACGTTTCTGCTAGCTTTCAGAAAACTGTCTTGTGGACTATTTGGTAATATTTTTGGCCTACTTGGTTGAAAAAAATAATCCAGTGGATGAGAAGCAATGCTACTATTTTATTCTGTATCTAATGTTGATTTTAAATTATTAAATTATCCCAGGACAACTGGCAGGGAGATGATAATGGACAACAGCCGTCCCAGGGAATGGAGAGAGTCTGCAGGTGCAGGCAGGATATTCCCATCCATCTTCCCCGTGGGATATAAGTCCCCTCTCAATTGGAGGTGGAGTGGACATCACCATCCCAGAATCCTCGGGATTGGGGAAAGAACTATGGACTAGAGTGGACTTAATGGTATTGTACTATAGACATATTGTGATTCTAGCAATGGAAGAAATTACAACACTGATGTGGAGCCAGTGGCCACTGGAGGCTCTGGGAGCAGGAAGGGAAAAACAATTGTGATACGGGAGCTTTTTTGGGACTTGGGAATCGTCCTGAGTGACGCTGCAATGACAGATATAGGCCATTTTATATCATTACACAACATGTAGAACTGTGTGGGAGAGAGTGTAAACTACAATGTGAACTATGGCCCATGCTTAATGGCAAAGCTCCAGGATGCATTTATCAATTGCAATGAATGTGCCACACTAATGAAGGATGTTCATGTGGGAGGTGTGGGGAGTGGGGCATATGGGAATCCCTATATCTTTTGTGTAACATTTATGTAAACTAAGTATCTTTTAAAAAATAATTTAAAAAATTATTAAATTATGAAGCAGACTGTGTGAGTAGACCTATTCTATACTTTTGTTCACTTTGTTTGCAATAAGAAAAGAGTCACATGGTATTCTGAGACTAGCCTCAATGTAAATATCTTTAGATAAATACCTAAAACCAACTCATCTGCATTGTTTTTGCTGGAAACTTGGGATGCCAATGCTTTTTCTTTTCTTTTTCTTTTTTTTTCAGTTCCCATATCCCTCACCCAGCTTCCCCAAAAGTTAACATCTTAAATAACTACAGTGGGAAGTAGATGTGGCCCAACCAGTTGGGCACCCACCTATCACATAGGAGGTCCCGGGTTTGGGTCCCAGTGCCTCCCAAAAGAAGATGAGCAGGCGCCACCCCTGCCACAACAAGCTAGACTCCACCCCGCCACAATAAGCAGATGCCACAAGCCAGCAGAAGCCGCAGCCTGCAGGGAGAGAATGTGGCTCAGGCTGTTGGGCACTCGCCTCTCATGTGGGAGGTCCCGGGTTCAGTTCCCGGTACCTCCTGGAGAAGGCGAGCAGACAATGAGTAGGCAAATGAGAACCATTTGGGGGCAGGGTGGATAAAGAAAAATAAAGTAAATAAATCTTAAAAAAAAATAACCACAGTGCAATTATCAAAAGCAGGCAGTCAATATGGTACAAACTACTAAATAAATCCCATATCCACTTTCAAACTTTGCCAGTTCTTCCACAGATGTCTTTTTTTTTTTTTTTTTTTTTTTAAGTTTTTATTGTAGTAACATATACAACATAAAATTTCCCATTTTAACTATTTCTGGTATACAATACAGTGGTGTTAATTACATTTACAGTGTTATGCTACCGTTACTACCATCCATTACCAAAACTTTTTTTATCACTCTAAATAGAAATTCTGAACTCAACAAGCATTAACTCTCCTTTCCCAATGCACCATGGTTTTTCAATAAACAGCAAAGACCATATGGACTCGGTTAAGGCTACTTTAAGATTTTAGGATCACAAAGCTGAATTTAAAGGATTGATGGGATCCAACGGGTCTCTGAGAGTCATTAGGGAACTAGGGTAAGCTATAAAAAAAAGTTTTCATTTTCATTTCATTGAAAGATGAGATATGAACTTATTTTAACATATATATGTAACTATGGTAAATATTTATAAAACATTCATTTATTAACCTACATATTTTTAGGTCAGTCATATAGTGGTTTTATAACAAACTAAGGAAGGAATTTAAGTCTAAAATTAATTACCTTAAATTACGGTAAAGGGGTGTGCCACAGAGTTTTATGTGCACCCTTAAAAAACTGAGCACTTGCTTTGTGCCAGGTACTGTGGTAGGTACTTTCCATTCATTACCTCACTTAATCCTCAGATATTGCAGTTATTCTTTTACAATGGAAGACATAGAGACTTACAGGTTAAGTCATTCACCTAAGATCACAAAATTATTAAGTGGCAGAGCCCATATTTAACCATAGGCTGCCTGATTACAAACTCAAAATTCTGAATCCCAACTCTCTATCAACTTTCTCTAGTCATACTGCTTCAGTCAATATTGGAAGGAAGCTTAGAGATAATCATATCAAAGCCAACAGAAGCAGCTACTTATAGAGTAACACAATTTTCATTTCATACTCATAACTACTTGTTGTTTAGTTTTTGTTAAGATTAGTAATTCCCCCCTATTCATTTTCTACTTTAATGTTAAAGAATGTGGAGATGGAAGAGTGGCTCACACATTCCCATCTTAAATGAAGTTGAATACCTTGTCACTTAATATTTTGCCTATAAGAATTAAAAAGTTACTTCAACTTAAAACTTAATTTTGAAAACCACATAGGGGAGGGATATTGTACATAGAAGATTGAACTCTGGATATGCCAAAACAATTATTTTCTTCATTTTTTTTTTTTTTTTTTTTTGCAATAGCAATGTTAAATAATTCTGAAAGCATTCAGAAGCAAAGAGGGTAAACTGATTATATAAAACTTGGATTTAATTTTTTAATACTATTTTACATGTTTTAGATCAGCAAAACTTTCTTAATAGATATGAACATGTACGCAATATCTTTTATTTACTGAAACATTAATTTAAAACCTTTGAAAGATGTTAAAGATGTGAAGTTACATTCAGTCTACTGAGATATTAAAAGTACTTATACAAATTTACTGTTTGGTAATTATTTCTTAAAAAATTTAGAAGTAGGAGACTTGGTTAAAAAAATGAGGTGAGGGAAGCAGATGTAGCTCAAGCAGGTGAGTACCTGTTTCCCACATGGGAGGTCCTGGGTTTGGTTCCTGGTGCCTCCTAAAAACTAACTAAAAAAAAAAAAACCAAAAAACAAAATATCTGACTGATGTGGTTTCTACTCTGGTTACATGTTTTTTTGTTAGTTTGTTTTTTTTAAATTTTTAAAAAATTTTCTTTTTTGTTTCTGGTTACATGTTTTTCTTTGCTCCTTTAACATGCATTTTCCCCATAGATGTTCTCATGGAAATTTCATCACAAAATCACACTTCCTGAGCAAATAGTAACAGCATAACTCACTTGTAAAACAATATGTGCCATATATACTTACCTACTTCCCTATCTCCCCCTTTCCCCACTTCATTCTAAATCTGAGGAAAAGAAAATTAAACCAAAATATAGTGACTCCTCAAAAAAACAAACAAACAAAAACAAACAACAAGCAAATAAACAAACAAGAAAAACCAACTCAGGGGAGCCGATGTGGCTCAGTGGTTGAGTGCCAACTTCCCACATATGAGGTCCCGGGTTTAATCCCTGGCCCCGGTACCTCAACAACAACAACAACAAAAAAGATGAAATTTTAACTAATGGAAAATGACAATTTTCTAAATAAGACATATAATGTGAAATACAGTTAAGACATTGAAATGAAAACAATGTACATATACACATATACAAATAGATTCCCAAAATAAGGCCCATGTTTAAAAAATTAGTTCCAAAGCATAAACATACCTGTTGTTTCATAATCTTTATCTGTTCTTTTTGCTTTCGCTTCTCCTCAGCAGCCATTATTGCTATGAGGAAAAAACAAAGCACAGATATCATCAGAATAGGACTGAAGGAGAGACCCTTCTTACAAATTCCCCGATACTTAACTGTTCAAGTTTATGTGATCCTTTCAATCACCCACCTTGTTGTTTTTTAGCTTCTTTGGCAACCCGAGCCTGTTCCTGTTTCTGAAGTTTTCTCAAAAGCTTTATTTGTGCTGCTTGCCTGGCTATTTCTGAAAAACACAACATTTCAAAGAATGTTACTAACAACTTCGTGTTAACTGCTAAAAACATCAATTGTGTGAAATAGGTATCATCACAAAGAATATACTATTTGAGAAACTTGCCTAAGGTTAGACAGACACCAAGTAGAAAAGTGGTGTGGCTGAAAATACCATGTTCATTTCCCCTAGAAATTGCCAAACTATTTCATCAAGTATTATCCTATATACAGAACTACAAAAAAGTGATGCTTCTTTTAAACCTTATCACAGAGGCTCATATTAGTACATTTTCTTTTCACATTTCAAATAATCTCCACATAGGAGGAAAGTAGCTGTTTTATATGGAAGAATAACAATTTATCTTCAATCTTAAAAGTAACAAAATAGATTAAAAAAGAGAAAGATCCAATATAAAAGTGAACAAATATGAAGCTTCCCCAAATGGTGAAGTTCCTGAATATACTGACATTTTCATTTATAAAGGAGAGGAACAAAATCTCCTACATAAAAAGGATGCAGAATAAATATGAGTTTTAATGTTAATCTAGTTCTTATAATTTTCAAGGACAAATGTATGAAAGATAGAATGATAATAATCAATGTCCCAATTCTTCATTCTTCCCAATATCCATGTCATTTGAAATGCGACTCTGCAGTAGCTTTTACGAAACAGAATATATTTCCCTGTTCCATGAGTCTGAATACAGTCATGTGATTGTCTTTGGCCAATAGGATGTTAGCAGATGTGATGTAAGTAGAGGCTTGAAAAAGTGCTTGTACTCTTTCTACTTTTGCTCTTGTGCCTTGCTAATATGAGGACCTGTTTGGACTAGGTTGCAGGAGGTGGAGACATACAGAGCCAGTCAACCCCACATGTAAGTAAGCCCAGTCAAGGTTAGCAGAGCTGCTAGCCTACCTCCAGCTGATTCCATCTCCACAAGTAATTAACAATTAGTATTGTATACCACTGAGGTTTGTGGTTGATTGTTAGCCAGCATTATTGTGGAAACAGATAACTGATAGAGAAACCATGTGATGTCGTTTCTTTCTTCTGCTGGCAAACTTGGTCAGAGTACTCACAAAATCATTTTAAAAAACACTACTTTTCTGTAGACACTATTTCAACTTTCTAGCAGATGAAGAGTTTTCAGGAACTTACATATTATATTCATCAAAAAATGAATATGATTGGTAATACCTGAATCACTTTAGCTCTACTAATTATTTCACTATTTATTGAATGCAGGTACTGTTGTGTTAAATTTACACGATCTGTTTAATTCTCACAACAACATTATAAGACAGGCAATATTATACACAGCTTACAAATGAAATAACTAAGGCTAAGTAGCAAAACAAAGTTACAAATCCAGGTCTTTCTGACTCCATAGTCTATCTACTACTACTACCTCTAAAAATCTCTAAGCAAGTCCTTGTAATAGCTGAGGTGAAGTTGATTACTATGGCTGATTTTCTATCATCAAGACTTAAAAAAAGGGGAAGAGGAGATGTAAAAGGGTCTAATTTTATCCAGTAAACTGGAAATATTAATGGAAGATGAAATGGAAGCTGATAGAACAATATATCTTTTCAATCTTCCAAAAATCTTCAAATGAGGAGGTTACAGGCCTGTACAAAAATTCCTGGACCACATAAAAACGATCTGCTGTTCACTAACTACTCTGGGAAACAGAAATCTATAAACTGCTCTGTAGAGTTAGAAACTTCTGAAAATAGTAAGTCTGAACTCATCTATGATAGTACCAGATAAATATATTTTTTCTTTAATGGTTAAGAATTGAAAGCTTTCACTAAACTTTGTTATTAAAGCCGAACTCTGCCTTAATATGTAAAGATGTGCTATGTGATTAAAAAAGTAAAACAAAAACCATGTGTCCTAGAAAATGCCAGATAACTATGATCTTGTGCTCCAAACTAAATCGATGCTCTCTAATATAAGTTTAGCTTTTTATAAGAAACTTCTGTAATATATACAGGTGTGTATTTGTGCATATGTATATCAGTCAATTTCAAGCCACACATAAGTAAACAGTAAAATTTGTAAACATTAAATAGTTCAATGCATATTTTTCCTTTTAGCAAGGAATATACAATTTTAGTTAATCACTAAAAATTTATAATTTAAATTTTATATTATGAGCAGTTAGAGAAGAAGATGTGAAGGAAAAAAGTTAGAGACAATATGAAGAAAGAAGAATGAAAGATCTAGGAAAATTGTCCTAGGCTATAAGGAATAAATTGCTTTCAATATTGTATCATTTATTTGGTTTATTATTGTTGAGTAACATTTTCTGTTATAATTAACTTTTGAAAAATTAATTTGAAAGATACCATTTATGGTTTAAGAAATTCTTTATCTGCTTTAACTTTCAAAAAATAAAGTTTATTTTTGAAATAAACTTTATTTTTATAGAGGATTATGGATATTTTGAACATATTGCATTTCTTCAATTCTAAGATACATTTTAAAAAACATTTTAGGATTTTAACATGATTGTGTCTGATAACTGAGCATTTTTTTTCCTTAGTGGTATATCTTTTTTTTAAAAAAAGATTTTGTTTGTTTATTTATTTATTTATTTATTTATTTATTTATTTATTTATTTATCCATCCCCCCCTTGCTGCTTGTGCTCGCTGTGTTCATTTGCTGTGCGTTTTTCTGTGTCTGCTTGTCTCCCCTTGTTGGGTGATCCTGCTGCGTCAGCTCACCGCACTGCGCGGGCTGGCTTGCCTTCACCAGGAGGCCCCGAGAATCAAACCCAGAGCCTCCCATATGGTAAATGGGAGCCTTATCAATTGAGCCACATCCGCTTCCTTTAAAGATTTATTTATTTACTTTTATCCATTTTTAGCCACCCCCGCCCCCCATTTTTGCTGTTTCTGTGTCCATTCGCTGGGCAATTCTCTGTGTCTGTTTCCTGCCCTCTCTTCTCATCCTTCTCCTCCTGTTTTCACCGAGATTCGATCCTGGGAACCTCCAATGTGGGAGACAGGCGTCCTACTGCCTGTGCCACCTTAGTTCCTAGTGGTGTATCGTAACATAATAGCGCATTATTTAGGCTATGGCATCTCAGATTCTATTATGTATGAAATAGGTGCTACTTGATATTTTAGAAAATGTGAGACAATAACGGTATCGGGCAATTAAAAAGCGAGTCTGTTTATATATATTGAAAGTTTGTCAGATTCTTATTTATATTTTCTGAGAAATTAGAAAGCTCTCATTTCACAAAGCTTGGATGTACAATTAAAGCTCCCTTTAATCTTACTCTTCTGAACCTTTCTTCAAATTAAGTCCAGGTTTTCAGTCTACTTGAGTCCTAATAGCATAATGATAATATTTAATAGAAGTTTCTTCTCAAATCCCCTCAGATAATCCCTCAAACTATTAATACAGAAGTCTTCTAGGAAAAAAGGGTGTTAAAGTGATTCATTCTCTTTTTTCTTTCCTAGAAAAACATGCATATTACACCCCATAAACTTGTAAATAATGATTATTTACTATAAAATATTTACTATTGAGATACATGTTGAGAAAGAAGATATGTACACAATAACAAAATTTGCAAAGTGCAACGCATTATAACAAGGGAGAATTATGTAAAAGAATACAAATAATGGTTTGAAATCTAGATGAATAATAAAACATTTGGTAAAAGTTGCATAATTAACTTCTATTTTGTAAGAATAAAAATATAGTTAATTTAGCAAAGTTGCTGTTTTGCATACTAAGTATTAATTATACTTGTATTAGATATGCAAAATATGCACAAAGAGCTCATATTATTTTATTTTATTTTTTTTAAATTTTATTTATTCATTTATCCCCCCCCTTGCTGCTTGTGCTCGCTGGGTCAGCTAACCACGCCGTGCGGGCGGGCTTGCCTTCACCAGGAGGCCCCAGGAACCGAACCCGGGGCCTCCCATATGGTAAACGGGAGCCCTACTGATTGAGCCACAGCCGCTTCCCAAGAGCTCATATTTAGATGTCAGTTAATTTCAAGTGCCTCCCCCTCCCTTTTTGAGGTACCAGGGCTAAGAATTGAACTTGGGACCTCGTATGTGGGAAGCTGGCGCTAAAGCACTGAGCCACACCAGCTACCCTCAGTTGTTTTTTTCCATTTGTTCGCTTGTTTGTTTGTTTTTAGGAGGCACCAGGAACTGAACCCAGGACCTCCCATGTGGGAAGTAGGTGCTCAACTGCTTGAGCCACACCCCCTCCCCTTATTTTTTGAAAACAATGCTCACATTCCCCACTACTATACATTCTTCAATGGTAGTGGTCTATTGACAATAACTTTAACAACACATTTTTCTTTTTTTTTTAACCATTAAGGGGAGATGAAAGTCTTAAAAGAAACCAAATATAATAATTTGAAAAATATTTGACTAATATACTAAGAGAAAAACTAAGCAGTTAACTTATATGCCATTGATGGAAGTATAAATTGGTGCTACCAATCTGGAGACAATATTTGCCTGCTATCTACCAAAAAGGAATGTGCACAAACCCTTTGATTCAGAGATTCTACTTTTAGTATTTTATACTATAGACAGCTATAACTTTAGAAGGGTATGAAAATATGTATAATATATATTTATTGCAACATTGTTTGTGATAGCGAAGATCAGGAAATAGCTTAAACAATCATCAAAAAGAGATTGATCAAATGAAGTATGGTAGAGCTATAGGTGACATTACTTACGATACAGCCATTAGAAAGAATGAGGTCGATTTTAAGTGCTGATAGAAAAAAGATGTTCGAGATAAATTAAGTGGAAAAAAGGAAGCTGGAAAATATGTATAGGATGTCTATTTTAGAAATCAAAAGGGATATATAGATATATATGAGTGTGTAAATCTGTGTGTGTATGCACTTCTGGAAAGACAAAAAACTGTTAATAATGCTTATACTGGTAAGTGAAAATGAGAGTGCCTTTTACTTTAAGGCATTCTGTTCTGATTTTTGTTGTGGATATTTGTTTTTATAATAAAAACAAAGTAAATATTATGATGGTTTTTACAATAAATAGAAATAAGTCTCTGAGGCATTTTCTCCAGATTTTTATTTTTATTTATAGGGATAATAAAAGCCCATGAAAAGACAAAAAATCCTGTTACTCTTTTAAATCAATTTTTACTATTAAATCTTTATTTTTCATTTGATATATATGTTCACATATGTGCTTGTGATTATAAGACATCATATTTGATATATATTTAGAAACACTTAAGAGGTTCACATTTGTAACTACTAACTCAAATTGCATAGCAGAACTATTTTATTATAGGAAGCTTTCTGTGTCAGACACAGTATGGGAAGTTTTATCTTTATAATTTTGAATCATAAATACATTTGATGTTATGAGCATTTTGAGCTTGATAAATGATACTTTCTGGTGATCTTAAAATACCTTTGAATTTAAATCCATTAGTTGGGCATTTTGAAAAAATACATAAGATACCCAGACTACAGAAGAACCCAAACTAAAAGACTGGGGTTACTTACCAGTAATTGGAGTTCTCTGACTGAAAATTTACTCCACAGATCCACATATTTTGGAGTTATTCCCATGTCCCACCTCAAGGAATCGGGAGCTGTTGAAATGAGAATTTCCAGAAAGTTGGCACAACCTTAAGGCATGTGCCAAGGGCTGGTTGGTTCCCTTTCTGTGCAAGCCTTAAAAGCTTTACACTCACCTGTGTAATTCTAAACATACAGGGCAGGATGTGTTTATGAGCATGGCTCTTAAAAGGAGAATACCTAATCAAAGAACTCCAGTTACCAGTGGGAATCCTTATTTTCTCATTTCTATTCTAACACAAATATCTACTTAAAAATCAAAGTAGTGTCAATCATTCATAAGTAAAAAATGTAAGAAATACTTGCCGTAAAAATTATGATTATTATAATGTTAGATATACTGCTTCTTACCTTGAGCTTGCAGTTTCCTTAGCAATTTGGCATCAGTGTTATCTAGGAATTCAGCATTGCCAACATTTGGAGGTCGACCCTTCCGACGTCTCATCCTGGATTCCTCTCTTGCCCGCTGTCTATCTGGATTTGGCGGTCTTCCTCTACGACCTTCCATTGCCCTGATACGGGGAATGACATCCTCTTCTTTCAAAAGACACCACTGCATTCCCTTTTAATTAACATTTTATAGAAATAATATATTACAAACAAAATAAACACAAAAGATCAATATGTCATAAAATTATAGGTACATTTACAGATATTTTGAAATTTATGAAGCAGTTATATATAAACTTTAGGGATTTTATTTTTTCAATTAAATTTAGATTTATGGCATATCTTTGGTGTTCTTATTTTAATGATTTCAAATTAAAGTATATATATTTGTATTTATATTAATATATTGATATATATAAATAATATATAAGTGAAAATTTGAACAATGACTGATAGTTGATGATATTAAGGAATTATTATTTTTTCAAGTGTGGAAATGATATTGTGGTCATGGAGAAAACAAAAGTCCTTATCTTTTAGAGATTTAAATTGAAACATTTACAGATAAAATGATAAGATGTACAAGATTTGCTTCAAAAAGTTATAGAAGGGGAGAAAGGATATAGGTAAAACAATATTGGCCATAATGATAATCACCAAACTGGTGATGTGTACATGATGTATCTTATTATGTACTTTGGTATATTTTGAGATTTCCCATTATTAGCCTACTAATGGAGGCACACACACAAACACAATCCTAGAATATAATAGGAATAATCCTTTTCCATGCAAGGATACAATCTTAATCTGTTTTTCATCTACCTTATATGTGTCAATCAAAACAAATATATTATGTTACATTACCTTAATTTTAATCCTAAGTAATATTCAGATATAGGAGTGGCTCATTTTAAAACTATTGTTTTATTACTACTAACATTTTTAAAAAGAGTTAATTCCTTTAGTGTGAAATTTAAGGAAATTTTAAAAATGTGCTTTATTCTAAAAAGAACCTCAAACTAAGAATTTAGTTAGAACCACTGATGGGCAATTCTGCAACCAATAACAATAAAAAGTTCTTGAGTTATATTTTATGTCACGGCTCCTAACCTGGGGCAAGGAATTTATGAATATCTCAGTCAATGGGTCATAAAAATACAAATACAACTCCTGCTATGCTAATGGATAATAGTTACATTGCTAAATTCCAAGCACTGTGCTTTTTTCCAGGTACTCTGAATAGTTTATATACTTTAATTCACAACAGCTCTATCTCATGTGGTGAGTTTTATTTTTCCTACATCACAAAAGAAGGAATTCAGGCCCACTGAAGTCAAATAATTTGTTTGAGGTACAGAGACAGGATGGAACAGAGCTGTGATTCAAACCCAGGACTCTCTCATTTTCAAACCTGTGCTCTTAACCAGTAAATGTATCTAAAGGATATTATAAAGATAGTATTATACTTGATAATTATAGGATTGTATGATTAAAAATATAATCCAGTCACATATCTATACATGAACAATATTTGTAATACCTCTTTTTAGTAATTCTCATGATAAAAATAATTTTAAAAATTAATTCTGAGGAAAATGAGAATCTTTTGCTTACTGAGATTTCAAATGACATCAACAGGAACAATTGTATCAATTGCATTTTTAGGCCATAAACCATTAAGACGGAAGCTATCAAAATAGTTTTATGTTCAACAGCTTGGGAAGCTTTTGATTAGTTTAGGTTTTCATTTTTCTATTACACTCTTGGGCATCAAGGCAGCATGCATCACATAAATTGAAAAATATAAAAGTGACATTTGTGACACTTGAAGTAGGAGAGACTAATAAGAGTCCATAAACAAATCTGCATTCAGCTTTTAAAGTATCTTATTAATAATAATATCAATATTTTGACCAAGATTAAAAGGGTTCTATTAATTTATCTTCTTTTATGCAGATACAATTTTCATATAGTTATATTCTATTATTACTCTGCTAGGAAAATATACCTTTGTCAAAAAAAGAATAGAATATGTTGGTGCCCAAAACTTACCAGGCAAATAGTGACATTATCATCTGAATTTTTGGCCTTGACATTTAGAAAGTAAATACTTTCTAAGGGAATTGTTTATATTGGGTTACATATAACATTTTCTGACTCCTGGATTTTAGAAAATGAGAAAGATATGTTTAGGAATTATGAAACTTATATTACAGTTTCAAATCCAATTCATTGAGTAGCCAAAATAATTTGGTTTTAAGAGAATTATGGGAAATAAAGTAGTATTTTCTCAATCTTTTCCTCGGGAAAAGCAAATATAATTTATATCACTTGATTCATGTAGAAGTAGCTTTTTTTTTTTTGTCAATCAGAAATTATGTATAAGAAGAAGTTAAAACAATCTTTCCTGACTAAGATTTTAAGGAATATGGATAAAGAGAGAATAGATGGTCAACATGATGGAAACGATTTCAGATTAAATCTATTATGCCTATATAATTCCACTTTTGAAGGTTACTAATTTATAGCTTTAGCCAATAATACATTCACTTCTATAAATACTATGAAGAAAGAAAGGGGAAAAAAAAGAAAAGGCTTTATGTTTTATTTGGGAGTCTGAACAAAATAATTGAGGTAAATAAGTAAATGAGATTAAAGTATACTGTGAAACTGTAATACATTATAAAAGCAAAGTTTCTATTACTTAAATATTTGTTGAGGCACCTATTCTGAGCAAGGCATAACACTATCTAAAGATGAGCAAGAGAGAATCTTTTCCCCCTAGAGTTTAACAAGACCTCAGACTCAAGCTATTCTGAAGCAGATGATTCAAGGACCAGACTTGAAGTAGTAATGAGTTTGAAAAAAAGAGTAGAGAATGGCAGGAAATTGTCTCATTTGTCCACATAAGAAATATGTGGATTACATATTTGTCATATGACATATGTAAGAAATATGTGGATTTCATATGTCTGGATTATAGCCTGGGAATTAGAGCTTGAAAGCAAGGTGAATGCATTGGTCTTTTGGAGACAAAACTGACTGGATTTGAACATCACCTGTGTGTGAAGGAGAGGCACCTGAATGGAGAACAGAAAGGTGATTAAGATTTGGAGTAGTCTCTATGCAATATGGAAAAGGGAAATGTAGTGAGGTTTTCTTCCTGAACAGTTCAAAGCTGAGATAAGGGATACTTGAGGACTCTGGAAAATAAATTTATTCTCTCAATTTTTTAATGACTTAAAAAGTAAAGAGAGTTTTAAAGAAAACATCTATTTTAAATGAAATAATTTAAAATGTGTTCTCTTTATTTAGAAATTCAGAAAAGAGATGAGATATTATGCAACTTAATTTTTAAGCAGTTTTACTGAGACATATTCAAATGGCATTGCAATTTAATTTTAATGATCTTCCTATTTCAACATTTCTATTATTCGTAATATATAATACTCCAAAGTATAACTGGACATTTCATGAACAATTGGTCTGTTTTCATCTTATCTATGGATACTAAGTTGTTTAATTAACTGGGTTTCCCACCTTTCACTGAAAATAAGAGTCAATTTGTACTTTACCAGCATTATGTTTAGGTCTTAATGGGATATGTTCCCAGGCCTCATTCCTGCTTCAATTTTCTAGTTCGTATTTATTTTTCTTCTGTTGCTCTCATTTTGTTTGATTTTATATAGTTGCAAACTGATTTATTTTTTCAGAAAGGCAATGTATAGGTAAATGAGGCAAACCAGTCCACCAAAAGTCAGTTCACTGAATGATCTATTTGCCAAGTTACTTAAGGATTTTTTTTTAAAAAAAGTTTTATATCATCTAAATTTGGTTGCAGCAATCTCATCAGGGATTTGCAGCCCTGTGCCACTAAATGTCAATTTCCCATGTTAACATTTAAGATGCCCAGTACCTCTCAAATGCTCAATGTTATATACACGAATGAATGAAGACTTTCCCTTACTCTAACTTGTGTTTTTCTGGATTAGAACCAACCCCAGTCCTCGCTTCTGGCAATAAAATAACTGTGGTAAATGTTTTAAATCTGGATTAAAGTGTTAGACTATTAATCATTCAGTGACTTGATCATTGACCAAATTGATTTTTTGCTAAATGTTTTTCAGTAAATTTAACCAAAGCTTAAGTAAACCAAGTTGATTTTTTATACTACTTTTATCTTTGAAATAGTGCTTTAAGAATCCTTTACTTCCTAATAGTTTATATACAACTTTTTGAATGCCTTATCTAAAAGGGAGGTTATCATAAAAACTTCTAAGGAATATATTTCATGTTAAAGAGGAAGGAATTAAGGCATAGATAAGTAGGCTTCAGTTTTTCAAATTAACATGGGATGCTGAATTACCCTGCTATGAGACTAAGAAAAAGCTTATACCATGAAAAGAAAGGGGATCACATATTTTTGATAGTACTAGATAATTTGTATTTAAAGAAAAAACATAAAAGTCAGTATCATGAGAAAAATGAAAATTTTGTTGTACTTCCTTACACCCATTTCATGGTTTAGTATTATGTCTGCTTCTAGTTACTGTATGGTGCCAGAACCAGCTAGATAAAAGTTGATATACCATAAACTTTTTAGCATTAGGGATTCTTAGTTCACTGTGGTCATATAGCTTAATAATATTAGATACTGGATAGCATTTTAAAGATGTCAAAGAGTAAGACCAGCTATCTAGGGGAACGGGGGGAGGACCAATGTAATCTATTGAAGACAGGTGAAAAAGATGCACTTTGGTACAACTGTTTATAAAATGTATAATGCTGGTCACTTACATTAGGCTACCCTCTAAGAGCTATGGCTTTCAATACCTCCTTAGCGCCACACATGGATTCATACAGTTGACTTCTTAGTACAAGCTTTGCCTAGCCACCAAAATCCTACCTGGTAGATCAGTGACATAAATTTCCAGACTTATAGATTTCTGGTACTGGTTTTCAAGTTCTCAGTGTCCATATGTGCGCACAGCTATGTTGCATAAGGTGTGACAGTTAACAGCAGAGTTGAATTAGAACCCTGGTTGTTGACTCCCAATCTTTTGTTCTTCACTTTTTTGAGATAATTACCAGTATTAAAACTGTGCCAGAGACTGCTTGTTGCCTGCCTTATTGTCATGTCCCCCCGTAACCCTTTACTCCTTATTAATAAAACTCTGATTTTAGCTGGGCAGCATTGTGTCTAGTGTTTAATCTTCTCCAGATTATAATCTTCTCTAAACCAGTGAAAATAACTTCTATTTCTTTTGTAACCTTCAATTTCTCTACTAACACAAGTTTGTTTTTTTTTCCAAAGTCAGGCCTTCATCTTCATTTCTGTAGTGACATGTTTCATAATTATGGAAAATGCCTTTAGAGAAAGAATACATAGACATAAATACCTGGTACATTAAATAAATATTTGCTACAAATATCTATTGAATTAAAAATAAGTAAGAAAAAAAGGCTCTTTCCATAAACACTATACACATTTTACTTTTCTCATGGCCTTATGCCATTAGAAGAAATACCTTTAAAAAATATATAAAATCTCAATTAGAGAAAAGCAACATTTTCTGAGTCACATTTTTTTGCTTATTTTAATATAATAAACTTTATTTTTAAAGAGGTTTTAGATTACAGAAAAGTTACATCAAAAGTATGAGGGATTCCCATGTACTCCCCTCCCTCTCCCACATGATCCCCTATTTTTTTTTAAATGTAGCAGTACAATTTATTATGGTGTATCTGTAAAAGCCACTCATTTAAAAAAAAAAAGCACATTTAAAAAAAGGCATACTTGTGGTAAGGACTAATCTACCTATATAATAATCTAAAAAATAAAACCATCATTGTGTCTGAGTCACTTCTAAATTGTCCCCCTTCTTTGCATCTCTTCTTTTCTTTGCTTTTTTGGCCTAAATACAGTAGGCATTCAATACTGTAAATGAATATGAACTTCCTGGTTGAAAAAAAATAAACTTAATTGTAATAGTTTTGCTTAGATGTTCTCTTCTCTAGATCACCAAAAAATTGTTCAAAGTAGATCATATATTTCAATCTCTGTCTTTAATAATTTATTTTAAGCCTTCATATATTTCTAAGAAAAATGTGGATACTTTTTATCTAATGTCATATTTAGATAAATAAAAATGACCCTATTTTATATTTACCAAAATCTGTCTAGCTCAATCTTACTTCCTATTATTCTGACAATCAAAAATGAAATAAAATGAAATCAATGACAAACATTAGGTTCAACAAGTCCATTATAATGTGATGGAGAAGTCTATAAGAAATCCATTTACCTGGCACCTCATTTCAAGGGGTATCACTGTTTGACTAAATAGTATAGCATGGCTCTATAAAAAGTATTATAGTTGGTTTTGTTCCATGCATTCTATCAATCCTAAAATCATCGTTTTTAAAGAAGCTGGTAAGAAGTGTTTGATATCTACTATCAGGTGATGCTGACAAGTAGTTGATACTACTTATGATCTCTCACCACAGTGTAGACTGAAATCAAGTATGAATAAAAAGCTAAATAAGGGCTTTTTGCCATTTCTTTGGTCAAGCCTGTCTACTTGAATTAAGGGCTTCTCTTTTTTCTTGTTTTAAAGGTAATCACTAGATTGTTAGCTTTCTGTTAATGACTAATTTACTTAAATTTCAAAAAAAATTATTGTACTAAGCAAATTGTCAATATTTTCAATAAATGTTTGCTATTAATAAAAACATGTATAATTATCTTATACTCAGAAATATCTTCAGTCAAGAAAAGATTAACCTTATTCAAAATAACCATGGTTCTCCATTGCAGATATTATTCCCTAGCATAAATTATCTCTTTAATTTAATTTATAAAATATACAGCTTTTGAATACCACTGTTGTAATTTTTAAAATGCTTTAAGTAAAATGAGAACTTAGAGAATATTGATAATTATTTGATGAATTTTAAGAGAAAAAGAAAAGTATAATGGAGAAAATATATTTTCTAAGCCAAATGAATTATTAGGAGAGAGATTAAGAATACTTACGAATCTGCAGATATATTATTTCATTTGCTATCAAACACCAAAAATAGGTATATGTAGCTTGGAAAACTGTCTGTAACGTTTAAAATATTTACGTACAATCCCCATTGTGACAGTCTGAATTTGGTGAATCCAAAAAAAAAGACTATGTTTTTGAACTAATCCATTCCTGTGGGTGTGGGGCCATTTTGATTGGACTACATCAATAAGGCAAGATGCAGATTGGGTCTCTGCCCTCTTACTGGAGTTTATAAAACAGACACACTAAGAGATAGAGACACAGAGAAAGGAAGCTGCCATTTTTGATCCTGCCATGTGAGAGAGGATTTGAAGATCACTAGCAGCCAAAGCTTAAGCATGAAGCCCCCAAGAGGCTGGGCCCATGGAGCAGTTCAAGGCTGAACAGATAAGCCATATGCTTGATAGCCCACAGCTGAACTTGGGAAGAAAGTGGAGCAGCTGAACCTGAGAGAGTAAGCCTGGAAAAAGATAAGCCCTATGCTCTGGGAGATGGTAGATTCCGGAGGGAAAGGCAGAGACCTCAGAAGAGATTGGCTGCCATCTTAGCCACATGGCAGGATATAAGGATCTCTAGTAGCTGACTTTGGTGAGAAAATCTCTCTGATGGTGCTTTTTTTTTTTTTTTTTTTTTAAGATTTTATTTATTTATTCATCTATCCCCCCCTTGCTGCTTGTGCTCGCCGGGTCAGCCAACCACGCCGCGCGGGCGGGCCCGCCCTCACCAGGAGGCCCCGGGAACCGAACCCGGGGCCCCCCACATGGTAAACGGGAGCCCCACTGATCGAGCCACAGCCGCTTCCCTCTGATGGTGCTTTGATTTGGACATTTCATGGCCTTGGAACTGTAAGCCTTCACCCTAAATAAAATCTCCATTATAAAAGCTAACCCATTTCTGGTACTTGTATCAGCAGCCCTGTGGCAAACTAAGACACCCATGCATTTGGAAAACTGTGAATATTTAGCTTTACTGGGTTATATAGGGCAGAAGTATTTATTTTTAAAACATAGGAAACTTTTTCACATTATGTAAGTAATACAAGGAAATTCTAGAAAATTTGAAAAATGAGTAAAAAGGAAAAAAAGACCCATTGTACTGCCAACCATTACCATTACACTCATTATTAAAATGTTAACACCTTTCCTTCCAGTCTTTTAATAAGCATAATTTTGTTTTCTAATAAATATACAGCCATAATATCATTTATACAATTTGTATAAAGGCATATTGTAAACACACAGAGCATGACTACATGGTAACTGTGTCTTTATTTTATATCTTCTACAAAATTTAGACCAATCATAAGAATTAATCATAATTATTCTAATAAAATATATAATCTTGGTTCATTTTCATAGATAATGATTATACAATAATAAACATTTATAATTAGCTAACTATATACATATACACATTAATCATACAATATAGAGAAATGTTTATGGCTATACAATTATATGCATTTCCATTTAATTAACTGAAATACTTTCTTGGATTACTTACCTTTAGCTGTTGCTCTCTAAAAGTATTCAGAAATGAATTCAGCTTACTAATTTTTTTAAACTGAGAAAATTGCTCTCAAAATTGCTATTATTTCCTCCTACCATTCTGGTGAAATATTGGCAGCTTAATATATTCTGGATTTAATAATTCATCATATATCCTTGATTGGAATTGATCTCTCAGAAAGACAATATGCATTTGGAAAAAAACTGATTATGTTTAATAAAAAGTAAATGGATGTCAAAGAACATTCTGCTCTGCCTAATGAGGCTTTATAGATTAAATCTAATTATCACTGATACAAAACTAAAAATCCTTTATGCATTTTACAGCAATTAGCTTTCTTCTCAAAAATCTACTGAACTTACAGAAACAAAGATACCTTTGGCATAAATAAGGCAAGTAAGGATCTTATAATGAACCAAGAGATTAAAGAACGAGAATTTTAGAGTAAAATTATTATTGCCTTCTAATGATAACATATTTTGTGACTAAAACTGGTCCAATATATATAGAATGTACAAAATAACACTGTAGTTCACTGAAATTCTGAGAATCTGCTTGGTGTCCCCTGTAGTCTGAGTAAAAAAAAATTTTTTTAAGTTTAAAAATAAAAATAAAAATCCTGGATATATTTCCATAAAGAAGTTAAACCTTAGATAAAAACATTTTGGCAAAAGGCCTAGCAATAAAAAGACAAGTGGATCTGAACATCACTTGTTCCTTAAAAAGTTATGAATAGCAATGAAAAAGAGGGTATATGATGTATATGAACATTATCAGAAGCCTTCGGTTCTAGTTATCTGTCTGTCTTACTGAAGTAATGGGACTTTGGAAAATTCTCTTAATTTTCTTAGCTTCGGAATCAACTTCTTGCAGAATGAAAAAGGCCTTTTCCATTTTTATAACTATGAAATTAGAGGATATGATAGGATGGAAAAGCTTGTCTAGTCACAAAAGAAAATATTAAGTGCCAGGAAAATTTTCTTTTTGTGTACTATAACGAACCAAAGGGAAGAAAAGTCCAATCAAGAAAAAAAAAAAAAAAATCAACTTGAGTTGACTGAAGGTTTTAGCCTTTTTGAAACACTGTCATGCATACAATCTTATTTTAGCTTTACCATAATCCTATGAAATGAAAAGTGTAATTATTATTGTATCTAGTTGGCAGATAAAGAAATTGAGGGAAAAGGGGCATTATTTTGTTGTTGTTCAAAATCACAAAATTATTTTATGGATTAAAAAAAATCTAGGTCTCCTCATTTCTTAACTAGGATCCCTTTCAAAGGAGCTGATAAAGAAAAAGGGAAAAATAAGCTCATACAGCTGAATACAAGTAAGTAAAAAAGGAAACATATAAGAAATGAGGTCTCAGTGTATGGGTTTTTTGTGCTGACTGGTGAGATTATGTACTTAAGCCACAAAGTTGAGTCCAAAGGGATCTTCAGTGACATGCTCAGAAATGTGTATAATTACACTAAAAAACTCAATTTTTGCAAAAAGCAGAAATTTCACTTAACTTGTGAAAATGCATCATGTAGCCTGGCATAATCAAATGGGCAAGGTCCTTCTAAAAATCTAAGGTGTATTTACTCTCTTTTGTACTGACTTTTAATAACATGGCTTTCCCGTTCAAATAAAATTTTAAAATATTGTTTTACCTTTCAGGGAACTAAAGTTTTCTTGTATTTCACATGAACATGCAGATACTTTTACACCTGCATAAGTTGTAAAATTATTGATAGAATTAACAGGAAAATTTTTTTCTTAAAAAATATGAAAAAGAAATCTATTAAGGCAAAGCTCCTTGTTACTGTAGCATAGCAAATTGAAGCCTTAGTGAGTGTTTACCACAAAGTTATATGTTTAGCTATATGAATTAACTAACAAAAGTTAACTTACAGTTAAGTAAGCGTTAACTAACAAAGCTCCAGTGTAGTGAAATTTACTTCATTTAGGTTATGGTACTACTTTTTGGTTCAAAGACTGTACTTTTTAAAAAGTGGATACCTGAGGTCCATCTCTGGCTTCATAGAAGTCACCCACTCTTATTTTTGCACTGAAGCTGAAATTGTCCCTTGAGATATCCATTATTCCATTTCTGCTGAGATACTGAAAAAATCACATATTTTTCCACTTCAGGTTTTAATAATTACAACCCAGCTTTGATGTATAACTATCTTCAGGGAACTAAAGTTTTTCATATTCTATTAAGGGGCTATGGATTTATAGCAGATCAATTTAGGTTAAGAATATAAATCCCATACAAGAGGATACTTTGTACCAAGGAACTTTATCTGAGGAAGGAGTGCACATTTTTATTTTCCATTCTCATGCTTAATAGGTACCAAATGTATGTTATTTGGTGAAAAGTATGTACCTTAATTACTTCAGGGTACTGCCTGAGTTTCTTTCCACAAGGGGCATAATATGCTACTTCTCCTTGAAGGCGACCTCCAAAGTTTCTTATTCTTGTCTCTCTTTGCCAGCTACACATAACAGAAATGAAGATTATGACATATTTAATTTTAAGAAAGCTTTTAAAAATTGAAAATATTAAAGTATACATGTTTTCAGAAAACACGAAAAATAAAAACAAAAATAAGCCCCTAATTATACAACCCAGAAACATTTACTATTAAAATTATCTTCTTAGCTAAGTAATTCACTAAAAATAAATCAAAGACTCAATTTATAAATATTAAACTCTATTGTATTTTTAAAAAATCATAACTGTTTTTGCTTTGGGTACTCATAAATATTTAGTAATGTAACAAACTATAGTAATTTTTACATCTTAAAGTTTGAAGTGAGAAGAGTAAAATAAATCTGGCTCCTTGCTCTTTGGAGTTCATGTACTTCCATTTCTAAACCTCTAAGTTCCAATTAAACCATTTTAGCCAAATTCTCCTCAAGTCCTCAGTTCTACCCACAGTGGCTTTCACTGTCATTTAATTTTATCTTTACCAAAATCTCTGATACTCTTAACTATATTTTTGCCCTTTGCCAAATGATTTGTTCTTTTTCAATAATATTCCCACCTGGCTGCATGATCCCATATCAGATCTACCATACTTCCACAAACAGTTAGCTTTTAATTTCAGTTTTCTGATATATCAACTGTTTTGGCCTTTGTTCTGGTTCTCCTGCTCTAATATATACTATGCAGTATATTCAATTCTTTTTTTAAGAGGAGAGAATATGAAATAAAGTAAATATAAAACATGCATAAATTTAAGGGGTGAAAACAAAAAGAGAAACCTCATTTTGCATACCCATATTCCAAAGGAATACGCAATTCCCGTTCATCTGTTACTCTTCTTCTTTTGGAAGTACCTTCAAGAAAATTCAACCAGTTAATATAAAATATTAGTTTTTAAAAGATGACAAATATTTTCAATAACTTAGAAACTTTTCTCAAAAATCCATTTTAATGACTTGGATTATTCAATGTATTTGGACATCTTGCACATCATTTTTAGATGGCTTTCAATAAAATACTTTGTATAAGGCAGAGGTTTTCTTTCCCCTTTTTGGGGTCTGAATGAGAGAATAACTAGTTCTGTTCTCAAAAGAAAACAATCCAAGATAAAAATATACAGCTTTCTTCTCCTTATTTAGTTATTAAAGAAATGGTTAGAGAAGGGGGAAATAGTAGAAAACGGTTGCAGATTTTTTTCTTTGAAAATATGAGTTTTCAGATGCTGAAAAATGTCAACATTTGGTTCATATACTTACAAACAATTTAATGTAGAAGTTCATATAAAGTCACCGTAAAAACACCACTACTCTTTTATTAATCTAAAGTACAAAGGATTAGGGTTACATGTAAAATTTTTCATAGACAATGATCAACTTTCACAAATGCAAACACTTGTATCTTGCATTAGTTGGATATCGTATTGGCTTGTGGAAAATGCAAGCAAAACTAGAAATTACCAAGGAGAGTGTGAAATGAACAATTAATGCAATATTTTACTATACACATCTTAGACATTGAATGAGAATAGAGAGTAGTTTTGCAATATTAAATGTAGAAACTTTTAATGACGACCTCTAGAAGTTTATAAAAGGGCAAATAGAAAAAAGATATGACTAATGAATGGTATAATTATTTTATTAATCAATACAAGTGACCTTGGCTATATGTTGGGCAGATAAGCAATTCTACCTTTAGTAACCAAGTAAGCTCATTTATATAAAGTACAAAAAAATTCAACTATTGATGAAATTCTATATTCTAGAAGCACAAGCTGAACACAAAAGCAGGTAAGTATTCAAAATAAAGACCTGTCTTCAATTAGGTTCTTATATTGGAAGCAGAAAATAAAAATGGTAATGGGTCATATCCTTTGAAATTACATGCTGACCTTTCAAAAATCCAGCTATAACACTCTAACATTTGACTCCATGAAATCATCTCCAGAACATGGTATAAATAAAAATTCCTGTTATGGTTTGCCTTGAATAACAATAACAATAAAGTATAAGTACCAGAGTGTGGACTTGAAGTAAGTGTGGTAGAAGGTGTGCCAAGAAAAGCAGGTGACTGGGATTCAGAACATAAGGCAGCAGGAACAGAGCCTGGGGCTTTTGCTATATGGAGGTTACGAGATGTTGAGTGAGCAGTAAGACTGATGGAAGAGTTTTTGACAGAGGAAGCAATTTTATTCAGTTTCATTGACGTTTTCTCTCCTTCAGTATCACTATCTGATTCATCTTGGTCTTTATCATCATCATCATCTTCTTCTTCTGATCCTTCTGTATCTGATTCTGAATTACTATCTGATTCTGGGAAGTAAAAGAAGCATTTGCATATTATAACTAGGTAATCACCAACAGCTTGTAGATTTGATATAAATGGAATAGTTCAGGAATCTGCATTTGTGAGTGAGAGCTAAAATGAGCAATTTCCCTCAATAGTAACTGTAAAAATTACTATTTTTAAGCTATTTGAGTACAATATATACAGACTAAAAATCCTCAAATTTTTTCACTAAAAGTATATTCATAAAACAGTTCTTCTCATATGACAGTATTCACAGGATGAATTCTGCTTAATGGTCACAAAATCACTTATAACTTAATAGAGGGAATAGAACTGATTACTCAAATTAACAGTCTACAATGGTATAAGAAGTATACTAAGTCCAGTATGAGGAAGAAAAATCTGGAATCAGCATAACATCCTTTCATCTGGCCTTGGAAGTAAAAGAAATGATTTTCTTGGGAGATTCTTGGCATTTTTGGGCTTCTTAGACTTCACAAAAGACGAGGCTTACAGAAACAATTATAGTAGGATTATTTGGTGATTTATTTATTTAAGCATGCTTTAGCTATATAGCCCCTCATCTATAAACCTCCCCCAATTTCAAGCCAGGAGCTAGGCTTTTCCTTCTCTAGGAGAAGAGGAGAGTGATGACTGAAGGCAAGCAGAAGGCAGTTTAATGAAGTATATCTTCTGTAAGTAATAACCCACAGAAGAGATTATATAATGGTATCCTGGAGGGGAAAGGAAAGGTAGCAAGCCTCTTACTAGTAGAAGGAGAATGATACCTAACTCCCAAAGGCTGGTTCATAGTAGTCTTGGACAAGGAAGATGTTTCTTACTATTGTGACAGATTAAAGACTAGAAGTCATTCCCCTCTTTTCTGGGCACAATTTTAAGCCTTCCAGATGCCACTAGGAGAGAGAACTGGGGTGAAATATTCTGCCAGCATGGTAAGATGCAGATGTTGAAAGAACATTAAGTTATTTTTCTTGTATATTTAAGTTCCTGGGCTAAGATTCACCAAACACATTTTAGGGAAGATCAAAGGATGTACAATTCATCCAGTTATGCAAAATCTGTTTCTGGCTTAACCCTGATAAGCATTGGGCTGATACTTGGACTGTTTCCTAATGGTTCCCAGGACAATAGCTTATGTGGAAATGTGTTTGTATGACCCCATATGCCTACAATAAGGTTCATCACAAAAAATAGTTTTTCAAAGTTATCAATGTTGATATTCATTATATCATGTAAAGTTGTGTTTATGGAAACCCTAGGAAAAAAGTCTTATCAGGGAAAGTTGTTCTTGCCCTGAGTAATAGCTTGTTTTTATCTTATAGACACTTTAAGTTGTATAACTGACTATACTTTCTTATTCACATTGGCTGCTAGAAAATTTACAGGTGGATTTGTGTCTACATAATAACAAATTCACAAACTTTTAAAATAAGAGTTTCTTTTTTGCCTTCAAAATTTAAGTTATTTTGTATTTTATGCTTTCAATCTTCTATGGAAGAAGGAGAGGGAAGGGAAGAAGAAAGGAAAGTTGTACACACACACATACACAAACACATAAAGAAATGAATAAAAATAAAATCAGGGAGTACTCCAGATGCTATTTAATAAGTTCTGTGTTCCTGATTGACTCTGACTACAATTTTACCTTTGTCAGAAACTTCTAGTGACATTTTAACAAACAGCAGCAGAAAAAAAAAAAAAAAAAAAAAAGGACAAATGAGTGGTCCTGAATGAAATGAAAATTAACCAAGTTAATGAATTTTTTTTCTTAATTCATGCACCCTTTATATTCACTTTAAACTTCATTATTTGTTTAATGTCAAATGAATAAGAAAGCAGAGAATTTAACTTGGGATTTCCAATTTTAAATAGTCCTGTATTTTACCAGCTCATTATAGAAATTCACATAGCTGTGTGAAACACAATGAATGACAATCATAAGTCTGTGAAATAAGAAGTTCTTTGAAATGTTTTTATTCACATAGCATTGAGAGAAATACCTTAAATTTTAAAATAGAAAATAACCTGATTGGCTGTCATCAGATTCATCATCTTCCTCATCTTCTTCCTCATCTTCTTCCTCATCTTCTTCCTCTTCATCCTCATTTGAATCTTCAGAATCTTTACTACTGGGAATGTCTGAATCTGTTCCTCTAAACTGTTCCACTAAGGATTTTGAAGGATGAGGGTGGCTTTGTGTTTTTACTGTGTTTACATTATTACTAACTGCTTTTTCTTTCCCTTGACTATGCAGTATGGGAGAGGGAGAGGGCATTACAGGTACCTGATTGCTAGGAGTTCTTCTCTCACTTACACTCAAATTTATAGGTGAGGCAAAAGGGGTGCTACTTGCAGTAGCAATGTTTTCATTAATTTTACTCTGCATTTTAGTTTTGGTAGTAAGTGCTAGAGGAGCTTCTTGAATGACACTTTGAATAACCCCATTTGGCTGATGATTACCTAAAAGTGCATTTGTCAAGAATGGATTAGGGTGGCTATTTTCTAATGTTTGTTTTGGATGTGCTGGTGAACTAGAGGTTGCTTTTGGATTTGACAAAGCTGCAATAACCTTCTTTAGACTTTTAGATGATTCCTGTTTCTTTAATTGTGCTGGGAATGTCTGTTTATATTGTTCCTGTTGAAACATAAGTTAAAAGACATCAGTGCAACACAACAACAAAGATTGCTTTTATTTGCCTTCAGTGTCTGAAAACAGCTGCACATATACAAATTTAAATCATGATATAAAAGTGTTATAAAGGGAATGGCATCAATGACTAGTTAGTTGCTGAAACTTGGCTAGACTTCGTATGTTTAAAATTCAATTCATCTTTTCCCCCCAAAATATATATGCTTCCTTACTGTCCCTCTCTCTTTACTGTTGCTCCCCTTCCCCCAATAATTCGAGCCTGAAATTCTAAAAGTATATTTACTTTATCTTTCCAAATAAGCTACATTACCATGTTTTTTAGAGTCTTTCATTGAAATATTGCTCAAACTTAAGCAATATCATAATTTCTTTCCACACAACTCCCAATATACGCTATATATCAATGCTAATTTCATCTTAGTATAATCTTATTTTATTATACTAGCTCCTTGGTTAAAATGCTTCCCCATCATTGCTAACTTTATAAAGCCTAAACATTTTGTTTTCTGATATTCAAATTAATTTACAATTAGGCAAAACAATACCTTTTCAGTCGAATTGGACTTTTTACCATGCCCTGTGCATGTCATACTTTTACTACCACTACATTTTGCTATGATCATTTTCTCTTCATGAAATGAAATGTCCTCCTCTTAAAAATTTCAAGCTGATAAATTTCATTCTTCAAGACTTAACCCAAGAAGCATTCCATGCTATCCACCAGAAGCAGTCCTTGCCTCTATTTTTTGAGCTCCTTTATCTCCTTATAGTCTATCTTATATTACCTATAGCATAAATTGACATCTTTGATAAGTACTTTAGAGTGAGAACAATGTCTTTCATTCATATTTATGGTCTTCCTCAAACTTAGCTTAGAGCCTTGAACTTGGTACTCCAAAAACAATTGTAGATTGCTGGATGAATAATTTCTAGAGTGAGAGGAACTATGAACCACATATTTGAAAATATTAAATTGCTGAGAATGGTGGCTTGATATTCTGTGGGAACTAGTGCACCATTAACACATTAACTTGGAAAGAGTATAATAAAACAATTTAGAAAAACAAATTTTCTAGAAAAATTAAATTGTAAATGCCATTAAGTCATAAATTTATATCTATAAATAAGAAACAAAAGTTATTTAGCTATTAGACTCTCCTGGAAAACAATAAAATCGGTATGAATTTCATTCAATTGGTGCAATTGAAATAATACATAAAAATAAACCAAAGTAGAATTCTTAAAATATTTCAAGTTAATAGAAGTGGCATTGAGTTTTCTAAGGTAAAATTCTGCAACAAAAATGATTTCCTTGAAATTAAAGTCAGTGATGCTGTCAGTCTCAGACCTGGGCTCCTAAAACTAAAGCCACAAAAGATTTGTGGGGGGGATTTCACAGTATAAATGCAGATGGAATGCCATATAATATGCCTTATTAAACATCTTTACCTTATTCAACATCTTTACTATATTAGTATATTTATTAAAATAACTCTTTGCAAAGAAAGTCTGCCACATAATGTTTGTACCTAAGGCAATGCATCACAAAGTGCTTAATTAGTATTTACTCAGTGAATAAAATATGGAAATAATATTAAATCATTTCATTTACCTTTTAAAAATAATTTTATAAAAATTTTTTACATAATATACTTTCATAAATACAAGATTTAAGTTTTCAGCAAAAAAACTTAAGTGTACTTTCATTTCTTAGAATATAATTATGCCACATAATCATTTGTACTTTTTTTTTTTATAGGCTGTAACATTTTCTTCTATGTACATGGGACCAAAAGGGCCATGATAACAAAAAAATTTTCTCTTTAGTTTTATATTTTAATTTTCTGTAATTGCTCTTCACTCTATAATACTGAAGAATCACCTCCCATATGTTGAAACCTAACAGTTTTCAAGAATAACCAAGATTCCTGCATCTGTCCTTTTTGATATTAGGTCTGGTACATAAAAAGGGAAGGGGGAGAGAAAACTAAGAACTGTGTAGTGGCAAAACTTCTTGCTGCTTTAAGATATCCATTTAGAGGACAGGAGTGGAAAAAGATGAGTTGCTGCAGACCATAAAAACTCCTCTAGACAAAACTTGGTAAAAGAAAATGGACATAAATACCTACCAAACTCCACTCCTGGTCTATAAATACAATTAATGAATATCGATTGAATTGATTGCCTACAATGTAAGGGTACTGAGTGCTTCAATGATTAAATAACACCCAAGGAAATCATAGACTAGTGAGGGAGGCAGACATACACAGAGCAGGTAGCATAAACATATGAGATTACCATAAGAAATAAAGCAAAAATACTGTATGAAGACTGTCATATTAAGAAAAATTATTGTTGTAAGAGAAGTATTTATAAACTACCCTCTAACTCAATAGCAGATACTGATAAAAAATTGATATAGTCATTTAGAGTTGAGTCTAAGGAGAATAGTCACATAAAATATTTCCTATTAACTACCATTATCGTTTCAGAGAATTTGTATTATAATTTCTGAATATCTCCAATTAGCACGGACATCAAATTTTTTCATCTTAATCACGGGTTCTGAATTCAGAATGACCTTGGTTAAAATCCCGTCTGTGATGTTCTCATGTGATTTAAACTCTCTGGGCCTTAGTTTCTATACCTCACAAAGTTTTGTAAGGATTAAGTAGGATCAATAAGTGTAAAAAGCCTAGACTGGCTACATGCACTAACCAAATGTCAATAAATGATCTTCTAATAGGTAGTCATATAAATTCTTTAAGAAGAACCTTTAAGAAACCCTTTGAAAAAAATTAAGGAACCTTTCATAATGCACATAATTCTTGATATGACTCTATATACTCATTTTTCTTAAAGTGGGGTATACGTTATGAAAAATTAAAATAATTAGAAAACAATTTCTAATTTGCTTATTCTATTTGTGAAGTCAGTAATGCAGTGCTGATAATAATGGCTCCTTACGATTAAGCAGTGCATTACAAGTTTCCATATGTGTGATATCATGATACAACTGCTCATTCCTTTCAGATTAGTGGTTCCCAATTCTGGCTACACATTTGAATTACTTGTGAAATTTTTAAAAATATCCAATACTATAGTCCCACCATGAGTGATCCTGATTTAATTGTTGTGAGGTGGGTTTTTTTGTTCTGTTCTGTTTTGTTTTGTTTTTTAGGTTTCCCAGGTAAGTCTGATGTATAGTCAGCCTTGAGAACCATTCATTTAGATTCTCTTAAAAAGGCTGATTTGTTCAGGTCACTTTTCTTTGACCCGGTTCTTAAATTCTTCATAATAAAATAAGAGTCCCTAGACAAAGAAAAGGACAATGAACAAACACATTGTGACTTTTTAAAGAAAGAAAGGCAGCTTATCATAGTGGTTAAGAGCAAAGTCTCTAGAATCATACTGCCTGGGCATGAATTCTGGTTTCATCACTAACTAGCGATGTGATCCTGGGAGACTTATTCAAGTTCTCCGACTCTCAGTTTCCTCATCTGTAAATATGGATAATAATATTAGTAGCACTGACAGATGTTAGTATCTAATGAGTAAATGCATGTTCAGCACTTAAAAAAATGGCTGGCAAACAGTATGTGTTCTTTAAGTGTTAATTAACCATAAGGATATCTGATGACAATACTTATAACCAAGAGATAGAATATTATATTCAAACATAATATTTTTCCACTCTAGCTGGTTCTAGAATGAAAGGCAATGGTCATTTAATTATTATACTTCTATGGGCCATATGAATGAATACTATGTAGTAATATAAAATAAATAGCAAAAAAAACAAAGATAAAAAAATCTCTGAGGAGTGGTTCCAGATGTATAAGTAAAAGTTATTCAAATTATTTTTTATTTCATATAATTCATTAAGAATGTGAAGGCAAAATAATTCTTTATAAAGGAGTTTTACATTTAAAATTTATAAATTATAGGAATATAGAAGTAAATTACTCAAGTGTTCATTTCTTTAAAAAAGAACAGATTCATATTAGGAAGAAAAGGGCATTAATTTTAAATAAAAGTTAACAGTGAACTGGGGCAGCCATTCTTCTGTTCTCCTCCAAATCTCCTGTTAAGAGCGTACACATGACGCTGTCTGTGTTTGAGCTCCCTCCTGACTTGTAGCCAGCTTTGTGTAAGACCCCCTGCCAATGGGAAAGTTAAAAAACAAAAAGAGCACCCAGTACTCACCATCATCCAGTCTGTTCTAGAGTGTACCACTGTATTAACCTGTAGGCCTGCCTCGCTACTTTTTAAAACATATCGTTAAGTAATATTAAAAACATGTCTTTCTTTTTGAAAGATGGAATACATTAGTATGCAAAAAAAAAAAGTAACAGTGAAGTTCGTTTTATTCAAATATATTTATCCCCTGACTTCTAATTGTTAGACTTGGAAAAAAAATAACATGATTTCATTGCCACAGATGTATTATTAAACATGTATATTAAATATACAAATACATACAGACACATATAAAATCAGAAAAATTTAATTTTCAGATGTGGATATTCCATTTCTAGTGACTAAGAGAGTATAAAAATCAGGGTAGAATTTAATTTAAACCTGTGTATTTTAGGACTATATAAAAGCTGTAACTTTTTTTTAAATAATTAAATTTTTCTATAAATAATTTCAAACTTACCCGTTTGTATCGCAATTCACTGGTCAAAGGACTAGATTCTTCAGAGGTATTTTTATTCCCTGCTTTAAGTACATCAGGAGAAGGAACTATGAGTTTCATGTAAGTTTCCTTTTTGGCTTGATTTACCAAAGATAAAGGTTTCACATTGGATACCAATCCCGTAGACTGTATTACACTGGTGTGTTTGTTCACAGTTTCCTCCTTTGCCTGAGAGCTTTGGAAAATAAATGGAAGCTGCTGTGACAAAACCTGAGGCTGCTTCTGCTGGGATTGGAATGATGAGTGAGTCTGGGATTCAGACACAAGAGGTAATGGCTGGTGTATTCTTTTTTCCTTGGCTTTTTCAGTTGTTTTCTGTCCATCTGCTTTTGGGTCTGAAATACCATGTAATAGCACCTGCAAATATAAATCAAATGGCAACTTCTTAACATCTATAAAACAAAGAACATCAAATGGTAAAACCTGGAGAAAAAGGGTACTTTAAAAAGTGTTTCTAATGATATGATAGATACATAAAGCTCATTAAGTGTACATGAAATGCCCCATTAAAAGTGTTTCTCTATTTTCTAGGTTTCTAGTGCAAAAATAAGAAGTAAAGGTAATGATTAATTTTAAAACACCTATAACTTTAGCAGTCAGGATAAAACAGTTAATTCTCACATATGAATAATGTTTGGATACTATCAATGAAACTATTTATACCTGGTTGTTACTTTTATGTTGTGCTTCACTCTCTGAATCAGAATCATCATCTTCACTTTCTTCAATACTTTGATCTTCTTCATCTTCCTCTAGATCATCGGAATCACTACTACTAATGCCTTCACTTGAGGTGTCTGATGATGTGCCTGAATCACTATCACTGTTGCTAGAACTTTCCAAAGCTTTCTTCCTTGGTTTCTGGATGAAGACAAGATTTTTACCAAGACTTAGAAAAAACTGAAGTTTCAGTAAGAGGCATGCTGTTTTAATTTTCAAGTGATATTTTTAATCTCAAAATGTCATTTTAGGAAAAAGTAAAAAGTTTCCTAAAGTTCCATTTAAGGACAAAGGAAAAAGTTATAAGGGTAATTTATCAACAGATTGGTCAAATTAACTTATCTGATAGGAATTGACCAAGAAAAAATGCAAGGAAAAAAAAAAAAGGAAATCCAAAGTTGGTAGAATGGGCATAAAAAGGGAAGTTTTGTGTTTAAAGAACCAAAAACAGTAGTGGATAAAAAGAAGAAAAATCATGAGATGTGTTATAACTAAGTGACAAACAATGAAAAAGTTAAAACTCTGCAATAGGAAAACTGAAAAAGGAGAAATGTTGAAATGATAGAGCAACAAAGATCAAGTACAATTCAAAGTTACTTAGGAGAATTTCAATAACATGTGATGATAGATAAAACAAAGAACACAATATAGAAAAAGCAATAATGAATCATAAAAGTGATTTCTCCATTATGGTCTTAACAGAAATATAGCCTTTCATAACTACTGGGGAATAAAAGAAAATAATATTTATCTCCAACAGGAAGCCAAATGTAAGCTATAGTTAAAGAATGCAAATCTACACTCTTCCCTTTGTTATCTTCTGATATTTGACTTAAATTAATGCATATGAGTGAGGCGAGAGATCCTCAGTCCTGCTGTTATATTCCTGCAATGACTCTATGTTAACTGCTCCAGCGTTAGCTACTGTATTGCTTCCTCCACAGACGCACCCTTAAGACACCCTTCAATAAGTAGACCGATAGCTACCATCATTCTCTAAGCTATCTCCTTCCCTCACAGCAAAGCAAAGAGGGATAAACTGAAGTGGAATAGTGTGGAAATCACAGGATGAGGTCGAGATTAGAGGGAAAAAACATTAATATAATAGTATAAGCCTACCACTTCTTTAGCAGAGAAACAGCTGCTTCTTTGCAACCAAAATCTGTTCTGGGTTTATAAGCCTGTGTAGTGAGGCTATGAAAATCACAAGGAATCTAAACTGAAGTTAAAACTTTAGGTTTTAGTAGGGGCTAAGAAAGGAAAGGAGTGAGGGGGCAACAAGGATTTAGCAGCGAAAAATAAACTATTTCAATGCCTAGTAATCCATGTGTAGTTGTTTTATGTAAAGATGGTGTGAGAAATGGGGACTACACTCCTCAGGAGTGGCTCTAGAGGTACTGGCTCTAAAGCTTTAGAGTGTCTAAGATTCACTTGCAGAACTTGGTTGAGATCAGCAAATTTCTGGGTCCCACTTCCAAACAGGGCACATGGATCTGCATTAATAAGCACTTACCATCACTCTGCGGCAGATGGTGTGCAGAGGGCGTTTTGAAAGTGTGCAGTCTGTACTTTTATAAGGTAACAACTTTAATCCCCATTTAAAAAATTAGAAGTGAATAGAAATTAAGCAAGGGTATTAGAGAAAAAGGAGAAAAGATGGGTTTGGATAAATTATCAGAACTATCACCAAGTTTATCTCCATAGTCCCTATTAGTGTGTGAGCGTGCATGCGTGTGTATAGTTCTTTTGTATTCACACTTAATTAGGGAGAATGTTTCTTCTCATTCATTTAAATAATTTATTATTATTAGACTGACCAAAAATGATCAGAGAAGAGTTTATTGATTTCTCTCCATCCAATTTGGGAAAGTTTATCAGAAACTTCTGCTTGAATTTTCATTTCACTGTATAGTTATTTCTTTCAATGACCAAAAAAATACATATTCAAGGTTACTATGTACCAGGCATAGTTGCTCAAGGCTCCGGGGATATAAGAACATGACAAACAGACACAAACTCTGCCAGAATGGGAACAGGGCGAAGACAGTCAACAAACAATATAAATGCATGTTTTTAGTACTAAATGTCATGGATTAAACCAGATAATTGGATAGACAGTGTGTGCTAGGCAGGGGGAGGTGGTGCAGATCTAGAAGTCATCAGGTAAGACCTTTATGAGCTGAGACCTAAATGGAGAACAAGAACTAGACATATAAGACATGACAGGTGGAATGGCAAAGGCAAAAGCCATGAGCTGGAAGTGAGTTTGACACCCTCAAAGAATGGAAAAGTCAGCTAGATCAGCTACAGCATAGGGAACAAGGGAGAGAATAGTAGGAGGGAGGGCAGGCAGGGGTCAGATCATACAGGGTCTTGTAGGCCATAAGGATATTATTCTAAGTGGGATAGGAAGGCACTGGAAGGGAGTGATAACATATGATATTTTAAAACCATAAAAAATCATTTATGGTTTTAAAAGATTGTTTTGGCTGCGTGGAAATAAGAATTTGCATAGTAGCACGTATAGAACTCATTCAATCCTGAATTGTTTTTCCTCCTTTGAAACAGGCTATATATCTGTGTATTTTGGCCTAAGATTTCCTTGCCTGAATTAAGTAACCTGTCCACCAGGAGAGATATCAAAACAAGCAGAGAAACATTTTTTTTCCTTACTATACATGGAAAGTGCTAATGAACCAAGTTTTAAAAAGAAGCCCTTCCTCTTGTAGTGTTTTTCCAGGGTGCTCTATTGCCAAGGCCTAACAATGTCCCAACTGGAGAAAAGGGTGAAATTAGAGTTGAGAGGCAATAAATTGATAAATTGCAGGTGGGGATAGTGATAAAATAAAATTGGCCATGAGGTGATAACTTTTAAATCTAAATGATGGGTAGACAGGGATGAGCCTCCCTGGCACCGAGGGATTACTACCAAGCACCAACTAGCAATGCAACTGGAAAACGACCTCAAATAAAAGGGGGGAAAGGTAAAGACAAATGAGTTTATATGGCTAAGAGCCTTCAAAGTGAGTCTGGAGGTCATCCCAGAGGTAAGGCTTTGCACATCTCAGCAGGATCTCATAGACTGCCAAAGTAGATACTATCCCAAATAGTGGGGCTCCTGAGGGCTTTGGAGACACCCAGGTCCTATGGTCAGGGCAGATAGCTCTGGAGTTTGGTGCCAGTGGGCCCTACTTTGGAGTTTGCGCTCCTGAGACTGACATAGTTGGACTCAGTTATGGCTTCCCTATACATGGATCATCTGTCCCTTCTATTTGAACCTATAGTTGGTATTGGAGTTGGTAGGTATATGTCCAAGAGACTTGAATCTTTGGGCTGTCAATGTGCCATCTGGGTCCTGAGCCTCAGTGGAGTTGCTACACCTACTCTCCAGGTCATTGGACTCAACGAGGACAACTAACAAGGAGGTGAGGATGGACAACCACAACACCAAGGAAACGAGAAAGCCTACAACTGTAAGCAAGAGAGTCCCATCCATTGGCTGTATGGGATCGAAGTCCCCTCTCAATTAGAGGTGGAGTGGACATCACCATCCCAGAATCCTCAGGACTTGGGAATGAACTATGGACTAGAGTGGACTTACTGGTATTCTACTATAGACATATTAGGAATCTAGCAATGGAAGAATTTACAACAGTGATGTGGAGGCAGGGGCCATTGGAAGCTCTGAGGGCAAGGAGAGGGAAAAACAGGTATAATACGGGGGTTTTTTCAGGACTTGAGAATCTTCCTGAATGACATTGCAACGACAGATATAGGCCATTATATATCTTCCCATAACCTACAGAATTGTGTCTACAATGTAAACTATAATCCATGCTCAGTGGCAATGCCCCAAAATGTGTTTATCAATTGCAATGAATGTACCACACTAATGAAGGATGGTTGTTAATATGGGAAAATGTTGGAGGTATGGGGAGTGGGGCATATGGGAATCCCTATATTTTTTTATGTAACATTTATGTAATCTAAGCATCTTTAAAAATTTTTTTAAATATTAAAAAAATAAGTGATGTGTATAGTGTATATAGGTGTTTGTTATACTATTTTGCATATTTTTATGTATGTAAAATTTTCCATAATAAAAGAATTTTTGTTTTGTTTTTTGTTTTGTTTTGTTTTAAGAATGGGCTCTATAGTCAGCCAGCTTGACTTTAAATCCTGGCTCAGCCAGTTAATGGCTTGCTGTTTTTGGGGCTTTGTTTCCACATTTATAATAACAGTACCTACCTCATTAGGGATATAGGGAGGATTGAAATAGATATTACATGCAAAGCAATTAGAGTCAAGCTGGTATATAGTAAGTTCTCAATAAATATCAGCTATTATTATTATTTGTATTATTTATACTGGTGCTGACAGTTTTAATTTTTAAAAATACATAATATTAATATAATACCATAAAAATATACAGCTACAAAACTAGTAGTTGGTAATTCATAAGAAATTCATCCATAGATTCTGGTGATTTGACCTTATATTTCATAGAGATCTGTTATTTATTTGTTCTTTATAGGTTAACTTACCTTATCTTTGATTTTGTCACCTCTAGCTTCCAAAGGCTGGTTTTTACTTTGTTCCTGATTACATTTTCGATTTCCTCCACCTGAGCTTATAGTTTTAGTTTGTCCAGTGGAACTTGATGCAGTAGTGGATAGTATAGATGTGCTGATACCAGATACAGACGATGTACTGTTTCCATTTATTGATCCATTTACACCTTAAAAAACATATTCAGAAAGATAATTAAATGCAAATATTCCTGTTTGAGAGGAAACTCTCCCAAACACTTACCATTCAAGTAAAATGAAAGATAATAATAAAACATCTAAAAGAATATTATAATTTTCAAATGATATTCTAACACTGATCAATTCCAGAAATATTAATGATCATTTAAAAGAAAAACAGAATACCAAGATATTAATTTTAACGAAATTAATGCTTAATTGCAGAAGAATATATTATATCGGGTTACATATAGGAAGGTAATGGGGAATAGAGGGAAAAGCAAAGAGAATTAGAAGGCCTGAGTTCAAATCTTGACTATGTCACATCTACATGTAAGCAGTGTTTCCTTGATTAACTTATTTAACCTTGGCTGCAAAATGAGGATGCTACCAATCTCAAAGAGTTATTATGAGAATTAATCAAGACAAAATAAAAATATCTAGCACAATGCCATGTAAACGTTATTAAACCTGAGTTTTAATGAAGATAGGCATTAGAATAGAAGATTTAAAGCACTTTGCTTATGTTCATATGGATACCTTTTTCAGGACCATTTCGATTACTTTTTCCTGAAGTCCGAGAATGGAATGACGAAGAGTCATGATTCTGGGCTGGAGGAGCAAATAGTGGTGGAATTCCCAGTAACGGTGGAAAGAGGGTTGCCCCTGTACGAGTATGAACATCTGCTGTTCGCCACCATTCTGCACCTCAAAACCAAACAAACAAAACAAAAATATTTACATTAATTTTCTAGTTAAGTAACAATTAGAATCTATATTTTATTCCTAAAAATATTTTAAGTTTGATCTTAGAAAGGAATTGCTAAATGACACAGTTCTGATCGTCCTTCTAATTGTGAAATAGCTGATTAGAATTTGTACACTCATCGTTCCTCTCATTAACACAGGATCCAAGGATCTTTATTCAGCAGCTTTCTAGAGTTCAAGCTTATAAAAAACAAAAGTAGTCCATGGTTTTAAGAATAAAATTGAAAATTTACAATATAAAAGAACTTACTCTTTGATGATTAAATCATATTTTTGCCAAATTAGTAAAGAAACAAAATATTTAAGATTTTACTGATCTATTTTAAAATCTAAGACTACATTGAGAGCCTATGTTAAGAATTTCCTCAAATATATGCAATATAAATCTGGATCTGATAATTCATATGGTCTAAATAGTACAAAAACTACTGAAAAGAAATATACTTCAAATGCATTTCTGGAAGAAAACATTCTATAGTCAATAAAGATCAATGAGATAGCAAAATCAGTGAACCTTCTATTTTTATATATGAAAAGTGCTCAATGGTTTAAAAAATGAGTTGTCTGTATTAAAATATGAGGTTTATAGAGTTTCTCCTTTTAATGAAGAAAGCTTGAATTTTGTTTATACTTCCTCTCATAAATAAATTACATATAATTACTATTTTATCAGTGTCAAATGACTAAATGGTAGGAAATTATCAAATGCAATTTTTTTTTTTTTTTTTTAAGACTTTATTTATTTATTCATTTATCCCCCCCTTGCTGCTTGTGCTCGCCGGGTCAGCCAACCATGCCGTGTAGGCGGGCCTGCCCTCACCAGGAGGCCCCGGGAACCGAACCCGGGGCCCCCCACATGGTAAACGGCAGCCCTACTGATTGAGCCACAGCCGCTTCCCTCAAATGCAATTTAGATATCTAACAGTGGCTCTTACTTAAAACATTTAAAACAGGAGATAAGTCAATTTTTGTAGAATGGATACTTTTTCCAGGAATGGTACACATTAAGAGATTTGAAAATAATCCACAGGACAGTTTTGTATTGCCCCATCTAAACTCTCAAAAACAATATTCTTCAACTGGTTAACCCATTAGAGGTTACCAAATCAGTCATTAATTTTCAGCCCAACCACAAAGAAATTAGACAAAAAAACAATATAATGTGGGAAAAACTTAATATAGTCAGCACATTGTATTAAATTGTTCTTAAAGCTTTTCTAGGAATATCCTTCTCTAAAAACAGGATTCTGCAAAGTGATGTATATCTTCATTATCTAATGACAAAGTCTGGTTTAAAAAAAATAGAAAGTGAAATGTTCAAGATAGCTGCCATTAGAAAGAACTTAAAAACAGTAGAAGCAGAAAACTGGAAAAGCTATTCTTCTGCACTACAGGAAAGCTTTGCTCATGAAATGATACCAATGTATATTCAGCAGTGCCTGAATGATGGAAACTGAAACAAGAATAACTTCACAAAACCATCAATCATTTATTCACTGTTTCAATGAAAGAAGTGCATTTAGATAGGAAGAAAAGGGTGCATTTTAGGCTTCTATCAACAGAGTCAGAATCTATTGCTATTACAGTTTTGAAAATTAGTTTCCACATAGTTGTTAAAAAGTGACTGAGGTTTCCCAAAGATATTTTTATTATTTAACACAGAGTCAGTAATTAAGGCATTAAAATTGAATGTGTAGAATTTATAAACAAACATCAAATCAGTAAGGTAATCAAAATTATGACGAGATTAAAATATTTTAGATATAATAAAACATGTAAAAAAAAGCCATAAAAATGTACTTTAGAATGTCAGTGGTCAATAGGCAGAGAGTAGGGATTAGAGAAAAAAATGTGTCTGTTGTAAATAAGCTGATACCACCGTGGGAAAGAAAAAGTAAATGAGAGCAATCAAATTAAGAGCTAATGAAAATGGGAGAACTTAACTGAACACAAACTTTACAAATATCTGATATTATTTCACATGAGGTAACATAATTTTTGTTTCATGATGAGCTTTTCTATCTTCCAAATTTAGGAAAATAAAAATAAAAATTTAGTTCCTAACAAACTAGCCTGTAGATAAACTGAAATCTATAAAATAAAGATTATATGATGAATTACATGAATTTCTAAGTGTATTCAAGGGTGGTAATAGTATGGTAGCAACATTAGTCATATTCAACTGAGTCTAATATTTCATAGGATATACTGAATCTTAATTTAAATCCAGAATATATAGAAGAATTTAAAATGTTATTTTTTTTTACCTGAGTCACATACGTCACATAAGTTAATGGTAATATAATACAAAAATATGATGACCTGACATTGTAAACATTTAAAAAATTATCATGAAATCCTTTTTCAATGTAAAATGAAAATAATTTTATTATACTAATATCCATTAAATAATTCTACAACTGTTGATTCCATTATTCAAGAAGTGGAATACTTTAGAAGTATGTAAAATTTGGAAATAAATTACCTATCTCTCATTTAAAATTCTTAAATAAGTCTTCCTTATGTGTCTCATTTATTTATTGGATGATTTCAAAAGTTTGGCACGTTGGTTATCCTTCTGAATAAAGCAAATTATAATTTATATTTAACAGTTATAGCACCAAATCTACAATTTTAACAAAATGAGTCTTCTAAATTCAGGCATAGTCTCTTTCCATTTAGCAAAAAAGCATGCTCCTATAGACAGCTTTTTATCACTAAAGACTCTGTTTTGTAATTGTTTATCCGTCTTCTAAAAAATAAGCATATTAATTAATGGTTAAAGAGTTTCTGTTTTGGGTGATGAAAAAGTTTTGGTAATGGATAGTTGTGACAGTAGTGTAACATTCTAAATGTACTTCATGTCACTGAATTGTACATGTAAAAATCATTAAAATGGCAAATTTTATGATATATGTTGCCACAATTAAAATTGAATTAAAATAAAAACTACAAGCAACATATAGGCATGTACTATGTCAGTGTCTTTCTCAGTGCCTGGCCTAGTACACAGAACCAAATAGCTCTCAAGGAACTTTGTGCAATAAACGTATAAATGAATCAGTGAATAGTTTGTGTAAGCTAGGGAGGTTATTACAATTTTTTTCTATACAGTGGAAATATAAACATTATTGAAGTAAAGAGGAGTAATTTTTCCTCTTGTTAACTATCATTCTAGTTCATGAGGTATTTGATTTTATTAACATAGTAATTACATTGTGGATTAGAAATACTCTAAACCAAAATTATAATAACCTATTTCAGACAATAGAAAATATTTACGATATCTGTAACTTTATTATTATCTATTTTTATGTTTATTCAGGAATCCTGCATTTCAGCAAGTATCTATTGAATGCTCATCTTGCTAAGCAGCTATCCTAGATATTGACTGAAATAAATTCCTATTAATAATTTTTTAAAACAAAGGTTAAGACTCAGTTTAGGTCTTTATTTTAACTGATTGTGTACTCCCATTATCCCTTCCCACCACCCCATCTCCCAGACGACTGAATCAAAGTAGTAATTTGACTCATGAAATAGTACTTTTGAATATACATTTAACCATTTGTCCTTACAACATATAGTTGAAACAACATACTTATTTCCTTTTAAAGATGCATTTGACAATTTATTAGCCATAAAACTGGGCAAAGAAAAATAATGATAGTCACCAATTTTAGACTATTGTCTAAATTTTAGATTATATGTAAGACTCTGTACATTACTTATCTCCTTTAATCTTCATAAGAAATCTATGAGGCAGGTACCATTCTTATCCTCATTTGTCAAATAAGAAAACTGAGGCTGAGAGGTTAGATAGCTTTTCCAAAGTCACACAGCTAACAAGCAGCAAAGCCAGATTTAAACTCAGGTTTATTTTTCTCTAGATTTATGTTCTTAAGTTTAAACTATTTTACATACACCAGAACATATGCACCCCTTACTCAAATTAATTAAAGTACGATTAATCACTTGAAAACACACATTCCAGTTTAGACTTCCAAGATAAATTATACCATGTTTGTCTAAGTTAAACTTTAATTGGCATCTTACTAAACCCCTGAATCCTCATATATGTAGAATTTTAAATAATACTGGTTTTCCTACCTTATAAGTGGGATAAATCTATAATTGTTTTGATCAAATATAGGAAAATACAGAAATTTAAGAGTCAAGGTTATCGTCCTTACAAAACACAAAGAAGCAAGAACTTGACATAAAAGTGTGTAAATAATCATTATAAGAACTAGATTTTGTTTTCCCACTGTAATTAAACAGATTTTTAAAAATAAAAAAGCTGAGAAATCATCAAGCTGTACATTTACAATATGTATACTTTTCTGTATATTATACCTCATTAAAAACATGTGAAAAACTTGGCCAAATGATTTCTTTTTGTGGCACATGCCTATTTCTCTAGTTAAACACCTGAATACCTAATTAACAACATAGCCATCTAGCATACATAGTGTATTTTGTTTTATTTTTTTATTTGCACATGATAAATAGGATTGAGCCAATTCTTGCATAAGAGTTTTAATATACCAGGCATTAGACTATTCTTTTTTGTTCAATTTAATAAACAAATCACTGTTTGAATATTTTCAAGCTTTCCTCCTTTCCTTGAACACTGTAACAGATGTTTACCTGGAAAAGATGCTAGTTGGGGATGTGCGGCTAAGGCTGTGGGTGTACCAAGTGTCCCCAAACCACCAAATTCTGAATGCCCTGAGCTGGCTGAATGTAGACCAAAGACTGGGTGGCTGACCATTGGGAAGGCACTCGGCACTGTGGACAGGTTAAACGGTTGATCCCCAGCTGCTCTGAATAAATGTCCTGGGAGGGAAAAAAACACACTTAAAATTGTACTATAAAAACAAATGAGATTTATCTGATTTCAGTGTTTATAGTTAAAATTTGTAATAATTTCTTATCTATCAAATTTTTATTTTACATTTTTTCTCTTTTGCATTTTGATCTTCAAATCCTACAGAATAAGATAGTTCTAGAAACATGAAAGTACTCTAAAAATAATTAAAATGGTAATTACTTAGGGTTTGAGATTTGGGAATTGATGCTTTATGGAAATAATTAAAACAGTTTGACACAATGAAGTGAGGCCAATTTACTAACACACATACATATAATATACTATCAAATTTATTCACTCATAATAAGGAAATGCAAACTTTCTATTAATCTAGGGATGAAAACCAATGAAAGAGAATCAGAATGTCGCCAAGTCATTACCTAAATTATCATATACTTTAGGCAAAGAGCTCTCTCCCAGGTCTGGTGTGAAAGAATCTGAGTTCTGTTTTCCATTCAATACCTCTTAAGTAAAAGCTGATAACAAAAAATGATTATATTCTAGCCTAATAAAACAATACACAAGACAACAAGGGCTTAATGAATTAATTTACTAAAATATTTGTAAATGGATTCATGGGTGGTTATCAATGTAAAAATCATATTTTTACTTTGATAAGAACATATTCAATTCAAATGAATGTGAACTTTAAATTTCAACTTTTAACCTAAAGAGAATCTAGTACTAAGTGTGTCACAGTCCCAGGTTGGAATGCCATATTAGTGAAAACACAACTTATTTTTCAAACTTTGTAGGTGTGGGGTGGAAATTTTTTTAATACCTGGAAATCTTTTACTTCCAGGAAATAAAGTTTGCTGACTTGTTACTAAGAAAGCAGAATATTAAACCCCACATTCCAGAGGCAGGCTATTAACCATGGTACTATTACTTAGCAAAGAGGTTATGAAAATGAAATAAAATATCTTAAAAAGTCACTGTGTGGAAGATATTATGCTCTATGTTAAAATCAGAATAAGGCTTCTTTATTATCTCCTGTTAATATCAGCTTTGATTGTGAATTGTAATTTAATTTTAACACAATTAATATACTTGAAGTAAAATTTAAAATGTAAGTGAAAAATATATATACTTTTTGCTATCATTTAGTTATCAAATGAGTCTCTCTGCTTTTTTGATCACTGCAAACCAAAAGGTAGGTAGTTCTCCAAAAGATCAGAGCATTCCCCCAGAGACTGATATAAGCCCCATATATTTTACCGAACTAACCCTATATTCTTTACTAACATAGTAAGATTTAAATAACTTTAAATAAATAAATAAGTTTGAAATAAATGGCATCAATTTTTTAACCTATAAGGTAAAAAGCTCCAATTGAGGGTAGTGCTGCCACTATAACAAAGCAATAATTAGATCTTACAGGGAAGATACACAAGGAAGGTCCATGAAGAAACTGAGGGAGGAGGACAAAGAAAGAATACATACTCAGTCAAGCTTTGTTTTTGTTCACCAAAGATTTAACAAGAAAATTGGTGAATTTGGTAATTTTTCAGAGTATCAGAGTTATCAGAGTAAAAGACTGCATTTAGCACTTAAGTTGAATCAATATAAAATAGGGTATGCTCCTGAGAAGGTTACTCAAATGTCATCTTTAAGACTAGTGATAGATCACCAGAAAGACAGTGCTAATTTTTTTTTTTTTTGAGGGGCGGAGCTGGTGGAGAAGAAGTAGTGGTACATATTCTCAGAAACCCAGCTAGTATCTTTAAAAGAAAAAAAAAAAAAAAAGTTTATAACCTTAAAAAGCATTGTTTATTTTCATTTGTTACATATAAAAATCTGGTCCTCAACAACCAATTCAAATTCCTGACTTAAATGTGTTTAATCAATGATCACATTTATAAACATACTATGATCAGCTACATTTCCATCTATATCAATTGACCTGAACATTTTAGTTTTGGGGATTTTGAGTCATCCATCAATGATAGTTTGCAAAGTATTATATTTGTCAACTGTATATATGGAACAGTAACTTAATAAAAAGAAATTTGCAGGGTAGACTCAAAACTATCAAAAATACACAAAATATAGTAAAAATTCAGAACAGATTGAAATTATAAAGGATTTAAAACTGATAGAAATACTTCTACAGCAGCTAATGAATTAGTGTAAGCGTTCTTACATGCATAGCTAAAACAGGAATTTTATTGTGAAGTAAATGAGCTAAACCTTGGAGTCTCATGAACAGAAAACATGAGCAGTAACTAAATGAAGTTATCACTCTTGCAGTAACAATTAAAAACCAACCACACACAATTTGATAACAAAAAAAAATTCTTTTCTTTTTTAACTCTAAAAAGAGTGACAGCTGGAGGCAACTGAGTAAAAATTTTGAACAAAATGTGGGCTTTATTCCTGCTGGAGTCAAATGGAAAAAAAAAGTATGGACCTATACACAGAGAGAACTAAATCTATGCCTGGGAACATTGCAGAGATGGTCAATGCCACCTTACTTCATTTTCTCATTATTTCTTCTAAAATTCTTGGTTGAAATAAAACATAGAAAACACCCAAGTGACAACAGCATCTATAAAAGACCTATACCTTGTTGGCAACTAAAGATTCACTTTTGTATTCATTTATAAAAGAAGACTAGGACCACAATATAATGTTACTGACATCATGAATTATGAAAAACACCCACATTACAGACATTCTTTGCTATATATTGAAAAAGTTATACTACAGAAAGAAAGTAATTTAATAATACATTTCATAATATTTGCTACATTTTACCTTTATAGCACAAATCTACAACTTGGTGATATAAAAAGAAGTATATCCTTCTCATTAAAAGGCTTTGTAATACTACGTATAATTTTAGTATTGTTTTTCTATCACCTTTTAAAAAATGCTGATACTCATTCCATGTAAAAATATTCCAGAATTATGATGTTCTTTATTCAATAATTTCAGTAATTCAAACATTTCCTGAACATATCTATTAACTATCAGGTGCTATGCTTAATATCTGGCATGCAAGGATAAATAAGATGTAATCCCTGACCTCAAGGAACTCATGTTTTAAATATAATTTAAATAGTACAAGACTACTTTTTATACCACAATACATAAAACAAGTTAGTCAATATTTCATTGTTATAAACTGGTACTGCTATACACAGAACTCAGCAATATATCCCAAGTTCCTAGAACAATCTCTGGTACATGATAGATATACAATAAATATTTGTTAAATGAATCAATTCACTACTCATCAGGGGCAAAAGAGGAACATCCATAGGGCTGATTCCAAGGGCCTTCAAACAGAATACAAAGCTGTCTTGAATCTCCATTTAAACTTGCAAGTAAATATGATTCCTAATTTTCTTTGACCATACATCTTCATCAATTCCTGGTCCTGATTTTTTTTTTTTTCTTCACTTTTTTATTACTATGTGTCTCTTTATTCTTCCTTGATTCCTGTAGGTCATATGTTGGATTTGATCACATAACATTCTACCAACTCCTAGATCTTAAACTCTTTAAGATTCATTCTCTGGCAATTTTCACATTTTCACTCCTCTATTTCTCAGCATGACGTTTGGTCTCTCTATACCACTCACTCTTCTACCACTCCTATTACTCCACCGATCTCCTTCCCTCTCAATCTCATTACCAATTCTTCTGTGTTAACCTTGAAACCAAAGTCTGAAACTTCTTCTTCCCCACATCCCTACTCCACAAAATATTAAAATTTTGTGCCAACCCCAACCCTCCCTTTCACTTGAACTGTAAATTTATCAAAGTTTTCCTAATCATTAGATCCCATTAATCTTTTCTCTACTCTTCTCATCCTTAATCTCCCTCTACAGATGTGGCATTTAGGATTGCCTCTTCCTTATTAAAATCCATTTTCACCCTAGATGATTTAACTTTCTGGATCTTCTTCTTATTTATATCTCTCAATAATACTACTCTGATTCCTTTACTGGGTTTTCTACCTTTTTAAAATGTAGGCTTTCCTAAAGATTTTGTCCAGTTCTCTCTTTTTTCCTCTCTATACTTTTCTCCCTCAGTTATTTCATAGTTTCTACTGTTTTAAATATTGCTTCTATGCAAATGCATTTTAAAGCAGGCTTTTTAAGCTCTTTGATAAAAAAACTAAATGCCTTTATTAATATTAATGAACTTCATGGCACAATACAATAAGTTGGGTTGTTTTTTTTTTTTTTCAGGATAAATGCTGAACTGATGACTCGAACCAAAACTATCAGTGAACCAAATCTCCTATCAATCAGAAAAAGTTCAGGCAGCAAATGAAAATAAAATAATTATAAGGAATAAGTGTGCTAAATAATCCAATCTTTCAAAAATCAAGGAAACTGCTTACTATGATAGAACCCCAATATGTTACTTTTTTTGTTTGTGCTAAAAATATCTTTAATCTTTAAATACTACAAATGTGTTGCAACATGTTACCAAACCTTTGTCTCTAGTTTTTTAAAACTGTAAACATAATTTTATAGCATTGCAAAATCAGCCTCTAGTATATAACCTATCAATATGGCTAATCCTTAAAAATAGTAGTGCATAAAAGTCAGATGAGTACTTTAATTAATACTCATAATAATTGAATGAGATAACCAAAGTGAATATCATCAAAATTACTGTAAATTAAAGAAATGCTCACATTACTGGCTCATATATTAAAATTCTTAGATTAATGTTTACATATTCTGAGGCTCAAAATGTACAAATTCTATAAACTTGAACTCTGATTATGGGACAAAGAATTTTGTAGTTCATGGTTACAAAAACATTTCCCCCAAAATAATCTTTATTTTATTCCTACATTCGCATTACTTTTTCCAACCAGTTAATCTTTACATCTTAACATTTAAGGAGATGAATGAGATAGAAACAGTCTTTATATTTTTAAGTTTCTATTTTGAAATTATTTCAGACTCACAGAAGAGTTGCAAAAATAGTGCAGAGTTCTTGTATACTCACTCTCCACCCAACGTCCCATTATAACATCTTACATAACTACAGAACAATGATTAAAACAAGAAATTAACCTTGATTATGAACTAAAATAAAGAATTTATTTGGATTTCATAATTTTTCCACTAACATTATTTTTCTGTTCCAAGATCCAATCTAGGATCCCAGGTTACATTTAGTTATTGTGTCTCCTTATTCTCTTCCAATCTGTGACAATTCCTCAGTTTTGCCTTTCATGACCTTGCCATATTTGAAGAGTACTGGTCAGGTGTTTTGTAAAATGCCCCTCAATTTGGATTTGTCTGATGCTTTCTCATGATTAGATGAGGTGATGTATTATTGGGAAGGATACCCAATGTGCATCTCTGAGTGCAATGTATCTGAGGTTCATGATATTGATATGCAGTATTGGAGGTGAGTTAAATTGTATCAGTTGGTTAAATGATGTCTGCCAGGTTTCTCCACTGTAAAGTTACTTTTTTCCCTTCAGGTTTGTTTTCTTTTTAATTAGAAAACAACCATTAAAAGCCTAGGGTAGCCTTGAAAACAAAAGCTACCACTCGATAGTAGTATATATTGTGAACAAGCTTTTGATTCAGCACAGTAAAGGATGTATCAATACTTATGTAAATGACTGTTCTTAAAAGATAAGAATAGCTCCTATTTTTATTGGAGTTAGTTTTTTATTTTTAAAGAAGCTTTAGATTACATTAATGTGACATCAGAAATATGGGGAGTTCCCATATACACTACCTTCTACTCTCTCACACTTTCCCCAGTTACCAACATCTTTCATTAGTGTGGTACATTTGTTACAACTGATGAACACATATTGAAGCATTTCTACTAACCATAGACTTAGTTTAAATTATAGCTTACACTTTGCACCGCACAATTTTATAGATTTTGACAAAATGTATAATGGCCTGTATCTGTCATTGCAATGTGGTGTGCGACAATTCAAATGTCCCCAAAATACCCCATGTTACACCTATTTGTCCTTTTTCCTCCCCTCAGAACCTCTGGTGGCCACTGTCTTTATATCAATGATGCAAGTTAAGTCTACTTAACTCCACAGTTGCATTCCCCCCTTATGTTTGTTCATTCCTCAATATTGAGGATTTTGGGATGGTGATGGTCTCACTCTGTTTCTGTTTCAGAGGGAGCTTAGATACCATGGAGCAGATGGATGGGACTGTCTTGCCTGCAGCTGTAGATATTCAGTTTTTTGGGATGGGTGAGTTGTTCTGGGTAAGTCCAATGAACAGGAGAGCAGGTGTTGCAACTCTTGCTGAGATTCAGGGCTCAACTGGCATATGAACAGACCAAAGATTTAAGTCTCTGGGACATATATTTAATGAGTATAGTGTTAATTATAGGTTCAAAGAAAGGGCCAGCAGAGTCATGTGTAGGGAAGTTGTAAACGAGTCTAACTCTGTTACACTGGGGAGCATATATTCCAAAGTAAGACCCCAGATGCTGAATTCCTGAGCTTGTCTGCCCTACAGACAGTGTCTAGATGTCTCTAGAGCCCTCCGAAGCCCCACTGTTTGAGGCATTGTTTATTGTGGCAGTCAATGTGATCCTGCTGAGATGAGCATAAGGGTAACCTCTGGAATGACCTCCTGACTCCTTTTGAAATCTCTTAGCCATAAAAACTCATTTGTATTTAATGTTTCCCCCTTTTGGTCAAGATCTTTTCTTTTCCAAATCCATCGCTAGTGGTAATAATACCATTGCTTAGAAATAATACCTCAGTGCCAGGGAGGCTCATCCCCAGGAGTCACGTCCCATGCCAGGGGGGAAGGTAGGCGTTTATATGCTGAGTTTGGCTGAGAGACAGGCTATATTTGAGCAACAACGAGGCTTTCAGGAGGTAACTCTTAGGCAATATATAATACTAGGCTAAGTTTCAATTTCTTGAGAAAAGGTTCATAAGTACAACCATAAATATCAAGGGCCTAGCATAACGTTCTGTCCTCCTTTGCTAGGCACTGCCCATGTACTCAGGGAATTCTTGCTTTTCTATTAGAGAATTTAGCAGGACTTCCCAGGACGAGAGTCCAATATTCTTTGGTTATTGTGTAGGTCTCCATCCACTGAGATAACTCCCTATGACCACTCGAACATATTCAAATGCCATAGAGGCATGCCGTAGGTGCACCCCTCACCACACATCCTCCCATCACCATCACCGTACACCAGTGATCTGCCCCTGCCACAGTTGTGACCCTTCTGTGATCCAAAACCTCCCTAAAAACAAAGCTAAAAAAATATACAAATACAAATAACAAAATACTAATAACAAATAAAATACAAAAATGAAAAATAAAATAATAAAAAATAAAAATAAAGGTAAAAATAAAAAAATTAAGTACAATAAAAAGTTTTATTTTCAACGTTTCTTTCATCATTGTAAGATTTATTATCTTTTACGTGCAGTGCCAATTTCTTCCATATGTTCCCCCAGTGTCTTTTTTTTCTCTTTAAAAAAGGTTTAGGGGGAAGCGGCTGTGGCTCAATCAGTAGGGCTCCCGTTTACCATATGGGAGGCCCCGGGTTCGGTTCCTGGGGCCTCCTGGTGAAGGCAGGCCCGCCCGCACGGCGTGGTTGGCTGACCCAGAGAGCACAAGCAGCAAGGGGGAGATAAATGAATAAATAAATAAAATCTTAAAAAAAAAAAAAAAAAAAAAAGGTTTAGGTTACAGAAAAGTCACATAGAAAATATAGGGGATTCCCATCTACCCAACCCCTCCCCCGCCCCTTTCCCCATTAATAACATTTTACATGTGTATCATACATTTGTTACTACTGATGTACAAATATTGAAGCACTGCTACTAATCATGGTCAATGGTTTACATTATGGTTTACATTTTGCACTGTACACACTTATAGGATTTGACAAAATTTAAAATGGCTTGTATCGGTCATTGCAAGGTCATGCAGAACAATTCCAATGTCCTAAAAAATGCCCTATGTTCCATCTATTCTATTCTTCCCTCCTCTTCCCATCGGAACTATGGAAACCAATGAGTTTCAATTTTGGAAGAATAAGGTTCATAGTTACATGCAATAATATTGACGCATTGACATATTGATCTGTTTTCTTTTATTAGGCACTGCCTATGTTCTTGAGAGATTCTTGCCCCACTAATTGAGAATATAGGACTCCCCAGGATGGGAGTTTTTAGTATTTTCTTATTGTATGGGTCTCCGCCCACTGAGATAAACACGTTCATATTCCATGAAAGCATGCCCCAGTTGCGCTCTATACTGCATATTCCCCCACCCCGACACTCTGCACCATTAACCCTCCCCTGCCATATTTGCCAGAAGAACATTCCCACCATTATTGTTTTAACCACAGACCTACAAATTCCCAGAGTTCACCTGTTCCTTTCTCCAGCCCTCTCCCCAGTTCCATGGATATTCCAACCCCCCACACCCTATTCCCCCTCCCATTCCAGTGCCTTTGAACCCAGTCACATCACTGTACCACTATCACCCCATCCATCCACTGCCTAACTACTCTCTTCCACCTTATCATAGATTTTACCCATATTGAGCATTAGCTCACCTTCCTCTACTCCCTTTCTGTCTCCTAATAATCTATCATCCAGACTCTAGCTCTGTGAGTCTGCTCAATTTGCTTGTGTCATATTAGTGAGGTCATGTACTATTTGTCCTTCAATGACTGGCTCACTTCACTCAACATAAGGTTTCAATTTTGTCTCATGTGTTAATACTGCATTCCTTCTTACAGATGAGTAGTATTCCATTGTATGTACATACCACAATTTGCTTATCCATTCATCTGCTGATGGACACTTGGGCTGCTTCTAACTTGTGGCAATAGTGAATAATGCCGCTATGAACATTGGTGTGCATATATCTGTTTGTGAACCTACTTTCAATTCTTCTGGGTTTATAACCAGAAGTGGGATTGCTGGATCATGATTCCTCTTTTTTAATAAGCATTTTTGTTATATTTAATGAAAGCATTTAGAGTTCATAGATAAAAATGCTATACTTAATAGTTGATGTATATATCTATAGTCAAATGATGCTGTACTTTCTTTTCATAATGAAATAGAAAAAGATAACTGTCAAAAGAATCTAATACTAAAATCTCATTTTACTTACATTCTCATAAATAAAAGTCTTCACTTTCCCATATGAAAAGAAATTATTAAAAGCAGCTTTGAAAAATCTATTGGATTTATGTTTAAAAGTACTTAATTGACTTGACCATTCTTCAGTAATTTACTGCTAAAACCCCAAATTAAAATGATCAAGTTCTAATCATGAAAGTTATATTAAATAATTTTTCAAAAATATTTGGTAACTTGTGATCAAATTCTTCATTAAATAAACCCACTGAAAAAGCTAGACAATTGGAAATTTTGAGGTCTTTAATTCAGGATTTATAGATACCTACAATATGGAAAACTCAACTAAAAAGGAAAATAATGTTATAATAGTCCATACTGTATTAGTGCTCAAACTGAAATGAAACTTTTTAAGTGTCAAGCCTATCTCACTTCTCTTGACTATTCTCTATTGGATGTAAATCCAATCCCTGGTTGTCTGTAAGAAATTCTGATCAAATCACAACTTTTGACTTTCAGATTTGTTCTTCATACATTGCCTAAGATTTGTAGGCCCGCTAATCACCCTATTCCCTTTTAAGATTCCTTATCCTATGGCTTATAACGCACATCCCCAAGTAAAATCTGCTTTGTATTTGGTATTACCAGAATAAAGCATAGCACATCCTAGAATAAAATTTAATAACTAGTGAATTTATCACCTAATTTTCAAGACTTAGTTCTACAAATTCATTCCTCCTTTCCTTTCTATCTTCAACTTTTTTTTTTTAACATATATATTTTTTGCCAGTCACTAAATGGATATTGGTAAAACAGAAAAAAATAAACAAAAAACAAACATGTTCCCTGCCTTTTAAACATAGAAGAAGAGACAAACAAGTAAAACACCACCAACTGTATAATTATTAACTGTGAAAAGTGTGAGGGAGGAAATTATTAGGTTCAGGAATAAATAATAATGGAGCAATTAACTAGACACTATGATCAGAGGAGACTTCCCTAATTAATATGTCTCAGGACATTTAACCTAAGAAAAAGCATGAGAATGAACCATCCTAATGAAGATCTTCCAAGCAGAGGGAGAGCATGTTTGAGATCCTGAGCTGGGAAAAGAATTTTTTGTATTTGAAGAAGTGAAATGTTAGTGAGGCGGAAACATATAGTGAGCCAGAACGAGAACATTACCAGATAAATCTGATTAAGTAGGCAGAAATCAAATCATGGATGGCGTGCTGCCAAGTGGATCAGTGAAGCTGAAAAGGACAAAACTCCAACTCAAAATGGCTAAGTGAAAAGGAAAATTTATTGACTCATACACAGGGTCAATTTGGATGAAGAAGCTTGGTTGAAGGCTCACCAGGACTTAATTTCTCTCTCCTCTCAGCTTTATTGGCTCCATCCTCAGATGGGCTCTTCCAGGTTTGTGGGGGAGAAGGGTATGCTTCTTCCCTGTATTAGTCAGCCAGAGGGGTGCTAATGTGAAATACCAAAAATGTGTTGGTCTTTATAAAGGATATTTATTTGGGGTAGAAGTCCACAGATACCAGGCCATAAAGCGTTAAGTTTCTTCTCTCACCACAGTCCATTGCCACATGTTAGAGCAAGACAACTGCCGTCGTTTGCCAGGGTTCAGGCTTCTGGGGTTCCTCTCTTCCCGGGGCTGCGTTTCTCTCTGGGCTTAGCTCCTGTTTCCTCCACAAGGTCAGCTGTAGACGATCAGGCGAACGGCTGGCTTCTCTTCTCCTGGACCTTCTTTCCAACATCAAAACTGCTTCTCAAAAGACTGCTTCAACTGTCCTTTGCCTTGCCTTTTATATTCGATTCCCCCACCCACCAAGGGGTGGGATTCAACGCCCTACTGATGTGGCCCAGTCAACGCCCTAATCATCCCCAGATTAACAGATCAGTTTATAAGCATGATCCAATTATATTTTTGGAATTCATAATTACATCAAATTCCCCAACGGTTACACTCCCCAACTCCAATAAAAAAACCTGGAATGTAATCTCATTGGTTTTGATTAGTTGACTTGTGTCATGTGCCCATTTCTTAACCAATCACTACTGTCTGAAAAATCTGAGGTTTAGATTGTCAAGGCTGGGCCACATGCCATCACTGGCGTCTTAGGTGAACTTTTTTAAAAAGGGGAGTGATTTGATTTTTTGGGGACAACTTCTAGTAATGATAGAGTAGTGAAGTGGTTGCACAAATCCTCCACAGAGGATTTTAAATAATGAAGACATTGGAAAGCATTCAAAAGCAGAGAAAAGCCAGTGGAGTGCTTAATTTGAAAAAATGGTAACTAGAATGGGTAAGAAGGGTAACTTTGTGGTGGCTTGAGAACACTACTAACCCACACAGTGGCAAGTGCAGAAAACAGTGGAATAAAAAAACAACAGGCTATCAACTAAAGGTATCAGAGGTTAGATTTTGGGACTGGAAAAACATCTGGAAATTTAAAGGGGGAAATCCTGGCAATTTACAAACCACAGGAGTAAAACTCAAATGCGGAGCTAATACTGTCCAAATGCCTAGGTGACAACTACACTGTGTGTGATAGAGACTCCAAAGATGCTGTAAAATAGCTGGCAGAAAATGTAGAGAAATCTACTCTTGAAAGACAGAACTATACCCAACAGATCTGCTAAGTTCAATTCTTAACTTAATTGAGTGCATTCCCTCACTGTGATCAGCTCTGGCAGCAGAAAGTCTAAAGTATCAGAGTACATACCCCAAAGCTGGCAGAACAGCTGGAAATTAGTAGGTAAACCTAGAAGCAAGGAAACCACAGAAAGAATGAGACCCATTTCTGCTGAAATACTTGGCTGGCCAACAATTTTTACAGGCACAGGAGATGCCCACAGGGGGCCATTCTGAAAAAGCAGCAGTGGAAGCTAAAAGAGCAGAGTAATGATATCATCAGTATAATCTTTTACCACAGCAAAGCTAAAACGTACATTAATAAAAATTCCAAATGTTAAATTATTGACTTCTAAACAAACTCTAGGTCAAAGAAGAATTCAAAAAGGAAACATATATTTTGAATGGAATAATGATTATAGTACACTATCAAAATGTATGAGATGTAGGAACAACAGTAATTAAAGGGAAATGATTGCATTAATTATATCTATAATAAAAGGAGAAAGATCTCAAATAAACATATAAGCTGCCACTTTAAGAAACTAGAAAAAAGTTCAAATGACAACTACAGTAAATGAGAAGAATAATAAAGATAAGGGCAGAAATCAATGAAATAGATCAATAAAATTGGCAAACCTCTAGCTACTAAGAAAACAGGGAAAAGACACAAATTATGATTATCAACAATGAAAGAGAAAAGATTGCTATAGATTCTACAATATTAAAAAGATAAGGGAAGCGGCTGTGGCTCAATCAGTAGGGCTCCCGTTTACCATATGGGAGGCCCCAGGTTCGGTTCCCGGGGCCTCCTGGTGAAGGCAAGCCCGCCCGCATGGCGTGGTTAGCTGACCCAGCGAGCACAAGCAGCAAGGGGGGGATAAATGAATAAATAAATAAAATCTTAAAATAAATAAATAAATAAATAAAAAGATAAGGTAATATTTGGAACAACTTTATGCTCACAAATTCAGAAACTTAGATGATATGGGCAAATTCCTTGAAAGATATTAATTACTACAGCTCACGCAAGAAGAAAAAGATAACCTGAATTGTTCTATATTTATTTTAAAAGTTGAATTCTTAGTTTAATGTCTTCCAACAAAACAAAACAGCAACTAAACAAAAACAAACCGTTACCATCAAAAAACAACACTCCAAGCCCAGATTATTTCATGGGTGAATTCTACCAAAATTTAGGAAAGAAAGAACACCAATTTTATACAAACTCTTCCAGAAATTAAGAGGAGTTATGTATGTGTGTGGTGAAATTCCCAACTCATTTCCAGACAAAGATATAAAAAAAAACTACAGACCAATACTCTCATGAACATAGATGCAAAAACCTTAAAATTTCAGCAAATCAAATCCAGCAATAATTTAAAAGGATGTACTTTATGAGTAAGTGGATTAATCCTGAAATGCAAGCTTAGTTTAACATTAAAAGAATTAATTGATGTAATTATTAGCAAACTAGAAATGAAAACTATATTTAAGAAAATTAATAATGAAAAATCAAATGACCATCTTATTAGATATAGAAAAAGCACGTGATAAAATTCAATACCAACTCATAATAAAAACTCACAGCAAAGTAGGAATATCCTCAATCTGATAAAAGCAAAGTAGGAACATCCTCAATCTGATAGAAGGCGTCTATGAATATACAACTAACATCATACTTACTAGTGAAAGAATGGATGCTTTTCCCTTATGATCAGGAACAAGGCAAGGCTATCTGCTATCATCATCTCTATTCAACATTATACTAAAGGTCCTAGCCATTTAACTAAAAAAAAAAAAAGAAATAAAAAGTACATAGATTGGAAAGGAAGACAAACAACCCAATTAAAAATATTTGAAGATATATATTCAAAGAAGATATACGAAGGGCAAAAAAAGCACAAGAAAATTTGCTCAACATCAGTCTTTGGGAGCCTCCTTGTTGCTCAGATATGGCCTCTCTCTAAGCCAAAACTCAGTGTATAAATGCATTACCTTCCCCCCAGCATGGTTCATGGCTCCTGGGGATGAGCCTCCCTGGGCCCCGAGGGATCACTACCAAGCACCAACTAGCAATGCAACTGGAGAGGGACCTTGACCAAAAGGGGTAAGGGTAAAGACAAATGAGTTTATAAGGCTAAGAGACTTCAAAGTGAGTCAGGAGGTCATTTCAGAGGTTGCGCTTATGCAGGTCTCAGCAGGAATTCATGGACTGCCAAAGTAAATATTACCTCAAATAGCAGAGCTACTGAGGGCTCTGGAGACATCTAGACATTGTAGGCAAGGCAGAGAGCTCAGAAGATTGGCACCCTGCCAGCAGTGGGTCCTACTTTGGAATTTACGCTCCCTGGTGTGATAGAGTTGAACTCAGTTGTGTTTTCCCTACACAGGGCTCTGCTGCCCCTCTATTTGAACTTATAGTTAGTACTAGAGTTGATAGTTGTATGTCCAAGAGACTTAAATCTTTGGGCTTTCCATGTACCAGTTGGGCCCTGAATCTCCAGAGATTTGCAACACCTACTCTCCAGTTCATTGGACTCACCCAGGACAAATAACAAGGAGAAGCTGACTGACAACGGCCATCTCAAGGAACAGAGAGAGTCTGCAACTGCAAGCAAGAAATTCCCACTCATCTGTCCCATGGGACCTACGCCCCCTCTCAATTAAAGGTAGAAAAGGCATCACCATCAAAGAATCCTCAGGATTGGGGAATAGATGATGGACTAGAGTAGACTTACAGTTGTTCTACTGTAGACTTGTTATGATCCTAGCAATGAAACAACTTTTATCATGGACGTGGAGGTAATGGCCACTGGAGGTTCTGAGAGGAGGAAGAAGGAAAAATAGGTGTAATTTGGGTGCATTTTTGGGACTTGGGAATTATCCTGAATGACATTTCAATGACAGATACAAGCCACTGTAGTATATCATGTAATAACTTACAAAAATGTGCGGGAGAGAGTGTAATCTATAATGTAAACTATAATCATGGCTTCGTGGCAATACTCCAAGATGTGTTCATCAATTGTGACATATGTACCACACTAATGAAGGATGTTGCTGATATGGGAAAATGTGGGAGGGCTAGGGAGCGGGGCATATGGGAATCCCCTGTATTTTTTGTGTAACATTTATGTAATCTAAGTTTCCTTAAAAAAATAAATTAAAAAGTATATTTTAAAAATTAAATCATACACCATTCTACAACCACGAGAATAGCTAAAATTAAAAAGACTGAGAATATTAAGGTTTAGCAAGGATGTGGGGCAACTGAAACTCTCAACATTGCTGGTGGGGAGTACCAAATGTTACAACCACTTTGGAAAAACATCTGCCAATTCTTATAAAACTAAACATACATTTAGCATATTATTTAGCAATCCTACTCTTAAGATTTTTACTGAAGAGAGAAAGAAACAGAAGCTTGTTGAGCAAGTGTTCATAACTGCTCCAAACTGAAGCAATCCAATGTCTTTCAAAAGGTAAATGAGTAAACAAAGGCAACATAGCCATACAAAGGAATACAACTCAATAATATAAGTTGTATTGATACACACATTGCTTCTCTCCTGCAGTTTTCAGAATTCTCTATCTTCGGCATTCAACAGTTTCATTATAATATGCTGTTGTGTGGGTCTATTTGGGTTTATCCTTTTTGAAGCTCATTGGGCATTCTGGATGTGTATATTGATTTATTTAGTTAAATTAGGGAAGTTTTCATTCAGTATTTCTTTGAATATTCTCTCTGTCCCTTTCTCTCTTTCTTCTTCTAGGACTCCCACAATGTGTGCATTGGTATTCTTGATGGTGTCACACAGGTACCTCATGCTTTGTTCACTTTTCTTCATTCTTTCTTCTTTCTGCTCTTCAGAATACATGATTTCAATTGGTTATCTTCAAATTCTCTGATTCTTATGCCAGCTCCAGTTTGCTAGGGAACCTCTCTAAGGCCTGTTAAATTTCTGTTACTGTGGGCCTAAGGTCTGTTTGGTTCCTTACCATAATTTCCATCTCTCTTGATATTTTGTGTTCATCTATCACTTTCCAGATTTTCCTTAGTTCTTTGTTCACGGTTTCCTTTAGCTCTTTAAGCATATTTGGGACTATTTTTTTGGGGGGGGAAGTGGATGTGGCTCAAGCAATTGGGCTCCTGTCTACCATATAGGAGGTCCAGGGCTAAATTCCCAGGGCCTCCTGGTGAAAGGCAAGCTGGCTTGTGCGGCGAGCTGGCCTGAGCAGCAAGCTGGCCCACGCGGAGTGCTGGCCGGTGCAGGAGTGCTGGCTGGCGCAGGAGTGCTAGCCTGAGCAAAGAGTTGGCTGGTGCAGCAAGATAACGCAACAAAAAGAGAGAAAGAAAATAAGAGACGCAGCAGACCAGGGAGCTGAGGTGGCGCAACAGATCAAGCGCCTCTCTCCCACTCTGGATGTGTCCCAGGATCGGTTGCTGGTGCCGCCTAAAGAGAAGACAAGCAGACACAGAAGAACACACAGAGAGCAGACAGCGAGTGCAAAACAACGAGGGGCGGGGGTGTGTGTGCGAAATAAATAAAAAATAAAATCTTAAAAAAAAAAAGGGACTGGGATTGAACCCAGGACCTAGTACATGGGCAGCAGGCACTCAACCACTGAGCTACATCCACTCCCTAATGAGAGTTGGTTTTTCCGTTTGTTTGTTTGTTTATAGGAGGTACCAGGGATCAAACCCGGGACCTCGTACATGGGAAGCAGGTGCTCAACCACTTGAGCTACATATGCTGGGACCATTTTTAAAAAGTCTTTGGTATGTCCCAGGCCTGGTCCCCTCAGTCATAGTTTCTAAGCTTTAATTTTTTTCTTTGCCTGGGTTATCACTTCTGGTTTCTTTTTATACTTTGTAATCTTTTGTTGAAACTTAGATATTTAGCTATTTTAATGTGTTATTGCTAGAATTTAGTCTGAGGCATCTGTTCCTTTGACCTAGTGTTATGACAGAGATTTCCTTGACTGGCAGGAGCTAACAAAAAAAAAATTTTTTTAAGGGAAAAAACAAAACAAAACATCTATCCCCATCTTTGCAGGTGGACCTGTACAAGTGCTGTGCTTCAGAGCTTATCAATACAAGGAGTTTGGAGAATAGCTCCAGGCCGAAGCGTAGCGGCCTCCCTGATCCTTTTTGCACACTTGTCCTGTCTTGTGTTGCTCTAGGAAATCCCAATTTACATTGACATGAATGTCCTCTCTTTCCTACAAAACATTTTACTCTCAGTCCCAGGTACTATGCTGTATGTCTTAGAGCCAGTAGCCCCTTACCTCTCTCCTCATTCTGTAGGAGAGCTCTGTGAGCTGCTTTCTACATCCATGAAAAGTTCTGGGATGGTGATTCCTCAGGCCAGCACTGGACAGATTGGGCCAGACACACATGCTCCCAGTATGTTACACAAGGATTACTTTGGCTCCCTCTACAAACGGGAGCAGGGATCCACACTGGGTGTGAAGGCTTGTTCTATGCCAAGCCGGTGAGGGGTGGGAGAGGTGCCAGCCAGGGTGCCCCATGATCCTACTGCTTTTAAGTAGCCGTTTTTCTTGATTTGGTGCTTTCCCTGTTACTGCAATCATTTAACTGTGTTCTGGAGCTTTGAGATTGATGTTTCTGTCAATTTTTGATGGCTGTTCAAAGCTTTTGTGGGTAGATGGAGTCCTAAAGTGTTCACTCTGCCATCTTGATCGAGGCAGACCCATACAGGTATTTTAGGATAGTAAATACTACAGCATACTTTAATAGTGATGGACATGATCCAGTTAATAGAGAAAATTAATGATACTGTATAGAAGGAATGAAGTCCTCAAAAAGGAAACAATTGATATTTGGCATTTTCCATGAGAATTAAGAGCCATATCACTTTGAGCTAAGCATTTAATCTCTTAGATTTAATTTGACATTATTTATAATCTTATATATTTTACTACTATCAAGGGAGATATGTGCTACTAGATGCACTACTAAATACTATTGTTTTTCAAAGCAAAGAACTGTTGAATTTGGAATAAAGCTCATATACACGTATCAGAAAAATTTATTACGATACAAAGGTAGGGAGATATGACAGGGAGCTATAACCAGATAATCTCAGATGGATTGATAATTAGCTCATTTAACATTTATTTCAATCTTCTTTTCATGTGCCTTCCTGCAACATAGAAGTTGAGCAGCTAAATAGTACATTTACCAGTCTTTCTTGCTCCCTGAGTTCTGGATGTAATTTAGATTCTGCCAATCAGATATATTTTGCAAGAATTAAAAAGTGGGTTAAGCTGGGTAACTGGAAGCAAATGCGGTATTCTCATTGCTGGTGAAGATCTAGCAGACGGCACAGGATAGCTCTAGAGCCAGTTCTGTCTATAGTTACTGATCACTGGTTTGCAGCTAAGATGGTATGATCATACAACTAGCAGTTGGAACAGTTGTGTCCTGAATGAACCAGAGGTAGTTTCCTTGACAGGCCATTTCTGCAGTATTGCTCTGAAATCATTCATGGGGGCCAGGGGCCAGCCCTTTAATAGATTTATAAGTACCTAATTTCTCAAATTAAATCTTTCTGCTTAAAATACCTGTAGTGGTTTATATTATCACTAGTGTATTAGTCAGCCAAAGGGGTGCTAATGTGAAATACCAAAACTGGGTTGGTCTTTATAAAGGGTATTTATTTGGGGTAGAAGTCCACAGATACCAGGCCATAAAGCGTTAAGTTTCTTCTCTCACCAATGTTCATTGCCACGTGTTGGAGCAAGACAGCTGCTGGCGTTTGCCAGGGTTCAGGCTTCTGGGGTTCCTCTCTTCCTGGGGCTGCATTTCTCTCTGGGCTTAGCTCTTGTTTCCTCCACAAGGTCAGCTGTAGACGATCAGGCAAATGGCTTGCTTCTCTTCTCCTGGGGCCTTCTTTCCAACATCAAAATGGCTTTTCAAAAGACTACCTCAACTGTCCTTTGCCTTGCCTTTAATATTCAATTCCCCGCCCACCAAGGGGTGGGGCTCAACTCCCTAATCCTAACCTAATCATGCCCAGATTAACAGATCAGTTTATAAGCATGATCTAATTATATTTTTGGAATTCATAATTACATCAAACTCCGACAACTAGCTTAACACTCACTGATATATCAACCAGCAGATCAAGCAGATGATAGTTCCAAAAACCAAAGAGCCAATTCAGCCTGTCATAACTGGCCTAATATCTGAAAACCATACATTCTTCAAAGTAATACTACTGAGAGGTAAGTGAAATCTTAAAAATATATGCATAGCCTTGGAGGTAGAGAAGCGTTTCTTAAACAAAAACAAACAAAGAGCCTGATAATAAATTAAAATATTGATACATTTGAATACAGTAAAATTGGAAATTTTATGCATCAAAAGACAAATATAAAATGAAAAAAGACACATTCCAGACTGGAAAAAGATATCTGTTACATATATAATTGAAAAAGGATCAGCATCCAATATATAAAAAGGACTCCTATAAATCTATAAGAAAAGAAGTACAACTCATTAGAAATATACACCAAAGTCCTAAAGAGACACTGCAAAAAAGAAGAAATCCAAAAGAATAAAAAACTTATAAAAAGGATAGCACTGCAATGAAACACTACATTAAACCATCACTGACAAAAACCAAAAACTTTGATAATACCAAGCATTAGCCAGTATGATAAGCAACAGGAATTCTAATACATAGCTAGCGGGGAATTAAATTGGAACTACTAGTAAAGTTGAAGATATCTTCAGAAATGTAGGCTTATATACATCAGGATTCATATAGGAACATATATTAATAGTAATGTTTACAACAGGATTATTGTAATCAGCAAAAAAATAAACATCTACCACCAGTAGTCTGGATAAATAATCTATATTCCACTCAAATGCAACATGAAAAAGATAACTTTATCTTTTACCCTTAAAACTTATTTTTCCTCAATATTTCTTATTACTATCATTCTTCACCAAGTCACTGAAGTTTTGTCAGGGCTTCTCTCCCTCACTCTCTCACTAAATAGACCCCTGCCCAAATTCAGTCACTATTTTCCATAACAATCTATTCTGTAAATATACCTAGAATCTTGCTTTTTTCTCCATCCACAATGTTTCCTTAATCTGGGCACTCATCATTTCTCACCTGCATAAATATAACCACCTACAGAGTTTGCCTTAGTCCAACCCCACTGAAAATAAATGTCCCATGTGCTGCTAGAGATTTAATTTTCAAAGAAGCCTGATCATAAGAAACCCTTTCTTTTGGATGAAGTATGAATAATTAAAATGGATACACTACTAAGCACCAACCATATGGCAGGCATTATATCATCTATCCTTATAATGATGCCAAGTGATTATTGTACCTATTTTATAGATGACACAACTGAAGCTCAGAAAGGATTAAGTTAACCAATTCATGTAGCTAATAAGTGACAAGCCAAGATTCTAGCACAGGGCCCTTCAACTGCAAAGACCTTGCTTTTCTTTCTTTACACTATGCTGCCTAAACTCCTAAAAGCATGGCACATAACGTTCTCAATGATCTGACCTTGTCCTACTCTCCAGCTTAACCTCCTGTCCCTCTGTGCCACTTAATTATAGCAGATATTGCCTTTCCATTCTCCCTTTCTTCCATACTAACGGGACCCCTATTTTATCGAGGATGGCAATATGCGAAGTCAAAAACTATTCTTCCTAGCCTTCCATGAAGCTGAGGTTACCATTCACACAGCTCTGGTGAAAAGGATGTAATTGGAAATCTGTGGGTGGGACTTCTAGGAAAACTCTTTATTTATTTATTTATTTTTAAAGATTTATTTATTTACTTTATCTATTTTAAACCCCCCTTCCCCATTTGCTGTTTTGTGTCCATTCACTGGGCAATTCTCTGTATCTGTTTCCTGCCATCTCTTCTCATCCTCTTCCTCCAGTCTTCACCAGGATTCGATCCTGGAGACCTCCGATGTAGGAGAGAGGTGTTCTGCTACCTGCGCCACCTCGGTTCCTGGCTTTTCGGAGCATCTCGTCTTGTCTCTCCCCTGCGTCTTCTCTCCTGTTATGTCATCATCTTGCTGCATGGCTCCTGGGGCCTGGCAGCTCACCGGCACACAGAGCCTGGCAGCCCATGCGCCTTCTATATATATATATATATATATATATATATTTTTTTTTTTTTTTTTTTTTTTTTTTACCGGGAGGTCCCGGGGATCGAACCCAGGTCCCTCCATATGGCAGACGGACCCCCAACCATTTGAGCCACATCCGCCCCCGGAAAACTCTTTAAAAGGGGTCAAAGTCAGTTGGCATGTAACTTCTGCCTTTCTTTCCTTCTCCTTCCTTCCTGGAAGAAAGTGTTATAGGTGAATAAGCCTTTTTACCCGAATACAATACATGAGCATAAAAGGCCAATACTTCAGAGGACAAAATGTAAAATCAAAAGGATCCCAGGTCTGTGATAGTATTATCCACCCCAAGACTATCTCTCTTTGGACTGCCTATTTATACAGCCATCTGTAGGTTAGTGTAGGTGCTCTGTATTCTTATTCACAGGCAATTGCTGTCATAACTGATACATACCCTAAGTTGAGGCCTGATTGATCAATTTGCAATTCCCTCAAAATACCATCATCTAGCACATTTCTGCAGAGGAAGGTGGCCTGCAATTAATGGAAAAGGAAATCATCAAATTTATATGAAAGGGTAAGGAGACCCAAATAACCAAAGCCATCTAGAAAAATGAAAAAGAAGTTGGAGGAAGGACTCAAACTTAACCAATTTAAAAACTTATTCCAAAGCAACAGTAATCAAAACAGCACAGTACTGGCACAAGGACAGACATATAGACCAATAATTGAGAGTTCAGAAATAAATCCTTCCATCTATGGCCAACTGCTTTCTGACAAGGGTGCCTAGTCCATTCAATGGGGGACAAATAGTCTCTTCAAAAATGGTGCTGGAAATACTGGATTTCCATATACAAAAGAATGAAGGTGGACCTCTACCTCACACATAACAGAAAAATCAACTTGAAATGGATCAAAGACTTAAATATAGGAGCCAGAATTATAAATTCCTAGAAGAAAACATAAAGAGCATCTTCAGGACCTTGTAGTAGGCAATGGTTTCTTAGATTTTACACCTAAGGAATAAGCAACAAAAGAAAAAATAGATATATGGAACCTCATCAAAATTAAAAATTTTTGCTTATCAAATGACTTTTTTTTGTGAAAATAAAAAGACAATCTACAGATTGTGAAACAATATTTGGAAACCACATATCTGATAAGGGTTTAATATTCAGAATAAATACAGAAATCCTGTGATACAACAACTAAAAAACAATCCAATTAAAAATGAGCAAAAGACTTGAGAAGATATTTCTCCAAAGAAGATACAGAAATGGTCAAAAAGCACATGAAAAGATGTTCGACATCTTAACCATTAGGGAAATGCAAATCAAAATCAGAATAAGATACAATTTTACACCCATTAAAATGACTAATATTAAAAAAAAAAACCCAGAAGATAAGTATTGGAGGGAATGTGTGGAAATAAGAACACTCATTCATTGTTGATGGGAATGTAAAAACAGTGCACCTGTTGTAGAAAAGTTTGATGGTGCCTCAGAAAGTTAAGTATAGATATACCATATGACTTGGGAATACCACTTTTAGATATATACCCAAAAGAACTGATGGCAGGGACTTGAACAGATATTTACACGCTGACATTCATAGTGGCATTATTCACAGTTGCCAAAAGATGAAAGCTACCTATGTGTCCATCAACTGATGAGCTAATAAAAGGTGGCATATACATACAATGGAATATTGTTCAGCTGTAAAAAGGAAAGAAGTCCTGATACATGCAACAACATGGATAAACTTTGGAGACATTGTGTTGAGTGAAATCAGCTAGATACTGAAGGACAAATATATTATGCTCTCACTGATATGAAAGAATTAGAATAAGCAAATACATAGATTCATTTACTGCAATACAAGTTACCAGGACATAGGGATGGGGGCAGGGAATGGGGAGTTAATGCTTAAATTGTACAGAATTTCTATTTGGGGTGATGAAAAGTTTTGGTAATGGATGATGGTGATGGTAGCTCCATTGTGAATATAATTAACACAATGAATTATATATGTGAACGTGGTAAAAGGGGAAAATCTTAAGTTCTATACATGTTATTATAATAAAAATTTTGAACACATGCATAGAACTGTACAACACAAATAGTGCACTTTGATGTAAACTGGCCTGTAGTTAATAGTATAGCTATAATAATATTCTTTCATCAATTATAACGAATGTACCACATGAATGAAAGGTGTCATGATAAGGGGGGTAAAAGGGAACTGCATTTTCTGCATTGATTTTTCTGTAAACCTACAACTTTTATAATTTATAAAATTATATAAATAATTTTAAGAGATCCATATGTAAGTCAGGTTCTTTAATCTTTAAAAGAAAAGCAGGTACACTCCAGCTTTAACCAGAGGAGTTTTAAACAATTCATCTGTTTTATACATGCAGCATTTGTGTAAACAATTATTTGAAGGGCTCTATCTAACACAGATTGAATAAGACTAGTCTGTGGCACAGATTAACAATCATTGTTCCAATCCATCCCAGGTAAAGGTGGCTGAGAAGACTTAAAGACACTATGCTTCCACAGAACCATGGGGTCAGTTAAATGGCTGCATTTGCTTTGAAGGTCAAGAAAGTATAGTTTTGGGGAGCCAGAGAAGTTCTTACCCTTGTTAATCCCCTACCCTTTTGTGGGTCCCAGGACTTATTCTGGCAAGAAAAGATTGACTTGGGAAACTCCTCTCTGGTGTGCCCCCTTCCAGAATTTGCCCTGACAAAAGCAGTCTTAAAATGAAAACAAAACCAAATTAAAAAACTATTAAGGAACAACCAGCAAGATGGTGGCAGAGTAAGGAGCTCCTAGAGTCAGGTCGTGCAACAGGACAGTTAGTAATCACCCAGAGCTATCTAAAGCTCCTGTTTGGGGGCTCCAGGAGACAAGAAGTGCATCCTGCAACATCCTTGAAAGAATGGAAGGAGAGGCAGCCCCTCTGAAGAGAAGATTCATGAGTAGAGCACTCCACGTCCTAGAGGCCAGTGCCTATCCTCCACTGGCGGCACAAGCCACTTTGGGAGCTATTCTGTGGCTGGACTTGGAAGTTCCATTTCCCCAAAACAGGGGAGGAAGAGATGGTTGGGTACCAACCAACTTCAGCTATTGATTAGTAAGTTTGGTGGGCTAATGTATAATCCTAAGAACAGCTAAAGTTTGAACCTGTCCAAGTCAGAAAGAGGCCAGTAGCCATCATTTTAACTCTGCCCCCAGCATGAGGGGAAGCAGGGTGGACTGAAAATCACAGTTTTGGCAGACAAAGGATTCTTTCCATTCAGATCAGATTGCAGCTCTAGCCTAAGCCTGGTTCCACCTCCGGCAGGGAGGAAGCTGGGGGACCTGTGCCAGCCTCTCCAGGAAAATACAGGCCACACCGTGGAGGCTGGTGGCCATCCTACTTTGGTGGCGCAAGCTGCCTCAGGAGCTATTCTGTGGCTGGAATTGGAAGCTCCATTTCCCCAAAACAGTGAAGGAATAGATGGTTGGCCACCAATTTCAGCTACTGATTAGTAAATTCGGCGGGATAAGTATAACCCTAAGAACAGCTAAAGTTTGAACCTGTCCAAGTAGGAAAGAAGCCAGTAGCCGCCATTTTAACTCTGCCCCCAGCTTGAGGGGAAGCCGGGCTGACTGAAAATCACAGTGACCGTAGGGCCCAGCTTCTTTCACCCAGATCAGCCTGCAGCCCTAGCCTAGATTTCAGCCCAACCTCTGGCAGGGAGGAAGATGGTGGGCCCTGCTCAAGCCTCTCCCAGTAACTGAAGGTACATTTGGCTGGATAGAATTGGAAGCCTACTGGGCCAACTGTGGTCATTTTGGACCCACACGGCATAGATTGCTGCCCACACCTGCAGCTCCATCTCTGCCCCAGACAGGAGAGGAAGGAGCGTGAAGTTTCATCAGTCTCTTTGGGCAATTACAGTCTAGGCCTGTACGAATTGGATTATTACACACTGCTGTGGCTCTGTCCTTAGTCCAGCAAAGAAGAAAGGTACGAGAAGCTTCATAGGTCCCTGGGGCAATGCGGGCAGCTTGAGTCTCCACAACTTATAACATTAACTATATCCTTGGCTCCTACTACACAACCAGCAAGGGAGAAAGGGCAAGAAAGCCCTACGCTAAAGAGAGAAACTGCACCCAAAATAAATATGTCTAGTAAGCCAGATGCCAAGCACCAACAAAAAATTATAATCCATACCAAGAAACAGGAAGATATGGCCCAGTTAAAGGAACAAGATAAGCCGCCACATGGCATAAAGGAATTGAGACAACTAATCATAGATGTTCAAACAAATCTCCTTAATAAATTCAATGAGATGGCTAAAGAGATTAAGGATATTAAGAAGACACTGGATAAGCACACAGAAGAATTTGAAAGCATACATAGAAAAACAGCAGATATTACGGGAATGAAAGGCGCAATAAATGAAATAAAAAATACACTGGAATCATATAATAGCAGATTTGAGGAGGCAGAATAAAGGATTGGTGAGCTTGAAGAAATGACCTCTGAAAGCAAACATACAAAAGAACAAATGAAGAAAAGAATGAAAAAATTGAACAAGGTCTCAGGGAACTAAACAACAGCAAGAGATGTACAAACATACATGTCATGGGTGTTCCAGAGAGAGAAGAGAAGGGAAAAGGGGAAGAAGGAATGTTTGAAGAAATAATGGTAGAAAATTTCCCAATCCTATTGAAGGACATAAATGTCCATGTCCAAGAAGCACAACGTACTGTCATCCGAACAAATCCAAATAGACCAAGTCCGAGACACACACTAATCAGAATGTAAAATGCCAAAGACAAAGACAGAATTCCGAGAGCTGCAAGAGAAAAGCAACGCATAACATATAAGAGAAAAGTGCCGATTTCTCATCAGAAACCATGGAGACAAGAAGAGTGGTATGATATATTTAAGATACTGCAAGAGAAGAACTTCCAGTCATGAATCTTATATCTGGCAAGATTGTCTTTCAAAAATGAGGGTGAGTTTAGAATATTCACAGATAAATAGAAACTGAGAGAGTTTGTAACCAGGAGACCAGCTTTGCAGGAAACACTAAAGGTTGTGCTACAGCCTGAAAAGAAAAGACAAGAGAGAGAGGTTTGGAAGAGAGTCTAGAAATGAAGGTTATATCAGTAAAAGTAACTAAAAGCTTCAAAAGAGTAGTGAAAATAAAATATGACAGATAAAACCCAAATATTTAGGAATAAACTTAACCAACGATGTAAAGCACTTGTATTCAGAAAGCTACAACTCATTGTTAAAAGAAATTAAAAAAGACCTAAATAATCGGAAGAACATTCCATGCTCACGGATTGGAAGACTAAATATCATTAAGATATCAATTCTACTCAAATTGATATATAGATTCAATGCAATCCTGATAGAAATTCCACCAGCATTTTAAAAATAAATGGAAAACATGATTATCAAATTTATTTGGAAGGGTAAAGGGTCCTAAATAGTCAGAAACATCTTAAAAAGGAAAAGCAAATTTGGAGGACTCTCACTTCCAGATTTTAAATCATATTATCCTGCTACAGTGGTAAAAACAGCATGGTACTGGCATAAAGACAGACACATAGGCCAATGGAACAGAATTGATGGTTCAGAAACAGATCCTCACATCTATGGTCAAATGATTTTTGCCTTGCCTGTCAAACCCACCCAGCTCAGGCAGAACAGTCCATTCAACAAATGGTGCTGAAAGAACTGGAAATCCATAGTCAAAAGAAGGAAAGAGGACCCCTATCTCACACCTTATCCAAAAATTAACTCAAAATGGATAAAAAACCTAAATATAAAAGCAAGAACCATTAAAGCTTCTAGAAGAAAATGTAGGAAAATATCTGCAAGACCTGGTGGTAGGTGGTGGATTCTTAAAGGAGATAAGAGGAGGAATGAGATGGACTACTGATGTTTAATGTATGTAGAAGTTTTAATTAACTTTACTGTAAAAGTGTGGAAATGTATAGAGTTGATGGTAACACATTATAGTAACAGCTGGTTTATAAATGGGAATGTGGCTGAAAAGGGTAGTCTAGGGATGTAAATGTCAACTGACAGAAAGCTGGAGAATAAGCTAGGGCCTGAATAACACAGTAAACACAGGGGTGGATGAGAATTGTGGTTGATGGTACAGATTCAGAAGTGTCCTTTTTGAGCTAGAGCAGTTGTATGTCACTATTACAGGGTGGTGGGAATGTGGAGAAGCATGGGAAAAATACAACTGGAGTGACCTATGGACTGTGGTTAACAGTTGTAACTTAATATTCATGCATCTATGCCAAAGACGTACTGTGTTGATAATGGGGGAGTATGGGAAAAGTGTGCCAAATGTACGCTATGGACCTGGTAATAGTCTGATGATATTATCTCATAATCTGTAACAAATGTTCCACCATAGTGTGGTGTGTTGATAGAGGGGTGTTGTATGGGAATTCTGCACATGTGCATGATTGTTTTGCAAGTTTACCACTTCTGTCATAAAAACATATTTAAAAAATAATAATAGGGTGGATTAGGAGAAAAGACACCAAATGCAAGAAAAGAACTATAGTCATTAGTCAGGTTTTGACAATATTCTCTCATACTTTTTAATAAATGTCTCACAAAAATGTAAGGTGTTGGTGGTGGGTTGATGTATGGGACCCCTGTATGATGTTATGCATGTTTGCTTTGTATGTTCACAACTTTAACTATACACTTACTGTTTATGTATGTTCATGTATAAATGATATAAAATAATAATATTGATAATAATAAAAGTAATAATAGGGTGGGCTGGGGGAAAAATACACCAAATTTAAGATACTTTGTTTAGAAGTAATATTTTAAGGATGCTCTTTAATCATTAGTTAAAAATGTTTCACAACTATGCAAGGTATTAGTGGTAGGGTGAAGTATGAGAGCCCTGTATGATGTTATGTATGTTTGTTTTGTGAGTTCACAAGTATTACTATACACTGATTGTTTATGTATGTTTATGTATCAATGGATATACTTCAATAAATTTTTTTAAAAAGATAAAAAAACAAAACAATGGAAGAACCTATAACATTCATATAAAGATAGTGCTTGCCAGGATTTCAGAAGGGTGGGGGAGGGATGAATAGGTGGAACACAGGGCATTTTTAGGGCAGTGAAATTGCTCTGTATGATACTGCAGTGACTGACACATGATATTATACATTTGTCAAAGCCTATAAAACTGTACAGCACAAAGTGTAAACCACAGTGTTAACTATAGACTTGGTTATTAGCAATGCTTTAATATTGGTTTATCATTGTAACAAATGTACCATACTAATATGTTAATAATAGGGGAAACTGTGTGTGTGGGGGGGGGGAGGCAGTATTGGAATTCCCTATACTTCCAGTGTAATTTTTCTGAAAATCTAAAACTTCTCTAAAAATAAAATTATAAAAAAAAATAATTTTTTATAATTACAAAAAAGTATATTATACAGCATGATTCTATTTGAAGAAATGTTTTTAAAAGAGAAAAAAAAAAAAAAACTATGGAGGTAGAGTGATGTCATCAACATGGTGATATAAGACAACCTATGGAAAAGCATGCAAATTATAGAGCCACTCATAGCAGTGAGTTAGATACCCCACACATTTCCTGGCACAGGGACCCAACCCTAGTCTTCAGAGACCCAGTGTGGAACACAAGCCACTGAGGAGTGCTGCATACAAAAGAGTCCCAGGAAAACAAAAAAGAGAGAACATGGCAGAACAGTTGGGAAAAGGTATGCACACTCAATCCAGTTGCTGGACCACCTAAAAACAAAATGGACATTTCTAGATTGACCACCTTTCTGTATCGAACCCATCTGGGTTCCCAGGATGGAATACCTTAATGTGGAAGGAAATGGAAGCATGAAAAAATAAGGAAAAAACTGAGCTGCTGTAAGACAGGATTAGTCCCAGAAATGGAAAGGGGGGCACTAAGAGAGGAGGAGAATTTAAACAAATTATAGGAGGTGGGGATAAAATTCTACACAAGAACAAATAGAAAAGATCAAGATTCCTGGAGAAGGGAAAGGGAAAAGGAAGCTCTCTCCTGAAGGTGAAACAATTGCACAAAAAGTGTAATCTTAAAAAAAATGGTACTGCATATCCAGGGGTAAGAAAGAAATGAAGAAGAACTGAGGAAATCTGAACAGTTAAGCATGAGTTATTCTAAGGTCCAGAAGGTTGGCCCAAGCATCGAAGAAGAGACTTAACACAAAGCCAATCAACAATAAAACTGTAATCAAGAGGCAGAAACAGACCTTCAGAGTTAATACAACACAATAACGAGATGCTCAGAGATCAGCAAAAAATAACAAGCCATATTAAGAAACAGGAAATTATGGTTCAATCAAGGGAACAAATTAAAACTTCAGAGAAGACACAGAATTTGGAAAAACTAATCGAAGTTCAAATATTCTCCTAAAGCTATTCACAAAGATGAAGGAAAATATGGAAAAAGAGCTAAAGGATATTAAGAAGACAATGTATGAACATAAAGAAAAAGTTGAAAATTGAAAAAGAAACGTAGAAATTATGGGGATGAAAGGGACAATAATGAAGATTAATATACATTAGAGGCATACAAGAGCAGATATGAACAATCTGTGAACTAGAAGACAGGACAATAAATCATAGAGTCAGAAGAAAAGTTAGAGAAAAAAATAGAACATCAAGCAGTGTCTTAGGGATTTGAGTAACAGTATGAAGCGCATAAACATGAGTGTCATGGGTGTCCCAGAAAGAGAAGAAAAGGGTAAAGGGGTAGAAAAAATATTTGAGGAAATAACGACCCCAAATTTCCAAATTCTTGAGAAGGACATATACTTATGCAAAAAATACAACATAGTTCCCCCATAATAAGCCCTAATAAACCTAAACCAAGAAACATACTAATAAGAATTTCAAATGCAAAAGATTAAGAGAGAATTCTGAAGGCAACAAGAGAAAAGAAGTTTATCACATACAAGAGATCCTAAAATAAGACTAAGTGTTGATTTCTCATTAGAAACCATGGAGGCAAGAAGGCAGTGTTATGATATATTTAAGGTACTGAAAGAAAAACTGAAAGCCCCAAATTCCTTATCTGGCAAAACTATCCTTCAAAAATGAGGGAATTCAAAATATTCACACACATACACACAGAGGTCCTGCCAACAAAAGGCAGACCTTAGAGGAACTACTAAAGGGAGTTCTACAGGTTGAAAGAAAAAGAAGGGAAAGAGTGGTTTGGAGCAGTGTGAAGAAATGAAAAGGGTAAATTCAAAACCCGACAGTATTTTCCCTCAATATACAATTCTACTTTTTAATTCATATAAAAATCAGAACAAGATTGAACAAGAAAAATGCATATTTCCTTATAAAGGGCAAGCAAAATATAAAGAGGTATACTGTGGGACAAAAGCAACATATAGAGGGGAAACAGAGGGATATGGAGTAGAGAACATGTATGCTATTGAAGATAAGCTGTTATCTTTTCAAATTAGTAACTTATATATGTAGATTGTGTAATTCAAAATGCACGGTAACCATAAAGAAAATATTTTTAAAATATCCAGAAAGAAAAATGAGATATGGATCAGTCAGATACATCACAAAAGATCAACTATACAGAAAAGGAGCTTGCAATAAAAGAAAAGAAAAAAAAAGATATGAAAAACAAAGGACAGGGGAGTAGATGTGGCTCAAGACGCTGAGTGCTTGTCTCCCACATGGGAGGTCCTGGGTTCAGTTCCTGGAACCTCTTACAGAAAACAAGCAGACATGAGCAGACAACAAGCAAAAACAACGAGCAGACAACAAGCAAAACAACGAGCAGACAACGAGCAAACAACGAGCAAAAACACACACACAAAACTGAGCAGACAATGAACAAAAACAATGAGCAAAAACAAAAATGCACAAACGATGAGCAAACAGACAAGGGAGCCAAGCAAGCAAGCAAACAAAGAAACAAACCCCCAAAAACTCACAAAGGACAAAAAGGCTGAAGTAAGTACTGACTTACTAATAACCCTGAAAATTAATGGACTAAACTCCACAATCTAAAGATACACATTGGGGGAAGTGGCTGTGGCTCAATCAGTAGGGCTCCCGTTTACCATATGGGAGGCCCCGGGTTTGGTTCCCAGGGCCTCCTGGTGAAGGCAAGCCCGCCCGCACGGTGTGGTTAGCTGACCCAGCGAGCACAAGCAGCAAGGGGGGGGATAAATGAATAAATAAATAAAATCTTTAAAAAAAATAAAAAATAAAAAAAAATGAAAACTCTTTAAAAAAAAAAATAAATAAAATAAAATAAAGATACACATTGGCAGACTGGATAAAAAGCATGATTCAACTATATATTGTTTACAAGGGATTCACCTTAAATCCAAAGACACAAATAGGTTGAAAGTGAAAGGATGGAAAAAGATATTCCGTGCAAATAGTATCCAAAAGAGGGATAGGATAGCTTTATTAAATCAGACTAAAATAGACTTTAAGTCAAACCTATTAGAAGAGACAAAGTACACCATTTAGTAATAAAAGGGTCAATATATCAAGAAGAAATAACAATCATAAATACAGATGCACCTAAACACAGTTCCCCAAACATAGGAGGCAAACAATGGTAAAACTGAAGGGAGAAATGGACACCTCTACATTAATTTTTGGAGACTTCAATACACCACTCATCAATAAACAGAACATTTAGACAGAAGATCAATAAGGAAACAGAGATCTTGAACTAGACCTAACAGATGTATACAGAGAACAGCACCCCAAAAACAGCAGGAGATACATTTTCTTAGTACACATGGATAATTCTCTAGCACAGACAACACAGGTCACAAAACAAATCTCAATAAATTTAAAAATACTGAAATTATACAAATCCTCTTCTATGACCATAATGAAATGAAGCTGGAAATCAAAAAGAGGAAGAGAACTGGAAAATTCACAAATATATAGACGTTAACACACTTTAAAACAATCCATGGGTTAAAGAAGAAATTACAAGGAAAATCAGTAAATATCTTGAAACTAATGAAAATGAAAGTAAACATATCAAAACTTATGGGATGCAGTGAAGGCAGTGCTGAGAGGGAAATTTATAGCCCTAAATGCTTACATTAAAAAAGAGGAGAGAGCTCAAATAAAAAAACTTCATTGCACACCTGGAGGAACTAGAAAAAGAAGAGCAAACTAAACCCAAAGCAAACAGAAGGAAAGAAATAACAAAGATTAGAGCAGAAATAAATGAAATAGAGAATTAAAAAAAAACAAGAGATCATTAACAAAACCAAAATTTGTTTCTATGGAAAGATCAATAAAATTGACAAACCCTTAGTTAGAGGAAGAAAAAAAAAAAAAAAAAAAAGGGAGAAGATGCAAATAAATAAAATCAGTAATGAGAGAGGAAGCATTATGACTGACCCCACCGAGATAAAAAACATAAGTGGATACTATGAACTACTGTATGCCAACAAATTAGGCAACCTAAATGAAGTGGAAAAATTCCTAGAAACATACAACCTACACTGACTCTAGAAGAAACAGAAGATCTCAACAGACCAATTACAATGCAACACCAGATGATTTCACAGCGAATTCAACCAATCATTCCAAGAAGAATTAATACCAATATTGCTCAAACTCTTCCAAAACAGTGAACAGGAGGGAACACTATCCATCTCATTCTACGAGGTCAACATAACTCCATTACTAATGCCATATAAAGATACCACAAGAAAAGAACATTTCAGACAAATTTTTCTTATGAATATATAATGCAAAAACCCTCAACAAAATACTAACAAACAGAATCCATCAGCACATTAAAGGAATTATATACCATGATCAAGTGGATTTTATCCCAGGTATGCAAGGGGGGGTTCAACATAGGAATATTAATTAATGTAATTCATCACATTAAGAAAACAAAGGGGAAAAACACAATCATTACAATTCAAACAGTAAAGGCATTTGACAAAATCTAGCTTTCTTTCTTGATTAAAAAGCTTAGAAAAATAGGAATAGACAGAAATTTCTTCAACATGATAAAGGGCATATATGAAAAACAGACACCTAACATCAGAGAATAGTATAGAATGACCATATGACCTGGAAATCCCACTTCCAGGTACATAGCCAAAAGAATTGAAATAAGGGACTTAGATATTTTCACACCAATATTCACAACTTCCAAAAGATGGAAGCAACTCATGGGTTCAACTGATGAATGGATAAACAATTTGTGGTATAAATGTACAATGGAATTTTATTCAGCTGTAAAAGGAAGTTCTGTTCCATGTGACATCATGGATGAACCTTGAAGACATCATGTTGAGTGAAATAAGCCAGACACAAAAGGACAAATATTGTATGATATCACTAATATTAAATAATTAGAATAAGCAAACCTATAGAGTCAGAAACCAGAACATAGGTTACTTGGAAACAGGGCATGGATAGGGAACATGGAATTAAGGTTTAAAATGTGCAGAGTTCCTATTTGGAATGATGGAAATATTTTGGTGTTGATGGCAGCACAATATTTTGAATGTAATTAACAGCACTGAAATATATATCTGAATGTGGTTAAAAGGGAAATGTTGCATATATGGTAATAAATAAAATGTTTTTAAAAGTCTATGAAGCTGCACCACACCAACAGTGAACCCTAAGTTAAACCAAGGACTATAGTTAATAGTACAATTATAAAAATGTGCTTTCATAAATTTTAACAAATGTACTACCTATACCAATGCAAGGTGTTAATAATAGGGTGGTATCTGGGAATCCTGTATTTTATGCACAATTGTTCTGTAAACCCACAATTTTTCTAATAAAAAAATAAAAAAGAAAAGATTGTATAAGGTAAAGGGTAGGAGGGTTTATATTGATTTTATAAATATATGAGCATATTTTAGTAATTTTGTAATTACTAAGAATATTTTTAGAAAATTGTTCTATGATAATACAATGACAAAATGATATGGATGTCATTTTGTGGATGTGGCTCCTGCCTCCCACAGGGGTTCTAGGTTTGGTTCTAGGTCCCTCCCGAAAAAACAAAATAATGAACAACAAGCAAAAAAAAACAAAAACAAAAAAACAACAAAAAACTATAAAACCAACTCAGGGAAGCTGATGTGGCTCAGTGACTAAGCGCTGGCTTCCCTTATGAGGTCTTGGGTTCAATCCTGGCCCCCGGTACCTCAAAAAAAAAAAAAAAAAAAAGACATGATTTTATTATTGATTGTTTCAAAAACCCAAATAATTGACTAAATGTATAACTGATAATTTGCTAGGGTATTTTCTAAGCATATATCCATATTCATGCACTTTGTTTACATAAAATTATAAATCTAATTTTGAAAAAAATGAAATATTTAGTTTTACTATTTATAAACACATGAAACAGTCTATAAGTTTTTTTTAAAAATCAAGGTTCAAGGGGCTAGGGAATGAGTTAATTAAATTTACATGTTAAAAAAAAAAAGAATGTATTTTACTAAACCTGTCTAAAAGGGCAAGGAATGATTTTGAGTGGTAATTAAAAATACCTGCTACAGAATGAATGAAAATTAAGGATATTTTTTACTTCTGACATAAAGCTCTCTTTTTAGCAATATAAACATTGTTCATTTAAAACTACAAGTCAGAGAGAATTGTTTTGCTGTAGTCTTTTAAAACATTTTCCATCAAGTAAATATCTGCCTTCATATACATCTGTGTACTGTGGTATTTAGAGATTGGTGAACATAATATCAAGTATTAGAAGCAAATTCAGGGCAAAGGGCCCATAGCATTGGCATCTAATTTAACAACCAAAGCCACCTTTATTTATTTACTCCTTCATGGGCCTATTGTTTTAAAAGGCTTCACATTTATTAATTAAAATGGTCAAACAATAAGATACTAAGATAAAACTCCCAAAGAGAGCTTCTAATAAGCATGGAATAACCTTTACTACACCAGTGTGCTGATTAAATCCAGAAAAAGCAGAGAGTCTAGATGTTTAATCTACTATTATTTAACAGGTCAAGAGAGGCAATGAGAACATTTCATTCTGAGTTCAATAAAACTATGAATGCAAATTATTAGGAGAATGGTATTCTAATATTGAGTTAATAAAGGATATTTACCACATGAGTTGATTGTAGAGCTAAGTGAAGTTGCTCCAGTAGAAAGGCTGCCTTTTGAAACAGGTGAAGCCACAGAAGGTATAGAAGATGAAGTTGGTGTAGAAGAGGCTGTTGATGATGGTAACCGTTCTCCAGACTCCATATCTACGAAAGGGTTAAGAAAAAGGTTAATTCTCAGAATTAATGGAGTTATTTGAAGGAATAAGCTATTTAAAATAAGTCAAACATTTAGGTATACTTTTTTAAAGTATGAAATACATATAGAAACATATGCTCTTTGAAAGATAAAATATGGAGTAGATAAAAACAAAAAACAATATAATTAAAAATATCAAAATATGAAATAAATTTAATATTAAACATACAAAATTCTTCCTAATAGACTTGCAGAGTTCTCTTATATAAAAAAAAGTTAATAGGTATGGGAAGGTGGTAGAGTAGGAAGCTCCAGGAATCAGTCCCTCCCCCAAAACAATGATTAAAGTACCAGGAATTGTCTGAGTCAACTACTTTGAAATTCTGGCATTTAGTGGAACACTATAGTAAGCATCTGGGGAAGAGAGAGAGTAAGAGACTGGTACATTGCAGAAAATATTGGTGATTTCCACGTTTTGTGCAGCAGCTAAGATCTGCCATCCCCCAACTGTGTGACAGGTAGAAGTCAAGGATCCCGGTATAGTTAGCTGGTGCCAGAGTGGGCTATAAGAAACTAGTTCTCCAAAATCTGGGAGTGTGTTGTCTGATTGCACATCACTGCTTTTGATCAGCTACTTCAGAAAGTTGGGTGGATGGCTCTGAGGGTAGCCATTGTTCTAATCCCCATCACGCAAAAGCGGCAGAGGAGTCTTAAAGATCAAGTACCTTTATACCCTTCTCTTTTCTCTTTTAATTCCCTATTTGGGAGCAAAGGTGGTTTGGAAAAGTCAGAGATTGATAGCTCTAGCCTCAACAACAGCATAAAAAATAACACCTAGCAATCCAAGAGGAGTGGAAGAACTAGATTTCCAGAGCTATAAAAACATAATACTCAGAATGTCCAGTTCTCAACAAAAAATTACAAAACACAAAAGAAATAGGAAAGTATGGCCCATTAAAAGGAAAACATAAAAGGATTTGCCAGAAATGATCCTTGAGAAAGCTCATACACTGGACCTACTAGTCAGAGACTTTAAATCAACTGTCTCAAATATGTTCAATGAGGTAAAGGAATCCATATAGAAAGAACTACAGGAAATGAGGAAAACATTGTCTGGATAAAATAATGAGATGGAAATTACAAAAAGGAACCAAACAGAATTTCTGAAGTTGCATGGTATAGTAATTGAAATGAAAACTCATTACATGGATTCAAAAGCAGATTTAAACAGGCAGAAGAAAGGATCGGCGAACTTGACAACCAGACAATTGATATAATGCAGTGTGAAGGGCAGAAAGAAAAAATAATGAAGAAAATTGAACAGAGCTTGAGAGAGTGATGGGACACCACCAAGCATACCAACATAAGCACTGTTGGAGTCCCAGAAGGACAGGAGGGAGAAAGGGCAGAAAAAGCATTTGAAGAAATAATGGTTGAAAACCTCTCAATATGATGAATGACATGAATATATACATCCAGGAAGCTCAACGAATTCTAAGCAGGATAAACTCTAAAAGATCTATCCCAAACATGTAACAAAGTTGTCAAAATCCCAAGATAAAAAGAGGATTTTGAATGCAGCAAGAGAGAAGCAACTTATCACATACAAGGGAACCCCAATAAGACTAAGAATGAATTTCTCAATAGAAACCACGGAGACCAGAAATGACAGAATCATTTCTAAGAATCTTTATTAACTTGCATGGGTGCAATCACGCATTGCCTTTATTGCAATAGTTTACATTGATATAAAAACCCAGAAGATAAAGTTTATGCTCATTTTAATACTCTATGCATACACTGATCTCACAATTAAGCAAGGATAATCGTGAAGTTTTCAGCTGCTTTTAAGGAGTACACAATTTACCAGAAGAAACAAACAAAAGGATATTACTACCTATAATGACCTTATGAAAAGTCACAAGTAAACTCTCACTGTATAAATAGTCTAACTAAATGGAGATTTCTGAATAGAATTTCTGTATGGAATCTTGGAATGTCTCTAGAACTCACATAATTACTGTACATTTCTAAGAAATATAGTTTGATTTCATTTTAAAATTTCATTTTAAACTATTGACTAAACTAATATGTGTTTAGATGTTGATTGAATCTATAAGGTATGTACATGATTTTTCTAAAAAGATAGATAAATATGGTAAAAAGCAATGTTAGGTTGACAAATGGCAGCATTAATAAGACCATTTCAACGAGCTTTCTAATCATATAAAATTCAGAAACTTCTCTTCATATTCTGGTATTACTGTCAATCACCACCACAGATGATGATACGGCTATGATGAGACTGTCTATATTCTTCCAAAACCTTTCTTTCCCTTAATGAGAATTCAGCACAGGAAAGGCACAGTTGGTAATGTTGGGTACATGGAACTAATGTTTAAAAGGCAGATTTTGGGAAACGGATGTGGCTCAAGAGGTTCGGTGTCCGTCTACCATATGGAGAGACCGGGGTTCAATCCCCGGTACCTCCCGGTAAAAAAAAAAAAAAATAAATAAATAAAAATAAAAGGCAGATTTTAGGTTAAACCATCACTAATGAGCTTTGAGATATGCAGCTGGCTAATGACAAGGCCCATGGCCGCCACCTTTCTCTATGAGCTATTTTCTCCAAGTCTCAGTTCATAAATACCAAAAATGCTGATTCTTTACCAGGATAGTTGATAGAAAAAGACTATTTTTTTCTTTACAGCTGCTAACTTCATTGTCCCAAAGAATTCTAAAATGTACTATTTAAATGCCTTATCATTATTTTAAAAAATAATGGACATTTAAAAATTTCCTTTTTTTCTATTTCTTTAGTAGAGAAGTTGTGGGTTTATGAAACAGTCACGCATAAAATACGGGATTCCCATATACCACCCCATCAACAACAACTTGCACTGGTGTGGAACATATGTTATAATTGATGCTAGCGTATTTCTACAATTGTACTATTTGTTAAAATCCATGGTTTAATGAAGAGATCACTGTTTGTATAATGTAGTTCCATGGATTTAAAGAAAATTTTTATTCTAATACCATATATATAATCTGATATTCCCCTTTTAATCATATTAGGATATATTGTTTCAGTGTTGTTAATTGCATTCATAATATTGTGCAAATCAAATCACTACCATCTATTACCAAAACATTTCCATCATTCAAAATAGGAACCCTATACATTTTAAGCCTCACCTTCCCATTCTCTATCTCTACCACATGCCCTGGTTACTTAAAATCTCAATTCTGATTTTTAAGTTTTCTTATCTAATTCAAATCAGTGAGATCATGTAATATTTGTCCTTTTATGTCTGGCTTATTTCACTCAACATGAAAACTTCAAGGATCATCCATATTGTTCCATGTATCAGGACTTTATTCCTTTTTATAGCTAGAAAATATTCCATTGTATGTATACACTACATTTTATTTATCCATTCACTGGTTGATGAAAGCATGAGTTGCTTCCATCTTTCGGCAACTGTGAATAATGCTTTTATGAACACTGGTGTGCAAATCTTTGTCTGAATCTCTGTTTTCAATTCTTTTGGGTATATACCTAGTAGTGGGGTTGCTGGGTTGTATGGTAGTTCTATACTTAGTTTTCTGAGGAACCGCCAAACTGTCTTCCACAGCCGCAGCAACTTTTTACACTGCCACCAGCAATGAATGAGTTTCTCTGCATCCTTTCCAATGCTTTTTATTTTCCATTGTTGTTTTTTTTAAATAGCAGCCATTCTAATGGGCTTGAAATGGTATCTCATTGTGGTTTTGAGTTGCATTTCCCTGATGGCTAATGATGCTAAACATCTTTTCATGTGTTTCTGGCCGTTTGTATATTTTCTTCAGAGAAATATCTTCTCAGAAAGTCTTTTGCCCATTTTTAAATTGGGTTGTCTGTCTTTTTGTTGTTAAGTTGAAGGATTTCTGGATATTAACCCTTTATAGGATATGTGATTCCAAATATTTTCTCCTATTGTGTAGGTTGTCATTTTATTTTCATGATAAAGTTCTTTGAAGAATAAGTTTTTTATTTTGATGAGGTCTCATTTATCTATTTTTTCTTTTGTTGCTTGTGCTTTGCGTATAAAGTCTAAAAAACCATGGCCTAACACAAGTTCCTGAGGATGCTTCCTTACATTTTCTTTGATGTGTTTTGAGTTGATTTTTGTATATGGTATGAGGTAGGGGTCTGCCTTCTTTTTGCAAGTGGGAGACTCAGTTTTCCAGTGCCATTTGTTGAAGAGACTATTCTATCCCAATTGAGTGGTCTTTGCCGCCTTGCCAAAAATCAGTTGGCCATAAATGTGAGGGTTGACTTCTGAGTTCTTAATTATTCTATTGGTCTATATGTCTGTCCTGGTGCCAGTACCATGTTGTTTTAATTACTGTGGCTTTGTAGTAAGTTTTAAGATTGGAAAGTGTGAGTCCTCCAACTTCATTAGTGTTTTTCAAGATGGCTTTAGCTATTTAGGGCCCCTTACCCTTCCATATAATTATAAGTACACATAAAAATAGAATTAGGTATTTCTCCTGGAAGGTGCTTTCTTAAAGAGTGTCTATCTGTGCTAACCATATCCAAAGTTCTCTCCTTGCTTTTCCTTTTCAATGTAACCTCAAATGATATACAGTATCAGGAAAATTATCAGGAGATAGTCACTATGCTGGTTTTTTTGGTTTCATAGGAACACTTACAGTAGGTTTTAGAAGTCCATTATTTTCTAAAAATTCTAACAAAGATTTTTATATAACTATTTCTATAGATAACTTCCAGGCAACTGAACATTTGGACAAATATTACTTCAAGACATTAAGAGTTAATGCTTAAATTGTACAGAGTTTTTATTTGGGGTGATGGAATAGTTTTGGTAATGGATGGTGTGATGGTAGCACAACATTGTGAACATAATTAACAGCATGGATTTATATATTTAAATGTGGTTAAAGGGGAAATTTTGGGTTGTATATATGTTACTAGAATTAAAAAAAAAAAGAAAGAAAGAAAAAAAAAGGACTACACAACACAAACAATGAACCCTAAATGTAAAGCATGGACTACAGTTAATAGTACAATTATAAAAATTCTTTCATCAATTGAAACAAATGTACCACAATACTACAAGATGTTAATAATAAGGTGGTCTAAATTCTGTATTTTACGCATGATTTTTCTGTAAACATACATCTCTAATAATAAAAAAAAGACATCAAGTAGCAGGTAAAAACAAAGACCAAGCAAAAAAAAAAAAGTTCCGTTAAGGGACTTTGGGACAAAGGAGATAAAGCAGAAATATCTTCTTTGGTAACAAACAAAATTGTTCTTTGAATATGTTGGTAAGAAAATGATTCTATTTACAAGATTTTATTTACCCTACATTTTATAGGACACAGTTATTTCAAGGCATTACATACAGTATATAGTGTTCAAAATATGAATATATGAAGTGGAACCATTTCTTTTATGTCATTTGACACGTTTCAACTTATCATATTAAATAATCACACTCCTAAACAGAAGCAGTCTGGTAATCAGGTGCTTGGTGCACCAGCTAGTGATCTGGAGCAAGTTTCTGACATCTCTAAATACTAGTTTCCTTATCTGGAAAAGGATGAGATGGAATTAAATTAACCCTCAAATCTCTATCAGAGTTTTATCACCTTGATGTTTTAAAAAACTAACTAAACCAAACCAAATCAAACCAAACAAACAAAACCAAGCCAAAAACAGCCATTCCCACTGCATTAAAATATTCAACAATTTAATTCCATTTTTTCTTTATTCTCCATTCCATTGCTTTTATCCAAATTTTTATCAAGTTAAGGTACAGATTTCTGTTAAATCTTTTTTAAAAACCACTCTTCTCTTATTTATATCTCAAGATGAGATGATGATGAGAAAACTACCCAAGAATAGAGCACTGATTTTTTTTTTTGTTTTCTTTTTTTTTTTTCTTAGCACTGGTTTTTATACTGCTCAGTAAATAACCTAGTCAGGGAGTATCCTTTTCCATTCAAAAGATTAAATATTCCTTTACAATGAGGTATCTGTGGAAAAAAGGTTATCTTAAGACATATGAAAAAGAAAAGAATATTATGGGAAGATTTAAGCAAGATTTAACATGGATATATCACCTAAACCCACAGGTATAATCTATGAATCTATTATATTGCCTAGCTTTAGAAATTTCCAAGGTTAGAAGGTTTCCAGGCAGAGGGACTGGGGAATTGGAATCTGAGATGGAAGAATTATGTTTCACTGTATATCTTTCTGTGCTACTTGAAAGGCTGACCATGTGCTTATATTAATGATAGTAAACAAATCAATAAAAAAGAAAGGTTTCTAAAGATTTGTTACTGTTAAGAATTACCATTCAAAATGCTCTGCATAGTTGAAAGGTGACTTTAAGTGCTTTGGAGGATGACAAAGAGGGAAAGGCAAGTCTATGGCTTTGGCCCATAAGCCTCCTGCTTCCACCTTTTTCTCTTTTCTCTGTTTTGCATATTGGGATTCTATGTGAGCTATTGTTTGAAGGAAAGGTCCTAATGCTTAAAAAAAGAAGTTTGTAAACCACTGATATAATAGATCTCTGCCTCATCCCAGTTTTTAGTAATATGGTCATCTATCCAATCCTATTTACTCCAATTTCAAAATCTGATTCTCGACTTTAAGTAGGTAGTGCTTTCACTGTTCCCTGGTCTTTAATTCCTAATTTTAAGACACTGTGCAATGTATCCACAAATTGAATCTCAATCCTTCATTTAGGACATCTTTGTAATTCTGCACCCCAAATACCCAGACCCTGGCAGGCTAAATCAATCATCTACTTGAGGAGGTTTTAAGCAATGCATTTGATCTCTTCTATCCCCTTTTCAATCTCTCTCTTAATGCCCAGTTCTCTCTTTTCTACCTTCATTTGTTTTAAAGAGGAGAGAGAGAGAAAAAAAGGAACAAAATAAGGTAATTAAAGAATAGAATATTTGGTTAAACACTAATAATTATGAATTTATAAAACTGTTGAAAAACAGTTTTCTTTCCTTTACAAATCTAAAATCTACAGGCATTGCTCCCATCCTCCCCTTCCTTCCTGTTAGAAAGAGGTGGCCTTCCATAATTCCTTCAAACTTCTTATTGCTCTTTAACGGTTTGTCAAGGACCTTTCTCCTTTCTGCATCTCTCCTCAAATGGATTCTTCTGAGTTATTTCTATCTTTAAATATAAAAAAAACTCTCCCTCAACCAATCATCCCCATTTAGATACCTCATTTTTTTTCTACTCTCATTTTCAACTAAGGTTCTTAAAATAAAATTATCTACATATCTGGCTTCCACTTTTCGACCTACCATTCACAGTTTCACTCACTCCAATCTGGCTATATAAATTTATTTCTATATGACATATCATTAATATGACTTTTAGTGCTGGGTCCCAGAACAACAGCAAGGCATAAAAGTTAAGCAAAATCTTATCACATGAGTTTGTGGCCCTACCAGAAAGGAAGACTATGAAAAGAACACATAATTCAACCAGAAGATAAATAGAATTGTTGATAAAAGTTGGCAGCAAACTGGTTGCGGGATTGCAAACACAAACTGGATGGAAAAAGTTAGGTAATGGGACCCTGAAACTGGAAGGCAGGTCATGAGACTAACTCAGATCTATAAAGTGTGGATTTGAAGTCCCCTATAGAGGAATAAGCATGAGCATGTCCATCCTCCTGAATTCAATCCACCATATTCAATCCATGACCAAGTTGCCTCCATTTTACTCAGCCAGAAATCTTGAACTGATTTACTTTCCTCTTATCTCCATAGCCACCACCCTGATGTGTTTCACCAAAAGTTTTCCTCTAGAGCAAGGGTCAGCAAAACATGGCTTGTGGGCAGGGTGCCTTATTTTTGTAAATAAAGTGTTCTTTGTTTACGGATTTTTATGACTGTTAGTGCACTGTAACAGCAGAGCTGAGTAGCTGCAACAGGGACCATAATGCCTACAAAGCCCAAAATATTTACTATATGACCTTTTAAGAAAAAGTTTGCCTATCCGTGGTCTAAGGTGTAGACTAGACTACTCCTAAAATTCCTAACTGATCTTGTTTACAAACTTGCCCTAGTTCTACTATTTTCTCTACTAAAATCCATTTGTGACAGCATAATCTTTGTTAAAAATAAAAATTAGATAATGTCACTTCCCTCATTCAATAATGCTGCAGTTACATTTAAAATAAAATATAAAATCATGACAGGCTCCACAATGTCCCTCTTTCTACTCTTTAGCTCATAGATAGGGTATGCTCTTTTAATAGGTCAGTAATTTTAGCCAAATTTAACACATAAGGGGGGTTTAAGTCAAGACTAAAAAGAAAGAGAGTTTAAAAAAAAAAAAAAGACTAGAGTAGAAGAATATATCAGAAGTGAGTTAATAATTTAGCATAACTGTGGGAATAAATTGAGAATTTAACTATGTATTTGACAGTATCATTATGACTAATGACACTCTAATAACACCTACTTCAACCACCACCATCACTGCACTATTTGTTGAAAGCCTAGTATTTATATCAGGCACGGGGTTAAGATTTTCACTTTATTATTTTAATTAAACCAAATAAACTCCAAGTGTATTATTATTATTGTTATTATTGGTTTTTACAGATGAGGAAACATAGAAATGGAAAGATTAAATAACTTGCCATAGTCAAAGTGCCAGAGACAGAAGTCTGGACTCGATCTTTCCTTATAAGAAATAATTTTATTATAATCTATATTAATTAGAGAAACATTAATTATGCTCAGTTTTGGACACTTTGCATTTAATAACTTTAAACAAATAAGGGAAGAGGCAGATTAAGTAATGTGAACAATATAAAATATGACAGAAAGTAAATTTTATAAGAGAAAATGAAAAATTTTTTCAGGATAAAAATAAGAATGATGACAACTGTGGTTTTAGGAATATGTTTTCTTTAAATAAACAATCAATCAAAACAGAAAATCTAAATTTAGTCTCTTATTCAGTCTTTTCTTATTTTCCTCTCAAATACCTTTAAAGACCCAGAAAAAGAAAACTTAACAACATAAAAAAGTTAAGAAGGTTGACAAGCCATCAAAACCTGGGAAGAATTTCTACAATCCAAAAAATAGGGAGTTGGTTAAATAAATTGAAATATTTATTCAAATGAATACCACATAATCCTTAAAAATCTTATTTTCTAATGCCATTTAACACAAGAAAATATTCATGGAATAATACTAACTGCAAAATACATAGAAGAATATAATAAGCAGAGTATAATCTACTTTTGTAAACAAAAAGAAGACAAATATATGAATATATATATAAAGAAAAAACAACAACAACAACAACAACAACAAAAGAAATACACCAAAATGTTAGCAATGGTTATCTCAGTAATGGGATTATGAATGACTTTTACCTTTATTTATATTTTTTGGTCTCTTCCAATTCTCTATATTAAAAGTTACTACATAAAAATTATACGTACACAGTTTTGAAAGGGAAGAAATAATCTGAAATTTTAACTTTGGCACAGGAAGAATTATTGATTACAAGCTGATCAACAATATAATGAGCTATTCTATAACTGTAAACTCTACCGTTGAGGATACTTCAGGAGGTTAACTCACAATCATTTGTCCTCAATGACTCAAAAGAGATGAATTAGTCACAGACTCTGGAGCTAAATTTCAAGTCACCATTAATCAAAAGAATCACAAAATGGAAAAGGATGCAAAGAGAAATATTTTTTCACTAAAGAACCACATTGAGAACCAGTATTAGTTGAGGTCAGTATTAGGGTTACTGGCCTAGACTAAGTGTTCAGTAACCAAAAGGCAAGATTCTAGATCAAATTAAGTCATAAAGCCAATTTTCTCTCAGCTATATTTATTCCCTAGTAATGGATGAATAGCTTACTATATCATGGACAGATTTTTAGTTTTTGATTCCCAATATACAGCATAAATGATTTGCTGATTATAGAAGAAGTGATGATGAACAAACTTAAAACAAATGGAAATATGGAAAGTCTCACCAGTGAGAAAGAAGACAAGAACTGATGGAAGTTTTTGAACTGGAAAACACAGAAACAAACAAAAAACTCACTAGATGGACTCAAAGTAGAATGGAGATGACAGAGATAAGAGCCAGTAAACTTGAAGAAAGCTCAACAGAAATTATCCAGTCTAAACAATAGAACATTGAAAAAACTGAACAGAACACTGAAAAAAAAATTAACAAAGCCTTAGGAACTAGTGAACAATAATAAAAGGTTTAATATTTGTGTTATTGGAGTCCTGGAATAAGAAAAGGAGTGCAGTATTAAATATTATTTGAAAAACTAATGGCTGAATACTTCCTGTTTTTGGTAAAAGACACAAACCTACAAATTCAAGATGTGTAAACCCCAAACTGGGTAAACCCAAAGAAATCTTAAGTTCTAGTCAGAAACGGACAATTTTCAACTAAATATACCACTTTTACCATTTGAAATTTGAACTCAAATTTTAAGAATGACCTTTTGGTAAAGAGCCAGGAAAAACAAAGCACTTTCTGAAAGTAAGATGAGAGTTGGAATTGTATTGTTTCTTTCTTATTCTTTCTTTTTAGTCTAGTCAATGTCAAAAACTATAACTTCTATGAAAAATGTACCTTGCTTCCAAGGTAGATGACTATTAAATATTTTATACTGTATATTGTTTTTAAAAATCCCAAAATTTATGACAAGTTTTCATAAATGGTAGGGTTCAAAAGAAAATATTGAAAAATTCATGTTTTAATTATTTTCATAAATACTAAATTTACTTATAAATAAGTATCCTTAACTGAGAAAATCTCAATCATAAGAGACATAAATACATAGAGATAGAGCATGTAAATCAGTCAAATCTCCCCTTATTATACTTTTTAATCCAAGAGTTAGAGAATGGTCCAATTATTTTATACACAATTTCATATTATAGAGGTCTGAAACAATAACAGAATCTGCCCAACCTCCTGAAAGTTTACTAGCATGATTCTAATTTTCCTAACCTAAACCAAAGCTTAGTATTACAATTCTATTTCATGAATTCCTATAAAACTGGTGAGACTAGGAGTATAACTTTAAGATTTTTAAAGCTGAGATTGATAATTCTTATCACAGAGGCTATAGGGAAACATATGAAGATATTCACATTTAATAAACTAAACAATGCTTCAGATAAGACACTGCTAACCTCTGGGGCTCCAGGATGCATCTCTGGTCTGCTTCCACTTTCAGAGTCTCCCTAAATGAAGGCAAAATTAGGAACAGAATGCAACTATAATATGCTTTCTGACATTATTGGCCTTGTTCAGAAGGTATGAAAATGTTCCAAAAAATAGCTTTTCTAGTACCTACTGTAAAAGTCTATGAAAAATCACAATTTTGTAGGAATTCATTTTGTGGCTAATGTTAAGTTCATACAAATTATATCTGTCTAATATGTCTTAAGGTCATATTAACCTGAAAAATAATTTTAAAAATAGGCTCACAAAAGTTCAATCTAGTCCACCACTCACTAATACTGTATCCTCCTTTCACTCTTTTAATTGGCTTTTGATATCAACAACTAGGCTTTAAAATAGAAACCTTTTACCAAAGTTGCTTACAGGACCTACATACAGGTTTAAAAGATTATTTCAAACATTCCAAAGGTAAGTAATCATGTTCATTTCTGATGTTTAATGCTTTCTAAAAATAATGACTGTCAGTTTAACATGTACCTATCTGCTAGAAAAAAGTATATAAATACTAGTGATTGGGGGGTGGAAATTAACTCTAAAATTTGAGATTACTGAATGTCTTCTTTTAAAGGTTATAGCATTTTAGAGATCCGGCTTTAAATTTTCAACAACTATATTATCAACAGGGTTCTCACACACCACAATAGAAGTGAAAATTCTCTGCTATCTCCTATGCCCATCTGTTCCCAAAATAGTCACTATCACTAACCCAATTCATTTTTCTTTTACTTGAACTGTCACCTAATAGCTATCCCCATTTTCAGTTTCCTTTCTCTTCTCACCAATCAATCCTCTGGGAAAATCATTGTGATGACAGACAACTATTTTTCTGCCTCCTCCCCTACATTTACAACAGAATTAAACCTAAACTTTCTCAGTATTCCCAAACTCAATTAGTCATCATCACCTGGATCCTGCACCACACTTTCCAAAATCCTTGGCTTAAATTTTAGTTATGCTGTCCTCCCTACAATATCCTTTACACTCTGACCCATATACACATGGCAAATTCTTCCTATTTCCAAGTCTCAGGTCAAAATGATGCCACATGAAGGTTTACCTGATGCCAAGCTGAAAGCTATGATTCTCAAACCATTAGCACTGTGATATTGACAAGTTGGAAGAGTAAGTCAAAGCTTTAAAATCTACAATATTTTAAAAGCATTTTATGATTGATTCTTTTACTGCAGTTATATTTTATCTTGCATTACAATTATGAACGATATAAATTCCCCTAACAATCTATAAGCTTATGGGAGTAAAGATCATGTTTGCAGCACTTATACTTCCCAGGGCTTTAGACTAGAGTTGCTTATTAAATATTTGTTGAGTGAAAATGTGTATTCATTGTTTATGTGCCTTAAATTAATGCATGATATTTAAAAAGAAAACAAAAATGTGGCAAGAAAAACAATGCTATTACAATTAAGTTGTAAAATCCTGATGATGGAGCCAGTATTTCATCAGATCTGTTTCAAAATGATCACAGGAAATATTAAAATGTTATTTTAAGACTCTGGTACAGAAATCATAGGTGATCCTGGAAACATCAGGGAAAGCTTTGAGTTTAAATGATTCTAAAATCTTAATATTATAAGCAAAGGAAAAAATACTGACATTAATATAAGTCACTCATATTTATAAAAAATATCTTTACTAACCTAAAAGAGGCTTGTTTAGAAAGAAGGAAATAATCCAGGAAGAGTCTTAATTCTATTTCTAAAAATTCTTTTTTATTATTTATTTATATATTTATTTGAGGTACTGGGGCTGGGGGTTAAACCTGGGACCTTGTATGTGGGAAGCCAGCGTTCAACCACTGAGCTACACTGGCTCCCCTTAATTCTATTTTATTGCAATCTAACCCTAAAGAAACATGATAGGTGGTCACATTTCAGATTTTACAATTTCAAAGAAAATAATTCATTAAAAATAATTATCAGGTTTTTTTTGTTTTTGTTTTTGTTTTTTGAGGTACTGGTGTAGGAGATTGAACACAGAACCTCGTATGTGGGAAGCTGGCACTCAACCACTGAGCCACATCAGCTCCCCTTAGTTTGTTTTTTTGTTTGTTTGCTTGTTGTTTGTTTTTTTTTTTTTTTTTGGAGGCACCGGGAACTGAACTGGGGACCTTCCATGTGGGAAGCTGGTGCTCAACTACTTGAGCCATATCCGCTCCCAGTATTTGATTTTTTAATCACAGAAGAATTTTTATCAGAATGTTGTTCATGTGACCTCATAGCAACCTTCGATTGATCAGTTGTACTACCTTAAACCTGACGGAATTACATTTAAACCCAACACTTTGGTACAGTATACAATTTAATTAAAAATAATTATAATATAGAAATCATCCTGGATTCTAGTTTTCAGCTTTTTATTAGTTCTAACACTGATTAAAGACTCAAAAATTTTTTAAAAGCTGTTTACACATTTAAGAAAACATTTAAAAATATGTCATGCACACAGAATTTATTTTCTATTTGTTAGAATATGAATTAAGGAGTCTATTCCACTAAAATACCATTTACCATGCTTTTTTAGCAGAAAGGGAAATGTAGTAATCACCTATTCTTTGTTAATAATATTTATATCTGTATTTTGCCTGCATTGCTTCTTCTTCAAAGAAACCTTAGAAAATGTAAAACTCTATTCCATTTATTCTGTTTTAAAAGAACTTATAGTATATTCTGTGGTACTAAACCTGAATGTTGGTTATACTGATAAAGATTATTTAACTATCCAACTTGCATTGTTTCAAATCTTGTTTTTCTTGAGAAAAAGACAAAATTCTTTTTACTCAATGTATTCATATAATAATATAAATGTCAGCAAGTTTATATTATTTGTGATTCATCCAAAAGGAGTAAAATGTTTTATTTAATTAAAGAAATGTTTAATTATATTGAAGTCCCATTTAAAAGCAGACCCATTTAGTAGGAATTTTTAAATGAACTCCTGTAGTACTCAACTCATATTAATTTTATTCCTCTGATTGCTCTGTTTAGTGAGGGGCACATGATATAGAAGAAATAGCACATTTTCAATCAAGGGATTTTGAAAACTTTAGAAAAATCACTTAAATTTTCTGAGCCTTACTTTCCTCATTTGTAAGAAAAATCCAGATACAAAACTTAAGGTCTTACTTCTAAATTTAGTATGTGATACAAAAAGCACAAGATGTTTGTACTATGTTATGCAAATTCAGAATAATTAATAATGTTTTAAGGTTAAAATTAATATTGAATAAATTTTAGAAAAAGGATCCAAAGGAAATACTCCTAAATACTGGCAGTGCTTGTCTTGGTTGGTGGGATTGGGTGATTTATTTCTCCACTTTACCCTTTTCTTTATTTCCCTAATTTTCTAAAATGAGAATGTATTACTTTGGTACATAGAGGAAAGACATTAAGGAGGAGAAAATGGGCTATTCTTAGAAAAATCTGTGACATAATTGTTGTCATTTCGTATAAGCTCTTTATTATTATAGAATGTAAGGTAGATAAGAAGAATGGGAAGAAAGACAGAAAGGCAAGCTTATAGAATCTTGAATGTCACTCAAAGGAGTACAAGTAGTAAGAAGCCAATGAAAGTTTGTGAATGGTAGACTGAGAGAAGGACTGGAGATCAGAGGAGATAAAGGAAAGACAACCATAAGAGATAGATAATCCTCAAGGAGAGAATAAATGAGCCTAAACTCTGATAATGACCGTGACAACAGAAATGATAGAATGTGCATAATATGGACGATGATAAAACTTGACAAGCAACTAGGATAAAAGTTGTAGAGTGAATAAAAAATAAAATATAATATAATCCTAAGGTTTTTTAAACTGGGTGACTGAAAAGCTGTGAAACCCCCACCAGAAGAAAAAGGAAAAAAAAAAAGAAAATGTCTAGAAGAGGGACCATTTATCAAAGAAATATTAACATTTAACTTCTGCAGATCATTTAATTGAAAAGTTTTTTTCACAAATATTCCTGAATTTTGAGTGGGAAAATAATTTATTAAACTCAGGCTCAGAGAGATTGCTACTCCTCATTTTACAGATTAAAAATACAAACAAACTGAGGTTTGATGGATAGATAGAATAATATGGCAAATGTGGCAAAATGTTAAAAGTTGGTGGATCTGGGTACTGGTTGGAGGATGTGTGTTCTCTGCATCGGTTTTGTATTATTGTTGCAACTCTCCTGTAATTATTTTTTTTAAAAACCTAAATTTCAGAGAATTTAATAGCCTTTCCAAGGCCACATTCCTAGCATAGTATAGTACTGCGTATAATTTGTAGAGCTATACTCAAACTCCGATTTATGAATCCTGATCCACCTACTACCTGTGGCAGTTTGAAATTCCTTTATGAATCCCAAAAAGAAAAAGATTATGTTTGTGAACTAAATTCATTCCTGTGGGTGTGAGACTCTTTCAAATTGGACTACATCATTGAGGGTGACTAATCCTACATTTGGCTAGTTTGACTTCTTCGTGGGCCTGTTAAAAATATGCACTTGGAAGAGGGAAAACAAGAGCTATCTGCAAAAGTTTTGGTTAGACACATAACTGATAATAATTTTAATGACAACTGAAACCACGCAAATTAACGAGACTGCCAAAATAAAGAGTATAGAAATAAAGAAAGTTCAGGTCAGGAAATTTGGCAAAGCCTGTACTGAAGCAGTAGGAAGAAGAAGAGAGGGCAGGAAATAAGATCGGGAAGAAAGTTAGGAAAGTAAGAAGGGAACAAAAACATCAGTGCATCATTACAAATGCTAAAGGAGGAGTTTAATGTAAGAGTGATTGATAAAAAATGTCCAATAATAGGTGACCAGTTAAAAAAATTATGGTATATCCATACACTGGAATATAATGCAGTCATTTAAATTTTGGTTTTGAATAAAGTTTATTGACACAGGAAAAGGATCATTATATGTTAAAGATATTTTGCGGGAAGCAGATGTGGCTCAAGCAATTAGGCTCCTGTCTACCATAAGGAAGGTCTAGGGTTCGATTCCTGGGGCCTCCTGGTGAAGGCAAGCTGGTCCACGCAACGTGCTGACCCGAGTGGAGTGATGGCCCATGCAGGAGTGCTGGCCTGCGCAAGAGTGTTGGCACAGCAAGATGACGCAACAAAAATAGACACAAAGGAAAGACAATAAGAGACACAGCAGACCAGGGAGCTGAGGTGGTGCAAGAGATTGAGCACCTCTCTCCCACTCCAGAAGATCCCAGGATTGGTTCCTAGTGCCGCCTAAAGAGAAGACAAGCAGACACAGAAGAATGCACAGCGAATGGACACAGAGCAGACGAGGGTGGGAGGGGAGAAACAAATAAATAAATCTTAAAAAAAAAAAAGATACATTGGGTGATAGAAATTTTGGAAAATTATGTCTATACACATGCACACAGACAATATCAATTATGTACAAATATATACATAGATATGAATAGTAGAAAATAAAAACATGCCAAGATATATGGCAGTAGTGTCATTTCAGTACTGGGATTACCAGTAATTGATCATTCACTGGCTCTACAACAATTTTTATTGAACCTAGTGTATATGAGGCTCTATTTTATAGTAGAATCCAGAGCAAAATCTCAGGAGATAAGGCTGTAGAGGTAAACAGGGTCATATTATGAAGGGTGTTATAAACCATATAAAAGAGGTGGGAATTCTCTTGGGGGCTATAAAGAGTCACAATATTTTTAATCATGAGAGTAATATGAACAGATCTGCATTTTAGGAAGCTTATTCTCATTGCAGGACAGGTTTTCAGTGAAGAGGACAAAACAGAAGCATCAAAAGCTGTTGACAGGCTCTCAAGTAACCTAGCAGAAATAGGATGGTAGCCTAAACTAGGATAGTGAGAGGGGAGGAGAAGAGAAGTCATTCAAGAGGCACAATGGAGAAAAGATTGTGACTGATTGGACCTGGGAGACAAGAGATTAGAAACTGATAATCATGCCCAAATATTCCAGAGGCCCCCGAGGACTGGGTTGCCTATACAGTCACTCCTCAAAAGAAAGGTGCAAGAATAAGTTACCTCAAATAACCCATTTTCCTCAACAAACTGCTAAAGGGACCAAAAAAAAAAAAAGAGGAAATGGGAATCCATACATTAAAGAGACTTAAAAGACATGATAAATAAATGAAATCTTTGCTTTCTAATAAGATCATAAGTATTTTGTATTTATTAGCCACTTCTATTTTTTTTCTTTTGAGAATTGCCTTTTAATGTTTTGACTATTTTTCTATTCAGGAATTTGCATGCCCTTTGAAATGCTTGACTTTGCTTGATGGATTTTTTTTTTTGTTTTGAAAAAGATTTCCTAACTGCAATTTATAAGATGAATGGAGATAGGTATTTTCATAAAATATATAAATAACAAAGTTGTAAAGCTGAGCCTATGCACTGGATATTAAAACCTGACTCAAAGTATTCTTCATAGGTTGAAATAATATCCATTCATTCATTCATTCATTCCATTTCATTCACTCATGCAGCAAAAGTTTATAGGCACGCAGATACTTGGACCCCTGCCTAAAAGATACTCAAATTCTAGATATACACTATCCAATATGGTAGCTACTGGCTACCTGGGGCTATCAAGCACTTGAAATCTGGTTGATGTGAAGTGATATATGGTGTAAGTATAATATATACACTATATCTCAATGACTTAGTATGAAAAAAGAATAAAAAATATCTCATCAATGATTTGTATATTGATTGCATGCTAAAACAATATATTAGATATATTGATAAAAAACATATTATTAAATTACTTTCACCTGTTTCTTTTTACTTTTTAAAATCTGGTGAGAAAATTCTAAACTACATATGTAGCTTGTATTTTTGGCTGAAATATTTCTATAAGACAGCATTGTTCTAGGCAGACATGCAAATAAGTAATTACAATATAATCTGACAAGTGACTGTGATTTTGGAATTATAAATAGTGAGAAAAGGAAGAGGAGGCCAGAGTTTAGAGAACACAGTTAAGTGCTAAACTGGGCTCAAATCAAAATGATAAAATTTAACTTGGGTTTAAAAATTAATAAATTATTAACAAGTTGAGTTCTTTATGTATCTTCATTAAATATAGGTTAAATATTATCTGTGTGAACCACACTATGTTAGAAGCCAAGAATACAAAGATGAATTAGACAAATTCCTATCCAAAGCAGCCTAGGAGGGGAAATATTAAATGCAGGAAGTGTCAAGTGTCTTGGCAAAGACATGTATGGAGTACAATAAGAGGACAGTTGTTTTCGGGTCTCATAATGAAGGGCTTCATAATGAAAGGGATGTCATATTGGAATACAAAGCTATACCAATACTAACACAACAATATGGTTACTGAAGAAACAATTTTTTTTAGATCTAAGAATATGGTTCACTAGGGATGGATAGTTCCTCATAAAATTACAATATTTCAAAGACATAGAAGAAATAGTTCTTCTCTGTATAGTTATATCTTCAACTAGAAACAAAATCAGACATACTACATTTTATTCCAATTTTTAAGGATAGCATTTTTCTTAATATTATTTTATACTTATGTAAAATATTTACATATTATTCCTGTGACAGTTTGAAATTCTTTTATGAATAACAAAAGGATTATGTTCTTAAACTAATCTATTCCTGTAGGTCTAAGACCCTTTCTCACTGGATTATAGTAAGGTGTGACTCAGGCTGAGTCTCCGCCCTCTTGCTGGATCTGATATAAAGGGAGACACACAAAGAGACAAACACAGATACAGATAAAAGAAGCCTCCAAATTTGATGATGCAATGTGAGAGAAAGGACTCCAGTTTTGCCTACAGGTGGGAAGCAAGGAGAGAAAGCCTGAGAGGCTCAAAGAGCTGAGACCAAGTGGGGAATGAGCCTATATGCCTGATAGCCTGCCTGATAGCTTGCAGCTGAACTTGAGAAGAGAGTGGAGCAGCTGAGAGTGATAGAGAAGACCTGGAAAGAGACAAGCCCAATGCCTGGTTGCCTACAGCTGAGTTCTGGGAGATGGTACATTCTGGACGGGAAGGCAGAGACCTTGTCAGAGATTGGTGGCCATCTTCGCCATGTGGCAGGATGCTAGGATCAACAATAGCTGAGAGTGGTGAGAAAGCATCTCTGATGGTGCCTTGATTTGGATATTTCACAGCCTTGGAACTGTAAGCTTTTCCCCAAATAAATTTCCCAATATAAAAGCCAACTCATTTCTGGTACTTTCCATCAGCAGCCCTTTGGCAAACTAAAACAATTCCCAAGACAAAATTACAAAATGAGACATATTTAAAGAAGTTTAGCTTATAAACCTGAATCCTCCATTCTATACTGTTGGAAATTCTTTACAGACATACCTTGGAAATATTGTGGTTTGGTTCCAGACCACCACAATAAAGCAAATATTGCAATAGAGCAAGTAACATGAATTTTTTGGTTTCCCAGTACATATAGAAATTTACACTATACTAATAAGTAGGCAATAGCACTGTATTTTAAAAAAACAATGTGTATAACCTAATTTTAAAATACTTTATTGCTAAAAAATGCTAACCATCATCTGAGCCTTCAGCAAGTCATAATCTTTTTGCTGGTGGAGGGTCTTGCCTTGATGATGATGGCTGCTGACTAATAGGATGTTGGTTGATGAAGGGTGGGGTGGCTGTGGCAATTTCTTAAAATAAGACAACAATGAAGTTTTCCATATTGATCAACTCTTCCTTTCACCAAGATTTCTCTGTACGCATGTGATGCTGTTTGACAGCACTTTACCCACAATAGACCTTCTTTCAAATTCTGAGTCAATCTTCTCAAACCCTGAAGATGCTTTATCAACTTAAGTTATATTCTAAATCCTTTGTTATTGTTTCAGCAATGTTCATAGCATCTTAAACAGGAGTAGATTCCATCTCAAGAAACCATTTTCTTTGCTCATCCATAAGGAACAACTCTTCATCCTTTAAAGTGTTATCTTGAGATTACAGCAATTCAAACATATCTTGGACTCCATTTCTAATTTTAGTTCTCTTGCTATTCCCACTACATCTGTAGTTATTTCCTCCACTGAAATCTTGAACTCTTCAAAGTCATCCATGAGGGCAGAAATTTAACTTCTTCCAAATTCCCGTTAATGTTTATATTTTTGACCTTCTTCCGTGAATTACGAATGTTCTTAATGGCATTTAGAAAGGTGAATCCTTTCCAGGTTTTCAATTTGCTTTGCCCAGATCCATAAGAAGAATCACTATCTATGGCAGCTATAGCTTTACGAGATGTATTTCTTTAACAATAAGACCTGAAAGTCGAAATGACTCCTTGATCTATGGGCTGCAGAATGAATGTTGTGTTAGCAGGCATGAAAACAACATTAGTTTCATATGTCTCTATCAGAGCTCTTGGGGGACCAGGTGCATTGTCAATGAGCAGTAATATTTTGAAAGGAATCTACTTTTCCTGAGTAGTAGGTCTTAACAGTAGGCTTAAAATATCCAGTAAAGCATTTTGTAAATAGATGTGCTGTCATCTGCTTTATTGTTTCATTTACAGAGCAAAGGTACAGTAGATTTAACATAATTCTTAAGCGCCCTGGGATTTTCAGAATGGTAAATAAGTATTGGCTTCAACTTAAAGTCCCCAGGTGCATTAGCTTCTAACAAGAGAGTCAGCCTGTCCACTGAAGCTCTGAAGCCAGGTACTGACTTCTCTTCTCTAGCTATGAAAGTCCTAAATGGCATCTTCTTCCAATAGAAGGCTGTTTCACCTACATTGAAAATCTGTTGTTTAGTGTAGCCACCTTCATCAATTATCTTAGCTAGATCTTCTAGATAACTTGCTGCAGCTTCTACATGAACACTTGCTGCTTCACCTTGCACTTTAATGTTATGGAGAAAGCTTCTCTTCTTAAACCTCATTACCCAAACTGGGCTAGCCTCAAACTTTTCTCTTAGCCTTCCTAGAATTGAAGAGAGTTAGGGCCTTGCTCTGGATTAGGCTTTGGCTTAAGGGAATGTTGTGGCTAGTCTTATCTTTAATCCACACCACTAAAACTCATGTCAGCAATAAGACTGTTTCACTTTCTTTTTTTTTTTTTTTAATGTGCTCATTATATTTATTTAATTTTATTTTTTAATTTTAATTTAATTTTATTTTATTTTATTTATTGTGGGTAAAAATCAAGATTTTCACAATACATACATCATTTGTGTGTTCACTGGAGTAGCACTTTTAATTTCTTTCAAGAACTTTTCGTTTGCATTCATAACTTGGCTGTTTCGCGCAGGAGACCTAGCTTTCGACATACCTTCATCACTAAACTTTATCATTTCTAGCTCTGATTTAATGAAACATGCTGTTCTTCCTTTCACTTGAACACTTAGAGGTTATTGAAAGATTATTAATTAGCCTCATTTTAATATTGTTGCATCTCTGTTTATTATATTATTATTATGGAAATAATGAAAATGCTCTACTAATGATTGAAGTGATGAATACACAACTATGTGATTATACTAAATACCATTGATTGTACACTTTGGATGAATAATTGTATGCTTTATTAATATGTACCAATAAAATTGATGTTAAAAAAATATATCGTTAGGTCTCAGGGAATAGGGAAGCCCAAAGAGAGGAAGAGAGATGGGAAAACAGCTGGTTGGTGGAACAGACAGAACACACACAACATTTATCCATTAAGTTCACCGTCTTATATGGGTGCGGTTCTCATCATCCCAAAACAATTACAATAATAACATCAAAAATTACTGATCACAGATCACCATAACAGATATAATAACAACGAAAAAGTCTGAAATATTGTGAGAATTATCAAAATGTGAAACAGACACAAAGTAAGCACATGCTGTTGGAAAAATGGTGTCAATAGACTTGCTTGACACAGGGTTGCCATAAACCTTTCAATTGGTAAAAAACACAATATCTGCAAAGCACAAAGCACAATAAAACAAGATATGCCTGTATATATTAGGGTTGTATGTGGGGGTATTTTCCTTTGTTAGACATTAGCATGTGGATTTTTCCATATTTATTCGCTAAATGTTTTTTATAGTACAATTATTTAATATACACAATGTATGATATTTAAAATTTTACAAGGGGAGACAAGTTTTTTAAATAGTAGTCATATCATAACCCCTTTTTTCAGAAATTCTCTTTTCCCTTCTTGTAGATCACTTGGATTAAAGAAGGTCAGGAATCTGACACCAAAAACAGCAGCAATTTTGATGACCCAAAGACCAATGTTTCAAAAGCAAAGTCTAAATCTGTGCGGTAAATATATATGTATATGTATATGTATATGTATATGTATATGTATATGTATATGTATATGTATATGTATATGTATATGTGTGTGTGTATTTTTATTTTTTTTTTACTGTTTCAACGCTTTATTAACAGTTGGAAATAAACCCAATAACCTGGAGGAATGACATCCCAGAAACCCAAAAGGCAAGGGAAATAGATTTGCTTTTTGTTCCTTTTTTGTTTCTTTTATTTTTAAGTGCAGCTTAGTAAAAGTAGATTAAAATAATGAAAGGGTCAAAGACCCAGATGTCAGCAAGCAGGGAAGAGGGAACTCAGAGGAGCATTAGACTTCCAGCACCGCAGTCTTCCTGGGAATAGATCAAAAGAGATATGTTGCCTCTTCATACACAGGCTCAAGCATGTTGAACTTGCCTAGAAATCAGAACCTCCTTCCTGGCCCCAAGGCTTCCCTGCAGTCACCCTTAAGTCTCCTAACAATTACAGTTCTGGGCCAAGCTCTTCTTCCTTCTTCTATCTGGGTATGGGAAGCTGAAAGGGGTACAAGGAGGGCGAAAGTGTCACCTCAGCCAGATAATTTGAGCTTCCTGGGCTGGGGCCACCCAAACAGTTCAGCCTGTCCACTGTTAAGAAGGGAGTGGGGGTACAAGGTATGGGGCACAACCTGTGCCCAATTCCACAGAGTCCAGTTCGCATTTGCACGCTTGGTTTGATAAATATATTAAATTTATAAAAATTCTGTGGTCTCAGCTCCGAATACATACTGCTAGGTCTGGCCCAGTTCAACCACAGAAGAGATTCTTCCTGCCCCAGAATTGATTCTGGGAGAGAGAATATGCCTTTGCCTAACAGGTCCACAAGACTTGAGGGCTGAGGTGGAGGACTAGGGGCCTGTTCAGGGTTAAAGCCTGGTGGAGAAACCCCAGAAACTCTGGAATCTGCCATCAAACCCTCTTTTACATTATTTAGGGGGATAGGGAGGAAGGAGTTATTTTCTTTTTTAAAAATCTCATACAAAAAAAGATCCATTTTGGAAAACAATTTCTCAGCCAGAATGCTCCACCTCCCATTTCCTTGGAGACAAAGGATGAGGTGTTGGGACGGTCAGAATACAGCTCATACTTCAGATGAGATGCACCAAAGCTCTAGGGAGTTGAGGAACCTTGGCTCAGCAGCGGGTCCGGAGAGGTAAGAGCACAAAGCAAAAGTATGGCAGCAAGCTGGGGGCGTGAGTTCCACATTGTTTCCACCCTGCCTGCCCACAGATTCTGGTCTGGGTCACAGCAAAGAACAGGCAAAGTAGTCCAGAACCTTTTTTGTTTTCAGAGGACTTTTCCAGGAAGGTAAGGGTGTGATTTGCTTTACATTCCTTAGAAGTAGCTCCCAATGCTAGTTAATAAATAACAGTAGCCAGGAGAAGGAAGAGAAGGAGAAAGAGCTGAGGTGACTGCAATGAAAGGAGCGAATAGACCAAAGGTTCACAAGCCTCATGCATTAAACAAAGGCAGCTAATTAAAATTAAATAAAATTTAAAATTTTATTTTCTCAGTTACCGTAGCAATATTTCAAGTGCTCAATTGCCATTACACCGTCACTTCAGAACGTTCTATTATATAGCGCTGGTTCTACATGACACTCCCCTCAAGATACTGGTCTTCTGGCTAAGTGAGGAAGCCTGTTTCATATTGAGAAACTGGAGCTGTTAAAACTGTTAGAATATGAGCTGGCAGCTTTAGGGCAGATACTACCTCGTTAAAGTTTTCTTGAAGAAGGTTGAGATGCAAGAAGTTCTCTGAGGCAGCAGTTACCTCCATGAAGAAATTGACACTGTTACCATGCTGTCATATGTGTATAGTTATCATTACCAAAATATTAGGAAATATCATTAAAATCACATGGAAATTATTTAAGGGGGGGTTTAGTTTAGTTATAAACTATTTTCTTAGAAGCTTGCAATTATCAGTTAGAAGGTAAACTCAAATACCTCTCTTATTCTATTTTGTATTACTTCACAAACATTTCCACCAAAATACCACTAACACAAATCACAAGTTTTCATCTATTTGCAGCATCATAGGTCTAGTTTTTACTGGTAGAGGAAACCACATACATATAAGTACTCAATGTATTTAGTTAGAGAGACATAATTTAACAGGACAAACAAAACCAGGTGGAGCAGAACAGGAGCAGGTGCAGGATATCTTTGCATGGGTTTTCCCTGCCCCTTTACTGATGTTGATGACTTAATCTACACAGGTAGGGTCTATCGAGAGTTGAAAAAGAAGCTAAACTCTTAGTTACTCTACTGTTCTTTTTTTTTCTTTTCTTTAAGATTTATTTTATTTATTCCGCCCACACCCGCCCCCGCTCCATCTTCTTGTTTGCGGTCACTGTCTGCAATCAGTGTCCATTTGCTGTGTGCTCTCTGTGTCTACTCATCTTCTCTTTAGGAGGCAAGGGGAACTGAACCCGGGACCTTCTATGTGGAAGAGAGGCTCTCAATCAACCGAGCCACCTCAGCTCCCTGCTTTGTTGTGTCTCTCATTGTCTTTCCTATTTGTGTCTCTTTTGTTGTGTCAGCTTGCTGCATTTGCCTGCTGCGCTAGCTCACCTTCTCTAGCACACATGGAGAACAAAACCTGGGACTTCCCATATGGTAGGAGGAAACCCAATGCCTGAGCCACATCTGTTTCCCTCTAATGCTCTTTTATACTTGAATTTACATTAGAATTCCAGAAGAACCTACTGTTCAGTGAAAACAGCAAGGATAAGTAATTCTCAAGAAACACTGGTTACCAACTCTAAAATTTTAATTCATTAAAATTTTATTGAACCTTTTAGCACCAGTTGTGGCAATATTTTTAAAAGCATAGGTCATACTCATTAGTGGGTAATGAGATCCATAGAATGGGTCATAAAAATTGAACTATTTTGGGTCATTTTCAAAGAAGTTTGAAAAACACTGGTATATATGGCTTCTCAGTAATATACGGCTTTTATAGAATACCACAGAAGGATTTTACAACCTCTAATCAAATTAACTGCTATATTGGAATGATTACTACTGTGTGAGTGTGTAGTATATACACTACTATGTATGTATGTATGTATATATATATACACATACACACATATACATACCACCACTACCACCAGCACCACCACTACTACAACTACTGCTATACGTTCAGGATCCAGATTTTTTTGTATACCATCTAGTGATGTGTGTGTGTGTGTGTGTGTGTGTGTAATACAAAATTCTTAGAATTCCTCTAGAAACCAGAACTCTCCTTCCTTCCGTAGACTCTTAACCCTCCCGTCTATGACAAATAAAAATGGGACATTGTACTAGCTGGGCACCTGTGATACCACCTAAATGCTAGGGTCCTTTACTCTGCATACTCAGTTATATAAAGATAGATCAAAGTTTTTTTTCAACCCGATGCTACAAATGACACCAATTATACAAAGTATAACCATTTTTGGAGACATGAGATGTTCAAACTTTCAGGTAGCACTTATTAAACCATGAAGCATGAAAGGTGCTTGGGGTATAATGAATAAGTCAGTTAGGTTAAGTTTCCTACATTAAGGATTTATAGTCCAGTAGGTTGAAGCAATAGTACAAACATGATCAGAAATAAATTAAATTTATTTTTAAATCAATTTTATTGATACATATTAATAAAGCATATAATCCATCCGAAGTATACAATCAATGGTATTTGGTATAATCACATAGCTATGCATTCATCACTTCAATCATTTGTAGAGTATTTTCATTATTCCAATAATAATAATAATAATAATAATAATAATAATAATAATAATAATAAAAACCCAAAAAACAGACAAAAAAGCTCTACCCCTTAATAATCACTTCTCAATCTCTCTATGCTTCCCCTGCCGTACATGGCTGCTATTGTTTCCATCTTTCTAATTTATTTGTCTTTATATTTTGTATAGATGGAGTCAAACAATACGTTAGTACCTTTTGTCTAGTTTCTTTCACTTAGTCTATTCCCCACACTTTTTTTTTAACCCTTAATAGAAGGCTGTTAATATATTACCATACACTACTGTCCATATTTTGCTTTGGTTGTATTTTTGCCTGATATTAACACCTTGTAACATTAACAAACATTTCTGCAGTTTGAAAGAAAAACAGTCTTTCATATATGCAATATTACCCATATTCATGTTTCAAATGAGATTTTGCTACATTACACAGAGCCATGTTACATTTTTTTTCTCACCATTTGTATTTCTTCTTTGGAAAATGTCTATTCAAGTCTTTTGTCCATTTTTAAATCAGGACATTTGTCTTTTTATTGTTGAGTTGCAGTATCTCTTTATATATCATGGACATTAGACCCTTGTCAGATGTGTGATTTCCAAATATTTTCCCCCATTGAGTCAGCTGCCTTTTTACTCTTTTGACAAAGTTCTTTGAGGTGCAAAAGTGTTTAATTCTGAGGAGGTCCTACTTAGCTATTTTTTCTTTTGTAGCTCCTGCTTTGGATGTTAAGGTCTAAGAAACTACTGCCTACCACAAGATCTTAAAGATGTTTCCCTACATTTTTTTCTAGTAGTTTTATGGTCCTGGCATTTATATTTAGGTCTTTGATGGATTTTGAGTAGATTCTTGTATAGGGAGTGAGTTAAGAGTCCTCTTTCATTCTTTTGGTTATGGATATCTAGTTCTCTTAGCACCATTTGTTTAAGAGACTGTTTTGGCTCAGTAACATAGACTTGTAGGTTTGCCAAAAACCAATTGACTGAAAAAAAAAGAAAGAGCACCCCTATCTCACACCTTATACAAAAATTAAGTCAGAATGGATCAAAGGCCTAAATATAAACAGCAAGAACCATAAAGCTCCTGGAAGTAAATGTAGGATCTTCAAGACCTAGTGGTAAGTGGCACATTCCTAAACCTTACACCTATAGCACTGAGCAACAAAAGAAAACATGGATGAATGGGAACCCCTCAATCTCAAACACTTTTGTGATTCAAAGGACTTTGTTAAGATGGTGAAAAGGCAGTCCACTCAATGGGAGAAAATATTTGAAAACTACATATTCAATAAGGGTTTGATTTCCATTCTAGATAAAAAGATCATACAACTCAAGAATAAAAGAGGAAGCAATACAATTAAAAAAACGGGCAGAAGATTTAAATAGCCATTTCTCCAAAGAGGAAATACAAATGGCCAAAAAGCACATGAAAAAAAAAACGCTCCATATCACTAGCTACTAGGGAAATGCAAATCAAAACGACAATGAGATATCATCTCACACTGCATAGAATGGCCATTATTTAAAAAAAAAAAAAAAAAAATAGAAAAAATAAATGCTGGAGAGGATGTGGAGAAATAACACTCTTTCACTGTTGGTGGGTGTAGCCCTTTGGCAGTTTGAAGTAATTATGAATTCCAAAAATCTATATTAGATTATGCTTGTAAACCGATCTGTTCATCTGGACATGATTAAGTTATAACTGGGGCTTTGATTGGGCCACATCAGTAGGGCGTTGAGCCCCATTCCTTGGTGGGTGGGGGAATTAAATATAAAAGGTAAGGCAAAGGACAGAGGGAGCAGTTTTGACGTTGGAGTTGTGATGTTGGAGAGAAGCCCCAGGGATAGAGACAAGCCATTCGCCTGAGAGTCACAGCTGGCCTTGTGGAGAGAAGCAAAGCCTAGAGAGCCTAATAATCTACACCTGACCTTGTGGAGGACCCAGAGGAGCTAAGCCCAGAGAGAAATGCAGCCCTGGGAAGAGAGGAATTCAAGAAGCCTGAAACCTGGCAAACGTTGGCAGCTGTCTTGCTCCAACACGTGGCAATAGATTTTGGTGAGGGAAGAAACTTATGCTTTATGGTCTGGTAACTGTGGACTTCTACCCCAAATAAATACCCTTTATAAAGACCTACCAATCTCTGGTATTTTGCATTATCACCCCTTTGGTTGACTAAAACAGTGGGACAGTAAAATGGTGTAGCCTCTGTGGAAAACAGTTTGAGAGTTCCTCAGGAAGCTAAATATAGAACTGCTATATGACCCAGCAATTCCTCCACTAGGGATTTATCCAGAAGAACTGAAAACTGTGACACAAACACATCTGCACACCGATGTTCATAGCAGTGTTATTCACAATTGCTAAAAGATGGAAACCACCCAAGTGTCCATCAACCAATGAATGGATAAACAAAATGTGGTATATACATACAATGGAATACTATGCTGCAATAAGAAGAAATGAAATTGGAACACATGATAACATGGATGGATCTTGAACACTATGCTAAGTGAAGTAAGTCAAACACAAAAGGACAAATATTGCATGGTCTCAATAATATGAACTAAATACAAAGAATCAATGCATCGAGTTAAAACCTATAGTATAGGTTATTAGGAGATAATAGCAGGGCTGAGAAGTACTACTGATCTTAAGGTAGGTAGAAGTTTTAATTGACTTGACTGTAAAAGTGTGGAAATAGATACAGTTGATGGTAACACATTATAGTGAGTAGCTGCTGGTTTATATCCATGTTTTCTTTTGTTGCTCAGTACTTTAGGTGTAAGGTTTAGGAATGCACCACTTACCACTAGGTCTTGAAGATGTTATCCTACATTTATAGGAATGTAAATGTCAACTGAAAGAAAGCTAGAGAATAATCTAGGGACTGAATAACATAGTGAGCCCAGAGATGGATGAGAATTGTGGTTGATTGTATAGAGGCAAGAGTGTCCTTTTATGAGCTAGAGCAGCTGTATGTCACTATTTCAGGGTGGTGGGAATGTGGAGAGCATGAGAAAAATACAACTGGTGTGACCTATGGACTGTGGTTAACAACAGTACTGTAATATTCTTGCATCAATGCCAAAGATGTACTGTTGTTGATAATTGGTGGGGGGATGATTAGGAAAAAGTATGCCAAATGTATGCTATGAACCATGGTTGGTGGTAATAGTCTGAAGATATTATCTCATAATCTGTAAAAAAATATTCTACCAGTGTGGTGTGTTGGTGAAGGGGTGTGGTATGGGAATTCTATACATGTACATGATTGTTTTTTAAGTTTACAACCTCTGTAATAAAAAATATATATATATATAATAGGGTGGGTTGGGGGAAAATACACCAAATATAAGATATAAACTATACTTAGTAGTAATATTTTGACGATGCTCTTGCGTAGTTTGTAACAAATGTTTTACAACAATTCAAGGTGTTGGTGGAGGGGTGACATATGGGACTCCTATATGATGTTATACATGCTTATTTTTAAGTTCACAACTTTTACTATACACTTATTGTTTATGTATGTTTGTGTATGAATGATATACTTCAGTGAAAAAACAAACCAGTTGGCTGCAGAGATAGGGTCTATTTCTCGACTCTCAATTCTATTCCACTGATCGATGTGACTATTTTTATGCCAATGCCATGCTGTTTTGACCACTGTAGCTTTGCAATATATTTCAAGGTCAGGCAGAGAGTCCTCCCATATTGCTCTTCTTTTTTAGGATGTTTTTGGCTATTCGGGTACCCTTTTTCTTCCAAAAAATTTGTTAACTGTCTTTTTTTTTTTTTTTTTTTTTACCGGGAGGTACTGGGGATCGAACCCTGGTCTCTCCATATGGTAGACAGACGCCGAACCTCTTGAGCCACATCCGTTTCCCAACTGTCTTTTCTATTTCTCTAAAGTAGGCTGTTGGAATTTTGATTGGTATTGCATTGAATCTATAAATCAGTTTGGGTAGGACTGACAACTTTATGTTATTTAGTCTTCCAATCCATGAACACAGACTGTTTTCTATTTGTTTAGGTTCTCTTTGATTTCTTTTAGCAGTGCTTTTTAGCTTTCTGAACACAGGTCCTGTAAGGCTTTGGTTAAATTGATTCCTAAGTATCTGATTCTTTTTGTTGCTATTATAAAAAGCATTTCCTTTGCTTTTTTGCCCATTTTTTGAATGTCCCAATCCACTAATTATATTTTATTTTGTTTTGTTCTTTGTTTGATTATTTGTTTTTTTTTCCTTCTCTCTTTTTTTTTTTTTCCCCCTGAGTTTCCTTATGTTTGTCTCTTGCATGTAAGCTTATCACACTTGTTTCTTTTTCC